>OZ024726.1:57661099-58861099 GCA_964016875.1 Fallopia convolvulus
CAGGAGTTCGAAGGGAGATTGGGAAGTGGAGTGGGAGGGCCTGCCTCTGCACTCGGCGCGGTGATGAGCGCCTTGGAAGTCGGATCGTGGACAAAGGAAGAATTGCATTGCTGTGTGATTGTGATTGTGATTGTGATTGTGAATGCGTATGTGACTTGTGTGACTGATATAACTAATTTAGGTATTGGCCTATAGAGTTATGATTGCGGTTGTGGATTTGTATGCTGACTTTAGAAAAATGATTTCAAAGCGTTCTACAGTTTCCATATTCTTTCTAGCTTGGTAGATTAGACGCTGACCCTTCGGGGAACATTTTCAGTTCCAGGTATGAATCAGGGAGCCGTGCAGGAACCGAGGCAAGATGGCGGGCCGGAGCGGTAAAGAGCGCGTGTCATAGTGGGATTAGTTATATTAGTTTATTCATTAGTTGGATGTTGATTTTAAATATTTGTTAGACAGAGATAGGACTATGTTTTGGTTATTATTGTTTTGTTCGGATAGTTCAGTTCAGTAGGCATTGTGACGTATTTGATTGCTTATGGTTTTCGGGGATTCATGCATGATTACGTTTTTCTAAGTTTTGCTAAATAAAGGTTGGATGTTTTATTATGTTTTTCTCGTCGTGCCCGAGTTGTAAGGTCCTACAGTGTAGTTGCCAACCTAAATAATAGTACCTGGTAAGGTCTATTCCCTAGTAGCGCCTCGACGGAAGTCGGGGTGTTACAAATTGGTATCAGAGCCAGGTTGACAACAGGGCACATGGAACTGACCAACAAAGAGTACCCGAGGTCCAACTTAAAACCAAAACCGGCCGGTGTTTTCAAATGTTTTTACTGGGGTAGACATGTTGCATATAGGGGGGTAGGTGACACGTCGCGACTCCGCCCCAGTAGCCGAAGAACCTCACGTAGAATAGTAAGAATTAGGTTGAAAAATAGAATGTTTGAGTATTGACTGTGGGACTTTCTATTATAGATGGCCCCACCAATCAGAGCTAGAGCTGCTGCAGCTAACGGAAGAGGTCGCGGAAGAGGCCGCGGTAGAGGCCGAGTAGGAGGTCGTGGCAGGGGTAGAGGAGAGATCCCTGTAGCTGCTGAGCCAGAGGTACAACATGATAACCATCAGGAGGAGGTTGCTGAGAGTCAGGATGTGGCTGCTGCTGTTCATCGAGAGGACAGTGCCTCTGTCGCTGGAGGAGGTCTCCCTGCAAACGGGGCTCAGGTGGGAGGAGGAGTACCACCAGCAGGATTGGCCCCAGAGGTGACTGCTGCGATTCAGCTGTTATTGCAGACGTTGATGGGTGCGGGAGCTGCACCGAATCTGAACGCAGCTGCAGGGCAACAAGGAGCTGAGAGGAGGGCACCTGGACCAGATTCTATTTTGGCTGCCCAGCTGGGAGCAGCGCCAGCTTCTGGAGGACCAGTGATAGTTGATCAGGTGGTCGAACTGAGGAGACAGTATCGTGAGCCTCAGCCTGATAAGTGGCTCGCAGAGTTTAGGAAGACTGGAGTACCAAACTTTGCTGGAGCTCAGGGTTCTGACGTAGAGCAGTGGTTGAGGAGAGTAAAATCTGCATTGGATTCTATTAAGGCACCGGAGGAGCGAAAGATGTCTTTAGTACAGAGTCTGCTACAGGAGAGCGCTTTTGACTGGTGGGAGCTGTGTAGGGACCACCGGACTGAGGTTACTTTCGAGGAGTTTGAGAGGCAGATTCGAGATCGGTATTGTCCTCCGGTGGTGAGGGCGGCACGAGAGGCTGCTTTTCGGGATGCTGGACCCGAAAACATCACAGTATCTGAGACTATTCTGAAGTTTCAGCAGGAGTTGGCAGCGGTGCCAAATGCTGCCCCGACTGAGGAGTTGAAGATTGCGACCTTTCTGAAAAGGTTGCAACCTCATCTACGTGCTTATGTGTCTGGTCTCCGACTTACGACATTGGGAGACGTTCAGCAGTCTGCTTTGGCTTATGCTATGGCCACGACCCGACAGAGTCAGCTGGAGGTGCATACCACGGGAAGCAAGAGGCAGAAGATGTCTGCCCCGGCAGAATCTAGGAGAGACAGTCGGCCCGGCTCTTCTCAGCCGCAACGATCAGGGTTTCAGCCACAGGGTCGTCAGGACCATCGTCGTCTGAGTCAGCCCATTGGGGGACAGAGAGAGTGCTTCAACTGTGGAAGTACTGCTCATTTGAGGAGTCAGTGTCCGAAGCCGGTCAGGAATTGTTTCAGTTGTGGGAAGCCTGGCCATTTGCAGCAGTATTGTACGGTGGGGGCACCGTCACAAGGATCTTCACCGGGAACGGTGAACCAGATGCCTCGTCGTCAGCCTCAGCAGTTTCAGCAGACACCGAGTCAGGGCAGAGGACGCGGCGCAGGAGTTAGCAACACCGGGGGCAATCAACCCCGAGTGTTTGAGATGAGGAGGGTCGATGCCCTACACGCGCCGACTGCTACAGGTACGATTTGGATTCAGTCTAGACCTGTTCACATACTATTTGATACGGGTGCTACCCATTCTTTTATGTCTTCTGCTTGCGTGGCTAGACTAGGACTGACTTGCACTGAGGGGGTATCTTTTGTTGTGGGGCTGCCTGACGGCAGTAAAGTAAGGGGGAATAAGGAGATTTTACAGTGCCCTATTAGAATAGGGAATAGAGATTAGTATGCAGATTTTATAGTAATGCAGTTGTCGCCAGATGATGACGTGATTCTGGGGATGGACTGGATGAGGCGTTATCGAGCGGTTTTGGATACACACAGAGGTACGATAACAGTAACCGCAGATGATGGGACCAGACATGTGTGTCAGGAGGTAGAGCAGGAGGGGCCCGGATCGGTGATTAGTATGGTGAAGGCCGCCAAGTTGCTCAATGACGGATGTGTAGGATATTGGTGTTATGTCCTTCAGGGGGACAAGGCAGAACCGCATATTCAGGACATACCAGTAGTGTGCGAGTTTGAGGACGTTTTTCCCGAGGAACTTCCAGGATTACCTCCTCGGAGAGAGGTGGATTTTGGGATTGAGTTGGAGCCGGGAACGAGGCCGATTTCGAGAGCCCAATATCGCATGGCCCCGATGGAGATGCAGGAGCTGAAGACACAATTGGAGGAGCTGTTGGAGAAGGGTTACGTACGACCGAGTGCGTCGCCTTGGGGAGCTCCAGTTCTGTTTGTGAAGAAGAAGGATGGTTCTCTCCGTCTGTGTATCGATTATCGGGAGTTGAACCGCGTTACCATCAAGAACAAGTATCCGCTGCCGCGTATTGATGATTTGTTGGATCAGTTGCAGGGGGCTACTGTGTTCTCCAAAGTGGATTTGAGGTCAGGTTATCACCAACTGAGGATTCGGGAGGAAGATATACCTAAGACGGCTTTCCGAACGAGGTATGGACATTATGAGTTTGTAGTGATGCCGTTCGGACTGACGAATGCACCCGCTGTATTTATGGAGTTGATGAACCGGGTGTTTATAGACTACTTGGACAGATTCGTAGTAGTATTCATTGACGACATTCTGATCTACTCTCGGAGTAAGGAGGAGCACGCTGAGCATCTTAGGCTGGTGTTGGGAGTATTGAGGCAACATCGATTGTTTGCTAAGCTGTCCAAGTGTGATTTCTGGTTGCCTGAAGTTACCTTTCTAGGGCATGTCGTATCAGCTCAGGGGGTCATGGTAGATCCTACAAAGATTGAAGCTGTAAAGGCATGGGAATCTCCGAAGAATGTGAAGGAGGTGCGGAGTTTTCTAGGATTGGCAGGGTATTACAGGAGGTTTGTGGAAGGGTTTTCTCGGATAGCCCAACCACTTACCAATTTGCTTAAGAAGACTACTCGTTTCGAGTGGAACGAAGCCTGTCAGCGGAGCTTTGATGAGCTGAAGAGGAGGTTGACTTCGGCTCCTATATTAGCTCTTCCTCAGGGGAATGAGGATTTTGTGATTTACAGTGACGCCTCCAAGATAGGCCTGGGTTGTGTGCTGATGCAGAGGGACAGAGTGATTGCTTATGCTTCTAGACAGTTGAAGCCGAACGAACAGAATTACCCTACTTATGATTTGGAGTTGGCAGCTGTGGTACATGCTCTGAAGATTTGGCGTCATTACTTGTATGGGAGTACCTGCAAAGTGATGACAGATCACAAGAGCCTCAAGTACATCTTCACTTAGAGGGAGTTGAATATGCGACAGAGGAGATGGCTTGAGTTACTGAAGGATTACGACCTTGAGATTCTTTACCACCCAGGGAAAGCGAATGTGGTCGCTGATGCCCTTAGCAGAAAGACGCCTCAGGAGAGTATGTTGGCTCATCTGACGGCGCAACCAGAGTTACAGAGGGAGCTGGTGAGGTACGGAATTGAAGTGCAGATTCAGCGTCATCAGGGTAGTCTGAAAACCCTAGAATGTCGGCCGTCTTTACTTGAGGAAGTAAGGCAGAAGCAGGAAGATTGTCCGATGATTCAGGATTTGAGGCAGAGATTGAGCCGTGGAGAGGCACCCGACTTTGCGGAGAGAGCAGATGGTATTTTGTGTTTACGCGGTCGGATTTGTGTACCTCGAGATGCAGAGTTGAGGCAGAAGATTTTGCAGGAGGCTCATGCTACACCTTACTCAATCCACCCTGGGGCGAGTAAGATGTACAAGGATTTGCGATAATTTTATTGGTGGGATGGCATGAAGCCGGATGTAGCAAGATTCGTCGCTAAATGTCAGGTCTGCCAGCAGGTGAAGATAGAGCATCAGAGACCTGGAGGAATGCTTCAGTCGCTTCCTATCCCAGAGTGGAAATGGGAGGACATCTCCATGGATTTTGTCACCGGTTTGAGACTCAGCAGAGGCCATGATGCCATTTGGGTAGTGGTGGATAGATTGACGAAGACTGCTCGCTTTTTGCCTATCCGAGAAACGTGGCAAGTGAGCAAGTTAGTGGAGGTGTTTATTAATCAGATAGTTAGGCTGCACGGAGTGCCTAAGACGATTGTGTCGGACCGAGATGGGCGTTTCACTTCCAGATATTGGCAGCAAGTGCATGAGGCATTGGGGACGAGATTACAGTTCACGACTGCTTACCATCCGCAGTCAGACGGTCAGACAGAGAGGACGATTCAGACGCTAGAGGATATGCTGAGATCCTGCGTTTTAGACTGGGGAGGTCAGTGGTCTGATCACTTGGCTTTGGTGGAGTTTGCCTATAACAACAGTTGGCATTCGTCGATTCAGATGGCTCCTTATGAGGCCTTATATGGTCGGAAGTGTAGGACACCACTGTGTTGGGATGATCCCTCGGATGTAGTAGGAGAGAGGCCACAGATGGTTGAGGAGACGATCGGGAAAGTAGCCTTAATTAGAGAGAGAATGTTAGCTGCTCAGAGTCGCCAGAAGTCCTATGCAGACAAGAGGCGTAGACCGTTGGAGTTTGAGGTCGGAGCCCATGTTTGGTTGAGAGTATCGCCTACCCGCGGGGTAAGAAGATTCGGGGTAAAAGGGAAGCTGAGTCCCCGATATATCGGTCCATTCGAGATTCTGGAGAGAGTAGGCGAGGTGGCGTACAGGCTAGCGTTGCCGCCTGCTTTGGAAGGAGTGCACCCTGTATTCCACGTCTCACAGCTGAGACAGTATGTTCCGGATCCTAGTCACAGACTGAATTATGAGGATTTGGTGGTAGAACCAGATCACACTTTCCGGGAACAACCGCTGAAGATTTTAGATCGACGAATGAAGAAGTTGCGTAATAAGGAGATTCCTCTAGTGTTGATTCAGTGGTCTCGACGGGGAGTCGAGGAGGCCACTTGGGAGACGGAATCCCGAATGAGGGAGAGCTATCCAGAGATATACCCGGGTTTAGTAGAGGCGTTTGAGGGGAAGGTTAGTAGTTAGCGTGTTAATTTCAGATTCGATGTTTGCTTCGTGATCCTTGTTTGTTTGACTTGTTGTTTGACTGTCTAATTTTTGTTTGACGTGTTGCGTATTTTGGACGACCAGTATTGGTTATTATTACCGTTATCAATCAATTCCGGTTCGAGGACGAACCTCTTTAAGGGGGAGAGGTTGTGAGAACCTCGAATACCTTTTCTTTTCTTTCGTATAAAGCCTCAAATATCTTTTTCTTTGTGTAAAGTTTCGGGACGAAACTTTCTTAAGGGGGGTAATATGTAATATTCGGGTTCGATTGTCATCTAGGTCGGAAAAACGAGTTCTTTGAGTTAAAAGTAATCGAGTTCTCAAACCACGGACAACCTCGTGTTAGGAAAATATATGTTTTAATAATCCGATCTACTATTCCGAACTTAGTCACATATATATGTTGTGAAATTAATCCTATTTTTTTTTTTTTTTTCGGATCATAAGATCCGTTGATGAGATCAACACCTAAACTAACCCCAGTAAACTATAACCAAAAACATGATCTTTATCCTTAATATTATCTTTAACCTATTATCCCGATCCCAACCAACCGAAACCAAATCATGATCGATCAAACCGCGATATAAGACGAACTCGGACTCCAACTCTCGAGCTGTCATCTTCGTCAAAAAAAAAAAAAAGAGCAATTAGACCTCGAGAACCAGGGAGTCCACAGTATTCGACCATTGCTGGCAAAGGACGCAAGTTCCGGTAAGGTTGTTGTGGTTTTCGTTCCTTCTCTTCGGAAATCCAATGCCCTGTTTTCTGCCTTCTTATTCGGTCCCTTTTTGCTCGTCGATCAGCCTTCCAACTCGCCGGTAGGGTAGGACGCCACTAGGAATCCGAAGGGGATCGTCGGAGTTCACCGTCGCCGCCGATTACCGTTGGAATATACCACCGGTAAGCCTCTATCCTCCCTGTTTTTTTTTCTCTTCTTCGGTTAGGTAGGGCACTGTCGGTTTGATTGGGACAAGGGAATATATTGAATGGGGGGGGGGGGTCGACACCACAAATCGGAATCCGAGCAGGCCGTCGTCGGAACTCGGAAGGGCTGGCCAGGACCGCCTGCTATCGTACGCCTGGAGGATCGAACTCACCGCCTCTGACGTGGTTATAGAGGGTGACTCGGAGGATGAGGTGGGGTGATTTAGTAGGGGCGGAGAGCCGTGCCGCAGACTCGTCGGCGAGAGGCAGGGGAACGGCGTCTTTTCTTCCAGTGCGCAAGGTTGAAGAAGAGGTGGTGGGGCCCTGGTCAAACGGGGGGCTGGGTCAAGGGACTAAATGGGATGGTGGTGAGTTCGGACGGGTTTGGCCAAAAACAATTGGGCCGGAGGTGTTCTCAATTTTTTTTTATGATGGGCTGGGAAATTGGGTATTGATTGTTTCATTTGGGTTGGGGTTTGGGTTGTTGATTGGATTAAGAGCTAGAATATGTTATATAATAGTAGCTAAGTTAAACAATTTGGGTAGAAATTGAATGTGGAGATGCGAATAGTAATAAAAGGGGGTGGGTGTTCGTTTGTACTATAATTATAATTATGTTAATTAGTAAGTAGTGGGGTAGATAAATCGGTAGAGTATAAATTATAAAGTTGTGATCCGTTCCGTAATGGATATGGTCAGTTTTATAATTAAGTGTGCTCATTATTATGTTTAGGGATCTGCTTTCGTTCAAGATCTTAGTTGTCCACGCCAAAGGATCTTTCGTCACGAGGTAAGTCGTTTTTCGACTTGCTCGGTTCTTTTCTCCCTTGCTAGATTGCGTATCGATATTGTAGGACGGGTTTTGGGAACTAGTCCCGAAATACCTTTTAAATTGATTTGAACTCCTTGAGTGTTGTGTGCGTAAATGATTTTAAATGTGTTTTATCGGGAAATATTTTGGAACGTTTTCTCTGTGTTGGTACCGTTTCCGACACGGCCCATTGTAGCTGGTGTTGAGGAAGAGTTGGCTACTTTGACCCGCGTGACTGGGAAAATCGTACCCCTTCAAACGAAAATTATTATCTGTGTGTTTTTGGGCAAGCGCTCCAGTGGAGGCTTAGCCAGGAGTTCGAAGGGAGATTGGGAAGTGGAGTGGGAGGGCCTGCCTCTGCACTCGGCGCGGTGATGAGCGCCTTGGAAGTCGGATCGTGGACAAAGGAAGAATTGCATTGCTGTGTGATTGTGATTGTGATTGTGATTGTGAATGCGTATGTGACTTGTGTGACTGATATAACTAATTTAGGTATTGGCCTATAGAGTTATGATTGCGGTTGTGGATTTGTATGCTGACTTTAGAAAAATGATTTCAAAGCGTTCTACAGTTTCCATATTCTTTCTAGCTTGGTAGATTAGACGCTGACCCTTCGGGGAACATTTTTCAGTTCCAGGTATGAATCAGGGAGCCGTGCAGGAACCGAGGCAAGATGGCGGGCCGGAGCGGTAAAGAGCGCGTGTCATAGTGGGATTAGTTATATTAGTTTATTCATTAGTTGGATGTTGATTTTAAATATTTGTTAGACAGAGATAGGACTATGTTTTGGTTATTATTGTTTTGTTCGGATAGTTCAGTTCAGTAGGCATTGTGACGTATTTGATTGCTTATGGTTTTCGGGGATTCATGCATGATTACGTTTTTCTAAGTTTTGCTAAATAAAGGTTGGATGTTTTATTATGTTTTCTCGTCGTGCCCGAGTTGTAAGGTCCTACAGTGTAGTTGCCAACCTAAATAATAGTACCTGGTAAGGTCTATTCCCTAGTAGCGCCTCGACGGAAGTCGGGGTGTTACAAATTGGTATCAGAGCCAGGTTGACAACAGGGCACATGGAACTGACCAACAAAGAGTACCCGAGGTCCAACTTAAAACCAAAACCGGCCGGTGTTTTCAAATGTTTTTACTGGGGTAGACATGTTGCATATAGGGGGGTAGGTGACACGTCGCGACTCCGCCCCAGTAGCCGAAGAACCTCACGTAGAATAGTAAGAATTAGGTTGAAAAATAGAATGTTTGAGTATTGACTGTGGGACTTTCTATTATAGATGGCCCCACCAATCAGAGCTAGAGCTGCTGCAGCTAACGGAAGAGGTCGCGGAAGAGGCCGCGGTAGAGGCCGAGTAGGAGGTCGTGGCAGGGGTAGAGGAGAGATCCCTGTAGCTGCTGAGCCAGAGGTACAACATGATAACCATCAGGAGGAGGTTGCTGAGAGTCAGGATGTGGCTGCTGCTGTTCATCGAGAGGACAGTGCCTCTGTCGCTGGAGGAGGTCTCCCTGCAAACGGGGCTCAGGTGGGAGGAGGAGTACCACCAGCAGGATTGGCCCCAGAGGTGACTGCTGCGATTCAGCTGTTATTGCAGACGTTGATGGGTGCGGGAGCTGCACCGAATCTGAACGCAGCTGCAGGGCAACAAGGAGCTGAGAGGAGGGCACCTGGACCAGATTCTATTTTGGCTGCCCAGCTGGGAGCAGCGCCAGCTTCTGGAGGACCAGTGATAGTTGATCAGGTGGTCGAACTGAGGAGACAGTATCGTGAGCCTCAGCCTGATAAGTGGCTCGCAGAGTTTAGGAAGACTGGAGTACCAAACTTTGCTGGAGCTCAGGGTTCTGACGTAGAGCAGTGGTTGAGGAGAGTAAAATCTGCATTGGATTCTATTAAGGCACCGGAGGAGCGAAAGATGTCTTTAGTACAGAGTCTGCTACAGGAGAGCGCTTTTGACTGGTGGGAGCTGTGTAGGGACCACCGGACTGAGGTTACTTTCGAGGAGTTTGAGAGGCAGATTCGAGATCGGTATTGTCCTCCGGTGGTGAGGGCGGCACGAGAGGCTGCTTTTCGGGATGCTGGACCCGAAAACATCACAGTATCTGAGACTATTCTGAAGTTTCAGCAGGAGTTGGCAGCGGTGCCAAATGCTGCCCCGACTGAGGAGTTGAAGATTGCGACCTTTCTGAAAAGGTTGCAACCTCATCTACGTGCTTATGTGTCTGGTCTCCGACTTACGACATTGGGAGACGTTCAGCAGTCTGCTTTGGCTTATGCTATGGCCACGACCCGACAGAGTCAGCTGGAGGTGCATACCACGGGAAGCAAGAGGCAGAAGATGTCTGCCCCGGCAGAATCTAGGAGAGACAGTCGGCCCGGCTCTTCTCAGCCGCAACGATCAGGGTTTCAGCCACAGGGTCGTCAGGACCATCGTCGTCTGAGTCAGCCCATTGGGGGACAGAGAGAGTGCTTCAACTGTGGAAGTACTGCTCATTTGAGGAGTCAGTGTCCGAAGCCGGTCAGGAATTGTTTCAGTTGTGGGAAGCCTGGCCATTTGCAGCAGTATTGTACGGTGGGGGCACCGTCACAAGGATCTTCACCGGGAACGGTGAACCAGATGCCTCGTCGTCAGCCTCAGCAGTTTCAGCAGACACCGAGTCAGGGCAGAGGACGCGGCGCAGGAGTTAGCAACACCGGGGGCAATCAACCCCGAGTGTTTGAGATGAGGAGGGTCGATGCCCTACACGCGCCGACTGCTACAGGTACGATTTGGATTCAGTCTAGACCTGTTCACATACTATTTGATACGGGTGCTACCCATTCTTTTATGTCTTCTGCTTGCGTGGCTAGACTAGGACTGACTTGCACTGAGGGGGTATCTTTTGTTGTGGGGCTGCCTGACGGCAGTAAAGTAAGGGGGAATAAGGAGATTTTACAGTGCCCTATTAGAATAGGGAATAGAGATTAGTATGCAGATTTTATAGTAATGCAGTTGTCGCCAGATGATGACGTGATTCTGGGGATGGACTGGATGAGGCGTTATCGAGCGGTTTTGGATACACACAGAGGTACGATAACAGTAACCGCAGATGATGGGACCAGACATGTGTGTCAGGAGGTAGAGCAGGAGGGGCCCGGATCGGTGATTAGTATGGTGAAGGCCGCCAAGTTGCTCAATGACGGATGTGTAGGATATTGGTGTTATGTCCTTCAGGGGGACAAGGCAGAACCGCATATTCAGGACATACCAGTAGTGTGCGAGTTTGAGGACGTTTTTCCCGAGGAACTTCCAGGATTACCTCCTCGGAGAGAGGTGGATTTTGGGATTGAGTTGGAGCCGGGAACGAGGCCGATTTCGAGAGCCCAATATCGCATGGCCCCGATGGAGATGCAGGAGCTGAAGACACAATTGGAGGAGCTGTTGGAGAAGGGTTACGTACGACCGAGTGCGTCGCCTTGGGGAGCTCCAGTTCTGTTTGTGAAGAAGAAGGATGGTTCTCTCCGTCTGTGTATCGATTATCGGGAGTTGAACCGCGTTACCATCAAGAACAAGTATCCGCTGCCGCGTATTGATGATTTGTTGGATCAGTTGCAGGGGGCTACTGTGTTCTCCAAAGTGGATTTGAGGTCAGGTTATCACCAACTGAGGATTCGGGAGGAAGATATACCTAAGACGGCTTTCCGAACGAGGTATGGACATTATGAGTTTGTAGTGATGCCGTTCGGACTGACGAATGCACCCGCTGTATTTATGGAGTTGATGAACCGGGTGTTTATAGACTACTTGGACAGATTCGTAGTAGTATTCATTGACGACATTCTGATCTACTCTCGGAGTAAGGAGGAGCACGCTGAGCATCTTAGGCTGGTGTTGGGAGTATTGAGGCAACATCGATTGTTTGCTAAGCTGTCCAAGTGTGATTTCTGGTTGCCTGAAGTTACCTTTCTAGGGCATGTCGTATCAGCTCAGGGGGTCATGGTAGATCCTACAAAGATTGAAGCTGTAAAGGCATGGGAATCTCCGAAGAATGTGAAGGAGGTGCGGAGTTTTCTAGGATTGGCAGGGTATTACAGGAGGTTTGTGGAAGGGTTTTCTCGGATAGCCCAACCACTTACCAATTTGCTTAAGAAGACTACTCGTTTCGAGTGGAACGAAGCCTGTCAGCGGAGCTTTGATGAGCTGAAGAGGAGGTTGACTTCGGCTCCTATATTAGCTCTTCCTCAGGGGAATGAGGATTTTGTGATTTACAGTGACGCCTCCAAGATAGGCCTGGGTTGTGTGCTGATGCAGAGGGACAGAGTGATTGCTTATGCTTCTAGACAGTTGAAGCCGAACGAACAGAATTACCCTACTTATGATTTGGAGTTGGCAGCTGTGGTACATGCTCTGAAGATTTGGCGTCATTACTTGTATGGGAGTACCTGCAAAGTGATGACAGATCACAAGAGCCTCAAGTACATCTTCACTTAGAGGGAGTTGAATATGCGACAGAGGAGATGGCTTGAGTTACTGAAGGATTACGACCTTGAGATTCTTTACCACCCAGGGAAAGCGAATGTGGTCGCTGATGCCCTTAGCAGAAAGACGCCTCAGGAGAGTATGTTGGCTCATCTGACGGCGCAACCAGAGTTACAGAGGGAGCTGGTGAGGTACGGAATTGAAGTGCAGATTCAGCGTCATCAGGGTAGTCTGAAAACCCTAGAATGTCGGCCGTCTTTACTTGAGGAAGTAAGGCAGAAGCAGGAAGATTGTCCGATGATTCAGGATTTGAGGCAGAGATTGAGCCGTGGAGAGGCACCCGACTTTGCGGAGAGAGCAGATGGTATTTTGTGTTTACGCGGTCGGATTTGTGTACCTCGAGATGCAGAGTTGAGGCAGAAGATTTTGCAGGAGGCTCATGCTACACCTTACTCAATCCACCCTGGGGCGAGTAAGATGTACAAGGATTTGCGATAATTTTATTGGTGGGATGGCATGAAGCCGGATGTAGCAAGATTCGTCGCTAAATGTCAGGTCTGCCAGCAGGTGAAGATAGAGCATCAGAGACCTGGAGGAATGCTTCAGTCGCTTCCTATCCCAGAGTGGAAATGGGAGGACATCTCCATGGATTTTGTCACCGGTTTGAGACTCAGCAGAGGCCATGATGCCATTTGGGTAGTGGTGGATAGATTGACGAAGACTGCTCGCTTTTTGCCTATCCGAGAAACGTGGCAAGTGAGCAAGTTAGTGGAGGTGTTTATTAATCAGATAGTTAGGCTGCACGGAGTGCCTAAGACGATTGTGTCGGACCGAGATGGGCGTTTCACTTCCAGATATTGGCAGCAAGTGCATGAGGCATTGGGGACGAGATTACAGTTCACGACTGCTTACCATCCGCAGTCAGACGGTCAGACAGAGAGGACGATTCAGACGCTAGAGGATATGCTGAGATCCTGCGTTTTAGACTGGGGAGGTCAGTGGTCTGATCACTTGGCTTTGGTGGAGTTTGCCTATAACAACAGTTGGCATTCGTCGATTCAGATGGCTCCTTATGAGGCCTTATATGGTCGGAAGTGTAGGACACCACTGTGTTGGGATGATCCCTCGGATGTAGTAGGAGAGAGGCCACAGATGGTTGAGGAGACGATCGGGAAAGTAGCCTTAATTAGAGAGAGAATGTTAGCTGCTCAGAGTCGCCAGAAGTCCTATGCAGACAAGAGGCGTAGACCGTTGGAGTTTGAGGTCGGAGCCCATGTTTGGTTGAGAGTATCGCCTACCCGCGGGGTAAGAAGATTCGGGGTAAAAGGGAAGCTGAGTCCCCGATATATCGGTCCATTCGAGATTCTGGAGAGAGTAGGCGAGGTGGCGTACAGGCTAGCGTTGCCGCCTGCTTTGGAAGGAGTGCACCCTGTATTCCACGTCTCACAGCTGAGACAGTATGTTCCGGATCCTAGTCACAGACTGAATTATGAGGATTTGGTGGTAGAACCAGATCACACTTTCCGGGAACAACCGCTGAAGATTTTAGATCGACGAATGAAGAAGTTGCGTAATAAGGAGATTCCTCTAGTGTTGATTCAGTGGTCTCGACGGGGAGTCGAGGAGGCCACTTGGGAGACGGAATCCCGAATGAGGGAGAGCTATCCAGAGATATACCCGGGTTTAGTAGAGGCGTTTGAGGGGAAGGTTAGTAGTTAGCGTGTTAATTTCAGATTCGATGTTTGCTTCGTGATCCTTGTTTGTTTGACTTGTTGTTTGACTGTCTAATTTTTGTTTGACGTGTTGCGTATTTTGGACGACCAGTATTGGTTATTATTACCGTTATCAATCAATTCCGGTTCGAGGACGAACCTCTTTAAGGGGGAGAGGTTGTGAGAACCTCGAATACCTTTTCTTTTCTTTCGTATAAAGCCTCAAATATCTTTTTCTTTGTGTAAAGTTTCGGGACGAAACTTTCTTAAGGGGGGTAATATGTAATATTCGGGTTCGATTGTCATCTAGGTCGGAAAAACGAGTTCTTTGAGTTAAAAGTAATCGAGTTCTCAAACCACGGACAACCTCGTGTTAGGAAAATATATGTTTTAATAATCCGATCTACTATTCCGAACTTAGTCACATATATATGTTGTGAAATTAATCCTATTTTTTTTTTTTTTTCGGATCATAAGATCCGTTGATGAGATCAACACCTAAACTAACCCCAGTAAACTATAACCAAAAACATGATCTTTATCCTTAATATTATCTTTAACCTATTATCCCGATCCCAACCAACCGAAACCAAATCATGATCGATCAAACCGCGATATAAGACGAACTCGGACTCCAACTCTCGAGCTGTCATCTTCGTCAAAAAAAAAAAAAAGAGCAATTAGACCTCGAGAACCAGGGAGTCCACAGTATTCGACCATTGCTGGCAAAGGACGCAAGTTCCGGTAAGGTTGTTGTGGTTTTCGTTCCTTCTCTTCGGAAATCCAATGCCCTGTTTTCTGCCTTCTTATTCGGTCCCTTTTTGCTCGTCGATCAGCCTTCCAACTCGCCGTTAGGGTAGGACGCCACTAGGAATCCGAAGGGGATCGTCGGAGTTCACCGTCGCCGCCGATTACCGTTGGAATATACCACCGGTAAGCCTCTATCCTCCCTGTTTTTTTTTCTCTTCTTCGGTTAGGTAGGGCACTGTCGGTTTGATTGGGACAAGGGAATATATTGAATGGGGGGGGGGGGGTCGACACCACAAATCGGAATCCGAGCAGGCCGTCGTCGGAACTCGGAAGGGCTGGCCAGGACCGCCTGCTATCGTACGCCTGGAGGATCGAACTCACCGCCTCTGACGTGGTTATAGAGGGTGACTCGGAGGATGAGGTGGGGTGATTTAGTAGGGGCGGAGAGCCGTGCCGCAGACTCGTCGGCGAGAGGCAGGGGAACGGCGTCTTTTCTTCCAGTGCGCAAGGTTGAAGAAGAGGTGGTGGGGCCCTGGTCAAACGGGGGGCTGGGTCAAGGGACTAAATGGGATGGTGGTGAGTTCGGACGGGTTTGGCCAAAAACAATTGGGCCGGAGGTGTTCTCAATTTTTTTTTATGATGGGCTGGGAAATTGGGTATTGATTGTTTCATTTGGGTTGGGGTTTGGGTTGTTGATTGGATTAAGAGCTAGAATATGTTATATAATAGTAGCTAAGTTAAACAATTTGGGTAGAAATTGAATGTGGAGATGCGAATAGTAATAAAAGGGGGTGGGTGTTCGTTTGTACTATAATTATAATTATGTTAATTAGTAAGTAGTGGGGTAGATAAATCGGTAGAGTATAAATTATAAAGTTGTGATCCGTTCCGTAATGGATATGGTCAGTTTTATAATTAAGTGTGCTCATTATTATGTTTAGGGATCTGCTTTCGTTCAAGATCTTAGTTGTCCACGCCAAAGGATCTTTCGTCACGAGGTAAGTCGTTTTTCGACTTGCTCGGTTCTTTTCTCCCTTGCTAGATTGCGTATCGATATTGTAGGACGGGTTTTGGGAACTAGTCCCGAAATACCTTTTAAATTGATTTGAACTCCTTGAGTGTTGTGTGCGTAAATGATTTTAAATGTGTTTTATCGGGAAATATTTTGGAACGTTTTCTCTGTGTTGGTACCGTTTCCGACACGGCCCATTGTAGCTGGTGTTGAGGAAGAGTTGGCTACTTTGACCCGCGTGACTGGGAAAATCGTACCCCTTCAAACGAAAATTATTATCTGTGTGTTTTTGGGCAAGCGCTCCAGTGGAGGCTTAGCCAGGAGTTCGAAGGGAGATTGGGAAGTGGAGTGGGAGGGCCTGCCTCTGCACTCGGCGCGGTGATGAGCGCCTTGGAAGTCGGATCGTGGACAAAGGAAGAATTGCATTGCTGTGTGATTGTGATTGTGATTGTGATTGTGAATGCGTATGTGACTTGTGTGACTGATATAACTAATTTAGGTATTGGCCTATAGAGTTATGATTGCGGTTGTGGATTTGTATGCTGACTTTAGAAAAATGATTTCAAAGCGTTCTACAGTTTCCATATTCTTTCTAGCTTGGTAGATTAGACGCTGACCCTTCGGGGAACATTTTTCAGTTCCAGGTATGAATCAGGGAGCCGTGCAGGAACCGAGGCAAGATGGCGGGCCGGAGCGGTAAAGAGCGCGTGTCATAGTGGGATTAGTTATATTAGTTTATTCATTAGTTGGATGTTGATTTTAAATATTTGTTAGACAGAGATAGGACTATGTTTTGGTTATTATTGTTTTGTTCGGATAGTTCAGTTCAGTAGGCATTGTGACGTATTTGATTGCTTATGGTTTTCGGGGATTCATGCATGATTACGTTTTTCTAAGTTTTGCTAAATAAAGGTTGGATGTTTTATTATGTTTTCTCGTCGTGCCCGAGTTGTAAGGTCCTACAGTGTAGTTGCCAACCTAAATAATAGTACCTGGTAAGGTCTATTCCCTAGTAGCGCCTCGACGGAAGTCGGGGTGTTACAAATTGGTATCAGAGCCAGGTTGACAACAGGGCACATGGAACTGACCAACAAAGAGTACCCGAGGTCCAACTTAAAACCAAAACCGGCCGGTGTTTTCAAATGTTTTTACTGGGGTAGACATGTTGCATATAGGGGGGTAGGTGACACGTCGCGACTCCGCCCCAGTAGCCGAAGAACCTCACGTAGAATAGTAAGAATTAGGTTGAAAAATAGAATGTTTGAGTATTGACTGTGGGACTTTCTATTATAGATGGCCCCACCAATCAGAGCTAGAGCTGCTGCAGCTAACGGAAGAGGTCGCGGAAGAGGCCGCGGTAGAGGCCGAGTAGGAGGTCGTGGCAGGGGTAGAGGAGAGATCCCTGTAGCTGCTGAGCCAGAGGTACAACATGATAACCATCAGGAGGAGGTTGCTGAGAGTCAGGATGTGGCTGCTGCTGTTCATCGAGAGGACAGTGCCTCTGTCGCTGGAGGAGGTCTCCCTGCAAACGGGGCTCAGGTGGGAGGAGGAGTACCACCAGCAGGATTGGCCCCAGAGGTGACTGCTGCGATTCAGCTGTTATTGCAGACGTTGATGGGTGCGGGAGCTGCACCGAATCTGAACGCAGCTGCAGGGCAACAAGGAGCTGAGAGGAGGGCACCTGGACCAGATTCTATTTTGGCTGCCCAGCTGGGAGCAGCGCCAGCTTCTGGAGGACCAGTGATAGTTGATCAGGTGGTCGAACTGAGGAGACAGTATCGTGAGCCTCAGCCTGATAAGTGGCTCGCAGAGTTTAGGAAGACTGGAGTACCAAACTTTGCTGGAGCTCAGGGTTCTGACGTAGAGCAGTGGTTGAGGAGAGTAAAATCTGCATTGGATTCTATTAAGGCACCGGAGGAGCGAAAGATGTCTTTAGTACAGAGTCTGCTACAGGAGAGCGCTTTTGACTGGTGGGAGCTGTGTAGGGACCACCGGACTGAGGTTACTTTCGAGGAGTTTGAGAGGCAGATTCGAGATCGGTATTGTCCTCCGGTGGTGAGGGCGGCACGAGAGGCTGCTTTTCGGGATGCTGGACCCGAAAACATCACAGTATCTGAGACTATTCTGAAGTTTCAGCAGGAGTTGGCAGCGGTGCCAAATGCTGCCCCGACTGAGGAGTTGAAGATTGCGACCTTTCTGAAAAGGTTGCAACCTCATCTACGTGCTTATGTGTCTGGTCTCCGACTTACGACATTGGGAGACGTTCAGCAGTCTGCTTTGGCTTATGCTATGGCCACGACCCGACAGAGTCAGCTGGAGGTGCATACCACGGGAAGCAAGAGGCAGAAGATGTCTGCCCCGGCAGAATCTAGGAGAGACAGTCGGCCCGGCTCTTCTCAGCCGCAACGATCAGGGTTTCAGCCACAGGGTCGTCAGGACCATCGTCGTCTGAGTCAGCCCATTGGGGGACAGAGAGAGTGCTTCAACTGTGGAAGTACTGCTCATTTGAGGAGTCAGTGTCCGAAGCCGGTCAGGAATTGTTTCAGTTGTGGGAAGCCTGGCCATTTGCAGCAGTATTGTACGGTGGGGGCACCGTCACAAGGATCTTCACCGGGAACGGTGAACCAGATGCCTCGTCGTCAGCCTCAGCAGTTTCAGCAGACACCGAGTCAGGGCAGAGGACGCGGCGCAGGAGTTAGCAACACCGGGGGCAATCAACCCCGAGTGTTTGAGATGAGGAGGGTCGATGCCCTACACGCGCCGACTGCTACAGGTACGATTTGGATTCAGTCTAGACCTGTTCACATACTATTTGATACGGGTGCTACCCATTCTTTTATGTCTTCTGCTTGCGTGGCTAGACTAGGACTGACTTGCACTGAGGGGGTATCTTTTGTTGTGGGGCTGCCTGACGGCAGTAAAGTAAGGGGGAATAAGGAGATTTTACAGTGCCCTATTAGAATAGGGAATAGAGATTAGTATGCAGATTTTATAGTAATGCAGTTGTCGCCAGATGATGACGTGATTCTGGGGATGGACTGGATGAGGCGTTATCGAGCGGTTTTGGATACACACAGAGGTACGATAACAGTAACCGCAGATGATGGGACCAGACATGTGTGTCAGGAGGTAGAGCAGGAGGGGCCCGGATCGGTGATTAGTATGGTGAAGGCCGCCAAGTTGCTCAATGACGGATGTGTAGGATATTGGTGTTATGTCCTTCAGGGGGACAAGGCAGAACCGCATATTCAGGACATACCAGTAGTGTGCGAGTTTGAGGACGTTTTTCCCGAGGAACTTCCAGGATTACCTCCTCGGAGAGAGGTGGATTTTGGGATTGAGTTGGAGCCGGGAACGAGGCCGATTTCGAGAGCCCAATATCGCATGGCCCCGATGGAGATGCAGGAGCTGAAGACACAATTGGAGGAGCTGTTGGAGAAGGGTTACGTACGACCGAGTGCGTCGCCTTGGGGAGCTCCAGTTCTGTTTGTGAAGAAGAAGGATGGTTCTCTCCGTCTGTGTATCGATTATCGGGAGTTGAACCGCGTTACCATCAAGAACAAGTATCCGCTGCCGCGTATTGATGATTTGTTGGATCAGTTGCAGGGGGCTACTGTGTTCTCCAAAGTGGATTTGAGGTCAGGTTATCACCAACTGAGGATTCGGGAGGAAGATATACCTAAGACGGCTTTCCGAACGAGGTATGGACATTATGAGTTTGTAGTGATGCCGTTCGGACTGACGAATGCACCCGCTGTATTTATGGAGTTGATGAACCGGGTGTTTATAGACTACTTGGACAGATTCGTAGTAGTATTCATTGACGACATTCTGATCTACTCTCGGAGTAAGGAGGAGCACGCTGAGCATCTTAGGCTGGTGTTGGGAGTATTGAGGCAACATCGATTGTTTGCTAAGCTGTCCAAGTGTGATTTCTGGTTGCCTGAAGTTACCTTTCTAGGGCATGTCGTATCAGCTCAGGGGGTCATGGTAGATCCTACAAAGATTGAAGCTGTAAAGGCATGGGAATCTCCGAAGAATGTGAAGGAGGTGCGGAGTTTTCTAGGATTGGCAGGGTATTACAGGAGGTTTGTGGAAGGGTTTTCTCGGATAGCCCAACCACTTACCAATTTGCTTAAGAAGACTACTCGTTTCGAGTGGAACGAAGCCTGTCAGCGGAGCTTTGATGAGCTGAAGAGGAGGTTGACTTCGGCTCCTATATTAGCTCTTCCTCAGGGGAATGAGGATTTTGTGATTTACAGTGACGCCTCCAAGATAGGCCTGGGTTGTGTGCTGATGCAGAGGGACAGAGTGATTGCTTATGCTTCTAGACAGTTGAAGCCGAACGAACAGAATTACCCTACTTATGATTTGGAGTTGGCAGCTGTGGTACATGCTCTGAAGATTTGGCGTCATTACTTGTATGGGAGTACCTGCAAAGTGATGACAGATCACAAGAGCCTCAAGTACATCTTCACTTAGAGGGAGTTGAATATGCGACAGAGGAGATGGCTTGAGTTACTGAAGGATTACGACCTTGAGATTCTTTACCACCCAGGGAAAGCGAATGTGGTCGCTGATGCCCTTAGCAGAAAGACGCCTCAGGAGAGTATGTTGGCTCATCTGACGGCGCAACCAGAGTTACAGAGGGAGCTGGTGAGGTACGGAATTGAAGTGCAGATTCAGCGTCATCAGGGTAGTCTGAAAACCCTAGAATGTCGGCCGTCTTTACTTGAGGAAGTAAGGCAGAAGCAGGAAGATTGTCCGATGATTCAGGATTTGAGGCAGAGATTGAGCTGTGGAGAGGCACCCGACTTTGCGGAGAGAGCAGATGGTATTTTGTGTTTACGCGGTCGGATTTGTGTACCTCGAGATGCAGAGTTGAGGCAGAAGATTTTGCAGGAGGCTCATGCTACACCTTACTCAATCCACCCTGGGGCGAGTAAGATGTACAAGGATTTGCGATAATTTTATTGGTGGGATGGCATGAAGCCGGATGTAGCAAGATTCGTCGCTAAATGTCAGGTCTGCCAGCAGGTGAAGATAGAGCATCAGAGACCTGGAGGAATGCTTCAGTCGCTTCCTATCCCAGAGTGGAAATGGGAGGACATCTCCATGGATTTTGTCACCGGTTTGAGACTCAGCAGAGGCCATGATGCCATTTGGGTAGTGGTGGATAGATTGACGAAGACTGCTCGCTTTTTGCCTATCCGAGAAACGTGGCAAGTGAGCAAGTTAGTGGAGGTGTTTATTAATCAGATAGTTAGGCTGCACGGAGTGCCTAAGACGATTGTGTCGGACCGAGATGGGCGTTTCACTTCCAGATATTGGCAGCAAGTGCATGAGGCATTGGGGACGAGATTACAGTTCACGACTGCTTACCATCCGCAGTCAGACGGTCAGACAGAGAGGACGATTCAGACGCTAGAGGATATGCTGAGATCCTGCGTTTTAGACTGGGGAGGTCAGTGGTCTGATCACTTGGCTTTGGTGGAGTTTGCCTATAACAACAGTTGGCATTCGTCGATTCAGATGGCTCCTTATGAGGCCTTATATGGTCGGAAGTGTAGGACACCACTGTGTTGGGATGATCCCTCGGATGTAGTAGGAGAGAGGCCACAGATGGTTGAGGAGACGATCGGGAAAGTAGCCTTAATTAGAGAGAGAATGTTAGCTGCTCAGAGTCGCCAGAAGTCCTATGCAGACAAGAGGCGTAGACCGTTGGAGTTTG
Organism: Fallopia convolvulus; assembly: GCA_964016875.1. NCBI lineage: Eukaryota > Viridiplantae > Streptophyta > Magnoliopsida > Caryophyllales > Polygonaceae > Fallopia > Fallopia convolvulus. Next base: position 57,682,401 of record OZ024726.1, read on the forward strand.
AGGTCGGAGCCCATGTTTGGTTGAGAGTATCGCCTACCCGCGGGGTAAGAAGATTCGGGGTAAAAGGGAAGCTGAGTCCCCGATATATCGGTCCATTCGAGATTCTGGAGAGAGTAGGCGAGGTGGCGTACAGGCTAGCGTTGCCGCCTGCTTTGGAAGGAGTGCACCCTGTATTCCACGTCTCACAGCTGAGACAGTATGTTCCGGATCCTAGTCACAGACTGAATTATGAGGATTTGGTGGTAGAACCAGATCACACTTTCCGGGAACAACCGCTGAAGATTTTAGATCGACGAATGAAGAAGTTGCGTAATAAGGAGATTCCTCTAGTGTTGATTCAGTGGTCTCGACGGGGAGTCGAGGAGGCCACTTGGGAGACGGAATCCCGAATGAGGGAGAGCTATCCAGAGATATACCCGGGTTTAGTAGAGGCGTTTGAGGGGAAGGTTAGTAGTTAGCGTGTTAATTTCAGATTCGATGTTTGCTTCGTGATCCTTGTTTGTTTGACTTGTTGTTTGACTGTCTAATTTTTGTTTGACGTGTTGCGTATTTTGGACGACCAGTATTGGTTATTATTACCGTTATCAATCAATTCCGGTTCGAGGACGAACCTCTTTAAGGGGGAGAGGTTGTGAGAACCTCGAATACCTTTTCTTTTCTTTCGTATAAAGCCTCAAATATCTTTTTCTTTGTGTAAAGTTTCGGGACGAAACTTTCTTAAGGGGGGTAATATGTAATATTCGGGTTCGATTGTCATCTAGGTCGGAAAAACGAGTTCTTTGAGTTAAAAGTAATCGAGTTCTCAAACCACGGACAACCTCGTGTTAGGAAAATATATGTTTTAATAATCCGATCTACTATTCCGAACTTAGTCACATATATATGTTGTGAAATTAATCCTATTTTTTTTTTTTTTTCGGATCATAAGATCCGTTGATGAGATCAACACCTAAACTAACCCCAGTAAACTATAACCAAAAACATGATCTTTATCCTTAATATTATCTTTAACCTATTATCCCGATCCCAACCAACCGAAACCAAATCATGATCGATCAAACCGCGATATAAGACGAACTCGGACTCCAACTCTCGAGCTGTCATCTTCGTCAAAAAAAAAAAAAAGAGCAATTAGACCTCGAGAACCAGGGAGTCCACAGTATTCGACCATTGCTGGCAAAGGACGCAAGTTCCGGTAAGGTTGTTGTGGTTTTCGTTCCTTCTCTTCGGAAATCCAATGCCCTGTTTTCTGCCTTCTTATTCGGTCCCTTTTTGCTCGTCGATCAGCCTTCCAACTCGCCGTTAGGGTAGGACGCCACTAGGAATCCGAAGGGGATCGTCGGAGTTCACCGTCGCCGCCGATTACCGTTGGAATATACCACCGGTAAGCCTCTATCCTCCCTGTTTTTTTTTCTCTTCTTCGGTTAGGTAGGGCACTGTCGGTTTGATTGGGACAAGGGAATATATTGAATGGGGGGGGGGGGGTCGACACCACAAATCGGAATCCGAGCAGGCCGTCGTCGGAACTCGGAAGGGCTGGCCAGGACCGCCTGCTATCGTACGCCTGGAGGATCGAACTCACCGCCTCTGACGTGGTTATAGAGGGTGACTCGGAGGATGAGGTGGGGTGATTTAGTAGGGGCGGAGAGCCGTGCCGCAGACTCGTCGGCGAGAGGCAGGGGAACGGCGTCTTTTCTTCCAGTGCGCAAGGTTGAAGAAGAGGTGGTGGGGCCCTGGTCAAACGGGGGGCTGGGTCAAGGGACTAAATGGGATGGTGGTGAGTTCGGACGGGTTTGGCCAAAAACAATTGGGCCGGAGGTGTTCTCAATTTTTTTTTATGATGGGCTGGGAAATTGGGTATTGATTGTTTCATTTGGGTTGGGGTTTGGGTTGTTGATTGGATTAAGAGCTAGAATATGTTATATAATAGTAGCTAAGTTAAACAATTTGGGTAGAAATTGAATGTGGAGATGCGAATAGTAATAAAAGGGGGTGGGTGTTCGTTTGTACTATAATTATAATTATGTTAATTAGTAAGTAGTGGGGTAGATAAATCGGTAGAGTATAAATTATAAAGTTGTGATCCGTTCCGTAATGGATATGGTCAGTTTTATAATTAAGTGTGCTCATTATTATGTTTAGGGATCTGCTTTCGTTCAAGATCTTAGTTGTCCACGCCAAAGGATCTTTCGTCACGAGGTAAGTCGTTTTTCGACTTGCTCGGTTCTTTTCTCCCTTGCTAGATTGCGTATCGATATTGTAGGACGGGTTTTGGGAACTAGTCCCGAAATACCTTTTAAATTGATTTGAACTCCTTGAGTGTTGTGTGCGTAAATGATTTTAAATGTGTTTTATCGGGAAATATTTTGGAACGTTTTCTCTGTGTTGGTACCGTTTCCGACACGGCCCATTGTAGCTGGTGTTGAGGAAGAGTTGGCTACTTTGACCCGCGTGACTGGGAAAATCGTACCCCTTCAAACGAAAATTATTATCTGTGTGTTTTTGGGCAAGCGCTCCAGTGGAGGCTTAGCCAGGAGTTCGAAGGGAGATTGGGAAGTGGAGTGGGAGGGCCTGCCTCTGCACTCGGCGCGGTGATGAGCGCCTTGGAAGTCGGATCGTGGACAAAGGAAGAATTGCATTGCTGTGTGATTGTGATTGTGATTGTGATTGTGAATGCGTATGTGACTTGTGTGACTGATATAACTAATTTAGGTATTGGCCTATAGAGTTATGATTGCGGTTGTGGATTTGTATGCTGACTTTAGAAAAATGATTTCAAAGCGTTCTACAGTTTCCATATTCTTTCTAGCTTGGTAGATTAGATGCTGACCCTTCGGGGAACATTTTTCAGTTCCAGGTATGAATCAGGGTGCCGTGCAGGAACCGAGGCAAGATGGCGGGCCGGAGCGGTAAAGAGCGCGTGTCATAGTGGGATTAGTTATATTAGTTTATTCATTAGTTGGATGTTGATTTTAAATATTTGTTAGACAGAGATAGGACTATGTTTTGGTTATTATTGTTTTGTTCGGATAGTTCAGTTCAGTAGGCATTGTGACGTATTTGATTGCTTATGGTTTTCGGGGATTCATGCATGATTACGTTTTTCTAAGTTTTGCTAAATAAAGGTTGGATGTTTTATTATGTTTTCTCGTCGTGCCCGAGTTGTAAGGTCCTACAGTGTAGTTGTCAACCTAAATAATAGTACCTGGTAAGGTCTATTCCCTAGTAGCGCCTCGACGGAAGTCGGGGTGTTACAAAATGGGTAAAAGTACAAAGGTTGAAACATGTTATTTAAGATGAAGATGGGATATCGTTAGAACTTATGTCAATCCAACCAAGACCGATCCGACCTACAATCTAATACTTTCAAAATCTTATGTTTGAGTTTGGATTTAATATACATTAGTGAGAACGAAGTGACATTTCTCATCTCTAAAATTCGACTCCCCATAATGCCTAAATCACCCTAAATTCTAATAATGTATACCTTCTCTATCCTCAAATATCCACTCCAACTATGTAATCTTTCGAGGTAATTAGTACCAAACATGTACCTCGAGATTGTAATTATGTGGCAGATTTGATTGTAAAACTACATCACATTTGTAGCATCAATCAAATAACAAACCATAGAGGGGTCCAAAACTTCATCCGAAAGAATACACTAGGCCGACTTAGTTTGCCTAATTTTTACCTATTCAAAAAAAAAATTCCACTCCAACCTCCAATGTTTTTACCCATTTCATCTCCAAAATTCTAATTTTTATCCCAAATTGAACAAATTACAATATTATGTTAACTTTTATTTCGATACGTACCTTTGTCTTCTTTTTCAAAAACAAGATACAATGTTAGTAGCTCAGTCATTTTATAAGATGACACATGAACAGATGTACTCCCACATTATACTACTAACGATATTTTAACATATAATATTTGATCGATGAAGGGATCAACGATGCATAATTTTTTTAAAAGTTAGGAATCGATACAGAAGAAATGAAAAATTATGTACCAATTTTTAAAATAAAAAAGTATAAAAGGTTAGACACAATGATAGAACAAACGGGCTCCGTATAGGTGGCCTTGTGGTAAGAGCCATATACTGACGATGGGATGTTCCAGGTTCGATCCCTACTTTCATTCCTTCTCTTGAGTGAAAAACCAAGTCTCATATTCCTCTTGCCATTGGATTGAGTAGATCGACACAACAAGTCAGGTTTACCTGATTCATGGTCCTTATCGGCTGAGTCACTCGTCTGTTTTTTTTTGGGTCCAATTTTGACTCATTTGTTCCACTTGTGCAACGCATGAACATGTAAATACATTATTCACTTTCACCGAAATATCCTTGTGCATGCATGTTTATACTTAAATACTATTATTCCTATTTCAACCAAAAAAAAAATACTATTATTCCTATTTTGCAAAATATATACGAATCTCAATTTCAAGGCGATCTGCTTTTATTTGTGTATAATGTATAATAGAAATAACAAGAAATAGATCTACGTACAAAATAATTATACTCCGTAGTTTTTTTTTTTATTTGATAAGGTAAGAATTCGAAAGAGGCCGTATAAAACGGCAGCCGAGAACAGCTAAAAGAGTCACATACAAGCAGGAAAAGCTAAGAAAGGTACAAAAACTCCGAAAAATAAGAACTAAGTCGAGTTTGAGATCGGGGTGAGTAAAACACTATGAGAATAGCGCCGCAGGCACTAGGTCGACCTCACGGGGACGTGCGAAACGGACTACTGACGTTCCCTCCACCGAGATGAAGGATCTTCAGAAGCCTCAAAGCACCAAGCGACCTAGCCTAATACAACTCGGTCCAATGCCAAACTCAGCTCTAACTTCCCGGAATAATAGTACATTAAAGAAAGCTCGAGCTAACCTGCAAGAAAAGAAGTCTAACTTGCCTCACAAGTAAAACGTAGTTTTACTTGTGAGGCAAGTAGGCACAAACTTGCTCCGCAAGTAAAAAACTTCCATCGCAAGTAAGAGAAAAAACGTGTCGTACAAGTAATTAAAACTTGTCACGCAAAAAAGAAGCCGATTCGAAACTTGACACGCAAGTATCCCAAAAACTTGTCTTAGAGGACAAGTATTTAATAGTATCACATAGATTTTCTCAATTAATTTTTTATTTTTTTTAAAAACTAATTAATAGGCTAATAAATTATAGGAGTATATATATTTTAGCCTTGGACCGCAAGCACAATATATTAATTTATCTTTTTTCCTCAATTTTCTTTTTCTTAACTTTCGTCTTTCAAACTCAAGTGTGGTCGTAATACCAGCCAACACAACCAAGGTCGAGCACTCCCGCCGACGAAGCGGTGGAAGCCTCTGTAATCAAGCCGATGACGGAGGGTCGAACCGACGGTGTAGGAGGTCAGGCGAATAAGCCGGCGGTGGAAAAATGAGATCCAAATCCCAATCACATGGCTTAAAAACCCAGATCTAGTTGAAAAACTTGTTAGAAGTCCTTGGCCTGTCGGTAAAGTGCGAGATCAGTTTTGAGATCTTCATCTCATGGCTTCAAAATTCAAATAAGTGGACAATTTAACTGTTTTGGGAGAAACATTTGCAAAATTAATGGCTTTCTCAGCCTAACATAGAAAGAAATTGGCCTCAAATTTGCACAATCAATGGCTTTCTCAGCACAATCAATGGCTTTCTCAGCCCAAAATTGTAAGAAAATGGCCTCCTCGGCCTAAAGAAGTGTTTCATGTTTCCAATTACATGTTTTCTCAGCAAATAGGGTCAAAAGATAAGATGAGGAAACTGGGTGAAAACCCACCATACATCACCAGCACGGTGATGAACTCGAATTTAATTTCAGAAATTTCGACAGATTAGAAGAACCAACCAGATCTGAAGTGGGAGAAGAGAAGAAAAGATCTTCCATAAGCATTGTAGTGACTGGTGTCAATTTAGGGTTAATTTGGGGTTGCTTTGGTTTCGGTTTGGAGTCGATATGTTGGAGAAGTTTATCTTATACTCCGTAGTTATTATTGACTCTGTTCTTTAACTATGAATTAAGCAAATAATCTACCCTAATACATTATAAAGCAGAACTCAAGTCTATTGTAAAATTTGCGCCACGTGGCATTTTTGAATAAATTAATTTGAAATTATATTTTAATAAATTTTGCAACAACTTATAGTATTATTGCAGTATATATATATAACATGCTTATATAAATTTTTATGTCTATAATTTTCTATCTATGGATTATGTATTAGTTTACTACAATAGATAACATATTTATATAATTTTTATATACATAAATTCTTATGAGATGATATTTTCCATATTAATTTAATATATTTATCTCTTAACGAGATTTAGGGTCTTAATATTTTTTTATCTTTTAACAAGGCTTGAGCTCCAAGTATAAAATTTATATCTATATAATGATATAATTTTAAATAATAAATTTTATTATATTGATATATTTTTAATATAAAATGATATAAATTTATGTTGATGACTAAGATTATTTTGTAAATGTCAAAAAAAAATTTAATTTTAATTTAAATTAATAAAATTAGATTTTCTTTATCTTTTTATGAATTTATATTAAAGATTTTTTTAAAATCAAAGTTTGATACAAAAATATAAATTTACAAATCTTGATGAATACTTGCTTAAATTAAATTTTGATAAAAATTTACATTACATTTTTCTTAAGTTCCTTTTTATTTTATTTATGTAAATATAGAATATTTTTTTATATAGCCCCACCTTACATTTAAATTTTTTTTAATCTCTGTGTATTTTTGTAATTTAATATGGATGATAGGTTGATTAATACATTGAATTTTGTAAATTTTCATATACATTAATTTTCTTTATATTTTATTTCTCCATTATGTAAATCTGTATGGAAAACAACTTTATGGATGAATTGAATTTTGCAAAATAATAGATAGGTAATTTTCTCTATATTTTATCTTTTAAATCAAAGATAATGTTCTCTTCTATACTAATCTTTATATTGTATTTTTGATATTTACAACATTCTTATTATTATAGAGTAAAAGATAAGAACCCGAATATATAATTTTTATAAATTAACTTTAAAAAATATTTTGATAAATTATATTATGCTTCGTAGATAACCTCTCGTAATTATTATTATCTTTATAAAAAAATAAAGTATTTTATACATATTAGTGTCTAAAAAAATAAGAAAATATTATTTAAAAATTATCAATAAAAAGTAAAATTAATATTTTTAATAATTTCAATCTAAATTTGGACAAGATCTCCACAAATAATGAAAAATTATTTAAAAATATATTCAATTAAAATATGGAGTACAATATAAAAAAATATGTCTATTGCATAATTTATTATGAAATTATATAAATATATTTAGTATTTTAAATCAATATCGTAAAATTGATAGTTTTTTAGTAAAATTATCCCGTGAATATCGCGGGACTTCAACTAGTTATCCATTTAAATTTAACAATCTTTTCAGATTTTAGAGATCTTATCCATTTAAATATCTTATGGTGGTGAATTTCTGACTAAATTACCCTCTCAGAATTCTTTCCTTAATTAATTTAACAATAAATATTCTAATAATTATTTAGTGTCAATTAATTCTATCTACCCTAGTACAATACTAAGGAGAAACTATGTTGATACAAAAAAATTGCGCCACGTGTACAAGCTAAGAAAAAAATTATATTAATGATTTGAAGTACAAAAAACCAGTAAAACGATAAAAAAATGAAAAAATGTTAACCTAATTGTGCCCACTTTCTCGACGTTCCTTCTACCAAATAAACTGTCACGTCTCCTTGGTTAAATAAGACCCTTGGTTCTGATGATTGAGAAGGTTTCTGGATATGGGATTTCTTATTATGCAAGCAGCTTGTACTTCATAGAGGGTGAACAAGATCCACAATTCAAAAATCTATCGAGTCTAAAGGTTTGTTTCTTTGTAGTGTTTTGATCTCATAGTTTTTGCTATTGCTTAGATTGTGAACTGATTTTTTTTTTCGGTATCTTGATTGCTTGTGATTTGAGGATTCGATTGAGGCACTCAACAATCATTAAGTCTCTAATTAGGTTTTCTACCAAAAAAAATCTCTAATTAAGTTTTGGTCAACAAAGTCACCGATCATTTCATGAAAAGTTCTGTTGGCCGGTGCTAATCACTCTGTAAGTCCTCTCTGCTTCACATAATTAAGTGCCTGCCATACTTTAATTGATTGTGCTCAATCAAAACTCCAATTAGTGAATTAAATTAGTTCTTTTTAGTTCAATCAAAGTGTGGGTAATTGTTGGGATCGGATTTGCTTAGAATTCAGGTTTTGGATAAAGCCTATACAAATGCAGATGAGGTGTGAGTTATTGGTAAAATACTACTCACTGTTTATTTTTTCCACTGCAATTTGCAAGAGAAAAAAAATGTTTGCAGGGGATGATGGAGGTTCAGGATAATACAAAGAGGGAAGTATATATGGATCACTTATTATTGATTAAATCATTAATTAATTTTTTAGGTATTCAAGCAGACTTTATTCTTCTTTTTGATGACTAATTTTATTTTTATATTTATTTTTGCTGGAATTTTTTTTGAAAGAGATTGCAAATTAACATCAATTACAAGGATGTTGATCACGTGAAGTAGTTCCAAACAATTTTCTTACTCCTATATGCATTTTAAGTAGTCTTCTTAGTTTAGTTTTACATAAGAAAATAATTATTTAGAGTTAGAAATGAAGTTGTATTTGGCATTGCCATTTATTAGGAGTGGGTTACGATCATTTATCTTTTTGTAATTAGATAAGTTGAACCAACTCACGTTTTTTTTTTCTTGAATTGCTCTAATGGAAATAAAGGAGTGATAACTTATCATGTTATAATATATTTATCACAAAAATATAGTTTTTTTTTTCTCCAGTTATTGATGTTCTCAATATTGTATAACTAATTTTATCACTATAAGGCTGAGTTTGTTATTATCTTTTGCATAAACAAATTTGATTGGGTGCCAGTGCCATCATGATAAATGTAGAGTTTTATGAAAATCATTTTTTTTATCAAAACTCGAAAATATTTGATATATATAAATGCTCTTTGATTTATTGAATTATCAATATTTTTTAGATCTTTAGTGTTATAGATTCTTTGGTCATTTATTTAGTTGGTCTCATATATATATATATTTAAGATGTAATTTTAACATTTTTCTAATAATTTAAGGTCACATTCAGATTTTTAATTAATTAGTTTGTATAATTTTATTATTATTTCATGTAAAAGTTAAGGTTAAATAATTAAAAATATTTATCATCACCATGGTTAGTATAATTATTTATGTATTCAATTCTTCTCTCATGCTTACTTAAAAATTATTATCATCATTCTGTTTATTTCTAATATTATCCCATACATGGTACGGATAAAACACTAGTTATACAGTATCTATCAAAATATTGCTCCATTGATGTCACGGTATATAAGAAAATATCTTTTTAATATATTTTCATAATTTCAACATAACTTATATAAATTTCAAATATCAATTTTAATCAAAATATACCCCTTATAATAATAATTGAGAAAAAGAAAACACAAAACTTCCCCTCTCTCTTCAGGTCCACGACTCATTTTCTCACTTTTAATGGCGACTACGAAACCCTCAATCTCCGTTTAAATTTCTCACAAATTTCCCATTTACTTCATTCTTCTCACTCTCTCCTTCCAAGTTGCGAGGTACTATACTTCGAGATCTCTTTCTCTCTACTTGTATTGCTGCTCGATCTCCGATCTGAAGGTGGAGCAAGCTGCTGAATTTCTCATTGGAGCTTCATTTTTTCCTAAACAAGTTGTTTACTCTGATTTGAAGATTTTTATCGTTAATTGTGCTTCTTAGAGACTGTTTATTGGTTGTTTTTATCGTTATTAGTGTCGGAATCGTCTCAATTGACCGAAATTTTATGCCTTTTTGTTCCACAGCTGCATTAAGTTGTTCATTCTGTAGATTTGTCACGTGAATCGTGATCAGCAATTCGAATCCTGTGATTTCAAGCGTTTGTGTTGAATTTACTTGTGGAGATTTCAATTTTGTTGGTTTTCGGTTGCTATAAGCTCTGGAGCCGTTTTAATTGGGCAAAGAATGCTTTTTGTGCAGTAACTGCACTAAGCCGCCACCAAGTTGTTCATTCCTAGATATTTTTGCATTTGATCTGCAATTGGAAAACAGTGTTGCAGATTTGTTCTTTACACAATTTATGCACATGATTTTGCTTGGAAAATCGCACGGGTCTTCTTCACATGTGTACTGGAATTGGCTTTAATTGTTGTTGTTGGTCATGATTAAAATGCTACTTTTGTTCTTAGATTGAATGGTGATTCGCCTGTTAGTTTTTATCCTGTTTTATAATCCTTACGAGCCAATTTATGCAGAATTTTTGGTGCCACTGCCAATCCATCTTAGACTCATGGCCAAATGTTTTTGTTTTTCTCCTTTTTCATTGGCAATAACGTAGATCTTTCTTTTTCAAGTCTATGAGGTATCATTAATTTCCCTTGGTTCGTAGGTAAACATTGCTACAATGAAACCCTATCTTTCTTTACTGTTTTGTACTCGTGTTAAAGGATTCTAAATACGTGGGATCTGCCTAATTAGCTAGGGGCTCTTGCATAATTGGCTAGTTCTTGTACTTCTCTGAAGCGTTAGATTTTGACTTGGAAATATGACTTATTGGAAGAGTAATGTGTTTCACAGGAAGCCAGGAATCTTGGGCAACGACTTTGTCCAATTGAATGCTATAGATCTGGTTCTTCTGCTTTCAGGAAGGCAGTGCTTACCGAGTAGAAGGTGTTGTAAATTGGGAAGACAATAGCTAAAAAAGTAAAGATGTATTCAGAAACCAAGGGTGACAAGAAAGCAGCCCTGGATGCTGCAGCTTGGTTGTTTAATATTGTCACTTCTGTGGGGATCATTATGGTGAACAAAGCCTTGATGACAAGATATGGCTTTACATTTGGTAAGTAATTTTCATTATGACGTGGCATTTGCATCTTGATGCAGTTCTTCAATTTAGTCTGTTGTCTTGATCTGTTCTTCCAAAGCTATAGAAGATTGTCATTTTTCCTGATTTTCACTTGCTTTATTCATATGTGCTCAATTAACTTGAAAGATTTGCAATTGAGATAACACTTTTTGTGGGTGCAACTGAGCCTTGTAAGTTCATGATAAATGCTTATTCAGTACTCTTAGTCTCTAACTAGCTAAAATTTAATATACATATTCAGTTACGCACTCACATTATGCTTGCATCTTTTTTTTTCCCCTTCTCTTGGAGTTGGATCTATATCAATGTCCTGAATTGTCTTCTGTCATGCTGTCTGCAGCTACAACATTAACCGGTCTGCACTTTTTAGCTACTACTTCAATGACAACTGTTTTAAAGTGGATGGGTTACATCCAGCCAACCCACCTGCCTGCAGTAGAAGTTATGAAATTTGTTCTATTTGCTAATTTCTCCATTGTTGGAATGAACGTGAGTTTGATGTGGAACTCTGTGGGATTTTATCAGGTCAGTACTAGCACAAGTACATTTTTGACAGGATCTGTTATATATATACTGATTAACTCCATGTAACATGCAATCTCTTATAATTCATCTTTCAGATTGCAAAGCTGAGTATGATCCCAGTATCTTGTTTTTTAGAAGTCGTCTTGGACAAAATGAGATATTCAAGAGACACCAAGCTTAGTATATTGTTAGTCCTCATGGGTGTTGGAGTTTGTACTGTGACCGACGTTAGTGTCAATGCCAAGGGCTTCATTGCTGCTTTTATTGCTGTTTGGAGTACTGCTCTACAGCAATATGTAAGTCATTTGTAGCCTATTGTTTCTTCTTATCATTGATGTCCATCCTTCATTTTCCCCCCAATTAACGGCCTTTATTTGCGATGTTTTTCTTTAATGAACAATTGAATTTGATCTCATTCTTTATCCTTTCTGAACCGTTTTAGGTGTCATTTTTCTTAAAATGACCATCATATGACTAATTTATAAAATATGTGCTTCTATTGTTTCTTGTAGTACGTACATCATCTTCAACGGAAGTATTCTCTTGGATCATTCAACCTTTTGGGGCACACTGCTCCGATTCAGGCTGCATCTCTACTGGTATTGGGACCATTTGTTGACCTGTGGTTGACAGATAAAAGAGTTTATGCTTTTGACTATACTTCCATTTCAGTGGTGAGTAACCCATCTTAGATTTGCTTGCTTTATTCACATTTTTATAATGAAATTTGCAAATACTTGCTTGTGAAACCTTATTTTGGGATTTGCAAATAATTATATTCCTCTAGAGAACCTTTTTGTCACAGGAAATGAAATCTCTTATGCTTAGAATTTAGGTTCGCTCAGTTGAGTTCAGCTAAAATACCCTTAACTTTAAAATTAAAAATATAGCTATTTTGTTCATGTAAAGATATCGAGATCAGATAGTCATGAAATTCATTCCTCTCAATTTTCTCTTATAATGCACCAAAGCTTGATTGAACATACTACATTTTTTCTTGTTCGTATATCTATTTGTGCTTGTATTACAAGAAGCGTACACTAATTCAATCTCTCATCTATTTCCTACAGTTCTTCATATTCTTATCCTGCATGATTGCAATTGGAACCAATCTCAGCCAATTCATATGCATAGGAAGATTCTCAGCCGTGACCTTCCAAGTGCTCGGCCACATGAAAACCATTCTCGTCTTGAGCTTGGGCTTCCTTTTCTTCGGTAAAGAGGGTCTTAACTTGCAGGTTGTATTGGGCATGGCCATTGCCATTTTGGGTATGATGTGGTATGGAAATGCATCCTCTAAACCAGGAGGAAAAGAGGCCTGCACTCCACCTATTGTTGCCACCATTAAATCTCAATCAAATGAGCAGGAGAAGCTAGTTGACGACGAATCGGATGCTGATGCGAAGGTTTAGACTAATACTTTTGGTGAAAGTGAAGTTGAACAAAAGATGGAAGCTTATATATGTTCAATATACAAGGGTGTGAAGAAAAGATGCACAAAATACTCCAGAATATGAATTTTTTCAGCTGATTATTTTACTAGTTTGTAATATTTTTGAACAAATCACCCTTTGTTACACCAGTGATTTTTGTTGGTAATTTATAAGTCTTTTCTTACCTGCATTCATCTTCTTCTCTTTTTGTACCTTTTCTATGTCAATTATTTCTGTGGACTTCACATGGTTAGGCTTTATTAGAAGTACCTTTGCTATTTCATTTATTTTTACAGAACTTCACATGCTTTGGCTTTAATAGAAGAAGTATCTTTGCTATGTCATTTATTTGTTCTGAACTTCACATGCTCAGGCTTTATAGATCTTCTAATAATAATGTCTGAACATGTGAAGGATTGCACATGCTCAGATTTGGGAGATGAAATTAGAACTTGTACAAGTGTAGAACATGTGCAATGACTGACAAAAAGAAAAAAGTGCAGCATTGCAATTTTAACAGAACCATCCTAATCTAATGAAAGAGCGAGCATAGTTTTCGGGCATCTTGTCAAGCGTCTATTTTAAGGTAGTATTATAAAATTTTCGTTTCGACTCCCTTGATCAATGCTCTTGTTAAGGGGCTAAGACTTTAAGATAGTACTATAAATTTTTGTTTCAACTTCCATGAACAATACACGTAGAAAATAAAAAAAATGGAGTGAGCACATTTGCTCAAATTCATATACATGAAATATTCATATCATAAGGGGATTTAAAAATTTCTTTGCTTTTGTTTCATATCATATACATGAAATATTCGTATCCCTCATTCCATACAAATTAAAGACTAATTTCTTTTCGGGTACGGCACATGCCCATTGCTAGGGCAACCTTCATAATGTACTTTCTCCATACACGCCGCCGGGAGATTTTTATGAGCACCATTGCTGAAAGCAACCTTCCTAATTCACTTTCTCGGTACATGCCGCCAAGAGTTTCTATGCTTTTGTTTCTAACTACATAGTAACTAATTCTTAAATAATGTTGGCGTGGACACTGGATACTATTTGGTCAATGCAAGGCATTTTATATGTAGTTTGCTTGCTGAATTGCATTTTTATACTATTTTTTTTTGGTAGAAGCATTTTTATACTATTTAATAAACAATTTTTTTTCCCTGAATACTACCGACAATATCTACCAGAGTCTATGAGCTCCCCCGACAGCTGTTAATGAACGATGACCGACAAGTTACTACTTACTACTAGCTGTTCATCTTTAATTTGTAGGATGTCAACATTTTCAATCACACCCTAAAAATACCTAGGATGGGCAAAATTCAGCTCGGAGTGAATCGAGGGATATCCGATCCGGTCCTAGGTCCAAAAAAAAATTGAAATTTGGACTCCGGTCCAGACTAATTTTTTTATTAATAATTAAAAATTTATTTTACATATATATAATAAAACCTATTTAAAAAATATAAATTTAATTTTTATGTGATATAATATATATCTTCTGTTAAAATATGATATTTTTTTATAATAGTATATACATTTTTATTTAAAAAATATTTTCTTTTAGTAAAATAATAGTCTGGTCCAAAACCAAACTCGACCCGGACCGGACAGGGACAGAGACCGGACTAGGACGGAGACCGGACCGGATCGAGAATATTCAGTCCTATCCTCGGTCTAATTTTTTGGGAAATTCAATCCCGGTCCGATCTTGTACCGATGCCTACTGGCATGGGTATGAGTTATACTGAACCCGTGTTTGGCATATTCTAATATCGATACCAAATTGATACATTTTGTTTGCTTTATAGGTGTATTATTATCGGGCATGTGTATACCAAATGAGCCTTAAAGGTTCCCTAGGAAGAAGACGAGAATATGGTAAAAGGAAATGGACATCACATGGAAACAGAAACAACAATTGCAAGAATTATTAGCATGTTTCTCAACCTGTCAAACAGCACACTACAAGCAGGAATTTCCTAAATGACAAAAAGATCTCTAGAATGAAACAAGATGGTAACCATATGGGATTTGCAGAGCATACAATGAAATCTTAATCCTGCTTCTTTTCTGCATCTTGGTTTTGCATAGAATGCCTCTGAGCTAGCATGAGCTTTGTTCTTTCAAGAACACCAAAGAATATAGAACCACCAATGCCTATCCACAGGACTCTTGGCCCGATCCCCTGTGTCGTCATAAGATGGACAGAAACTGGTCAGTTTCTTATACAAAAATCGTTCATTTCGACATTAAAACGTGTTGGAGACTGTCCCACATTGACAACATGTGGAAAATATCACTAGCATATAAAGGGGTGAACCCCGCTTAAGCTTTTGGGTTCGCAGGTGGATCCCGACACGTCACCATGTTATTTCGGTCCCGGAATCTAACAAAACGGTCAGTAGATACTAGATGGGGGGTGGCCTATGGAGAATGTGAAAATCGGTTACTCAAATTGGTAACAAACTGAATGGAGTCATACTCAGTTTTGAACTAATTGTAACCAATGTTTTAAAAACACTAAGGGGACCCTGGGCAGAGAGAGGACGCCTAGGTGAGCTAGAAGGCTAGGCGTGGACTGGGACCTTTCCAGTGCCTAGGCGGGATTTTTAGAACAGTGATTGTAACTCAATTCCCGAATCCACGAAACTAGATGAAACTAAATCTTTTATTCTAAACTGATTCTTAATGCCATAGAGAAATCCAAATTAGATCCAAACACCAGCGTAATTAGTTAAATTTTCAAATTTTAGAAGATCAGGATCTGATGAAGTACTACCTTTAAGAGTGCACGAGGTCCTTCTTCCCTCGCGATTGTTGAGACACAATCAAGAATTCCTTTATATTGGTTAGCTGATCCCTGAAGTGAACAAAATAATGCAAGAAAAAAAAAGATGATAAGAAAATGGAAGACCCAAGAAATATGATATTCTTTGCACGATTACAGAATTCAAAGAAACACAGAATGACAATAAGGCTAACCTGGACCATTAATCTGGTCTTAATTACATCGAGGGGGGTAGTTATAGCACCAGTCATTGCACCTACATAAAACAGCCATCAGTGGGAAGTAGACTCGTGACATTCTAATTTATGCTGAGTCAATTCTAAATTACAGGTCAACCTTAACACTATAAAAGTAAACAAGCATTCATCTAGCAGTTCAGTTTTTGGGATTGATCAGAGCAATGTATCAAAGCCAAAGAAGGCTTTTGTGATGGAGCATCAAAAAGTATAAAAAGCAAGGCTTTCCTCACAAATCTTGTGGATACAGTAGTTGGTTACAAAAGAGTCCTTTCATATGCTGCATTAACAGGCTTACCATATCATTTAATTTTGTCTTTGTGACACAATATAATAATTAAATCATTGTTTTGATTAAATTCTCCAGAGCAGGACTAAAATGCAAAGTTAAGGAAAAGGCCATAAAACTAATGCAAGACAGGAAAACTCTCACCATAAGTGTTTAAAAAGTATAGTAGCATCATTGCAATTTGCAATGCAAGAGACTATTTCATTTGAAGGAGACTCCTTAAACACAAACTAATCATATTAATTATTTGTAAAAAGCTCATAAAACTAGAATCTATATATAGCAGGAATACAAATTTTAGGGTTACCATTGAGGTTTGAACAAGTTACCTGCAAATGCCCCAATCACGGCATTCTCAGGATCATTTAGATCTCGTTTTGCCTGGGGAGAAGAAGAGTTTTACTTTAGTTTATGATGAAAAAAGAATCTACCACTTACCAGAAAAAAAAATGAATATATGTCATCCAATAAACGAAACTCTTAACAAATTACACATTTTTTGAGTTTGAAGAACTAAAGTTGGAACAAACAAATCAAGGTAGCAGTAAAGAGTATAGATACCGCTAACTTGTATCCTATCCGGAGTTGTTCATAGATGCAAAATTGTATAGCATCAAATGGAAGATCTCGGAGCAAGAATGATCCATATCCCTGCATTATAAATGAGGGTAAGAACGAGCAAAATATTCATGAATAATATCACATATTACTTGCCAAGTCTCTCAAACTCTTAAAATGAACATAAAGAAACATCAAATATAGATGAATTCAAACAATTTAATATATCATTCCAAGAAAAGGATTAAAGAAAAGGATCAAATACCGCATAAAGACCTTTAAATCCCTCCTTTGCGACAATAAGACGCACAGCATTTGGGGCTGAATTGAATTGCCCTGTTTGCATCCTCTGCTTAACAACCTGTCAAGAGTTGAAAGCCCAATGAATCACAGTAAGCGCTTGAATAACATATATCTATACAATCCAGAAAGTTACCTCTGTAGGAACACGAATTAAAGACGCAGCCAACCCTCCAAGGGCACCAGCAGTCTGTATCAAGTGAGGCAAACCAAAGTTTATGTAAGGAAAACCTTTTGCCCCACATACTCACATAATATTATGAAGCGGACAACCATTTTTGTCAATGCTTATTATCAAGAAGTGAAGTGACATATACCAAAGCCAGTCAATGGATCATTATCTTATTCCCTCCTTTTAACTCCATCATGAGATAAATTCAACAGAAGCAAATCTGTGTAGATGAGCCTATTACCTATATAGATGTTTTGTCCTTAGCTAAGAGACTACACTTGTCTTATTATGGTAAAAGGAAGTTGTCTATCAGGATGCTGAGAAAATTTAAAGAAACGGGAAAGACACGGAATTTTCTGCAGCATTTTAAGTGATCTTGTGAAAAGGAAACTCGGCTGCAAGTAACTTTTGTATAAGAACGAAACTCCTACATGAAAAATCCTAAAATAACCCAATAATTTACACTGTTGGAAGATGAGAAAAGTGACCTCTCACCAAATGAGCAACAGCACTGAGATTTTCAGGAAGTAATTTTAACAACCTCTGCTTTGCAGGTTCATAAACACCGACAAATGTAGCAGAAGCCCTGCAGATGAAAAGCAGTCCTTGAATTATTAGAAATTCAAACAGTATAAGATAGTGGCAAACTGCATTCGATAGAAACACTAGTTGAACATGCATCCACAAGTCTCACAAAAATAATAACACCAAAAAAACCCACAAAAAGATAAACCAAAACCTGCAATTCCATGCATATATTAAGAAGAAAACCTAGTGTAAACTCTAGGAAGAAAGATCTCAATTATAAGTCTATTAAAAATCACATGCCAGAAAATAAACGTCTTCCATCCATTTCAAATTCTTGCAATGCATTGCTTTCATTATCTCTAACGTGAGAGTGCACAAGAATTTGGAAACTATAACATGATAAAAATTTCCGTACGGTAAGACGCCAACAAGATTTCCAGCCAATCCAGAGTAGAGGCCCTTCAAGACTATCTGTCCCCCACCACGAGCAGCCTGCAAGTGAACAGGAAACAAGTATTGGTTAATCCAATAATCATAAGATTCCAGCATTCTCTATGGACAGAATTTTAGGAACAAGTAAAACTTATAAAACAATATGTTATATTATGCTTATAGCCCAAGAATAATTTACATGTAAAGTATTCTAGCATAAACAAGTAGCAGTAGTGCAGTACGGAAACAGTATGACATGAGGTTTAAAATCAAGCCATGACTGAACTTTATATGGTGATTTAGTTGCACATTCTTTGTAAGAGTGTTCGGTTCCCGACTTCCCAGCACTGCTCGCAGGCTCTCTTTTTTATTAGTGCATAGGGGTATTATCCCCTCTCCTACACCCAGAAAAGAAAAAAGAGGAAAAATCCATGTCCAACAAAGTCATTTATACTTTATTCCACTTTCACAAATGCAAATAAATTTACATCATGTAGAATTCACCTTCCTTTTTTATCTTTGAGAAAAAGAAAATCTTATAGGATCTATTCAGCCAAATAGACTTAAGGATTAATGACTTCAAGAACCAAAGTTTCTAAGCATGAACTAGATTACCTGCAACCGTGTTTTTATAGTATCAATTGGGTACAAAGCTGTCTCAACAACTACACCAGCAGTACCTCCAGCAATAATGCCATCTACAACAATTAAAAAAAAAAAAAGAAAAAATAAGTGAATGTATAAGATCCACAAAATAGTGAACTTACAAGCTAACTGAAAATAGAGTAGATAAGAAAAGTGGCAACAACAAAGAATAAGTTAGATAGTAAAAAATCAAAATGGAAAGAAAAGTATGATCTTTGCAAATATTAGATGAGAAACTTCAGGCAATGAGAAACATCTTCTAGTATCTCTATCTTATAATTCTACAGAGGCATGAACCCATGCTCATCAGAAAAAATCTCCTTCTATGTCTGTGACAAGCTACTCAAATAATCAATAACTGTCAACATGCCTTATGCAGCTCTTCTGTCCATTCCAAATATATAAACCAACTTCACTAAGCATTGTGATATGAGCATATTTCAATTAAACTATGAAAACTTCAGGGAAATTGCTTATATTAGGCAAAAGCATACCAAACAGTGCCTGGAAGAAATCAAATGGTTTTTCTTCCATGCTAACTGATGCAAACGGCTTTTTCCCTCCCAGTCGTGGAAAATGGACTTTCTTCGGGATCATATCTGTAAAATTCATCAGTCATTCAATGTCGTAAAATATTATTGAAAAAAAATGTTCATGCAAGAAAGAATATACAAAGGATATCAAAATCTGTACAAAATACACCAATAAGGGGCCAAAACTTGATTGGAATATGTAAGAATTTACACTAAATTTTTTCTTTCCTATTGAGAACTGAATATGAACACAAGTGACCCTTCACTTAGCAGGGTGAATATTCACTATATAGTACTTATAAACAACAAGGATCTCTTAATGGATTTCAAGCCTGGAAGACATTAAGAAATGCATGATATCATGCTGAACAAGACTCCTGCAAATTTAAATTTCAGCATCATTCATAATTAGAACACGGAACTTCACTTCACTTTTTGTTTAATGTTTTCTGGACTTAAACTAGACATACTTCTGATTGTTTGCATTTTGCACAGAAGAAATGTAGAGACCAATCCCGTTTAACAGCTTAGCTTCGTACAAAAACTGGTCATGGAAGTGATGATGACAATTAAACAATTAGGCAGCTAAAGTGATATACCGAAATGTTCTAGTATATGATTCCTGATAACTGCTAAGCATCCCAAATTTCAACCAAACCACTATTCTCAAAAGGAAACGCTAACATAATGGGAGGAAAAAACCGTAACAAACAGGGCGATTACCAGATGATACTGAGGAAGGGCTCTTTCCATCAACAGATAGCGTTAGAGGCGCCATAGAAGATTCGGATTTCAGAATTCGTTCACCTTCAAATCTATGATTAAGAAATTCAATCAACAATGTTTCCAAAAGTACCTCCTCAAACGAGAACGCAAACACGGATTTCACTGGGATAGATTCTGCATTGGGACAATAGAGTGCAAAAATTTGAGTACCTGTGGTCAACTGGAAATGGCAAGAAAAACGCGATTGAACTATAGAAGGCAGCAAACTGTGGATTGGCTATGGAGCTGGGACTTGTTTGCCTTGTTGTGTTATTGCCTTGTGTTGGTGGAAGGAGAAGATAGCAAGAAAAGCTGATGAGTTCTAATGGGCTTATATATGTGGTCTGATCCAGTAAATCTGGACCGCTCATCTTCCGTCTAAACCCGGTCTCCTATTTCTTGGCAATATTTGTCCAGTGTTGCAGGACAAGTCAGACCCTACAAACAAAGCGAGAGCAAACCCTAGAAATCGAATTGAATTGGGAGTTCCTCAATCAGAGAGCAGTCTCTCCGCAATGGCTTTCGCTTCTCGCGTGTTATCGAAATCCAAGCAGGTACATCTCTTTATTATTAATTGATCCCTACTCTTCGCCTCACCAGTTTCAGTTTGATATCCGATTTTTTTACATCCAATTTGTTAGATTAGGGATAAATTTCGATGCTTTAGGGATTCTGAATGACCGCATTTACGATTTGTGCTTGCATTGGATCCTTCTCCACTTTCTGGTTCACAAGTGCGATGTGCATCGGGTGACTATCTCTCAAGTGATGAGTGTATCATCAGGACCATCGATACTATAGCAGAGTAAGAGGTCTGTAATATCCCAAGAAGAGATATTGCTGCTTAGAAATGTTACACGGCGGAAGTTGGTTATGACTTATGAGTGGTGTAGACATCAATGGGCAATGTGTAAACAGTGTAATGCTGGTAGCATGTATCATAATTCTGGAAGTGGGGTTTGGGTTAGGTTGGTTTCACTTTGATGATTTTTTATTGAATTTTGGTTTTTAAAGTGTTTAGTTGTAAGTATTAAAATTAGGGTGTCTTATTGATTATTTTTTATTTGTGAATTTGTCATCTCAAAATGATAAACACCCAGAACCACACTACATCTACATGGTAGAGTTCCAGTTCAAGATTGGACTTGCCTTTTGTGAGTTTTGCTTGAGAAGAATATTTTATTATCCTCTTTTTTTTTTTACAGTTTTTTAATTGTTATTGTAGTTGTATGCTGGTCAGGCAATTCTACGGCCAGAGCATGTGACTTCAGTGCGTTTCTTTGCCAAGAACCCTGCACCCCAGGCTAGTAGCAAGGGAGATGGTGAGACTTTCTTTCTTGAAAAAGTTTCTTGGCCGTTGCATATCTCTAATCTCATTCATTACACATTACAAGATCAAACTTCCTAATGTCTTCAACAATGCTACATGAATGTTTTTGTATACTTCTTGCTTCTTATCTGCATGCATCATGGCAACAAATTTGTTACTAAAGAGACTATTTTTATCCTGTATGTCTGATTGTAAAAGGAATTTTTTTTTTGTATGGTGGCATTTTGGGCTGGTTTGGAAATCTCTGTTAGTTTGTAAAGGTTGGTTTCAAATTGCTAAGAGCTTAAAAGGGGAAAACTAAAGGGATACAAATTTTAATGTAGAAAATGCTTCTGCAAATGTTACTCTTGTAAGTTGTAGTATTTAGAAAAAATAATCTTCCTTCCTCTTTGATTGCCATGGTAAGAAGCAAAAATAGAGAACCATACTTCTGCAATATCTAGCAAACATTTCCCCATCTCTTACCTTTCTCTACTATGACGTGGTATTGGGAACGTATGATGGAGTCAGCAACCTCTAATTCTTGCGTCCTAGTCCTAGATCCGCTAGCAGTGACTGTGATAGATAGACCCATTTAAAAGTCGGTGCTGGTCATTCGAATATTCGATCTACTTTTGTGTTATGCAAGAGGTCATCCCTTTGTCCTCATTTTAGTTCTATGGGATGTGATATTTGCCAATGACTCCTTTTTATTTAGGGTTATTTACTTGTGGCAAACTGGAAATTGGTTAGATGAGTAGGTACTGCTGTCCTCAAATATGTTTTTAGGTACACCTATGTTTTCTTGGTACCATGATATCTCAATAATGTTCTACCATTCATGTATCCAGTAAAGGAAAGGTTTATCTTTTATTAAAGTTTCTTTTCAAAAAAAAAAAAAATCTTTTATTAAAGTTATATTTCTTTCCCAACGAAATGTTATGGGTTAACTAATTATGATTACTTTCTGAAATGCTTTTTGGTCATGAATTGCATTATGGCTGAGAAGAGATGCTGAAGGGCATATTTTTGGAGGTTAAGAAAAAGTTTGAGACAGCCATGGGTATACTTCGTAAGGAGAAGATCACCATTGACCCAAATGATCCTGCTGCTGTCCAACAATATGCCAATGTTATGAAGACTGTCCGTGAAAAGTAAAATCCTGTTCCTTGTATCCTTATTTTTGTGAAGTTGCATTAAGTGCTATGTTCATTCTCGTGGTTCTTGTCCAATTTCTAGGTTTTACTTATTATTTATTTGTTTCTATTTGTACAATTTCTGGTCGGATTATTATTTTTTCTGAAATTAAATATACATATGTAAATATATCAAAAATATTGGGAGTCTTTCTTAACAAATATCTTCTGACTTGGCATGCTTGAGCATTTGTGCTCTCTGACTGCAAAAGCAACTTCTGGAAGATTACCCTTACAAAATGTGAACCCTATCAATTTAGAACATTGTGCAGCTAGGTTTACTTTTGAATTTTAGAAATGCTTTTCGTACGGCAAGGTTGTTTTTCTTCCAGTGTGCGATTTCAGAGCATCTTTTCAAGTATTCATCTAAACTAAATGCTGGTGTCGGGTAAATACATTATTTGTAGTAGTCTGATCAATTGTGACAAATCAACCACCTCATTTCCTTCTAATCCTTGCTTCCTTTTTTTTTACCATTATGGCAATGTTCACCATTCTCCTGCCTGGGAAGGACAATTCTAATAATTGATTCTCTGCCTTTTTCAAGTCATATTTTCACAATAATATGGGTTTAAGCCTTTACCTGTGAAATTTGAGAGAGGCTGCTGGCAGCTGAAACTTACATTACTGCTAACAAGCATCTCTTATAGCTTTTCTAAAATCCGGTGCTGAGATACAGTGATCTGATGCTTTCACTTGCTGTTATTTTTTTTGGATAGGCAAATCCTTATTGTTTTCTTGGAGTTCTGGCTTTCAGCAATTAAAATGTGGTTTTTATTGCAGGGCAGACCTTTTTTCAGAATCACAGAGGATCAAATATACTATTGAAACAAGAACCCAGGGTATTCAAGATGCTCGTACTTATCTCATAACCTTGAAGGAGATCAGAATCAAGTATGTGTTGAAATGCTCAAGACAGATTGTATATTTCTTGTTGTCGTGTCTTCAGTTTTCAAAAAATGAGGGTGTTCATTCAAGAACTTTGTTTTATTTACTGTTTTGGATGATCTGTATGTCTTGTGTAGGAGAGGCCTCACTGATGATCTTGGTGCAGAGACCATGATGTTTGAAGCCTTGGATAAGGTGGAGAAGGATCTAAAAAAACCTCTATTGAGAGATGATAAGAAAGGAATGGGTCTTCTGATGGCTGAGTTTGATAAGATCAACAAGAAGTAAGTGCTTATTTGATATAATGGTATTTGATGGTGTATGCATAAAGATTTGCTTGTCACTTGCATTTGCAATTTGAATCTTTCTACCGGGCCTACTATTGGTTTTCATTCAGTTTATTTATTTATTTATTTTTTATGTTTTTATGTTAAATGAAATATTCTTACTTATTATTCCAGTGAGCTGCATTGTTGCATAAATGGTATAAATGTATTAGATCTATCATATGTTTACACAGACTGAATTTTGTTGTCTGTGATTACTGCATCTTCTAGTTCACTGATCACATGTTCTGGTAATTTGGAAACCTCGTTCTAAGTCTTTAGGTGCAATTCATTTGTTTACCAATTGCTGTATGTATAGCGTATAGTCTTATTCACCATGCACACAAATATATAATTGTAGATTCTAAGAGTTTTTTTCCAGCATAAAGTTGCTATACTCCGGAAGATGTAACATCTAGTCTGTATAAATAGGAGATATCCTGTGGGAGTTGTCTTAGATACTGATACTTTCCTTATCCAGTAGCATTAGTGAGAAATCAAAACATGCGATATCTTTATATGATCATAGCTAGGAGATATAACCACAGGAATTAACTGGTATTTGAAATTGGTACCTTTTTTTGGAGCAAGTGAAACTACTTCTCAGTTCTCACTACTACGTTAAAGGGAGAAAAAAAAAACATCACCCGGAAGAATTAGAATATTTTTCGGGATAAGGCTCATAGGTGGATATATGGGAAAATAAAGTTTTCTGGTCACGAAGCTCTAAGGGTCACATTTGGATCGATTTAATGCAACTCAATGCATTAAATTAGGCAAGCCAAACGGACCCTAATTTACTGTTCCAAAACTATCTATCTTATGTTTGCTTGTATCTTTCTTCCTGAAAATTAGGCTTGGAATCCGGAAAGAAGACTTGCCTAAATATGAAGAGCAGTTGGAGCTTAAGATTGCCAAAGCTCAGCTGGAAGAGTTGAAGAAGGAGACATTTGAGGCTATGGACACACAAAAGAAGCGGTATGTCGTAGTTTTTTCTTAATTTCATGACCTATTCACGAGAATCTACTTTTTTGAACCAAAAATCAGCTCATGCATATATTCATTTCTAGTTGCATTGCATTTTTTTCAGCTTTGTGGAGGAAATTTCTCTTCAGTTCAAATGAAGTCTGATTTTTTTTTGAAGTCTTCAATACATGCAAAGTTGAATAGTATAGAGTAAAATTACTTATTGAGTTGCTGAAATAGTGGATCTTGATAACCGAACAGGGGGAAAAAACTTTTAGGTTCATGTATGGATATAGTAAGCAATAATGCATCATTGCATCCCGACCATTATAAATCTGCGAAAAAAGAATGGTAGGAGTTCATTCTTCTACTCATTTTTTTTCTATTTGGCAAAAGCACATGTGTACTCTATGTTGTAGAAGAGAGAATGTAATGACATGTAATATTCATATAGAGGTGGAAGTTTTAGATTGGATTAGTAAATTTAAAAGTGAATGCTGAAGCAATATGAATTTGAAAATGTGGTATTCTAAAGTATGATTTTTAATTTAGGATCATAGGATGTTTTTTTCGAAAAACAGAAATGGATGTGTAGAAAGCAGAAGCTGACATAGTGTAGATATGGAAAATGGAAACACCTGTGGGCTTAACTGTTTTATTACTGTCCAGAGATCAATTTATTCACCATCTATTTTTGTTCACAGGATCTTTGAACTCTTTGGCTTTACTGTTTTTAATTTAGGATCCGTGTGCTCATTGGCTTTTATTCAATGCCTTTGAGATGGATATAACCCATATATCAATTTTGGTGCATTTTAACTAAATTCAGTTATTATTGTCACATAGCTGAATTTCAGTTTTCCTTGGGTCTTTCGGGCGCATCCTCCTGACATGTTCAGGCTATGGGTGCCGCCCCCATCTTGACCCCCAGATCCTTGTTGAAGCAGGACTTTACTGGGCGATGATGATGATGGTCTTTGAGCTCTTTCTTAAATTTATCTGAATCTGTCTAAATTACACTGTATTTTTTTCTTCAGGGAGGAGTTTAAGGATGAAGAAATGACCGATGTCAAGTCCTTGGACATCAGGAACTTCCTATAGAGGATTCAACTTCATCACTAAAGGCAGATTGAGCCGATTTTCGCTTCTTTTTTTTTTTTAGAAACTTCTAAAAATAAGCCATGGCATTCTGAAGCCGATTTTCGCTTCTTTGTTTTCTCAAGTTTCTGGCTCATAAGATATATGCAGATGAACAAATTCTGTCATTGGTTTGTCTTTCATGCTTTTAAGGGCACTGAATATGAAGGCTTTGTGATTTTTATGCAGCTTTTCTTATGCTTGTTGCATTATGTTGATGAGAAGTGCACTTGTAAAACAGGCTACAAAATCTTGATAATTTGGCATGGTTTGGATAGGTTAAACTGTCTAAAGGCCTGATCTAGCATTAGATTTCTATGATTTACTGAATTTTTGTTTCATTTTGCTTCTTCATAATCCTTCTCCAGGTTTTTCTCTCTGATTAAATTGATTTATTACTTTCATAATAGCATCCACTTTTTTTCTTAAAAGAATTCTGAGAATCAAATTATACATTTCCAAAAAAAAAAGAGAAGTTAATTCACCTTGACTCAATTGTACATAATATAGGACCAAAAAAATATTAAAGTGACACATAAACAAAAAGAATGAAACCAATGTTAAGTTATACAACATTATTCAGAACTCAATCAACTTAAAAGCTCAATCCACATCAGCAAGCACATCCACCCCTCTGCTCCAAATCAGAGATTGAACTTGGCATATTATCATAGTAACTACAAAAAATCAAAGAAAAATTAGAGGCTTGAGAATCATTAAAAGAACATTTAGATTATTTGGTGATGGTATTTACCACATAGAAAAGATTATTTTGAAAAAAAAACTTACATGTCTTGAACACCTTCATAGTTTAGAGCAGCCTTTGCAGCAGAAAGAAAAGCAGTATCCACATTCACATTCTCCTTTGCTGATGCTTCAAAGTAAGGGATACCCTCTAGGTTTGCTGATGTCCCAACTGAGCTACACCATTCCTTTGCTCTCTTCTCACTCACCTATGTTCATTCATTGATTACAATTAATAATCAAGTATGAAAATATATTTTGTCTTTTGTTTTGATAGAACTAGCATCCCATATCGGAAATTAGATAAAAATAAATACGATTTTTCTGACCTATAAAGTTTGTGGATTGTTTTCCATATTGTTAAAATAACTTTAGGATAGAACTCCGCTGGATTTATGTGTTGGACTCGATTTATCCATGCACTTTTATCATCTTTACACCCATATTGTTTACTTATAGAAGCCAAATTTAATGTTGAGTTATAAACATAGCAACAAAAAAATATATAAAAGAATGTAGAATAATTATGTAATATATTGTCTCTTACCACTCTCCCTTCTCCATTCTCGACATCAATCTTGTTGCCAATCACGATAAAGGGGAAATTTAACGGCTCTGAAATACCCGCCTGATTATTCAAATTCCACAACGCAAGAAAATATACAAAACGGTTACAAAAATAGAGAGGAAAGAAGACATAAAATCTTCAAAACTAGTACTACCCATTGGTTGGTGAAAGAGTAATTCCAACCAAAAATTTTGACACATAAGTATTTTTTTTTTTGGTATTTTCAATGGACTGCTCATGAAAGTCGAAACAGAGACCTATCTTGATATCCAACCTGCTTAACTACACAAAACTTTATTTTCTTACTTGCTTGATGAATTCATCACGCCAATATTGGAGGGCTTCAAATGACTTTTGGTGAGTCACATCATACACAATTACACAACAATCAGCTCCTCTAAAGAAAGCTGGTCCCAAGCTCTGAAACCTCTCTTGGCCTGCTGTGTCCCATATCTATTTTTCCTCATCAATTAACAATTATATAATCAATATTAATAATTTATTAGAAAAAAATTATTTCTTAAGTATGATCTGTAAATAACCAATGTGGTAAGTGCCAATGATGTATGCTGACAATCTCCAACAAGATCCTCCATGATTTTGTTTTTTAATTTATAGAGTAACCGATGCAAGATCAAAGAGAAATCATTAAGATGCTGTATTTGTCATCAAAAAAAATTAAGATGCTTTTGTGAGTTGAATTGACTAATTAATGAGTGATTTGACTTTACTAATGATATATAGAAATACTCATAATTTTGTTTTGTACCTGTAAGTTGGCTATCTGGCCATCAATTTGGAGCTCCTTTGTAAGAAAATCAGCACCAATTGTTGCTTTGTATTGCAAGCTGAACTTATTATTTACGTATCTGAAGTGGTTTCGTGGTTAAGGAAGTATACCGTTTTTTTTAATAATGTACCCTAATGCTAGTTTTAACTTTTAAAAACTAACCCTATAAGAGATAAGCAAAAATTTAATAATCCTAAAATATTACACCTAATTAATTTTTTTAATTAAAAAATTTTTAATCTAAGAGAAGATTATAGAAATTTGAATTCTATGTATAAACTTGACTTAAAAAATATGACATGTGTTAGGTCCTGATATTAATTATTATGTCTGAGTTGTTATAATTCTTAGAATAATAAATTTTGAGTTTGTTAATAATTGAGGTGTTATGATATTTGGTTTTGCAAAATTTATTCTTAGAATATTATAGGTTCTATTCTACGCCATCATTTCTACTATTAACAGCTCTCTTCTAAGGTAACTTTAGATTAACCATATTCTATAAACGATTTTTCTAACCTATGCCCTTAGGGCATAAGATAGAAAAACCGATCTATAAATTACGATAAATCAAGATTTACTTGACTTGCACTCAATTAACCTGCTCGATTGACAGACAAATTTGAATTATGAATCAAACACGTTAACACGATGAAGAAATGGATACTGTTTGATGAGAGAAGTCTTGCCCACCCTAAAACAAAACAAATATGAATCATCAAATTCAAGTTATGATAATCAACAATATACTTAACATATTTCAAACTCTCAAAGTTTATTACTATATTAACATCAAAAAGACAATTAAACTTGGTTTATATTTACTTACCCGACATCTCCAAGGACGATGACCTTAAGAAGCGTCTTGGGCAAGCGAGAGGGAGCCATGGAAGACAAGCTCAAACTGGTTGAAGATTAATTAATATGCTTAATTAGCTCTCACAATGTAATGAAAATTGATGGAGAGGATTGAA
This sequence comes from Fallopia convolvulus, assembly GCA_964016875.1. Lineage (NCBI taxonomy): Eukaryota > Viridiplantae > Streptophyta > Magnoliopsida > Caryophyllales > Polygonaceae > Fallopia > Fallopia convolvulus. The sequence continues at coordinate 57,711,572 of OZ024726.1, forward strand.
AAGGTGTGCTCATGGAGGGTTTAATAGTTTTTGCCTATTTTGATTGAGTTTGAATTGGTGTATGTAATTATGTGTGGCAGCCAAAGAAGTTGAATTAAATTTTATTTTATTTATAAATGAGACAAATTCGTGCCTTCCATATTCTCATATTCTTATATTTTGTTGGCTGGCAATAGCATGAAATGAGCTAAGAGGAAATCGTGCTGTCCATATTAGGGAATGCATTTTGTGTATGCAATTGCTCTTATCACTAATTTAATGTTTAATGAATTTGTTTGACCAAAAACTCACAATCTATAGTGTTGGTACACAATTACTAAAGGATTTGGTAGACCGGACATGCCCATTACAATGATAGGTCGTCTGAAAACGACAGTCGAAATCGGCTAGGTGTGGCGCAACCATACTAAGAGCCCACACGAGATTACAATAAATAAACAACCAAACAAAAGACTGCAAACGAGGCTAGGAAACCATGCGAACATCACAAATCTATGGGAAAGTTTGAATGGAAGAGTATGACACTTCCGCGAGTTAGAAGCCAAGGCGTATAATGTCGTCGGATAATAGGATAAGATCCACATGATCAAACTCTAGTCGGAACCGCAACTCGACGCAACACAAACACCCACAAACTCAAACAATGAAACTTGGCAAGAAAACTAGGAAAAACACATAAAGGCAAATGGGCTTTGAAAGCCCAAAGAGGTGCAATAAAGTAGAAAAAGACCAAACAAAGGCCCAAGCCCACACACAATCCACGTAGTGGCGTTGAGATCCAAAAGAATTGGTTTCCTTTATCATTGGTACCTATTTTATGGTGTAACCAACAAATTTCCTATAATTTTATCTATAATAGAGAATCAAATGCTATATTCTTCAAAATAATTTTACTTCAACTCCAACAATCCCTGTTATAGAGAATCCATATTTATTAATATTCATTAAAATATTATAAAATATAATATAATCAATTGAAAGTTGTCATGATAAACATATGTAATTAATACATTTTCTAAATATTTTTGGTGAATTCCCCAAATGTAGGGAAGATGTCTCTCCCTTTATATCATCCTTCTCTATTATGGCGAATGTGATGGAGAAACGGTTGGAGCAAAAACTTGTACCAAATTCTCCAAATATACACTTTTTAATATTATGGGGAAGTTGTTGGAGATGCTGTAAGTAAACTAAAATAAATTTGGTTTGAAATTGAAGCATTTTCAAGTCGGATCACGTAATTAATTTTAAATTTTGTTACAATTTAGCATTTAATTTGAATTACATGCTTTGTTTATATATATTTTTTTGATATATATATATATATATATATATATATAAACATATATGAACTACCAAAGTATAAGATCTAATTTTTCACAAAAATCTTTAAAACACAGAAAAAAAAAAAGTTTTACTTGTTCAGAATGGGCCTAAAAGCCCACTGGACTACCTAAAAAGTGCCCATAAAAGATACCCAAAAAGCCCGTCAGTATCTCTCTAATCAAATTCGCATTTGCAATAATTGCACAAAAAAGATTCGCCCCGTCTCTGAATCGAGACGCGAGAGTCATGCGTTCGCTTGGTTGAATCCTTCTCAAAATCCTCCGCCTTGCCTGCCAGTGTGAAAGATAAGCCCCTCGATTTTCAAAGAAGATCCACTCCTTGCACTGATTATTCCTCCCAGAATTTCAGTATCTCGTACGCCTGAGGTTCTGTTCATTCCTCTTTATCTTTATCCGGTTGACGATTTTTGTTTAAGGTTCTTTTTCACGAGTAGAAGCCTCAAAACATGTGGATTCTGGGTTGTTTTTAGGTTTTAATCTGATTTGCGATGTCTTGAATGTTGGAATTGTTTGTTAGGCTAATTAGGGTTTAGGGTTTTAGCCATTATGTATTTTTTCCTGCTCTTGGCAAGTTAAATTTGTTGCATTTGTCATTTAGGGAAATTGCATTTCTTCTGTTTTGCTTGTTAGGGTTCATCAGAAGACTTCTATAAGATCTAATCCCTTCTGTTAGGGTTCATCAGAAGACTATAGACAATGTAGCTGTGATTCTATAAGTGATAACTTATGTTGATTTCAAGTGCAATGGAACTAACTTTAATGAAGCATCTCTTAGGGAAAAAGCAAATCTTAGAGCATATAATCTCTAGTAAAGGGCTTGATTTGGTTGCTTTTTCCCCCTTCCAAGTAATTACTTCAATATCCTTTTTCGTGCATTGTTGCCTGTAGTTACAAGTTTGACAAATGGTGGATACTCCACATGTTATTTTGGTTCAAATTTGTGGTAGACCAAGAGTAAAGTATGTTTGTGCCATTACCCTATACAGTTTCAATTTTTTTCCCCTCATGTATCTGTAGTTTTGCTGGCTTCAAGGCATTGGGTTCAGTTTGTAGGAAGTAGTTTATGAATTTGTCATCTTCATCCTTGGGAATGCTTGAAATTTCATAAGGAATCTGTTTGCTTCAATCCCTTAATCTTGGGTCAATCGGGCGTACCCCCTTTCCCTTCGGCAGGGGTACCCCCATCTTGACCCCCCAAATTCCGCTGTAGTGGAACCTCATTGGGTCAATGTTGTTGTTGTTGTATTAATCTTTTAAACATCTTAGAAGCTTGATGGCTTACTGAACTGTATCAAATTGGTTGAATGGCCTTGGATTATGTCAGTTTCTTCTACCTGAGCCTATGATTCTGTAGATCATGAAATATAAAATACTACTTACAACTCACAATATTATCTTCTTGTGTGCTTAATTTTTTCTCTGAGATTGAGTATTTTCATATTTGCAGTGAGACCATCAACACAATTGTAATTATCCATATGGTGGAGGTTTGGTGGTCACTCCTCGGGGCAGTTCCCGCTCTTCTAGCTGGACAAGCTCTGAGAGTCAGGAGAAGACGTGCCGAAGAACAAAGAATCAAGAGTGCACGAGGCAGAGAGAAGAGCTCTGATGACATCTTTGTATGTGAACGGGTTTGCACTTCAAAGCGAATGCTGAAAAAAGTCGGCGCCTTCTCCAAGGATCCTATACCCGATAGCTGTATAACTGTTTGTGGGGTATCTGAGCTCGATGCCTGTGCTGATGCGTGCGCCCGAACGGTTTGTCTGAATCAGCACCATGTGCCTGCCTGGAATGACGAATGCCTTAGGAGGTGTCAGAGTGAGTGTCTTAAACTCTCTGCTTCTAATGCTCCTTACTAGTATCAGTTTACTTAAGTCTATCTTCCTGTGCGAGATTTATATGGTGCTTAGATCAACGGATTAGCTTTTGAGTAGAGAGATGAATGATTATGAAGAAGGCATTGGTTTGTCTTGCTTTTTTTTTTGTACTAATTTCCCATGTAGTATGGATAGACATTTTATGGGTTATTGGTTAATGAAATTCAGAGCAATTTGGAATCATGTAGAATGTGATTTGCTTACTTGTTTGTTCCTCACTCCCCCTTAAGTTTTCCAGTTACATGATCCACAATTCGGTTTCTTGATATTGAATATCTGACACTGTTATACTCCTTCTATTGTAAATTTTGTGACTCTAAATGGATTAGGATGCAGGGATTATCTGTTTTCTTGAGAACCCATATGAACTAATTTTCCGAGTAGTGATTTGCAAATCTGGAACAGGTTCCTACTAGAAATACAGTACAGTTATTGTGTATAAAAAACTCTTCCTAAACTATATTCAACCTGAAGATCATTAGGGTCATTTTGGATCGCAATCCATAATGCATTATAATGCATAATCATGCATTCAATTATAAAATACATTGTGGATTGCAATCCAAATGTAGCCGTGATCTAAACCCGACTTGTTGATTGCAATTGATATGGGAATTGGGATTATCATCAAAAGAAGACAATGAATTTGGACCTTTTCTTTGCAAGTAGCATTATGTAGTACTAGGTATTTAGGTTACTCTCAGATTCAAACAAAAATGCTGCTCCAATTGTGAAATCATGACACACTACATTAGACATGGCAAAAGGGAAACCTTTGTATCTAATTAAGTTAATTAGTTGTGACTTGTCTGAAACCAAACTAATGTGCATTCCCATTTTTGACGGTCTTATAGAGCTAAAGTTCGTCTTTCTTGTCATTGTGTGCTTCATCCTTGTCCAAGATTGTTTCTTTCACCTTTTCCTTAGTCTTCTGTACTGCTTCACCGACCATCTCCGACATTGAACCAGCTGTTTCCTCGAAGACAGACTCACTCGTCCCGAGACTCTTCTCAACAGCGTCTGTCATCTTTGCTGTTGCATCACTTTCTATGTTAGACAATCCATCCTTGCTCCTGAAACTGATTTGATCAAACAACATATATAAATAAGATCAGAGGTCGCTAGGAGTGGCTAGGGATCCATCCTTATTTGGTTCGATTTTCAGTTTAGAATCTCCATTAGGGTTGAGCATCGGTTCAAAACTGAACCAAACTGAGCCGAAAACCGAAATTTGGTTTAAGGTGAACGAAAAACGGTTGTTGGTTTAAGATGGATAGAAGGTTATCATTTGGGAAATTTGATCCGAACCAAAATTTAACCGAAACCGAAACCGAACTGAACCTAAATTTGGGAAATTCCTAAACCGAAAATCGAGTAGAATGATATCGGTTTCGGCTCGGTTGGTTTGGCTTAATATTTCGGTTTAGGCCAACCCATGCTTAGCCCTAAGTTTCATAAACCAAACCGAAACAAATCCTTAAACTAACTCTTAACAAATCCTTAAACTGACCCTAAAAAGGAATTGTTGGCTAGTTTTCTTTTCTTCAATGTTTTGGTAATGGAATGAAGAGGAAAACTTACTCGAGTGAAGGAGGGAAAAACTTTTCTTGCACTTGGTAGACGACGGACTTGAATTTACCCCACGAGCCATGGGAGGATTTTCCGAGTTCTAGGGCGATCTGTCTGAATCTCTGGGAAACAGAAGGCTTCTCCAGATTGCTTTCTCCTACGTTTTCGCCATTGACGTTGCAGAAAATGATTGGGGAAATGCAGATGAAGAGGAATGAATACAAGAGTATTGTTTTCATGGCTCTTTCTGATTTCTCCACTAATTATTGTGTGAATCTCTCTTTTTCTTCTTTTCTTCTTGATGGGTAGTTATTGTTAGTTGGATCAAAGGCAAAATATGTGTTCCATAGGCTAGTATCTATGTATCCTTGAGTTTTAGAAAGGAAGGCGATGTGTCATTTTTTCCATGTAGTTAGTTCTTGCTTGTCTTGTGTTCTTTTTTAAGGTGTTGAATGTTTCAGAGTTTGTTCAATTGTGAAATCTATAATGTAGGCATTGCTTTAGCAAATTTAAAGTGTTTCTTCTTTTCTTCTTGAAGTGTTTATTCGAAATAAAATTTAAGGGACGGTAAAGTGTAATTCCACTACTAGAAAACACGTCCATAACCAGAATTCATTAGCCATGAATCAGCTTATGGACAATATTGAGACAAATAACCTCGAATTTAAACACACACAAAAAAAAAAATACATGGCAACTAAAAGCTGACCCAATCCACAAACTCGATCTGAACTGTCCGAAAATTTTAGGATCAAGACTCGAAAATTTGAACCCGAAAATTGAAATAAACCAAACCCGAAACCCGTTGGGTTGATGTGATATGCGATTGAATATGCGGCTAAATTAACTCAAATAACATATGTTGCTTTATTTCGAGGATAGATTACCCCTTTAAATTAAATTAAGTGACTTATTTAAAGGGGTGATTAATTGTTATTTTTTCTTATACCATTGGTCTTATTTTTTGAAGGTATATTAATTGTTTTGTTCTGGCATTAATTTGTAAAAGATGGTTTAAGTGAAAACACTCTTTAACATGAAATTATGAAAATATATGAAGAAATAATGGTAACTGCGACTTTTTTATTTATTTTCTGAATTTTCTTTTAAAAAAATTATTTTTTTACTTGTTTTTGCCATTGAACTCGTCAAACATAACATTTTACAAGATGTTTACATATTAGATGCACATATTCATAATGTAATTAAGGTGAGGTTCACATATAATTATTCTAAAAAGTTTAGACATGCATGTTTTAGTAGTTCATGTTCAGGATTTTGAGGTTCATGTATAAGTTGCATATGTTCATATATTAGTACGGCAGGTTCACATTTTATAATCTCATATAGTTATGTTTATAGTCGAGGATATCATTCCACAAACCTTTAATATCGTTTTAAAAAGGTTAAAATTGCATTTTTGGAAAAGTGACTTCTAATATTTTCAAGTATTCACTGTAAACCAATAATAATATTTGCATTTTTTGGAAAAGTGACTTCTAATAACCTCCCATGGCGGTGGTGGATTCTTCTGCCTCTGCGCAAATGAAACAGGGCGGTGACTGCGTTTCCGGCAACGTTTGGGCTTGGGGTCGGTGGAGAACGATGCATAACTTAAGGCAGAGAGGCTAGCGGTGGTGGTGTCTCCAACAACAGTCGATGGCGGCGGTCTCTCACCCCCACATGTGTTCCACCTCTACACAAATAGATATGAGTGGCGACGACATTTCAGGCAGCGTTTGGGCTCGGGATGGGCGGAGAACGACGCACAACATCATGGCAGAGAGGCCAGTGGTGGTGAAGTCTCCAACGACGATCGACGGCGGAGACTAGGGAAGAACAGTGGAGATCGGAGACTTCAATGGTGGGGCTCAAGTTCCATTTTAGGGAAAATTACGAAATGCTTCTTCATGTTTATAAAATGTGTAAAAAATCCTCCATCGTATTGTTTTTGATTAATATTGTAATAGTTCGTATATAATTTGATGATTATTAAAGTTTGTATTATTATTGGTTCAAAGGTGATAATTACTATTATTTGAAGTCATTTTTCTAAATAAATTATGTTGCGGAATCGAATGACCTAGATTTGTTTGCGAACTAGGCAGATAGAGAGTTCTATAGGAGATTGGGTGGGTAGAAAGAGTAAGTATGGTTTAAATTTGGAATTGATGAGCATGTTCAAGTAAAACCCCACAATAAATCTATGAAAAGATTGAAGACGTGGTCACGTGGATATATTTTTTCAGTCCAAACCAGGGACGGACACAGGGTTGGATATAAAAAAATAAATATAAGGTAAATTTAGTATAAAAAAATAAAAAATAAGGTAAATTTAGTAATAAATTAGTCAAATTAAGATAATTTAGCTCATCTAAAAATTTTTGGTGAAAATTAGTCCACCCTAATATAAAATCTTGTGTCCGTCTCTGGTCCAAACTCCAAAGTGAATGACCAAACTAATATTTTTTTTTTTTGAAATCGGGTCTAAGTAAAATGTGGGCTACAAACTTTCCTACACTCTAATGCTTTTTTAAAAAATCGAAGAGTGTTGTCTCTATTTCTAAAAAAAAAAATTTACACTCTTAAATGAGGGAATTGATTAGAAAGATAGTAGCTTCAATTAAGAAAGTGGCCTATTCGTCGTTGTCTCAATTTTGGTGTTATACTTTAGTTTGTGAAATGTGATTGATGGCATAAGTTGGACTTATGAAAGACATCCTACATACAAGATAACCAGCCTTTTGTACGTGCACACTTTGAGTTATGATTGCTACAAATTGTTTATCTAAATGCATTATTTGAAAACGACTATATCTTTGTCCTACTTGATAATTAATTTTAAATATAGCATGAGTGCATTTAACATGTGATGTTAATCAATTAATATAAAAAAATGTCGTGTCTAGATAGAGATGGTCATTCTTACAAAACCCGACTCGCTTAGACCTTGTTTCACTTATACAGTTATACCCAATAATTTCTCTTTAAAATTAAATTTTAACTCTCAAAATATGGCAATTATTTATCATTTTAGGTTTTTCAAGGTAAATAAAACAACATTTTTCCCTAAAAGTACCTTTTAACTATATAGAGAGCAAGACCTTAATCGAGAATTAAACTCCACCATGTAAAATACAATAGTGAAGTGTTGAGAGTTGGGAAAATATTTCCCACATCGGAAAAATAAGTGAAAAATATAACATATAAGTAAGATGAAACTCTAACAATTGGCTTAAGTTTTTTGGTTAAAAGGTGAATCCGACCTTAACTATATTAAAATAATAAAAAATATTGATGCAATTTGTACCACCTCCCAATTAGTTACGACCCACCGAAATTTAACATGATACCAGAGCGGGTTTGGTAGGCCTTAAGGCATGATAGGGCTAAGCTACCCATAAAGTCTTCAAACATGGGTGAAGTTCCCGTTCGATTGCGCTAGCCACCCTTAAAACGTGTGTAAAGTGTTAACTAGATCGGGCTACTTGTACTTGTGCACATGAGGATGGTGTATTGAGAGTTGGGAAAATGATTCCCACATCAGTGAACTAAGAGCAAAAATACAACATAAGTAAAGTGAAACTCCAATCCATTAGCTTAAGTTTTAATTTGGATTGAAATTAAGGTGAATTCGATCTTGTCTTAAAATAATACTCCCTTCTATCCATTTTTAAGTGACATTTAAGGAATTTGCACACATATTAAGAAGAATTTTAATTTTTATCTAAACTCATTAATTCACTTTAGAAGATGGTGATACACCTGGCCTATACTTTTACTTTTTGGATGAAGATATTTTAATAAGAGGTCAATCAAATCTCATAGAGACCATTAATTTGGAAGGAGAAGATTATCGGCTTTATTTAAAAGTTTTTCAAAATGGTGTAAGTAATTTGGACAAGTCTTAAATGACACTTAAATTGAATAAAAAGGCTTAAATGACACTTAAAATGGATTGAAAGGAGTAATAAATATCGATGTAACTCGTATTACTCAATTAACTACGATCCACCAAAATTTAACACTAGATGAAACCTAAATTTAATAACCTCTAGTCATAAGACTCATAACCAAAGATAACTCAAAATCATAAGTTCTCAAACCACGCATTGCATGTAACTGTTGAGAATATGTTTCCATATCTAAAAGATGAGACTAAACTTACCTAATATATAAGACATTGTGTTACTTCTGCTATTGACAATTGGTTTTAGGATGGAACTTCACTGGTTTTTGTATTGGGCTTACATGCGCTCGACCCTCGATTTATGGCTCATGGACTTTAACATGGTATAGAGCTGACGATCTGGTCATGTACTCATTTCCTAGCTGTTTGGGTTTGGGTTTAGCAATTGAATTATTTTTCTGTTATATGGGTTGAGTTGACTAAAAAGATATTAAGACGCAACTACTCATTGTTGGGCTAGCAATAATTAGATCGACTGAGATGCTAGACAAGTTTATTTACAGTAATTGTATATTGAACCAGATCAATTACAAGTAGGGGTGTTCAACGGGTCGGGTCGCCTGTGACTCGCACTGACCCGACCCGCAATTTGCGGGTTGCGAGTCCGCACGGGTCGCGGGTCGAATTTTTTTATTTTGAGGGTCGCGGGTCGACTCGTGAACGCAATATTTTAAAATATATATATTTATAATTTTATTAATATATAAACTATTTTCTTAATAAAAAAAATCGTTGGGCTTACGGGTCGACCCGCAAACATGACTTTTTTAAATACATGTTTTTAGGTAAAAATATCATTTTTTTGACCCGATTGACTTAGTCAATCAGGTCAAACGGATCGACCCACGACCTGACCCGTTAGATCCATAACCCGCGGGTCGGATCGCGGGTCAAAAATAATTTTTTTTTACGGGTCGCAGATCGACCCGATCCAACCCGTTGAGCATTCCTAATTACAAGGGCATGTTGAGATTATGTTTCTACATCTGGTTACAAAAGTAATGAACAAAACCGGCCAACAAGAATCCTCTCTCATCATTACACAATGGCAGTTATTTCATTTGCCACCGGATTGGGAACCGGCATTGCTCTCATCTGCCAATGATATGATGTTAGCCATTTATGATTTATGGCAATGGAAATGATAAGTGATGTAGGCATTGTAGCCATTATGGCAATGGATAAGATAATGTATAACTGTATAAGGTATGGTGTGGTTTTAGAAGACTATTATTATTTGGTTAGAAATGAGTTTGAATTGGTATGTTCCGCTAGATATAAGAAATGCCTTTGTCGGTCGAAAAAGGATTTGGATACATGTAAAATGTATATGGTTACGGTAAAGTTAGGATAATAACTGTACATTAGATTTAGTAGATTTTCAACTTTTGATGTGATTTAATAGCTGAGATCTTATAACATTATATACATTGATAGATAAAATTTCAATAATTATTTATAAGAAAATAATTATATAACAAACACAAAAATTAAAAAAAAATCAAAGCATGCATCTCTATCGTTTGCACCGAATTAACACTCGAGAGCCAACACTCTAGCTAGAGACACCTCGTTCTCCACTTGCTCCGACGACAATCATTTGGGCTCTAGTTGTGTTGTCAACTTCGATGGTTTCTCATCTTTCGGTTTTGTCTTTCATGATCATCAGGACTCATCAATCCATTTCGATGGTGGCTTCTTGGACAGACACTTTGTGTTGATGTCTGAAGCTATCGCTCTTTGATAGGGGATTTTTTAGGCTATCGGACTTGGTGTTCTCCACATCCAGGTCAAGGGTTAGAACCTTCAACTGATCAATGTCGTCATTGGCTATTGGAGTTGTCTCTAGGAGATTGAGGCGGTCCGGTCCAACATTTTGTGCTTACTAGCGCATTTTCAAAGTTGGTGCATCTCTCACGTTTTTGGAAAAGTCAATTGTACTGCGGACATCATTGTTAGATCGTTTCGTCATGTCTCCTCCGCCCCCTTATAGCTAACCAAGGTCTTTAAAATCTCATCCGTTTAGGTGCTCTAGGTCGGACCTATTTCCGTGAGTTGGGCCACCTAATTTCCTTGCCCTTGAAAAATCTATAAATTTTATGTAGAGTTACCGTAACATGATATCAATGTATCAGAATGGCCTCAGTAGAGATTTGTACTCTTTATGTTTAAGAGTACTCTTAAACTAGCTACAATCTAACGGATTAAATTTTACTCTCCTTTTCAAATTTTAGAATTTATTAATTTTCACCCCTTTATAGTTAGGGAAATTCTACCAATCCAACCTAATATATCTTTATTGTATAAGTTTGTCTTATTATTAGACTATATCAATTCTGATGTGAATTTAAATTATCTATTTCAATTATATATAAATCTCAAACATTCTCATTTTGGTATGTTTAATATTTATTTTAAGTCAGCTTATATATATTGTTTTTTTTTTGTTTTTATTATTATTTTAGTTTAATTTGAAAATGAATTAATCAATCATACTATTTGGGAGGTGAGTACATAATTTTAATTCACCCAAATAAACTATGCCGTGTTGGGAAAATCGTCACCTACTTGCAACAATGACGACAACAGATATCCACAAGAGAAGTAAGAAACAAACAATAACAAGAACACATGAGATTTGTTGACCCAGTTCGTCAGAATGACTACGTCTGGGGGCACTACCAAGCTAGGGACATTCACTAGATCTGAGACTTACAAGAATTACAAGACATGTCGGTCTAACCTAATCTCTCTCGCGCTCTGATTTTTCCCTCTCTCTGCTCTCTGGTTTTCAGCAAACTAATTACAATAACATGGATATGTTTAAATAGAAAAACAAAAGGCCAAAAGAAACCCTAGAGACTCGTGCAACTTGGGCCCCAAGAAAAAACACGTTTCCCGTACGCGGCCAATTGCGCGGCCGCATACTCCCTGGTCCAACCCGCGCTTTTGCTTTCTGGTGGAATTGCGCGACATGCCCCATCAAAAGCGCGCCCGTGCTTTCAGCATGTCAACCCGCGCTTTCCCCTCTTCGTTCCACCTTTGTCTTCTCTTCGGCCTAAATCGAATCATGCTCCAAAACCTAACATGCCGAAAATACGTGGCCTTAGAAACTTTATCACTATAAATGTCAACATACCCCCATGCCAAAGATATTGGACCCTTGAAGCCTTTATCACTCTAAAGTTTGTTGCCCATCCCATATCTATGGATTCCTACCTGCAAACAATAATCTTCACAGCAATTGCAATATCATTTCCCTTTCTCCTCTTAAAGTTTACTCAAAAACGACAACCACTCTTCCTCATCCCTATCAATTGGCCATTTGTGGGAATGCTCCCACAACTCTTCCTTAACTTGCACCGATTCTATGACTCATGCCTTGAAATTTTACAACATTCCAATGGAGGCACCTTCCTTTTCAAGGGCCCATGGTTTAGCTCCATGGATATATTGGCCACTATCAATCCTGCTAATGTGCACTATATCATGAGCAAAAACTTCGCCAACTTTCCCAAGGGCACCAAGTTTTCCGAGATCTTTGAGATTCTTGGAGACGGAATCTTCAATTTGGACTTTGAGCCTTGGAGGCACCAAAGGAGGAATGTGCATGCATTTCTTAACCATCCTCGATTCAACGAGTCCTTGGTTGAGACTGTAAGGAGAAAGGTGGAGGCAGGGCTCGTACCAATACTTGAGCATGCGTGTAAGGAAGGCAATGTGGTTGACTTGGAAGATTTGTTCCAAAGATTCACCTTTGATACCATATGCACATTGGTGACGGGTGATGACCCTGGTTGCTTGTCAATTGAGCTCTTAGACAATCCTGTCTGCAAGGCCTTGGATGATGTCGAGGAGGTGTTGTTTCTTAGGCATGCTATACCAGAGAGTATTTGGAAGCTAGGAAGATGGTTGAATGTAGGAAATGAGAGGAGGCTAAACGAGGCTTGGAAGACTATAGATAGTTTCCTCTACAAAACCTTGGAGAGAAAGTTAGAAGCGGTGGGTAAGAAAAAGGATAATGTTGCCATAGATTGGGTTACTTGGTGGTTTATGGAAGGGAGCCATGTTGATGGAGACCCAAAATCTACCGACGTCAAGTTCTTAAGGGATGTGTTTCTAAGCATTCTATTTGCAGGGCGTGACACGACCAGTGTGGCCTTAACTTGGTTCTTTTGGCTTATCTTCAAGAACCCGGGTGTTGAGAACACCATACGCGAAGAAATCAAGTCTGTTGTCTCACATGATAACACGAATCGTGATAATTTTGTCCAAGTTAAGGATGTTCAGAAGCTCGTTTGTCTTCATGGAGCACTATGTGAGACCTTGAGGTTGTATCCTTCTTTACCAATGCAGCTAAAGACAACTCTCGAACCTGACGTCTTGCCTAGTGGTCACAAGGTTTATCCTATGACCAAGATTCTAATTAACATACATGCAATGGGAAGGGACGAGTCCATATGGGGCGACGACTGCTTGGAGTTCAAACCGGAGAGATGGATAACAAAGAGCGGGAGGATCAAGCATGAGCCATCATACAAGTTTTTCTCCTTTAATGCTGGGCCTAGGACTTGTGTTGGCAAAGATATGGCACTAGTACAAATGAAGGCAATTGTGTGTGCCATATTTCTTCATGGATACCGTTTCCAAGTCATAGAGGAGCACAAGGTCGAGCCTCAACTTTCCATATTGCTTCACACCAAGAATGGATTGAAGGCCAAAGTTATGAAAGTAAAGTAAAGTAGTTTTTGGTTGAATCTTCTAATGGGTTTGGCCGGCTAAATAATTGGGTTATTGTACCAATGGTCAATGGAGTTTATGTTTGACGTACGTGTGTAATGTTGCACTTTTTTATTGAAAATGTGTGTTTATTTCTATGGTATTAGTGTACATTTTTTTTAATTATGTGTCCGTCGGAAAATGATGTGTGCATTTATTTTGTAATATATATTTGACCGTAGTTGTCATGCATATTTTTTTTTTGGTCGAACGTTGTCAATTGTCATGCATATTTGTATACATACAATGTTGATTGGTTTTCTTTTGTTAGAAGATAGAGTTTTGATGGTTTCAGAGTCAGTGACTCCGAGTTTGTAAGTCGAGTCGATGACTTGGTAAAGTCACTGACATGACCAGTTGACGAAGTAATCTATTTAAGGAAGGAACGCACAGAGTGTGTGCATACATTTAGAGACAGCTGAGTCGTTCTATTTTAGGAGAAGAGCATAATAAAAGAGTGCTAAAATCAAGAGGAAGACGTTTTGATTCTCCTAGAATATTTCTTTGTATGCCTTAATGTATATTTGAAAAGATATGTAAAGATTGAGTGTGTGTCACTTCCCTAATCGAATGAGATTTGATACACACGAGATCTCTCTTGCCTTAGCTTAAATACCCTCGTGTTTAGGATAGTGGTAAGACTCTTGAGCGTTAATTTACATTTTGTGTAAGAAAGAAAGAGTGAACTTGTGCGTGAGATTCGTACAAGTGATGCGTTGAGTGTTCTTAGGCATAACGTGAGATTGAGAGTGTAAGTGCAAAGGTAGAGCGTGGTTCAAGGGTGTGGGATTCATTCTTGTACACGGGAGAGCTTTGTAAAACACTCAAGAAATCAATAGAGCGAGTCTAGACTCTTGAAATCCGACCAAGTGAGAAACTTGGAAGGGGGTGATTTTTCTCCAAGTAAATTAGTTGATTTACAAGGAGTTTTCACTATACATCGTTTGTCATTGACTTTTGGTAACGCTCATTTTTCTTATTTGACTATTCCGCTGCTCTATTACTCAAAGTCGACGACTTCGTAAAAGTCGCCGACTCATTTAAGTACTAATGACGAAGTCGCCGACTCGTTTAAGTACTAATGATCCTTCATCTTTCATGTTAGTCACGTTCACAATTTCATATGGTGCGTTATATATTGTCTGGTCTCTTTTAATTTAATTTTGTTGGATCAAATATTGACGCGTATGTTGATTAATGACCCACTAGTGCAATGCTTGAACGCGTAAATTATAAAGTTATGATTTGCTTTCATGTACGTATAGTTAGCTATTGAATATTCTTAATCAAAAGTAGTGGGGAAGGAAGAATGGGAAATTACTTTTGGTGTTTTTTAAGTTTCGATTTTATCTTTTAGTGTCTATAAAAAAAGTTATTTTTCTCCTTCAAGGATAGCCAATTGCCTCTCTCGGCACACTTTTAATGTATTTTCCCTCCTTCGAGGATCGCCAATTGCAGTCCTCTTCTGTTCCAACTGAACCCGACATCGATGTCAGATTGGTAGGGAGAGAATTTAAGACAAATCCAACACTGACTCAATTTTTATTCTTTTTTTATTTTTTGATGAAAAATAGATGGAAACTTGAATATGTGTGAGATTAGGTTACCGTTAGAAATTTATCAAAAACAAGAATTTATTAAAAATAGGAGGGTACCAAAAAAAATAAGCTTTTTTTGACACCAAGAGGAAAAGTCGAAACCTGAAGGGTAGCAAAAGAAATTTCCCAGGAGAAATTTGTTAGTGAAAATGATTCTCTTTGATTTCATTCGATGTGACATGTACAATATATATAGGATATAATTGAAGTGATAATGTTATTAATGTAAAGAGATCGATATTTATAAAGATACAAAAGAGAGATTGTTCTACAAGATATATTCTAATCCTAATACAAGATATACTATCATAAATAATATATCATAGACTAGGATGGAATAATATCAAAAGAAAAGTAATATTATATAATATTCTTAACATGTCCCCTCAAGCTGGACTTTTTTAAAAAATAAATAGACCAAGTTTGGAAGACAACAGTTGAAAGCTGGAACGAAGCAACGATTTAGTTAACACATCAATGAGTTGATCATCTGTACAGACATACATGAGAGACCCGTAAAAGATCATTTTAAACAATCTCTCAACCGAAATGAAAAGTTAGGGCAATATGTTTCATTCTAATAATGCTTATGTTTGATGTACGTGTAATACTAATATTACCGTGTATGGTTTTTATTAAAAATGTGTGTTCATTTATTTATTATAGTATTTATATTTTTACTATGTGTGCATCATTTTTATACATTTATTTTATATTTATATACGTGCATCATTTTCAAATTTGCACAAGATCCTTCATTCTCATCAATACCGAGTTCTTATTATATACACCAGATTCATGGTAATGACTTGATGTTAAGCAAGTAAGAATTATAATAATTTTTACGATTTTTCTAAATTATATTATTTGTTAAATTTTATTATTTAAGGTTATTTTTATTTTTGATAGGATTTATTAATTTTCTAATAGGATTTTAGTTTTTAAATCTAGTATTTTTAACCTATGTCCTTAGATTATAGGATAAAAAATTTGAAATTTTTAATCTCTTTTTACTAATTTTTGCTCTCCAACCTCATATCAAAATACGTAAGTATGTGTTCATGCCTTACATGGTATTTGTGTTAGAGTGCTCCATCAGCAAACTCGATATCGATGGCTTTAATTAGGAGCTTTTATTCTCTTAAGAATAATACGAGCTGGCTAAGGGGCTTCTTATCGATCAATGAGGTACATTGCAGCTTGGACATGATTTGTATGGCTTGTTTGGATCGCCGGAATAATGACATTATCCTGACGATCCAAACATGCTCGAACCTCTTGATGAAAAACCATTCTTCATTTTTGTGCTCCTAGGAAGTCTAGGAATGTCGAGCCTTTTTTTCCATGTTATTGCTCCCTCGACGTGATTAAAAGAGAAGATAAGAGGCTCGTGGGATTGCCGCGAGGAGCTAAGGAGTAAAGATGGCTATTGATACGAAATAAGTATCGTATTAGTACCGAATTGAGTAGAATAGAAGAAGGGATTCGAGATTAGAGGCAGAAGAAGAAGAAATAGACGAGACAGAGAAGAGATGTGAGAATGAGATGAGGGAGATTAGGGTTTTGGATAATTTGTCATTCATTGATTGATTAATTAAAAACATAACAATAGGAGAGTATTTATAATAACTCCCGGATCTAGCTAAATCGGAAAAGATAACGTTGAAATGATATCTTACTAAAACATAAAACTAAATCCTAGATAAAAGGAAATAACAATATTCTTAAATATAAAGAACTATCCTAATTAACCTAATATAATCTAATATAATCTAGCGTATCAATTACTCCCCCGATGAGAATCGACTCGTCCTCGAGGCGGAAATCAGGAGAAGAAGTCGGAATCAATGTCTTTCCTCGATTATACGACATAAGATGTGGCACTCCTAGTTGAAGACGAAACTTGTAATGGAAAGCCCGCAATGTAAAGTCCTCGAGGAGAAGGACGCTCTCCGACCCAAAGTTGACCTCGATAACGTCGATGTGTTTCACATCAAGTGGTGTGTCGGGCACAACTTCGATTGAAGTCGCAGTCTCCTGTCTTGCCAAATTGACGCCAAGAATGTTAGCAATTAAATCTGCAGGCGGCGGACTAGGGAAGACGAAGGCCAGGGGAAGCCGCGGGCGCTGGCACGGAGCCGCGGGCGCGGAACCGCGGGTACGGAATCGCGGGCGCGGGGCACGCTGGCCGCGGGTGTCGGGACCTTGACGGCGGGCGCGGGGCTACGGTTGCGCTCCACCTCGCTCGCATCTTCGTGAGGACTTGCCATCTCGTCTAGTACGATGCTGATCCGTTCATCAGGGAACAATTCCATACGACAACATCCATCATAGATGCATCTTCCGTTATAAGGGTTGAAAGCATCTATGGCGGATTCTACGTTCTTGAAACGAAGTCGAAAATTTGAGTCTGGGCGTATTCTCTCAAGATCTTCTATAATTTCGAAGACGGAAAACACTTGTTGTAAGACGTTGCAAGAAACCGGGTAGATTTCCTCATGAATCTGAATATACAGAGTGCACTGTAATAACTCCAGTAGACGCTTCAAATCTCCATCGTTAGACATGGTGATTGTAGAGTTCGGGGATGAAAGCACCAATTGATACGAAATAAGTATCGTATTAGTACCGAATTGAGTAGAATAGAAGAAGGGATTCGAGATTAGAGGCAGAAGAAGAAAAAATAGACGAGACAGAGAAGAAACGTGATAATGAGAGGAGGGAGATTAGGGTTTTAGATAATTTGTCATTCATTGATTGATTAATTAAAAACATAACGATAGGAGAGTATTTATAATAACTCACAGATCTAGCTAAATCGGAAAAGATAACGCTGAAATGATATCTTACTAAAATATAAAACTAAATCCTATATAAAAGTAAATAACAATATTCTTAAATATAAAGAACTATCCTAATTAATCTAATATAATCTAATATTTGCGATTTAGACATAATAGTTGTTTAGCTCAAAATCTTCATCTTATTTTATACTCCGTATTTTCTTCTCTCTTTTTGTGCGTTAAAGATGTTCAATTTCTCTTCCTTGTCTGAAATTTCATTTATTGTTACTCTATATTGCATGAAATCCTAACTTTCTTATATACTAGGTAGACATACCCGTACGTATGTACGGGACATATTTTCTATTTGTCGACCTGTAAAATTGCATTAATTTTAAATATATTCTTTTTATTTTGAAAATTATCGAGATTAAAATTAAATTAATGAAATTCTTACAAAATATTTTTAAATTTAATTTATTCCATTTAACTTTCCACCTCAAATCTCAATGTATATAATATTTCGATTCTTGGATTTTTTAAGTTGACTTGAAACTATTATAAAACATATAATATTATGATATATATATATACATAGATTTAAATGAGAGAAAACATCATAAGTTTATAAATTCAATATGTTATATTTTTTGGTATACAAATAGAAGTTAAGGACATATGACTTTAAAATAATTATATATTTCATTCACGTGCATGTAAATACATGATTTGGTGAGACTATATAATAAATGATTTGAATACAAATTTATAAAAATGTAATTCATCCCTTTTTATCAAATAAATTATTATTGTCAATTTCTTCGACTCAACATTATTGGCGATAAGTATCTTTTTACAACAATTAGAGATGTGAGCATATTACTACCTATGAATTTAGAAATAATAATCTATAACATGAAAGGAGGAAAATTATTTATTCATTCATATGTTTGAGAAAAATAATATAAAAAATTATATTGAAAGTGTAAAAGAAAATCTATCATTGCACCAAATACACATGAGGTGAATGAAAATCAACATATATAAAACTAAAATAACACAAAATAAGGAAGAGATAAATTTAAAGAAACAAAATTTACTTCGTACCTTGTAAAATTACAAATGAAAATCAATAATGTTCAACTCACCTAACCTAACCAATTGATAATCGTGAATAGCTCCTCCCTCATTTCTATAAGATAAGAATACAAATTTCATGGGTGAATATTATGACCATTTTTTTTTCTCAACTCAAATTTGAGAAGAAACAAGAAAATTGGTAACACAATAACACCAAAAAAAACAATATTTCAATCTACAACAATTCATGTTGATAAATTGTTATAAACTAATCTAGATTTGAATTATAGAAACAATAGATGAGAGAATGTGAATACAAATGAATCTCTTTTACTCTTCCTTTTCAAAAATTATAAGACATATATATAAGCTATTACATGGAATATAATGAGTCAAATATACACATAAATATGGTTGTAATTAGATGTAGTAAATGTGGATAATAAGTGCACATATGAGAATAAGCATCCTAGGAGAATTTCTATGTGTACATGGAATACAATGAGTCAAAAATAGACATAAATATGAGTGTAATTAGATGTATAGTAAATGTGGATAATAAATATACATATGATAAAAATCTTATGAGAATCTCTATGTGTACATTCATATTATAAATTAAAATATTTATACTAATTGTTAGTTTTTTTGACAAAAAAAATTGTTAGATATTTTGATGGAAATATTTAAATGATATATGTTAAATTTATAATTTAAAATATAGAATTATATAATATCCACTATCATGAAATTTTTGAAAAGTTGTAAATAAAATCTATATTAGAAAAGTTTGAAAAGTTTAGTTTTGGCCAAATATATATGTTAATACATGGAATATATAATGATTCAAATATACACATAAATATGGGTTTAATTACGCGTAGTAAATCTAGGTAATAAGTATACATATGAGGATAAACATCATAGTAGAATCTCAATGTATAAGTGTACATCCATATTATATATTAAAATACTTATAATAATTATTAGATTTTTAGACCGAAAAAACGTGTTATATATTTTGAATGAAATATTTTTTAAATTTGCATTTTAAAACATAATGTTCAATTATATGGTGTCCAATGTCCACTATCATGGAATTTTTTTAGGGTAGTAAGCAAAAACTATTATAGAAAATTTAATTTGGAAAAATATTTTTTCCTTGTTGCATTTGATAGAATTTTTTTGTAATAGATTTTAGCATGAGTTCACTGGGTTATTAAAAATATTTTCAAAAATGATTAATTGAGTCCATAAACCTTAGACCTTTTAATACAATTTCATGGCTTTAACCATTGAGTTAAGGAGATTATTTTATCATCTAATATAATTGAAATTATAAAAAATGAGATGATTTTCATAAATTAAATATGCATAGAAAATGCACCTTGTACATAAATTTTAAATGTTATATGTATATATATTATAGATTTTAACTAAAATTTTATTTAAGAACTCAATATAGCAATTAGTTGAAATGAGACTCAAAACTCATTTATTATTTTAATATTTCAAAAAAGGAATTTGCTTGTGATTAAGTGTATTAAATGTGGTCAAAATTATTTTGCAATACTAAATATATAGATGGATTTTTTTTTAATAAAATGGATAGTGAATCATAATCAAGTGCATTAAGTGTGCTCATGTACACAAAATTATATATGTACTAGCCAAATCAAGCCCGTCCGTTGGACGGGGTAAAATTTATATTTTAATATTTAAAATACATATATGTTTGTAAACATTTACAAAAATAATACAAATCACAATAAAAAAAAATAATTAATTTAATAAAAATCATTGAAATTTGAACTTTAAAAAAATTGTATTGTGCAAACCTAATTACCATCCACCAAAAACCTTCATGTATTACATTTTCACATTCACTCTTCCCCATCTCAATTCGTGTTTCGATTCGATTAATATTTTTTGCAATCTGAGGGTTGTCTTCTATTTTTCGCTTCATAGTGGATGAAATTGTGATGCGTTCATACAAAAATAAGACATATATAGTGAGAAAGAAAAAGGTAGGAATTAAATTCTATATTATGTTTGGTTAGCTATAATGTCAACAGTTGTGTTGGATGTTGTGTTTTGTATCTAATATCAAAGGTTCATAATTTAAAGTGTAATATCAAATGTTGATGTTTTATTGAGATAGACAATTATTGCGCAAATCTTCCAACTTTAAATAAAAGGATTTTAAATATTTCAAGACATCAATAAAAAAATATTTATTTGGTTTTGATGATATATAACTTTACATGTTGTAAGATGTAACACCCCGACTTCCGTCGAGGCGCTATTAGGGAATAGACCTTACAAGGTACTATTTATTAGGTTGACAACTACACTGTAGGACCTTACAACTCGGGCACGACGAGAAAAACATAATAAAATATCCAACATTTATTTAATAAAACTTAGAAAAATCATAAGTATGCATGAATCCCCAAAAATCATAAATATTCAAATGCGTCACAACCTCTACTGAAACTGAACTATCGGAACCAAAAGATAATAGCTGAAACAAAAATACCAACTCCGTTTAACAAATATCAAAATCAACATCCTAACTGTTATAAATAACTAATAAAAACCAATCCTACTATGACACGCGCTCTTTACCGCTCCGGCCCGCCATCTTGCCTCGGTTCCTGCACGGCTCCCTGATTCATACCTGGAACTGAAAAATGTTCCCCGAAGGGTCAGCGTCTAATCTACCAAGTTAGAAAGAATATGGAAACTGTAGAACGTTTTGAAATCAGTTATCTAAAGTCAGCATACAAATCCACAATCGCAATCATATCTCTAGAGGCCAATACCTAAATTAATTATGTCAGTCACAACAGTCACATACGCATTTGCAATCACAGTCACACAACAACGCAATTCTTCCTTTGTCCACAATCCGTCTTCCAAGGCGCTCATCACCGCGCCGAGTGCAGAGGCAGGCCCTCCCACTCCACTTCCCAATCTCCCTTCTAACTCCGGGCTAAGCCTCCACTGGAGCGCTTGCCAAAAACACACAGATAATAATTTTCGTTTGAAGGGGTACGATTTTCCCAGTCACACGGGTCAAAGTAGCCAACTCTTCCTCAACACCAGCTACAATGGGCCGTGTCGGAAACGGTAGCAACACAGAGAAAACGTTCCAAAATATTTTCCGAGAAATCACATTTAAAATCATTAACGCACACAACACACAAGGAGTTCAAAACAATTTAAAAGGTATTCGGGACTAGTTCCCAAAACCCGTCCTACAATATCGATACGCAATCTAACAGGGGAGAAAAGAACCGAGCAAGTCGAAAAACGACTTACCTCGAAATGAAGGATCCTCAAGGGAGTCGGAAATTAATAGCGTAGGCAAAAGCGGCTTCCTAAAAGAAATATTAACGCGACAAAACGGATTAGGTTCAACCCCACTTCTTATAACGAGATGTTGGAAACAAACAACCCTTACTTTCCGAACCCGACCCTAAGCGTGACCCAACCACAATTTTTTAACTATGATAACATATATATCATAAAAAAAAAAAAGCTATGGACTGGACAAAAACACACTATGCTACGTTACTATATATAATATTTGATATCAATTTACAATAGCTACTACTATTTACCATCTTATTTCACTAAAATATATTAGCCCACGTATTAACTCACCCCCCACTCACTTAATGAGACAATATAAGCCCATCAACTAAAACTTTTCACTCCCTAAATCACCCCAGTCCAACTCCAACACTCAGTACATCTAATTGGCCCAATCCATATCTCTTCTACTTCCCAAAAAAAACGAGACCCCATTTTCCTAAATTTCAGCCTCCTGCTTTGACTTTTCCAAGGTGGGCCCTCCCCCTCTTCTTCTTCCTCTCGCGTCGTCTTCAACCTCACGGACGAAACCCCTGTTTTTTCCTCTCTGCCCCTTACTTCCTCGCCTGATCGGAGTTCTCGAAACTCCTCTCCCGGCGACCCTAACCAGCAACGACGACCTCGAGTGAAACCCAACCAAGCCAAATACTTCCAAGCCCAACCGACTCAACCACAGACCCGAGTGAATTTAATCAGGTTCCGACCCGACTCCCACTCGTCTCTGCCGAGTCCACCCGTACCCTCCTCCTCCGATCAAAGACTCGAACTAGAAGCCACATAAGTCCGGAATTTGAGTCAAGGACGACCCCCAGGCGAGAACAAGAGGTAACGTTCAAAACCTTACCGGCGACAACGGAGATTAAACTACGAAGGCAGAATTTCTTACCGAAGTATCGATCGAAACGTCGAGGCGATAGACGACCAAACAGGATCCTGAATCGGCGAGCTAAATGGAACAACGCTCGGATCGGATGGGACGGATTTTGTTCTCGGCGGCGAGGTCTTGAATAAATTTTTGCCCAGGGAACTCGTTTGGAAAGCCCGAACAGAATTGTGTGCGTGTATATATAGTTAAGTGTTTAGCAGTTTAGATTATCCTAATTAGATAGATTTTTGGTCGATACTTGAATCTGGATATGAATACTTAATGTTTTGGATAGCTAATTAAGCAAGGGTGATTTAGATAGACTTTCTAGTTACTGATTTGGATGGCATGATTTTCGATTAAAACTGATTTGGATGGCAAGATTTTCGGTTAAAAATAGATTTAATTAGATAGAATTAGGATTAGATATAATAAATCAAACTAATTATTCAAACAGATTATTAAATGTTTGTAAGCGGAGGAAACCCGTTTTCCGACTTGCGAGATCTAAAACGAATACGGATATTACATAAGATTATAGCTTTAGTGATTTGGATTAGTCTAGGGCAGAATGTACCTCCTATCATGTAAAGGGACGTAACAGCTCAGAGTTATCATCATCCGATATGATAAGCGAGATTCCTTGAGGAACCGTGGTAGAAAGTGCATTATGATCAAGTAAAGAGTTTTGCAAAAATAATAAATCGCCACCTTTGACTTCCCTTCCACACTGCGCCAAGCCATCCCATAAGAATCAACTAACCTCCAAAATTTATTTTTGTTACGCCACCCATTTGCCTTCTGATGGAAATAAGAAGAGTTCATCTCCCCCCATTTAAACTCATTTGCCTTTGCCCGTTGGAACCAAATCATTTCCTCTTTATCCATTAACTCGTTCTCCTCTCTTTCCAAAGCCCTACGCTAAGAAACTGAAGCATCCGACATACCCCCCTTATTAACTGCCCTCAGTTGGTCTCACACTTCTTTTAATCTTGATAACATATTCTTGAACTCAACTTTGTTCCAATCCTTCAAAGAATCAGCACAACGCTCAATTTTGCCCAAAACTCCCCCGTCAATAGCCCTATCATTAGGGTTTCTCCATTCGTTCTCCACAATATGATTACACTCATTGTTGAGTGTCCACATTGCCTCAAACTCAAAAGGACGTCTACCCTTTATGCTCTCCTCCATCAACACCTCCTCCCTGAAAAAATCAACCACAATTGGGACATGATCCGAACCATCCCTCTCTAAATGTCTAATATTAGAACCAGGGAATAAATCAAACCAAGCAGAGTTTGTAAACTACATCTGACAAAGGGAGTCTTGATAATGCATAATTTTATCTATAATTTTATCTATAATCATTCACTATTAAAATTAATTTTAATCAATATTTAATCTAACGTTTACATAGGTTTTATTTTGAAACAGTCTTGACTTTTAGGTTTTTAATTCAATAGAATGGGTGACAGGATTGAATATTCAAATTAAATGCCTTTAATTGAGGATATAATGAATTTTAGTTTATTGGTTTTTTTTGGTAGGGGGTTTACTGGTTTTAATTGCTTTGATTTGAACGTGTGAAATACTAACGGGTGGCATACATATGGGTTTACTGGTTTTAGTTTCTCGAATTGTATGAATGTAGTTTGGAATAAGATATTATTTGGATATAAATAAAATTTTGTGTTATAAAATATCATAGGGGTTGAAATAAAATGATTCATTAAATGTATTGGCATTTATTACCAAAATGTTTGTCTTATAGGTTTATAGATAGATTAAATTTCACGTACACAAAATTATATATATATTATATATTATTTTAATATTGTACGATCTAACAATTATAATAATTAATATGTTATATTCGAGGTAAAGGAAAAATGATCTAAAATATTCAATGTATAAAATAATATTTAAAAGCTTTTATATTGCAACCATAACATTTTTAAGATAAACTTCAAATCAAATAATTTATAATAGTGAAAGTGGAAAAAATAATTAGATATTATCATTATTCATTAAGTGCATTAAATGTAGTCTTGTACACAAAATTATATATGTATTATAGATTATAGATTTACTATATTTTGTTTTAATTTAACATAGTTTTGCGTGATTAATGCTTCCAATTTAACACTCATGATTTCAATTTCTTACATTTTTCATACTTCATCATCAGAGAGTTAAATTATTTGGAAACTATATTGGTTCTATACTTTGTTTTGGGGGGGGTGTTACGAAATTAATTCTTCTTTACTAGTTGCAAGATCATGCCAAATTTGTCCAACATATATACCTTTAGGTTACTTCTCCTATTATCAATTGGTTTTAGAATAAAATCACATGGGCTTGTGTATTGGGCCTAACGTGCATATGAACAGACGTGTGTACCCCACATTGTATTGGCCCAACGAAATTTAACATTAACATTTTTCGGTTACATTGTAGTTCTTACTTAGCGACATTTTATATATTTCTAAAAATTTGGTTATTTCTAAAAATTCCGCTAGCGGTAGCGGAATTTTGAGCTTTTTGAAGAAGCTCCTACACCCAAGGGTCTTCAATTTCCGCTAGCATTTTCCGCTATTAAGCTCCCGCTACCCACCATCCAAACGGACGCTTAGTGGCACAAAATAATGACAGGGGGCTCAGTGACCGAACTATTTACAAAATTATATGGCGGCTTAATGTACCGGAACGTGTTCAGAATTTCGCCTGTTGACGTTTAAAGGGGTTTTGCTTACTAATCTTGAACGGGTTAGAAGGCATATTGCCCATAGCGCCCTTTGTACGAAGTGTTCAATTGAGGAGGAGTCGTTGATTCATCTTTTGTGTGATTGTAGCGATACAAAACGCTTTTGGGAAGACCTACACCCTCTTCTAGTCAGGAAAGTTTTCTTTGAGTCCGATTTTTCTATTTGGATTCGTAGTAACTTATCATGTACCACTATGATGAATGGAGAGTTACTTTGGGCTGAGATTTTTGCAATATCGATTTGGTGGCTTTGGAAGTAGCGTAATGAGTTTGTGTTTCGCCACGAATCTTTTCAGGGAAATCGTCAGGTGTTTGTACTAGGCCAGCTCTTGGATTATAATAGTCGGGCGGAGGTGGCAGGAGAGGCGTAGGTTCCCGTGCCGAAGACGGAGATCTTCATTCAATGGGGTAGGCCAAGTGAAGCATGGGTGAAACTTAATACCGATGGATCGGTTAGAGAAGATGGCTTGGCGGCGGCGGCAGGGGTCATTCGTGACAGTGACGGGCAATGACTATCAGGTTTTGTTCATAATATTGGCTCTTATACTGTGCCTATGGCGGAATTATGAGGTGTGTTACAGGGACTACGCTTAGCCTGGAGCAGGGATTACAAGAGGGTTTGTTTGGAAGTAGATTCACAGCTTGTGGTCCTCTTTTTAAACAAACCCATGGATCGTTATCACCCCCTTTTTAGCTTGGTATCCCAATGCCAAAGTTTAATTAGTAGGGATTGGCATGTCCAATTATGGCATATTTATAGGGAAGCTAATTTAGTTGCCAATTGTTTAGCGTCTTATGCTTTTTCTTATGGACTTGGATTTCATGTATTGCTTGACCCTCCCGAGGCTGTTTTAAATTTTCTGTCTGATGATGTAAGAGGTCGGGCTATCCTCCGTCTGATTACTACTTAGACCGTTTTTTCTCTATCAATAAAAAGCCCCCTCGAGTGGTCGGAGAGTACCGGCTCTCCTTCGACCAAAAAGAGAGTAAACTAAAGGCGTCGTCCTCTTGATGGTATTTTTTTTAAGAAATAAAAATTAATGATGAAATGTTAGTGTATCCGATTGGACTTTGATCACGTTCAAACTTATGGTTTAAAACTCATGGGCTTTTGAACCCATATCAAAGAATGATCATATTACCATTCAAAAAGTTTGCATTGGTATTGATGGGCTTTTAGGCCCACTTACAAAAAAACACTTCTGTTGGGGTAAGAATTAGAACCTTCTTACAAAACTTATAAACAAAAATCAATTCACCAAGTGCATTCTCAACCAGTCACAACTTACAAAGGAATATTAAGGGGAAAATTAAAAATCCACTACTAGAAAACAGTGTGAAAACTGACGCTTTTTTAAGCACTTTTGGATGCATAAAAACGTCGATATTTCCTTTCTTGACGCTTCATAAAAGCGTCGAGATTTTCAGTGTTATATTTTTTTGACATTAAAAAGCGTTGAGAGGCGTGACACTAAAAAGCGTCAATATATTCAATGACAACAAAATATGTCGAGATTTTGGTGTGCCGCCAAGACCTGCCTCCGCCTGTGACACAAAAAGCGTCGAAGTTTGGACAAATGTATAATAGAAAAGAACGTCGATAATTATCATGATAGTAAAAAGTGTCGAGATTTTGGTGTGGCGGTAACACATGTATACATCTATGACACAAAAAAAAGAGTCGAGTTTTGTACATAGGTAGACGAAGAAAATCATCAAGACTTGTGTCGACAGTAAAAAGCGTCGAGACATGCATCCATACACTACACAAAAAAAAAGTGTCGAGATTTGATTGATCAAAAATAAAAATTGTTTATATCTAAATGAGGTCCTTCTACATAGAACATGTAACAACAATCATGCACAATCAAAGACTGCATTCACATAGATCGACTAAACAACCATGCACAACCAAACAATCGATTAAAAGCACAATTCAAATAAAATGCCAATAAAGGAATGTACCTTATAACGATCCACTATCACATTCATACAACCACCACCCTGAATTATCTATAATTGTAGCTATAGAAAACATGTTTATAATTGTAGCTATAATTATGTCAGTCTCAAAAGATTTCCTTGATGTCACCTTGAATCCTTAACCATTAATAGAAAACTTCAAATTCATTCCAACATGCCACCAAATCATTCTTCAAGAATATTCCTTAACTTATATTTCTATCCATGACTTAATGAGAGCCCAAATTTTCAATTGTTAGAAGTAAGATGAGAACTTCTGAATTGTCTCAAGCAAAGTCAAGAAAGATATGGGGTAATTAACAATTATTGATTGCCTAATGCACACATAAGGATTGTTGTTGTTTTCGATCAAAATATAAAAATTTACTATTCTGGTCACGAATTAAGAAACTTGAAAAAGTTGAAGAATTTAGTCGTTTAGAAGCATCAAAGTTCAACTTTAATCAATCAAAGGGAGGTTTTTTTCCAAATACGATTATTTTTCCTTTTAGGACGAGAAATATGTTTGTGGACCCATTCCAAACACGATCAAAATATAAAAATATGTTTGAGCAAATACCCATTCCAAATGCTGAGAGAAAGTCAAATCACATGGAAGCAATGAAGTCAAAATCCTAGCAGGATTAAAGATTTTTGCATTTTTATGGTCCCAAATAAACCACCAAAGAAAACATTGAACACTATTATTTCTATTTGAATTTAGAGTTGAGACTAAATTGTCATTGAATGCACCCGACGTACAGATTTGAAAAGAGATATTCAACATTCCTTCCAATTTGGAAATCATTTTTTGAGTAAACGGTCAATGGAAAAAGAGATGATTTAGATTTTCATCATCATTTGTACACAAAGAACAAGTACTTAAAAACACAATTGTAATAGCGATTCTACCGATCTGTAGTGGGAAGACAAGTCGCACAAGCTTTCCAGGGAAGTCTTCCAGATCCATGAGAACCAATAAGCATGATCAGATCGATATATGTTAAGCATGGAAGAAGCTGAAGAGACTGAGAAATCTCCATCAGTCGAAGGAAGCCAGAATAGGCGATCCTCAGAGAAAGAAACGGGGATTCAGATTGAAGCAATTAAATCCACTAAAAAAGCAAGAAGGATTAACCGCAACCTTTCCAAATCCCAAAAATGATAAAAAGTTATGAACGAAGAAACTTTTAAGTTGATATTACAATTATCAAAATAGTGAGATAAATCTATTTTTAATCCACGGGTCCGTCTAGAAATTGATTAAATGACCATTTCCAATAGTTCATAAATAGGCCTTTTACCCTATTTTATAATTATGACCCGCATATTTCACTTATTATTCTTTCTACTCAAAACTCATACATGACACGTGGGAGGTGTATTTTTAATCTATATTGTTTCTGCTTTATAATGTATTAGCATAGTCAGGTTAAAAAATTATAAGTTGATATGTTCAATCCCATGTGTTAGAATTTTTATTTAATGATTAAAATCTTCTCAACTTAATCAATGGAGTTTTTTTTCTTAACTCCATTGAAACTAAATGGATCATTGGACTACCAAAATCTACTTAAGCTCACGTGATAAATTGGCAAAATGACAAGTGTACTCGAGTCAGATTGAAAAGAACTTGTAACAAACTCTATGCAAATAATGCCATCGTGGTATTGACGAGTTGTTGTTGGCTCCTCTACTCCCCTTCATTTGACTGTGCATATTGACAAATAAAACATATGGAGTATGTGTATTTATACACGAGCAATTATGTTGGAAGAGTTGATATATTCGATTCGATCTAGTATATCCAAGGACGGACGCAGGATTATAAATTAGGGTGGGCTAATTTTCGCTAAATTTTTCTGGGTGGGCTAAATTACTCTAATTTAACTAAATTACTACTAAATTTATTTTTTCTTTAATTTTTTTTACTAAATCTACCCTAAAAATCTCGATCCACATCTGATTCGTTAATGACTGGATATCCGGTAAGATATTTTCGGTAGCGAATATCCAAACTATCCATATAACATATTGAAAAAATATTTCTATTATTTTTTTTATTTAGACCTTGTAAATTTACATTTTTGAACTTTTGACAAATCCACCAACAGTAACGTGATTGGAGGCTGTTGGTTGTTGTCTTGTTGCAATATTGACCAGAAATTGATATTAAACCTTGAGGACAAGAAAAAAAAGAAGGGAGTAATGTAATGTTTAGACAATATTAGTAATAAGGGAAAATAGGGGGCATGTTTGTTATTAGATAGATATATGAGCATGTGTTGTAATTACTGTAGTCCTTAAAGTATTTAAGAGGCTATTGTACATTTGTACATTCACGAAAGATGTCATGAATCTCTAACCGAGACACAACAACATATAGTCGGTTAATTTATGCACATCAAACATTAGGTTTAGGTTAAAAGAATCAATAAACAAACAAATACTTCTTAATTTTTTTAATACGAACTTTTACTTCGTTTCAAAAATTGCAAAAAGATCGATGTCTTTTGTTTTTTGTGATGTTGTTTTGATGTAACGTTGAACTATGGGCCTCTTTATATTTTGTGTGCATGTGTGGACTTTTTGCTTATGGGTCTATGTACTTTTTTTTTGGTTTTTTTTTTTTGGGTTTTTCAGGTTTAATGACTTTGATCGGGTAAAGTTTGTATGATTTTGAGATTTGAGTCTGAGACTGAGTGTGGATTGATTGTAATTAGCGAGGTCGCTTGGACGTCTCGTGGTCATTGAAAAGGTCCTTCATTACGGTGGTGGCAACGTCAGTAATCCACTTCATCTTACCTAATTTGTTCGTTATGACCCGAATACTAAAAATGATAACTCTCTTTAGCCTCTCACTTCCCCCCTCTATTTTTTTCGTTCTAGTTCCAGTTCTTTGTCAGTTGTACGTGCTTTACTTGTTGTTTTGTTTGTTTCAATCTGTTCAAGCCGATTTTTTAACTGCCGTTTACACGACCTCTCAACTTTACCGATAAACCGAATCCTTACCTATTAAAAAAATTGCAAAATCATAAGCAAGAACGAACTAGTGTTTGATTGGTAGAACAACACGTGCATTCTTGATCTACCCCCACCGAGTTAGCAAAATATCGCTTTAGCATATACTCCGAGTTAGCGAAATATCGCTTTAGCATATAATAGAAAAAATCACTTAATTTCACAGAAATAGTCTCAATTTTATTAAGATATTTCACTGCTATAGAAATATGCGTCAATGGCATACATTAGAAAAATTCTTATTAATAAATATAACATTACAAATTGAGTTAAAATATATAAAGTGATATCGGGCTAAAATGATAACTAAATCTAAAAAAAGCTTGAGTCCTTTTCTAGAACCGGTGCTGTTTTAATGGAATTTTTTAAAACTTTATATGTAGATTTATAAATCTCTCACAAAATAATAAATTTAATTAAAAAAATCTGATTAAAATACAAAGAAATGACAATACACTAAATCGGATTTTAACCACTTACTAGTAAATTCATCAACTCTACATAGTAACTAAAATCGTTTCAAACATGTGTCTTCTCCATCTTACTCCGTTAAAATAAACTTATCGTTTTAGAGTTTATCTTAAAAATTAAAGAAATTATTTGATTTGACTTAAATATCCTCAATCTTATTAAGATCTCTTACCTTAATTTGTAAATTTATATAAATATTTTTAATTAATAGAATATTATTGGAGTCAAAAGATAACTTTTATTGAATAAGAAAATCAAACTAGAATGACAGATTTACCTTAACGGATAGAGTATATTATAATTTAGAAAAATAGACTTGTGAGAACCACTAGCATACGGAGATATTGTCTTATCAGAATATGGATTTGGGTTAGATTTTCATTAAATTTATTTAATAAGTCAATTGTTCGTACTATTCTCGACTTATCGGCTCGATTATCGAGCTTTATCATGGAATCATAATAGGTTTTGGTATGGGTTCATTTCCTAGAGTTTTTAAACTTGTCGGCTTCTTGGTCCCTTTCAGATAGTCCATTCAATAAAGGAGTGACTAGTGGCAAAAAGTGGCGGTTTGGGAGCTTCGAGGGATTATTCTAATTTACCAGCCTTATGAGCCATATTTAATCTGGCAGCCCAATAAAGGAGCGACCGATCCAAATATGACTTGAGGGAGTGTGTCCAAGTGAAAATTGATCCTGATAGTTGTCACTTGCGGGGTTGTGTTGAGAGTTTCCCACATGAAAAAAAATTAAAACTAAAATTACTTAGTATATATAATCTATTAGATTACTCCATTCATTATTGTAGGGTTTTAGATTGAAATTCCATTAAAATTATACGGCCAATTACTCTTGCACTTGTTTTTGTTTTGGTAGAAGGAGAGGGGTCACTCTCCGGTCCTTCGAGAGGAATTTTATTAAATAAAAAAAGGGTTAAGTAGGGGTGTTCATAAACGGGTATCTGATCCGATTAGCCTAATCGGATCGGATTTTTTCAGATTTTTTTGATCAAACCCATATTCGTATTCAATCCGCATATACTCGGATATCAGATCTGTATATCTCGGATGGGTTTGGATATGCGTGTCGGATAATTGAATATTTATATTTGTATTTTTGTATTTTTAAAGAATATTTGTGTATTTAAGTTCCAAATAAATCATTCAACCGGAAAATTTAACCCAAAAATGATCCGAATAACCATCCGAATAAAAGAAAGAAAAAGAATAATTAAAAAAAAACAAAAAGGGTTTTAAATATATATCTAGGATTTATTTATCTTTAATTTTAATTGTGGGGTTAAATATATTAGAAAAATAGTTAAAAAACAAACTAAAAAAGGGTAATACTAGAGGGCCGAAGCACATAAAATCACTTGAACTATTAAATTTTTTGTTATTATATGAAATATATATGTATATCATCATACCCCCGGATATCCAGGGGGTGTACGGCCTGATCCGTATCCGATTATCCGGCTAATTTTTCCGGATCGAATTGGATTCCGATAATTATCCGTCAAATTCGAAAATTTGTGGATTAGATAGTCGGATAGCCGGTTCGGAATAATCGGATCAGATATTTTTGAACACCCCTAGGGCTAAGTAGTCAGCAAACAGGGGATAGCCCGACCACTTACATCATCAATAACAGGAAATAAATCCCCTCAAGCGGGGCACTCAATACATGGCAACCTATAGTAAAATCAAAATCAAAAGATGCACAGTGATCCGCTACGGCGTTCATGCGCATCGCGATACACATGCCGGAATTGGATTGACCAATCCCTACTACTGAAGCCTTGGCATTGGAATACCAAGCTAGAGAGCGGGTGGCTCTTATTCAACTTAAGCTTTTGTTTAAAAGATTAATGACAAGCTACGAGTCCGACTCAAAAATAACCTTACAAAAGCCTCTATCCCACGCTAACTTGAGCACATCGAGAACTCTCCAAAGCTCCGCCATTGGGACAGTGCACAAACCGATGTTGTACGTGAACAAAGCCCTCGATCCATTGCCATTCGTTGTCCCGAATGCAACCGCCCGCGGACGCATGACCCTCTTTCACCGCGCCATCGGTGTTGATTTTGACATAACCCTCATGCGGCCTTGTTGAACATATATTTTGCACAATTGAGCAAACTTACCTGCAGTATTAGCAGCTTCCCGAGCCTTATATATCAAGCAGAAAACTAGTCTTGTTAGGTGTGTCCAGGTCCTCTCCAAACGTTCTAGGAATTACCCGTCTTATATCCGACACATTACTCCTAATCCACCACGAGAAGGGTTCTTGGAAGAAAGACATAGAAAAATCAATAGCCATCGGTGACGTAGTCAGAAATTTGTGTCAGTGTGGGCTAAATTTCTTTGAATAAATTTTTTTGCTACAAAATTCGCAGTATTTTTCCCCCATAAAATATAGAAAAAAAATTGTATTTTTCTGTATATAAAAAAATTATATAGAAAATTTTGTATTTTTTCATAAAATTTTGTATTTTTCAGTATAAAAAACCAATTTTATATATTTTTTATATAAAAAAATTAATGTGCTTTTTTCTGACCAAATAAACTAGTTTTTGTCAAATAACCTAATTTTTTTAATGTAGGTTTTGTTCTCAACATCAATAGGCAAATTTGTCATTCTTGACCGATCAACACTAGACAAACTTGAAACGCTTAATGAAGACTACATATATGCGATCAGTGCTTCTAAACCTAAAAGAAAAAGTGTTTTTGTAAATTTAAAAAAAAAAATTAAATTCGAGTGGGGGCTACACATACATGGTAGCCATATACTTAAATACTAACCTGGGGGTAGTGTCTAAACATATGCTCATAGGTTTCCACAGCAACACCGCAAGCAGCACACTTGGCGTACTCGTAGTTTTTAATAAAGTATAAAA
This sequence comes from Fallopia convolvulus, assembly GCA_964016875.1. Classification (NCBI taxonomy): domain Eukaryota; kingdom Viridiplantae; phylum Streptophyta; class Magnoliopsida; order Caryophyllales; family Polygonaceae; genus Fallopia; species Fallopia convolvulus. The sequence goes on from OZ024726.1 coordinate 57,745,940, forward strand.
ATGAAGTAATTAATGAGATATTATAACAATACATTTTTATCGATTTTTCTAACCCATGTTCTGAGCATAGGTTAAAATCCTTGAATGGGAAAAGTTTGTTAAAATATATCACATATGAATATTGAATTTTTAATACGATTCATAAACTTTATTTTATGATTTTAATTTCTAAAATCGATGTTTTTATTTTATACAGTACTTTTTAGGACATAGGTTAGAAAACCAATACTTCTATTATTCTCTTCAAAAATCAAAAACAAATGATAGAATGACAATTATACCAACCTCAACAAAGATACTTAGGGCTATCAAAATTTGATCCAGTCTCAGAAACGCGCCCGACCTACCTGACCTGACACCCGAAAAGAACCCTACCCAAGACTTGTCTGACCTGATACGATTTGGCCCGAACTTGAAAAAGTCCAAACTTGAGATTAATCCGAAATCGATTATAACATAATGGATTAGCCCGATGCAACCAAATATCCGAAGTTACCCGACCCTAAACCATCCGAAAATACGGAGTAATTTAATATATGGTCTCAATCAATCAAAACTCGGTTTACTCGAAATTCGATTATTTCGAAATCCAGCCAAACTAGAATCCGACTCACCCGAAATCCGACAAACCCAAAACCCGACTCATCTGAAATCTGACTAAACCCGAAACTCGGCTTTTCTGAAATCTAGTTGGACCAAAAACCGAATAACCCAAACGAAACCAACCCGAAAACACAACTTTGCCCGATTAATTGAGTATCCAACCCGAAATGGTCCAACCTGATTATCAAAATTTCCGAATTTGACTCGTATCCAAACTAAATCGAAACTAAACAGACCCGACCCGAACCAGACCCACTTGATTGACACCCCTAGAGGTACTATATATTGTACGTTAACGGGTCTTTTCCCTTCATACCCAGGAAATTCGCCAGTATAATTACATACGAAGGCAATCTAGCAACTTAACGTGCTCATCATAAAAAAAGGTATGTACTAATTTATACAATTAATTTTGATACTTTGAACAAATGCGATAATAGCAGGCTTAATTAACTCAAATTTAAGCTCAAAGTATGCTTAAGTTGATGGGGTTTTTTTTTTTTTTTTCAATTGATTTCATTATTTTGTGTGTGAAAGTGATTCTATTTCTCTTAAGATGCATTTGAAGTGTTCGTCGAGCAAGATTGATTAATCTTTTCTTTTTATTAATTTAACTTTTCATATGAAGGAGATGGCAATATTGGAGGCTAAACTTCCACAAAGTGTTAAGCCTTCAACTTGGGTTAATACAGAAAAGCTTGTTAAGAACTCCAATGGCTTCCTTCGGGTGTCTAAGATATGCAAGGACAAGAGGAAGCTTCAATTTTGTGTTTCGAGCCAATATCCAGGTAGCTATAATCAAAGCCAATTTCTATAATGTATGATTTTTCAAGATTACAAATGATGATATGAGCTCTTATATAGGCTTTTGGTTTTGGATAATGTTTTCAAGGTTCAGGTGTGAAATCTAGAGGCTTTCCTATGTCACTTGATGAGAGTTTGATATTAAAGGTAATTAATTAATTAACACGTGCTTTAATTAGTTTTACTATTCAAGGAAACTAAAATCCTATAAAAATAATAATAAATCTTTTAAAAAACTAATTAATTATAAATAAAATATTTAAAAAATTAATTAATCCAAAATAAATACAAATTAAAAAATTATTATCTTTTTAAAGGTTTTGTCTCTGCCCTTAGAACATAGATCGGAAAAATCGTTAATTTTATAGGTTTTTTATTTTTTGCCATAATAAGTGAAACTCAATCAAGGTTTTATTTGTTGCCTTACTATTCAATTAAGAGTTACTATTTACATGTAATTTTACCAACTCTTGTAAATATTGCAGAATAAGTGTGAAGAAATTGGCCCGAATTTATACGGGCGATGTATATATCTTGTTGGTTAGTCACTGTCACTGATCTATACTCTTAAGTGGTTAATTAGTTTCATGAACTTCAATCTTCAATCTAAATGTATGTTAAATGTGGATGTAGGTATGATGGGATCTGGAAAAACAACTATTGGCAGGATATTAGCAGATGCTCTTGATTATTCTTCTGTTGACAGGTCATTTGACTTGAACTATAATCTGAGATTTAAGTATCTAGATTTAATTAAGGTTGGGTTTGGGCTGCTCAAACTGAAATTTAATTTTAAGCTAAAGTGAACTCTAATAATTATTATTCGGTTTGGTTTTTGGTTTAAAATTTTCCCGAATTTCAGTTTTGGTTTGAGTTCGGTGCGGTTTTGGATAAATTTCGATTCAATTCGAAATTCCTAAAGGATAACTTTTTTATCAATCTCAAAGCGACAAAACCGAAATCGAACCAACCTTTTCGAATTTTGATTTACCTTAAAACAAATTTCGGTTTTTGATTTGGTTTTTATCGGTTCGGTTTTGAACCGATGCTCAACCGACTAGATTCATTCCTTTTTGCTTGTTTTGGATTTCCTTTTTTTGAAGTTAAGGGTATATTTAAATGACCAATTTAATATATTAAATTGCATTAAATCATATTAAATCGTTAATATAAATTTAATATAGCATTAAATTTTACGATCCAATTAAATAGGGTTTGTTATTTGTCGTTGGTCTAGTGATGTGTTAGTGGAGCATTCTGTTGGTGGAGTTTCTGTGGCTGAAATCTTCAGGGAGCAGGGTGAAGGCTTTTTCAGAGATAAAGAGGTTATTTTTCTTTTATTATTTACATTTTTCAGAAGAAAAAAAATTAGTCAATTATATCTTACAAAATATAAGTAATATTTATATCGATTTTTTTAACCTATATTTTTAAGAGACTAATGGTAATGTTGTTTTAGACTGAGGTATTACAGAAGTTGTCTTCAATGCAACAATTGGTAGTTGCCACCGGTGGAGGTGCTGTCATACGACCTATCAACTGGTAATAATGTGCCTTCGAGTATTTGGTTAATTGTTAGACCTTTGGGGTAGTACCCCGAGGTTACCGTTTCGAATTCTATGGACGACGGTTTGCCCATTTTTCTATAGATTTGGTTAGAAACCAGTTTTCATCTCTAGTGGATGTTCTAGGCGAGCCTAAATAGTACTTTCGGCGATCCTAATCCTTACCCAATCAAAAAAAAAATGGTAATAATGTAATATAAATAATTAAAGGACATCTTTCACCTTAAATATGAAGGAAAATTCCAGCTGGTGTGGTCCTAGCTAGCTTAATAAATTTTCGGTTGGTATTGCTGAGATTTTGGTTAGGGCTATAAAAGAATGCATGGGGTAGGTAGGTCTATAAATGAATGGGGATATTTCATATTTGTGAGTACGGATTTCGGTTCAATTAAATCTTGTTTATGCTCGACTATAGTTATAAGAGAGTAGATTGAACACGATTTTAAGGTTCGAAAGATAAATGAATTGATCAAGCTTGAGAACAAGGAAACTCGGTTCATTTGTTCATGAGCAAACTCGATTATACGTTCATAACAAATTAAACAAGATTATACATTCATGAATAAGCTCTAGTGCTCTACTATATATATTATTATATATAATCTAAGTAAAAATATATAGTTTTAACGGTCTTTCTCAAACTATGTAGCTTAATTTTTAATTTCATTTACTTGTATAGATGATCAAGTAAGCGAGTTGTTCGCAAAAATGTCTCATTAAGAAACTAAATGAGAGGCTCGCGAACTAAGCTTGAGCTCGGTGAGTATTTAAATGAACCAAGCTAAAACAAGATTTTGAGCTTGAACGACACTCCTTTTCGAGCCCGAGCTCACCTATTTTTAACCGAGCCGAGCTTGAGCAATTCAAAGCTCGGCTTGGCTCGGTTCGATTACAACCCTAATATTGGGTTTGTTTGTTTAGTAACTTTGGTCGATGAGGGATTTTTGTATTGCTTGAATTTGGCTCGTCTGGATGCGACATTGGTGTGGCTCTACTCATGAGATGTCAGGGAAGCATAGGATGACGGATCGACAACAAAAAGGCGGTGAATGAAGGCTCTAAAAATGGTTCCGAATCATTCGAAATACCTTTCAAAATGGCTATTTCGAAAATCAAATCAGGATAGTTTGGGTATTTTAGGAGTCGAATTCTAATAATTTGATAGGCTTTGGATTTGATTAATTTGAACTAAAAGAGAAGGTCCTATCCCGCCTAGTCGTCCAAACCGCCTAGACACCCGTCTAGGACCGCCTAGGCCACCGTTCAGGCCGTCTAGGCACTAGGCAGTCCCTCTCCGCCCAGTTTCCGCCTAGCATTTTTTACAAAATTGCACCAACCGAAATAATTTTAAATATAGGACACCAACCGAAATTTTCCAAATATAAAACATATTTTAATACTGAATTTCTCTTTTGGCGATGAAAAAACTTCATAATTAATGATTGATTTTTTCTGTTACCAGGAAGTACATGAGAAATGGCATCAGCATTTGGTTAGATGTGCCTTTGGAGGTATTAGCACATAGAATCACTCATGTGGGAACCAATTCTCGCCCACTTTTACATGAGGGGAGTACTGAGGATGAATACTCAAGGGTTTGTGCATCTCACTACTTATGATATCGATACCAAACGAGCCCTAATTTGTGTAGTTTGCTTAGCTTTAATTTGTGTAGTTTGCTTAGCTGAACTCTTTGATATATCTTCCTCTCTGAATTGAGGGTTCTTGATGTAGACTTTCATGAGATTGAAAGGCATCATGGAGGAGAGGACCGAAGCATACGCAAACTCGAATGCTCGCGTTTCTTTGGATTGTAAGAAGATGTTTTCATTGATTTTGAATTACAATTTGCAAATGATATCCTTGGAATTGTGTTCAATGATATTTTGAGATTTCTCTCCATCTAACTTTTGAATTTTTTTGGCAGGTATTGCAGCTAAACTTGGTTACAGAGATGTGTTAAGTATATCACCAACTGTTATTGCTATTGAGGTTGGTCTTCTTTTATCCTTGCTTCATTTACTTTTGAAACATAGACAAAAATACAAGCAAGAAACATGCTCATCTTAAAAATGAATAGGAAAAATGATTTTTTTTTCACTAAAGGAGTTGATATTTTTTTGGATCCTATATAGACACACAATAAAAGTGCTAAGTTTGAAAACTATTCCCTAAATTGGAATTAAAGAACCCTTTTAAATAAATTAAAATTAACAAAAAAATTATCAAATTATCAAAATAATATTCTTATTAGAAAATTCCTTTAATAAATTAAATTATATTAAATTATAAATTTAATGTATTAAATTGACGATCTAAACAAACATTTAGTATTGAATATTCAATTGACATTTTCTTGGCAGGCGCTTAGTCAGATCGAGAGTGTCATAAAAGATGACCGATACGCCATTTGAAGGGAGATCACTTGCTCTTGCAGCCATTGTTATAACTTAAAAAGTTATAAATAGTATTGGTGCAATTTCTGTTTTTTTAGACCAACCATTAGTGCAAGGAGTAGCTGCACATGTTATATACGTTATATGTTATTGCACAAAAATTCACTTTTTATGTCCTAATGAATGCTCCACTTGATTCTTCATTTCGCCTTCTATTCTAAACTCCTCGCAAAACAATGGACACAGGGGGTGGGGTGCCCCTAATACACCTTCGATGTCTAAGTCAAAAGAGCAATTTGTCGATTGAACGTCAAGATAAAAGGTAAGACTTGCGAGCGACTTCAACGAGTTCTGTATATGCCTATCGTACATGGTGAATTTATGTATTTATAATGGTGAATTCGTTTATGTAGGTTTTCGTATTTTCTTAAGATATGGAGTCTACATAAGGTTCCATATGTGTCGGAACTCCGTTCCATATGTGGATCTGACACCCTAGCTAGGTGTCGGAACTTCGTTCCATATGTGGATCCGGCTCTTTCATTGCCTCCACCCCCTTAAAAATCGTAAGTAATATGAAATATTTTGACACGTAATAAAGATAAGTGCTTGTACACGTTAATTAAAATGAACCGGGGTGGATTAGCACAACTTGGACTAATCCGACTCTCGGCTTTTCGACGATCGTCTTTCCAACCTAAATGCTTATTCGGGCTTGTCTAGATGGGTTTGGTACTTAAGCGCCTTTGGGCCACCGCCCCGATCTGAAATTCCAAATATGATGAGGTTGGTCGAGGTCCGAAAAGAGCACAAGAGGTTTTCTAAAACTTATTGTGTAATTAAAATGTTCCCAACATTAATTGTATTGTAAGAATAATTACAATCTCGTAGTTTCCTTCTTTTCGGGTCCAAGTTTAATTCTCTTCGAGATAGACCAAATTTCGTCCTTATAAGCTCCACAAAATAATTATAACTTTCAAGCACATCAGCCCTTTATCTCTGATAGAATAATAATTAATATTACCAAACTACTCTTGAGAATTTTCATTCTCACTTGCTTAGTCTCCTTAGACTAATTTCGCTATTTTCGCATTTTGCCTGGTATTTCTCACCCTTTGTGACAAATATCAGACTCTAGGAAACTTCCACCGAAGGTCTGAAGCCGAAGATTCAAAAGTTGAAGGAAGTAAGGTCAAGACATTCTCGAAGATGTTTTCTTGTATTTCGGGTCCCACTTTGCATTTCAAGAACCGTATCTTTTTAATTCCGTTGCTTGACTTTATCGTACTATGTCTCTTTTGAACATTTAAGATGTAATAACGATATTTAAAGTCTCACGTTTTGAGCACCTTTGATATTGTGCATTTTCGAATTTCCGAATTTTATTTGAATTTAATTACTTTATGTAACATCATCGACCAAAGTGCATACGTCATTTTGCATTCATATCATATTAATAGCATATGTATAACATGTTGACATGATGTATGTTAAATGTGGATGTAGGTATGATGGGATCCGGAAAAACAACTATTGGCAGGATATTAGCAGATGCTCTGGATTATTCTTCTGTTGACAGGTCATTTGACTTGAACTATAATATGAGATTTAAGTATCTAGATTTAATTAAGGTTGAGTTTGATTATTCGGTTTGGTTTTTGGTTCCCAATTTTAGTTTTGGTTTGAATTGGGTGCAGTTTCGGATAAATTTCGATTCAGTTCGAAATTTTTAAAGGATAATTTTTTATCAATCTCAAAACGACAAAAACTAAATAGAACCGATCTTTTCGATTTTTGGTTCACCTTAAAATAAATTTCGGTTTTTGATTTGGTTTTATCGGTTTAGTTTTGAACCGATGCCCAACCAACTAGATTCATTCCTTTTTGGTAGCTTGTTTCAGATTTCCTTTTTTTTTTTGAAGTTGAGTATATTCAAACGGCCAATTTAATATATTAAATCATATTAAATCGTTAACATAAATTTAATATATTAAATTGTCCGATCCAAATAAAAACTAAATAGGGTTTGTTATTTGTCGTTGGTCTAGTGATGTGTTAGTGGAGCATTCTGTTGGTGGAGTTTCTGTGGCTGAAATTTTCGGGGAGCATGGTGAAAGCTTTTTTAGAGATAAAGAGGTTATTTTTCTTTTATTATTTTTACATCTTTCAGAAGAAGAAAAAAATAGTCAATTATATCTTGCAAAAGATTCATAATATTTATATCGATTTTTCTAACTTATATTTTTAAGAGACTAATGGTAATATTGTTTTAGACTGAGGTATTACAGAAGTTGTCTTCAATGCAACAATTGGTAGTTGCCACCGGTGGAGGTGCTATCATACGACCTATCAACTGGTAATCTACTATATATATAAAAGCAATAAGGTTTGGAGCCTCCACGTTACGCCACCACAGCTTTTTCCACGTGTCGTTTCGAGAATACGCCACCTTGGATTTTGTCACATGTCACCTTTTCCTTAAGCCATGTCATTATATTTTTTGCACGTCATATACCACGTCATATTATATTTTGCCATATCATTAACATGTCATATCTAACTATAATTAATAAATAATAAATAATTCAAATAAAAAACTACAATGATTATATATGGCAATTTATAATAAAATCAAGAAAATTTTTAGGCAATTTATGTACAACAACCATATCAAGCCATATCAATATATATTCTTTCCAACTTTTCAATTAAAGAACGAATTGGAAATTATAAAAGAGTATATTTGTTTGATTGAATTCATAATTTTTATAATAACAATTATTTGATTTTATATGTGAAATATCTTCTTACTACATTTTTTCAAATTTTACGTACAAAACAAAATGTTTTGATTCGTTTGATTCATTTGAAAATTTTATATATAAAAAAATAAAATATTTTATACGTGATCTAAATCTTATTATGATTTTAATTAGTTTTATTTATTAATTTTTACCACTCTTAACAACCAATTAAGTTTTTTATTAATTATTGATTATTGGTTACTTGCAAACTATCAAACAAATGTTTTTTGTCATCTCATTAAATAAAAAAGTACCATTTGATTTGATTCATTCCAATTTCTTAGCAATTTACTTACAAATCAGCAAGATATTTTTGATAATTTATTAGTAAGCTATGGTTACTTGATTGTTTTACCTAGAAATGGGAAGTTTAATAAAATTGTTTTATTATTTCATTTGATTGTTCTAATTGAGGAAAATTAAATTAGGAATTCTTTTACCATTTCTTTCCAATTTACATACAAATCATATTCGTTTTTATTTAAAAATATATTAAAAACTTTATTTTAATAAATCTTTTAATCTATAATTGTTTTCTTTTGAATTGGATTTGGATTAAAAAAAATACTCATTTGATTGTTTAATATTTTGAAAAGTTGGAATTTCGACCATGTCATCCTATTATTAATCCATATAGGATTTTGCCACATGTCATTTAATCCTTACTCCATAAACATTATATATTATTTATTCTTTCCACTTCATATTCCACATGGCAAATTTTTTCCACTTAATTAAAATTTATTTATTTCCCAAATTTAGATAATATCTTAATATTTGATAGGAGATAATATTTTAACTTAAAAAATATAACTAATGGTTGATTTTTTTCTTTATAAGCAAATAAAATATATATGCTTAATCTTCTTAACATTTTAGTTGTTTCTCTCTCTCTCTCTCTCTCTCTCTCTCTCTCTCTCTTATATTAAAAGATAAATATACTCAATTACATATATTATTATTAAATTATTATTATTTTTCAAAATCTCATCTCTTCCATATTTTCAAATATATCTCTTTTGCTTTATTTTCTTCATATTTTATCTCCTTCTTTTAAATTAAACCTATTTGTGAGATATTATCAAGGAAAATGAGTAATGTAGATTATTTTATCTTAATAATCCATGTTTATTCTCAATTTTAAACTTAATAATCTAAATTCAATTTTTTTATTTGGTTTTAAAAAAATTTAAAAAACAAAATAATTTTATACATATTACGGGCAACAAATTACTTACATTAAATTTTATATTATATTTTTATTTATTAATATCTTTTTTATAGTATATCTAAAAAATATCGAGTCATAGTCGTGCATGACACAACGGGGTCAACTAGTACACTATAAAGAATTAATGGACATCTTTCACCTTAAATATGAAGGAAAATTCCAGTTGGTGTGGTCCCTAGCTTAATAATTTTTCGGTTGGTATTTTAATATAAATTTTTTGGTAGGCATTGTTGAGATTTTGGATAGGGCAATAAATGAATGGGGTAGGGCTATAAATGAATTTACGTAATTCGGTGTTCGACTCTATTAAATCTTGTTTATGTTCGGTTCGATTTGTAAAGGAGTAGATTGAGCACGATTTTAAGGTTTGAAAGATAAATGAACTGATCAAGCTTGAGTACCTGGAAACTGGGTTCGTTTGTTCATAAGCAAACTTGATTATACGTTCATAACAAATAAAAACGATTATACATTTATGAATAAGCTCTAGTATGTGCTGTGCTATATATATTATTATATATAATTTAAGTAAAAATACATAGTTTTTACGGTCTTTCCCAAACTACGTAGCTTAATTTTTAATTTCATCCGAAATATCTTTTAAGCCCGAGCTCACCTATTTTTAACCGAGCCGAGCTTGAGCAATTCAAAGATCAAATTCGCTTGATTCGATTACAACCCTAATTTTGGGTTTGTTTGTTTAGTAACTTTGGTCGATGAGGGATTTTTGTATTGCTTCAATTTGGCTTGTCTGGATGCGACAATGGTGTGGCTCGACTCATGAGATGTCAGGGAAGCATGGGATGACGGATGATGGATCGGCAACAAAAAGGCGGTGAACGAAGGATCTAAATATGGTTCCAAGTCATCCGAAATATTTTTTAAAATGGCTGTTTTGATATTCAAATTAGGATAGTTTGGGTATTTTAGGAGTCGAACTCTAATAATTTGATAGGCTTGGATTTGATTAATTTGAACTAAAAGAGAAATTAATCTTAGGGCACCAACCGAAATACTCTTAAATCCAAGAACACCAACTGAAATTTTCCAAATATAAAACATATTTTAATAATGAATTTCTTTTGACTATGAAAAAACTTCATAATGAATGATTGGTTTTTTCTGTTATCAGGAAGTACATGAGAAATGGCATCAGCATTTGGTTAGATGTGCCTTTGGAGGCATTAGCACATAGAATCACTCATGTGGGAACCAATTCTCGCCCACTTTTACATCAGGGAACTGAGGATGAATACTCAAGGGTTTGTGCATCTGACCATTTATGACTTTATTCCAATAGTAATTAAATCATACATAATCCCTTGTTAATCATAAGCTTTAACTCTTTGATATATCTTCCTCTCTTAATTGAGGGTTCTTGATGTAGACTTTCATGAGATTGAAAGGCATCATGGAGGAGAGGACCGAAGCATACGCAAACTCGAATGCTCGCGTTTCTTTGGATTGTAAGAAGATGTTTTCATTGATTTCGGATTACAATTTGCAAATGATATCTTTGGAATTGTGTTCAATGATGATATCTTTGAGATTTCTCTCCATCTAACTTTTGAATTTTTTGGCAGATATTGCAGCTAAACTTGGTTACAGAGATGTGTTAAGTATATCACCAGCTATTATTGCTATTGAGGTTGGTCTTCTTTTTATCTTTGCTTCGTTTACTTTCTAAACATAGACAAAAATAACATCAAGAAACATGCTCATTTTAAAAATGAACGGATTTTCTAATGTGTACCCATCGGCACATAATAAGAATTCTAATCTTGGTAAATCTGGATATTTTTTGTTAATTTTGATTTTTTTAAAAGGGTTCATTAATTCTAATTTAGGGAATAGTTTTGAAAAATTTCCAAAACTAGTATGTTATTGTGTGTCCATAGGCACACATTAACTGAACCCAAAAACAAATAGGAAAAATGTTTTTTTTCCACTAAAGGAGTTGACATTTTTTTTGGATCCTACATGGATACACAATAAAAGTGCTAATTTTGAAAATTATTCCCTAAATTGAAATTAAAAAACCTTTTTAAATAAATTAAAATTAACAAACAATTAGCAAATTTATCAAAATAATATTCTTATTAGAAATTCCCTTTAATAAATTAAATTATATTAAATTATAAATTTAATATATTAAATTGACGATTTAAACAAACCTTTAGTATTGAATATTCAATCGACATTTTCTTGACAGGCGCTTAGTCACATCGAGAGTGTCGTAAAAGATGACCGATATGCCATTTGAAGGGAGATCACTTTTGCTCTTGCAGCCATTGTTATAACTTTAATAAAGTTATAAATAGTATTGGTGCAATTTCTGTTTTTCTTAGACCAACCATTAGTGCAAGGAGTAGTTGCATGTGTTATACACGTTATATGTTGTTATTACACAAAAAATCACTTTTTATGTCCTAAACTCCTAATAAATGCTCATCTTGATTCGTCATTTCGCCTTCTATTCTAAATTCCTCGCAAAATAAATGACACAGGGGCCGGGGTGCCCCTAATACACCTCCGATGCCTAAGTCAAAAGAGCAGTTTGTCGATTGAACGTCGAGATAAAAGGTAAGACTTGCGAGTCAGTTCAACGAGTTATGAATATGCTTACCGTACATGGTCAATACATGTATTTATAATTGAAGAAAGGGAGCATGGGGGCCAAAAATCCTCCCCTAGGGCAGGCCGAAATTGCCTTTTACCCAAGCAAGCGATATCTTGCTTCCCAATCCACGCGAAAATTCTATCTTTCGACTAAGATAGAATATTTCATTATAGCGATTTAATTACCAAAATATAGAAGATAAAATCTTGACTTAATATAAACCTTTATTTAAAGAAAAAGATAGCATAATAAATAAAAATACATTTATCACGGAAAATAAAATTAATAGGTAATTATTAATTTTATTGGCTCACAAATGCCAACGTGAATGTTAGTTGCGTTCGATAGCGTCGCAACTAAGACTCAAGTACTCTAGGACCTATTCGAAGTGGCCATGCGAATTAGTCATCGGGTGTGCATATATTCTTATATTCCAATATTCGTATATTCGTATATTCGTATCCATATGCGATGAACATGGGATCCTTGCCCCTCTACATACGCGCATATGTAGAAACCCGTTAATGCGATGAATTAACATTGCACACTTTTTTTATGCAAGACTCAAACTAATGCAAAAACTTTGACTTTTATAAATAAATAAACGCAAATGTCATTACTGATGGTGCGCAAAATAACCGCTAAATAATAATCAAGGAGAAAATCAGTAAAAGAGACAGGAGATAAAAAAGGCACGATACATATACGCATTTAAACATGATCTTTATGTATCGATTGGTACGAGACCTAAGTCTAATAACCACAAAAATTTGTATGTATGGATTATATACATGCAAAACATCACTTTACGTACATGGTTTTTGGGCCTCGTGGGCATAAATGGGCCTGGCCCATGCTACTTAAAACCGGCCCAAATAAACTATATATACACGTACACACTCATATCCATTTGATGTAGACAATTCAACGAGGTCTTAATGACTCAAAACGAGGTCTTGGTTGTTCCAAATATGACAATATTTACTTGCACGTAACGAGGTGGCATAGTAGGGCACGTGTATGTGCATGGGAACTTGCACAGGCTCCTTTGTTTTGGTCCATTAATCAAGTGCCACCTCACCACATCAACAAATTCCTAATCTACATTATCAAGTATCCACATCGATCAAATGATATGGGCCAAAATGCCAGATTGGTATTTAAAAGTGTACCGTTTGGACAATTGGGTATATTAAAATGCTCCGATATCAACTTGGTATTAATTAAAACACCGGTGGTCAATTGGGTCCAGTTTGTAGCTAGAAGATTGAATTCCATGCGCGTGTTCCATACGTAAGAAAGTAAACCGGCTCTATCAAGTTCAACCGGTTATGCAATCTCTACAATTAAGAAATTTAAGGTAAAATGAATTTTAAAAAAATAGAAGAAACCCACCTCAATATTTAAGCCTCTGTTACATACACCAAGGTCCACAATTTACTAAACCCTTCTTCCCCAAACAAGAAATCATTCAACAGAGAAGATCCAAAGAGGTCCCGATCGAAGATATTCTGCACCTACCACCCATGAAATTGAAAGGAGAAGAAGACAATTAAATTGAATCAGAAAAAGGGTGTCTACAACTACAAAGTTTCAGGTTCGTTCATTAATATTTTTATCAAAAAGCTGGCAAGTTAGAAGAATTAGGGCTTGATTGAGAATAATAAAATTTAGGGTTAAACTCCAAATATACTATAAAATTAGTATTTTAGTACTTACAAGGTTCAATCTTCGTCTAATATGGTTGTCTAATTCTTAAAGGTTAATGACTTTGTAATTGAAAATAACAATTCGTTTGTAGAGTTATTACTTTTGGAAAAGATTTCTATGCAAACTCTAATTACAAGATCTCTGTTATTATTAGCTACAAATGAGGTAGGTGTTTAATAAATTATAAATTTGAGTAAGCACTATCCTGCTTGTGTAGAAACTTTATACTAATTACTACTTACCATTTGTTATTAGGAGATGGGGACACCACCTTTACAACCACTTTTTTCCCCTCCATACAATGATTTTGAACAAAGTGGATCATCATTTGTTCAACCCCTTCCACCTTTACAACCACTTGTTCCCCCTCCATACAGTGATAAGGGTAAAAAAGTTTTTAGCTTCACTCACATGTTGAAGACCGAAGATGAAGAGGAATTGGAGGATTTTGAAGCAACGTGTGGTGTAGATTCAGATAATTCAATTGAATGTGATGATCTAGTTGAAGAGGAGTTGAAATATGATGATGATGAATTGATGGAGATAAGAGGAGTTAACCTAAATTTGAGAAAAACTCAAAAAAACAGAGTTGGGCCTTCTACCCACTATGATACAGGTGTGTAATTTAGTATTTTATATTTTGTAAGTTTCTTGTAAATTTAATAGGTATAAAGCTAACTTTATCTTTCATTTTTGTGCCATTAGGTGTCATGCATAATCCATCTCCAATAGTATCACCTCAAGAAATTGTATTGGAAAATGCTGCTCCACATGAACATCAAATTGTGCAAAAAGAGGGAGAAAAACTCTCAAGCAATTGGCCTTCATATTGGACCACATATGAAGGAGGATATGAATCAGATCAAAGTATGGAAATATATGTCAAATACAGTAAATAGCTTTAATAATAGGGTCAAGTTTGTAATAAGCAGAAAGTTGTAATTGCTGTTATAAATACTAGCTAGCGTCTACTGTGAGATTAAGAGAGTTAGTTCAGGATTGAATGCTTTGTTCTTCCTGTAATGGCTTCCGCTTGTATCAGTCATTTCTTGTATTGAATCTGAAGATTGATTCAGTTTTATCTGAGTGAATACATGAATTGAGAGTTCTTTTATGGTATCAGAGCAAACAAAAGGCTCTTGATTCGTTGTTTCTTTCCACAAAATTTTAGATCTGAATTTTTCGTAATGGAATCGCCGATTCGAAGATTGCAAGAACTTGAGGAAAGGATCCGCCGGGAAGAAGAAGATCGGCAAAATCAGAGGACTTCTGAAGAAAGGATGCGTCGAGAAGAAGAGGATCGACAAAATCAGAGGAATCGTGACCAGAGGGATCGAGATCAGCAAAATTCCAATCTGGTTTCGAGTGACCCATTGGCTCTTTCGAATTCTGATCAACCTGGCTCACAACTTGTCTCTGCGAAGTTTGATGGGACTAATTTCCTCAACTGGAGTCGCAATGTCAAATTGGCTTTGGGAGCAAAGATCAAGATGGGTTTTATTGATGGATCTTGTAGAAGACCTAGCCCAGGGACGAGTGAATGTGCGAGATGGGTCAGGGCAGATCACATGGTACGCTGTTGGCTTCTCAATTCTATGGAAGGTAAAATTTCTGAAACCTTCATATATGTGGATTCTGCTTTCCAGTTGTGGGAGGAATTGGTTGAACGATTTGGGCAGACGAATGGCCCTTTGTTGTTTCAGTTAAAAAGAAGTTTAGGATCTTTAGAGCAAGGATCGCTGACTGTTGGAGAATATTATAGTAGCATGAAGAAATTATGGGATGAATATATGCTTTAGAAGCTGTTCCTGAATGTGAATGCGGGGTAGTTTCAAGATGTGCTTGTGAATTTGTCAAAAAAATTCAAGAACAGGAGGCAAATAATAAATTGCTTCAATTTCTGATGGGGCTTAGTGATGAATTTGATAGTGTAAGGAGCAATATTCTTGTAATGGATCCTTTGCCGACTGTAAATAGAGCGTTCTATTTTGTTCAACAAGTGGAGAGACAGAAAATTGTGACAAATTCTTTAGGATCTGGCATAAGGAGTGATGGACAGGCTTTTTCAATCAATAGTATGTCCGGAAAACAGCAACAGCAGTATGCAAAGTATTTCTCAAATGGAAATTCCAGAAATTTCTCTCAGAACAAGGAGAATTATGGATCAAGAGATGGTTATGGAAACAAGAAAGGAAAGTTTGATGACAGAAAATGTGATTTTTGTCATGTAAAAGGGCATACAAGGGAAAGGTGCTACAAGATTATTGGGTATCCTGAGAATTGGAATTTTAAGCAGAATAATAGGAGAGCAAATGCTGTGGAGTCTCAGGATAATCCGCTTGATGAGGAAGTGAAAGATGACAGAGCTACTGATTCTGCAAAGATGATTGCTATGTGTCAAGAAATGATGCGTCTATTCAAGGGCAAGGAGACAGTTTCAGGAGCAAATTCAGTATCTTCATCGGGAAACTTTGCAGGTAAATTGATTCAATCCTCTGCTTTGACAGTCAGTTCTTATTCAAATAGTGATGTTTGGATTATAGATACTGGTGCTACAGATCATATGGTGTTTTGTTCTGATTTGTTGCTTGAGAAGAAAAACTTATTCAAGCCTGTCAAAGTAATGTTACCAGATGGAGCTATCAAAATGGTAGAAATGTCAGGTTCTGTGCAGATTTGTGACAAACTTGTGATAAAAGATGTGCTTCTCATAGAAGGATTTAAGCACAACTTATTATCTGTCACAAAGTTATTGGATGATCATGGTTTAGTTGGAATAATTGAGTGTGATAAAATTATCTTTCAGGACCCTACCACTAAGGATGTTGTGGTCAAGGGAGAAAGGAGTGGAGGACTGTATTTTTTGAAGATCAATTCCAGCGTGGAGAAATTTGGAAGATCTTTAGAGCACAAGCAAAATTCTAAGAATAGTTTAGCTTGTAATAAGGTCAATGTACCAAACAAATCCTGTAGTTTGTTTCACAATAGATTGGGTCATTGTTCTTTTGGGAAAATGAAACACATAGAGATGTTCATGACCGATTCAGATCTGAATTTTTTCTGTGAAAGCTGTGTTTTGGCAAAACAATGTAAAGACTCTTTTAATAAAAGTGTTTCTTTGGCTAAGAAGCCTTTTGATCTTGTCCACTTTGATGTGTGGGGACCTTATAAGACTCCAACTACTGCTGGAGAGTCTTATTTTCTTACAGTTCTGGATGATTGTACTAGGTTCACTTGGGTTTACTTATTCAATTCCAAGGTTCAAGTGAAGGAAATAATAGTTGCTTTTCTAGCATATGTTAAGAATCAGTTTGCTAGTACAGTAAAAGTCATAAGAAGTGATAATGGGACTGAGTTCATGCAAAAGTCTTGCCAAGAGTTGTTTGTTGCTCAGGGAATTATTCATCAGAGGAGTGTTCCAGGTAATCCTCAGCAGAATGGTAGAGTAGAGAGGAAGCATCGTCATATACTTGAGACAGCTAGAGCAATGCGACTTCATGCCAATTTGCCAATCAGATTCTGGGGTGAGTGTGTGTTGGCTACAGTCCATGTGATTAATTTGCTTCCTAGTGCTGTGCTGAATTGGAAAGTGCCATTTGAGTTGATTTTCAGGGAAAAGCCAGATTATTCAGCTTTGAGGGTTCTGGGTTGCTTGTGTTATGGAAAACCAAGTACACACAAGAAGAATAAGCTTGGTGCTCAGACTAGAAGGTGTGTTTTTATGGGTTATCCTAGAGGACAGAAAGGATACAGACTTTATGATATAGAAAGTCAGTATTTTTTTGTTACCCGTGATGTAATTTTTCAGGAAGACTGTTTTCCTTATAAGGAAAATGTCATAGCTCTTATTGCTGAAAACACTGATGACAGTTTACCTATGGTAAATCCAGCTTTGGATAATGACAGCAATTAGTCCATTCCCTCTTTTTTACCTCAACCTTTCTTATTCCAAAACAACCAAACATTTTTATCTCCTCCAACTTCACAACCTACACAACCTATTCCTTCACCACAACCTTCTCATATTTCTGAATCATGTGATGAATCTGTTTCTCAAAATATTACAGATTCTTTTTCTCCACCTTTTTTACCTAGAAAATCCACCAGAAATAAAACACAACCAATTAAGCTCAAAGACTTCTATTGTCCAACTTTATCTTCTAGTCCTTCCATGTCAAACTCTTTCCAAGTTACCAAGATTTTTGACCTTTCAGAATTTTCTACAGATTTTGTTCAGGCTTTTTGCAATATGTGTGATGCTCCAGAACCTAGCACATATAATCAAGCAAAAGGTCATCCTTGCTGGGAAGAAGCTATGGCAAAAGAAATAGCTGCTTTGGAAGAAAATCAGACATGGGAGCTTACAACTTTGCCAAAAGATAAGAAGGCAGTGGGGTCAAAATGGGTTTTCAAAATCAAGTTCAAGACTGATGGTACAATAGAGAGATATAAAGCAAGAGTAGTTGCTAAAGGTTATACACAGGTAGCTGGAAAAGATTATAAGTATACTTTTTCCCCTGTGGCTAAACTCGCAACAGTTCGTGTGTTATTGGCTTTAGCAACAGTCAAGCATTGGAATGTCCATCAATTAGACATTAACAATGCGTTTTTGCATGGATTTCTCGATGAAGAAGTATACATGGTACCTCCACAAGGCTATTCAAAGGCAAAATCTGGTCAGGTATGCAGACTTAAACGCTCTCTCTATGGGTTGAAATAGGCCTCTCGTCAATGGAACTTAGAGTTGACAGGTTTTTTGCTAAAAATGGGATATACTCAATCTAAGCAAGATTACTCCTTGTTTGTTAGAAGACAAGGTCATTTGACAGCTATTGCTATAGTATATGTTGATGATCTGTTATTAACAGGAGATGATGATAATTTCATTCAAGCTACTAAAACTGGATTACATAATGCCTTTACTATAAAGGATTTGGGTCTAGTCAGATTTTTTCTTGGTATAGAAGTAGCAAGGTCAGATGCAGGGACTGTGATTAATCAGAGAAAGTACATCTTAGACATCATCAAAGATGCAAGATTGCTTGATGCTAAACCTGCTACTTTTCCTCTTCCTAGAGGACTTGATCTTTCAATGTAAGATGGAAAAGTGTTGGATGATCCTGAGAACTATAGAAGGTTGGTGGGACGATTGTTGTATCTGAACATCACTAGGCCTGATTTATCTTATCCGGTTCAGCATCTCAGTCAGTTTGTAAGTTGTCCACGGGAACCTCATCTTCAAGCTGCTCTACATGTGGTACGATACCTTAAGCATACTTTGAACTGGGGTCTTTTCTATTCAGCAAAATCAGAGTTGAAGTTGTCCTCATTTAGTGATGCAGATTGGGCTGTGTGTAAGTTTACAGCCCGTTCTCTCAGTGGTTATTGTGTGTTCTTAGGAGACTCTTTAGTGTCATGGAAAACAAAAAAGCAGAAAACAGTATCAAAGTCTTCTGCAGAATCAGAGTACCGGAGCATGTCTTATACAACAAGTGAAGTAGTTTGGATCAATGGTTTGCTATCTGATTTGTTTGTTCAAGTTCCCTTGCCAATCACATTGCATTGTGATAATAAAGCTGCTCAGCATATAGCTGCCAACCCGGTTTTTCATGAACGAACAAAGCACCTTAATATTGACTGCCATTATGTAAGGGAAAAGGTGGTTGAAGGTTTTCTCCAAACCACTTATGTTAGATCTCAACAACAATTGGCAGACTTGATGACAAAGCCTCTTGGAGAGTTGCAGCATAAATTTCTTTCTTTCAAGTTAGGCTTAATTGATTCACCCCAAGCCTAACTTGAGGGGGGGATATGGAAATATATGTCAAATACAGTAAATAGCTTTAATAATAGGGTCAAGTTTGTAATAAGCAGAAAGTTGTAATTGCTGTTATAAATACTAGCTAGCGTCTACTGTGAGATTAAGAGAGTTAGTTCATGATTGAATGCTTTGTTCTTCCTGTAATGGCTTCCGCTTGTATCAGTCATTTCTTGTATTGAATCTGAAGATTGATTCAGTTTTATCTGAGTGAATACATGAATTGAGAGTTCTTTTACAAAGGGATAGTGATGATGAAAGCTCTTTACGTGATGAAGAAGAAGAGACTGATGAAGAAATTGCAAATAGAATGAAGGTCAAGAAGAATGTTGATTGTCAATATTTCAACGAGAAAACTAACATGAAAAATGTGCATTTTGAAGTGGGTATGAGATTTTCATCACAAAAGGTGTTGAAGGAAGCCATTTTGTGGTATAGTATTCAAGCTAAGAAGGATATTCTCTACATCAAAAATGATCAGACCAAGATTCATATAGGATGTGCAAGTTGTAAATGAGAGATGACGACTGGACCTAACTTGAAGCATCTTGGTGGCTGGCAAATAAAATCATTTTATCCAAATCATCGATGTGTAAGGACATTCAACAATCGTCTTATTACTTGCAATTGGCTAGCAAACATGTATCTTGACAAAATCTTGAGAAACCCTAAGATGCTACCAGCAGAGATTAAAGATGACATGAAGACTAGATTTGACATAGCTGTTAACCTCAGAAAGTGTAGTAGAGCAAAAGATAAAGCTTTAAATGTTGTGCTCAATTTGATGAAGCGAAAATATGGGGTTCTAAAGCCATATATGATGGAGTTGTGCAAATCAAACCCCGGAACAACATGTGTGCTGAAAGCAATTGACTCGCCTATAGGTCAACCAGCGGTATTCCAAAGATTTTATATATGCGTTGATGCTTTGAAAAGGGCTTTCATTGAAACATGTAGACCTATCATTGGGGTCGATGGATGCTTCTTAAAGCATGCTTGCGGTGGACAACTTTTGTGTGTCGTTGGAAGGGACGGGAACAACCATATGTTTCCAGTAGCATGGGCTGTTGTAGAGACTGAATCTAGAAGCAGCTGGGAATGGTTTTTACGACTTGTTACAGAAGATTTAAAAATGGAAGATGGTGAAGGATGGACCATAATCTCAGACCAACAAAAGGTAAATTTACAAAATTAACATTTATATATACAAGCATAAAATCTGTTTTTAGTAACATTTTTATATATTTTTTCAAAATAGGGGTTGGTGCCAGCTATACATGAAATTTGGCCTAAGATTGAACATAGACAATGTGCTAGGCACATCTACTCAAATTGGAACAAGGTGCACAAAGGAAGACAATTACAACTATAATTTTGGAAATGTGTCAAGGTAACTTTAATGGGTCAATATTCTGCTGAAATTCTGAATATGAAGATGCTATCACAACAAGCTCATGATGATTTTTTGGCTCGAGATCCTAAAACCTTTTGTAAGTCACATTTCAAGACTCATAGTAGTTGTGATGTTGTTGATAACAACATGGCTGAAACTTTTAACTCATTCATCTTGCTAGCTAGATATAAGCCTATTGTTAGCATGTTAGAGGACATAAGATTAGCTCTCATGGAAAGAATGAGAAAAAAGAAGGAAGAGGTATGTCGATTTATTGGTGGTGTTGCACCTAGGATTAGTGAAAAACTAGAAGATACATATGAAGAGCAAAAAAATTGTGAATGTAGATGGAATGGAGGGGACTGTCAAAGTGGATTCGAGGTGTTGCATAATGGTGTAAGTCATGCAGTAAACTTAGATAAGCGAACATGCTCTTGTCGAGTTTGGGATTTGACCGGTGTTCCATGCCCACATGCCATGAGTGCTATTTTGTATATGAAAAAAGGGCTTAATGAGTACTTAGCCAAGTGGTACAAGGAAGATACATACAGTCAAACATACTCTTTCTTGCTACAACCGGTTAAAGGATGTACCTTTTGGGATCAAGATGGAAATGGAATGATATTACCACCCGACATAGCAAGGAGACAGCCAGGAAGGAGAAAGACTAGGAGAAGAAAGAATGCAGATGAACCTAGAAAGAAGACCAAGTATAGTAGAAAGGGTTTACCCACTAAATGTAGCAATTGTGGCAACACTGGTCATGATAAGAGAAAGTGTACAAATCCATCTTTGGTGAGTTGTTATCCTTACAAATAGCTTCTAAATTTATGTTTTATATTCTGAAATTTAACTTTTTCTCTTGTTTTGAATACAACAGGTAGGACCAACTAGACAAGAAGGAAATGAGACTAGAACTCAAGCTATTAGTAGAGGTAGACCAAAGGAAAGTAAGTGTAGAATTGGTAGAGAAGATGCTATACCACCAGCTCAATATTTGGCAACCCTAAGAAAGAATAACACAAAAGCATCTCATCAATCAAGCATACCTAATATTGTTGATTCTCAACAACAATCCCATGATTGGCTATCTTCAGGTATAATCTTCACCAACTTGGTATATATGTTCTTTGTTTTTTGTAATTTTATTAATATAGTTGGAAATAATTTCTTTGTAGTTGAAGCAAATTCATCTATGAGTAAAGGAAGAGGTAGATACAAAGGCAAAAGTAAAGGAAGAGGAATATCATCAAGTGGAGGAATCGGACTTTTCTATGGAGATGGAGGAGAGGTGGCTTTCCGGTCTTCCTTAGCAAGCTCAGGAGTTGTGATAAGAGATGCTCACAGTCAGCCATAAAAAGCTTATGTATTGAAAAAATATGTCAATGAAAACAGCTTATAATTAATAGGGACACTTTTGTGTAAAAGATTTTGGTTGTTGTTAACCATTTTGTCCCACTTTTTGCGTACTAGCATGTGAAGGCATATAACATTGTGACATGTTTCTCTTTTCTCAGCATTGTTTAGGTTTATCTATATATTTTCTTAGTTAATTACTAAATTTATAGTGTGTGTTCTTACATTCAAAAAAGTCATAAATTTCTAGATGCTAGTACGTGTTTTCTCACCATTGTTTGGGGGAAGAAGGGTTTAGTGGATTATGGGCACTGTTTTATGTAACAGAGACATTCATGCTTAAATATTGAGCTGAGTTTCTTTTGTTTCTATTAATTTATTTTACTTTAAATTTTCTATTTGTACAGTTTACATAAAATAACTGGTTGAACTTGAAAGAGCCGGTTTAATTTCTTACGTATGGGACACGTGCAGAGAATTCAATCTTCTAGCTACAAAGTGGACCCATTGACCACCGGTGTTTTAATTAATACCAATTTGGCACCGGAGCATTTTAATATACCCAATTGTCCAAACGGTACACTTTTAAATACCAATCTGGCATTTTGGCCAAATGATATGTAAGCAAGTAGCTCCCATTTACTATATATAAGGAAGAATGTGGAATAAGAAAAGGGTCGAAAATTCTCTCTGACTCGAGAACTATCTCGTTTGCCAAAGCTCGACGTGTTTGATCTCCGAGTGAGATCGCGCTATAAACGGTATAAAGTCCAAAGACTTTATTCGTAAAGAGCACAAAAACAACCGGCTGAGGGGTGGGGAGGAGGAATAATCCACGTACGAAAACCGTTCGGTTGTACGAATCCCGAGAGTTAGTATTTATTTAATTCCCGTTTATAGCGCGTATTATATCGGGTTTCAACAATGACCTAAAGACAAGACTAGTGAATGGAAATAAAAACCTAGGGTTCTCATCAAAACCACGTGGGAAAAAAAGTGCCCTATTTACATACATATCCTAATCCTGAAATCCTTGCGCTGAGGGATAATGGTAACCATGGTCGCGATTTTGCTCCAGAGAAAGGGTGGTTCCCTTGCGTCGAGGTCGTAGTCGCGGTCGATGTACCCACGGTCGCGATTTTGCTCTAGAGAAGGGGTGGTTCCCTTGCGTCGAGGTCGTAGTCGCGGTCGATGTACCCACGGTCGCGGTTTCGCTCTAGAGAAGGAGCGTTACTCTCTAGGCTAGATGCACGGTCGCGGCTTTGGGGCCCGCGATTGCGGTTTCCCTCTTAGCTCGTCTTTAATCTTTGAAGGAATTTTGTCTTGGGACGATTTTCTTATGGGTAGAAAGTAGTTTTTGGGTGAAAAGTTATTTAAACTTTGTTTCACTTATGGGTAGAAAGCGGGGTGAAAAGTTATTTTTCGTGTCTTGAAAAACGTAAAAAGTAGAGAGGTATTTGAATTTAAAGAGTATTAAAATTAATTTTTTGTTAAAAATGTTTTGGAATGAAAGTGAATGTGAAGTCGGTTATCACACGTGTAAAAAAATGCATGCTATCGTTTTCAAAAAAAAAAAAGTTCTCCACCATTCGTCAATCTTCTTTGCTGTTAGCAAGACAGCAACTAAATCTTTCTAGCTCTCTATTTGACAACTTCTTCCATTAGTCCAACATAATTACTTTGGATAATGGAATTGGGCTTTATTATCATGGGCCTTGATCTTAATTTATATAGTAGTTCAAGCCCATTTTCTATATGAGGGAAATCCAACATATATATCATGCCCCTTTGCTCATAGTATTGACTATTAGTTACTATGTTCCTATGTCATCCTCTATTTAGTTTGGTGTCTAAGTGCCTAACGTGTTATGACTTTCTTAGAAGGGATTGTTCTATATATCAAGCACTGGTATGTGTTCCTTAAATCCAATACATTTGCAGACTTTCTGATGCGACCCGGTCCCGGTTCGGACTCAAACCCGGGGCGTCCCGGGCCATGATGTCTTCCTTGGTCTATAAATAGACTTAGTTATAATTTTATAGGTATTTACTATTTCCGTCATCTCCCTTTTAGGCGTGTGCTCCATTCTTGTAGAATTGGCTAGCCTTGCTCTAGTTAGGCCCAAGCCCATTAGAATTTTGTTACTAGGGTTGACGCCCCTTATGCCTTTAAGTAGGCTTCGTTGTATTCTTTACATTCACGTCAAGATTAATCCAAAGCTAGAGTTAGAGTCGAGAATTCCTCTTCCCCTTTGGGTCCGACGTCACCATCTCGTCGAATCCTTTTCCCTCTCATCAATTCTTCCTTGGATCCGACATCTCTTATCTCTAAGCCTCGTCCCACCCTCGTTCTTACGAGCATTAGAGGCCCACGAGACCATTTCGTGGTCATGTACCCGGTTACTATTCGTCGGAGAAGATTTGGACATTTCGAACCTAGATCCGCTCCTAGTGACCCGAACCCGAGTAGAATCGCATCACTTCTCTATGTCTTTAACTCTTACTTTTTTTTGTTGGTGCGTATGTATTGATTAACTTTCTTAAGAGTGTTTTTTATTTTATTTTGAATGATGTTAAAGATCGAACTATTCCGTTTGATCACTATATGATTTTTTAAAGGAAAAATTATCTAAAATAATACCAACTTTCACCTATTAACCAAAAATAATACCAACTTTTTTATTAACCAAAAATAATACGAATTTCTATTGTATCAACCAAAATTGATACAAGTCAATTTCCGGTGATAATTCCGACGAACCAAATGACGTGGCAATCGGAAATTGATGACTGTGTAGTAATAAATTGATGACTAGATTTTGATTTATAGAAAAAACAAACAAAATGAAAAAAAAATCGAAATTAAAAAATATGTAGAACACATCATCTTGGTCGCGTAGTCTTCTTCACATAGCCACCACCACTTCTTGGCAGAGAGTTGAATAAGCCTTGGAAGAGTGAAGTCTGACTCGCAATTGACCTTCACATAAGACCCTAAGGCGAGGTCCGATTCACACAAGGCAACGTGTCTTCTCGCAGTTCCATATAATTATGCTATTTCAGTCTTTTCGCCAACAACTATAACGGAGAATCTCTTATCCACCTTCGTTGTTGCAATCTTCCTGGCAGATTGGAGGTCTCAAAAGTGTACAGTTCGCCTCAAATAATCTTGTGAGTTTATGGGAAGATACCGGAAGCTGATGATGCCTGTCTTGCGTTCGACAAGAGAACTGTTCAATTTCGATGTTTGGGATTTCGATTGATGACTGCCACTGGTGAATCATGCAATTTCGATGCTTGGAATTGATGTGTTGTGTGGTCAAATGATACACTATGTTGGTATTTAACTTAGTTTTGGCTCAGATGCTTACTTTTGCAATCCTCTAATTGAGGATTTTGTGAAGTCTAGTAGTAGTGGTGAGGTTGCCTGTAACGTATTCGATGAAATACATCTCAGAGATGTTGTCATAGAATATAATGTAAAGAGTAGTTTTTACTAATTTTTGATGTCTGGAATGATTAATTAACTCTAGAAAGTTGAATACACATATAATGCTGATGATTTGTTGGTGAGTTATTGTTATTTCAAGAAAATTTCAGCTGGCCTCAGAGACGTTGTCTAACTAGTTAAAATTTCAGCATTTTTAGTCTGCATCCTAGTTAAACTACTCTTGGCAGAGGGCTTAATTAATCTTTTAGGATTAGAAGACCTACTGAAATTTTACTGAACTTATGAATTTGCTGATGATTTGGTGAATTGTAGATGCTGAACTTTAGGTGAATATAATGCAAGAGTAGTTTAATTAGGATGCACACTAAAAGTGCTTAGTTTAGAGTACAGCAGTAGCAATTAAATGAAATAGTGGGGTTGAGGATAAGATGTGTGCTAGAATTATATTCCTCTTGAAATTTCTTACTAGTAAATACACAAGATAGTAGTAGCATATGGGTGACATGGCATCAGATTTCAAGTCAAAACCGGCTAGAAATTGAAAGGCATATGAGCCTATATATTTTAGTATGATAAGAATTTAAAAAGGCACTAAAAAATTAAGAAATCGAAAAACCTCTACTCTACCTGTAGACACCATTCAATGACACTAAGAGATTAATATCTTGTCCTCACTCATTGGCATATTATATACTAGTATGCACACCGGGATTATTACTTTTAATCACAACTAATTTAGATTTGTATTAGTGGAATAGGTAGATATAAATGCAAAAATGGAGAAACAGAACAAAAATATAAACAAACAGAAGACACCAACTGATGCTGATAATTATTAACTGGTGTCTATCCAGTGGAGTTCATGGAATGAAGAAAATATAGTATAGGCATTCAAGCATAAAACGAATATTGGATGCTTCATCCTAGATGAGAAGATATAAACCCATGTAAAGGATCTTCCTCTGCTGAACATCTTGTTGCCCTTCAGGAAGCCTAAGGATGTGAAGAAGAGAAGGACACGGAAGTAATTAATTTAGTATCAGGACTGAGAAAAAGAACCAGAAAATTAGGGAAAATGAAACTCACCCAAAAAACATGGGTATTCCACAGTGAAGCTACACCCAAAAACAATTGACTCCTTCTCTCTTTTCTCTCTTTCTTTTATTTTCTTACTTGATGTGCTAAATGTATAAAAGTGGTCATTTTCCTTATCATTGTCATCATCCATGGAAACCAATTTTAGTGGATCTGTTGATCATAGCCACGACAACTACAATCATATCAGTGGTCATTTTCACTCACCAGCACGCCATCTCCACCATGGATTCAATCTTAGTCTTACTTCCCTTCTTCTAAGCCCTATACACACACATATATCAATGTAAACTTTAAAAAAATCAAATCAAAATGAATAGATTATATAGGATAAAGTTATACCTTTTGTTGGTCAGACATGAAAGTCCATCCTTCTCCATCTGTCCCATGCAACTCAGATTTTAAATGGTTTAAAAACCATTCCCAACTATCTCTATTCTCCCCCTCTACAACAGCCCAACAAATAGGAAACATTTGATTGTTTCCATCTCTCCCTACTGCAGCAAGTAAGATTCCCTTAAGGAATGTCTTAAGAAAACACCCATCCAAGCACACAAATCGTCTACAACCAGCCATCAATCCATTTTTCAACCCAGGAAAAGATATAAAGAACCTCTGGAATGTAGGAGGATTCGATGGGATACAAAGTAGCTCAAATTTACCTCCATTATTAGACATTTTTAACTCTTCAACATACCTTCCAACTTTATTATAATGATCCTTTATAGAACCATGCAACATTTTATATGCAGTATACTTTGCCTTGTATGCTACACATGGGTTGATGATGACACCATACCTCCTCCTTACACTATCGATAATATCTTTTGCTGGCCATTGAGGTTTGTCCTTGAACCGAGCAAGATATTGCCTAGCAAGCCATCTAGATGTAAGTAGACGATTCCTGCGCATATCTCTCACACAACTATGAACCTTATCAACACTTTTCACTAGCAAACAACCCTCATTGTCATGCCATTATGCATAAACTTTAAATGCACAACCTTTCTTACAAACTACTCCAATTTTTCTCCTTTTTATGTCCGACACACCAAATTTCAAGCTGAATCCATTTGAAATGCCATACATCCTGACAGCTTCCTTGAACATATTAATATTTGGAAATCTCAAGCCAACTCTCCAATCCAATTTCTTGTAATCTGTTTTTCCATTGATAACCATGTTGCTCCTCCTTGTTTTCATCCTTACAATGTCCTCGTCTTCATTTTCAGAAATAACTTGCATATCACCGTCAGAATCTTCATACTCACTCAATTGTTCTTGAATTTGCTTTTCAATTTCAGCTCTAAATTCCCTAACCTTTTCCCTTGCTTTTTGAAACTCCTCATCAGAAGTATCCATCTCAAGGGCATTCAAGTGATTCTCTTCTATCTCCTCTTCAGAGGAGAATTCTTCAAATTCATATTGCATACGTTTTCCTTTCAAATTTGTTAAGCTATCTTCCTCAGCCACAAGCAGACTAGATAAATCATCATCATCATCACCACTTATAGGGTATTCACTAGGACTATAATCAGATTCATCAGACTCGTCCAATAATTGACCCCAATTCACAACCTCTTCATTGTCGTTCATTATGACGGAAATTTTGGGAACAATTTCCTTCAAAAAACCTAAAAATCAAACCTAATAATTTAGAAACATATCAGATAAGTGAAAAGTATACCGAAATATTGAAACAAATTGAAACCCTAAAATTTAAACATGTACAAAGTGTTTTCAATCAAACCCTAATAATATTACCAAATCAAAAATATGAAACTGAAACAGGCTCATACCTCTGATGCACTGTACGTGTCAACGTTGAATTTGAACCAAGCTTCTTTGTTAATTCAAATTTTGTTGAACGCACGTAATTGAAATCATAGTCGCTAGTCAGAAGACCAAGTTCATACCTTTGAATACAAGTTCTACGTAATTGGACTTTCAAGTCTTCTACGTAATTTTGTAATTGCTTCTTTTTTTTGTTTATTTTGTTTTCAATAAATTAAAAACCTAGTCATCAATTTATTACTACATAGTCATCAATTTCCGATTGCCACGTCATTTGGTTCGTCGGAATTATCACCGGAAATTGACTTGTATCAATTTTGGTTGATACAATAAAAATTCGTATTATTTTTAGTTAATAAAAAAGTTGGTATTATTTTTGGTTAATAGGTGAAAGTTGGTATTATTTTAGATAATTTTTCCTATTTTAAATAAAATATTACAGAGTGTTACTTCTCTCTCAACCAGTGTAATATATTGAAGTTGGCACGAAGCCTCAACAATAATATCAAAGTATACAAATGTATTGGATTTGGAGTACATTTGGCATACATATAGACCCCTTTCAATTTTACAAAATCGTTCAAAATGTGGACACGATCACACGAAAATAGTGGAATAACTTGACAATCTTGGCATACATATAGAAGTGTAGAACTAAGTTACACCATCCATCAACTAGTTTTTTATTACTTATTTTCCATAAACTCCAAATCAAAAGAGTAGCAAACCAGTTTCGATTTTTTTTTTATTTGAAAAGAAAAAATCTCGATTTACTAAAAAAAACCGAAAGATCGAGAAGCTTGTTAATTGGACAAACTAAACATGAGAATACAACAACAACAATATCTACCTAGTTGAATTTTGGTATAAGAAAGATCTGAGGGTTAAGATCAGCGACCCGACCCGCAACTCGCACATTGCGGGTCGGGTCACGGACGAGTCTGTGTGGGCCGCCCGTAACCCGACCTATTGAACACCCCTAACCTTCATGGTCGGCCAACACTATATCTCATACAATATACCTTGTCTAACCACCGTTTTATAAAATCAAAATTCCTAGGTCAATACAATCCCCAAAACTTCACTAATATTGTAAGTAATCATATCACTAAGAGCAACCCCAAGAGCTTTTCTATATGTATTAATATTGTAAGTACTTTTCAGAGCACTTTTCGTATTTTTTGTAGTGCACTTTTTTATATTGCACTTTTTGTACTTTTCAATGCACTTTTGTATGAAAAGTGCACTATGAATTAGGAAAAGTGCATTCGTTTCACGTTTTAGGATAAGACTTTGTTTCATTTGAACCAAACTCTATATATGTAAGCACGCAATTGGTTATATTTAACTTTTTAATATTTTGAAAAAGATTTTATATATAATATAATAAGCAATGAATGTTAGGTTCTTCAAACTAAGGAAACTGTTAGAGTTAAAGTGATTTTTTTAGAGAATTTGACATTCGATTCTCCATTTTAAAGAAAATTATAGAGAAACTGTTAGATGGTCTAATAATGTTTTCTTAAATTTGTATATTTTGCCAAAATTATCCATGAACAATAAATCAATAATGATGAAATGTGTATATTTCAATTAAAAAATAGCTTCAATAAATTCAGTTTTTTTGTTCGCACTCCACATTTGGAGTTTGTACATCAATATCGCAGTTTCAACACTCTTCCTCCTCTCTCTATCCACATAGATCTGCCCTACCACTTTCCAAATGTACAATCTGGAAGACGAGATCATCCTTGATAGCTTCAAGATTCCATGGCTGATCTGGATCCAGCTCTTCGTCCTCATCCTCCTCATCCTCCTTCTCTCCTACTTCGACCTCTTATCCCTAGACCTCCCCGCCGCCGGATCTTCCCCGCCGTCGACGCTCGCGTCCGCCGGAGTCGCGCCGGATGCGCTTAGCTGTTCTCAGGTGCGTTCTTATATCTCCATCTTCAACAATTTCTCAACATTTGCTTCTCCGGTTTTTGTTTTGGATTTACGTGTTCTGTACTATGTATCGGATTAATTGCTGAATGATTGATGAAGAAGCACTTTGCGGAGAAATTTTGGGAGATTGTCTCATCGAATTGATCTTGTGATTGCTTTTATTGCTTGATCGATGTGGATTTCTGGAGTTTGATTTGGAAATCCATCGATCAATTTTGCATGCAGACGGTTTGCTGTCAAAGTTTTTTCACCTTGGCGGAAAAATTATGCATAAGATTGATACAGGTTTCAGGGAAATTGAAGATGAACCCTAGAAAATTTGAGGAGATGAGGATATAAGACTTGTTTATTTTCATTAAGCTCTGAATTATAGATCCGAATATGTTTAACAACCACAAATGAAGCTTGTTTGCAGTTTGAACAATCTAATCTAATAAGTAATATAATAGCCTGATAAGAGAAGAGTAGAAGATGAGAAGAAGCTGACCTTGAGAGCCAGCTAAGCTAACAGATCAGATAAACAATAAGATTGTAACAACCTGTTGCAACTTGACTAATAAAGCACATTCACTTCCATTGGCATTATCTTCTACTTGGTTTCTGTATCCATTGATGGCATGGCCCTCATCTTCACTATCTTCTCATCATTGTCAGTGAATCATGATTGTCTAAAATGGAAATTGCATGTAATTTTTGGAACTAGTGCTCACTATTCACTAATGAGAAAAGCTAATGAAAAAGGTGACATACAATTGATGAATACATGGTGGAACACAATCAGCAAGAATTTACTGGTTTGTTTTCTTCAGAATATCAGTAAACTGTCCAACAAGCTTACCCAAAATCAAAAACTTCCTTTTCTTGTCCTGGCTTGTGTATACAGAGAATCAGAACAGCAAACATTCTTGTTCTGTTGCTAGGCTAAACACACTTTTGTTTCATTTTATAATACTCATTTATTACTGATTGGATTTGACATATTGTATAATCTTGATTCTTGAAATGAGAAATATCCTGCAATCTTCCATGAGTTAGCCGTTGTTATCATACGTGTTTATGATAGATGGTTGTGTACCGAATGATGTTGTTGGTACAGGCTGGGAACCCAGAAACACAAGAACAAAGAGCTCAAGATAGAGAGAGGAATACAGAAGCGAATGCATCTTCGATGAAGGATCTGCAACGTCTCTTCCATCCGTGCTATTACTTTGAGCTTGCAAGACAAGCCTTCCTCCAGTGTCTAGGCTTGGACTGTGCATCCCCGAATTCCAGAGAACGAAGACATGACGAATAATGTATGTATGACATACTTCAGTTTCCAATCTTCTGCTGTTGCATATGTTGTGCATATAAAACCATGTTTTAAATTTTAATATGTATACATTTGGTTATCCCTGCAGGTTGCTAAAGTTCAACCATTGAAAAAGTGCTGCATTTTCAACCATTCTTCTGGTTTGTAAACCTTGCTAGAAGATGAAAATTTGTTTCCATTCAATCATCACTTGCTTGATCTGATGGGCAACCAAGGATGACCGTAGAATGATGTGTAAATATGCTCTAGGTTGACATGTAATTTTTTTTTAGGGCTAATCCTTGAAAATTTTCCTCTATTTAAGGCTTCTTGAATTGCCAAAACCGGCTAATGTAAACGTTGTAAAAATATTGAGCCGGACGCCGGGTCTGCCGGTTTGGTGGTGGCACAATTTAGGCTATGTAGCGTAATACTTGCTAGCAAGTTTGTGTAATGAGGTGTCGAATAAAGCTTATTTACAGAAATTCGTCTATTAAAACTTACTATTAAGAGAAATTCACAGTTCACCATTTAGGCAATTTAAAACTTATAGAGGTTAGATCAACAAAACCTAGTTGTTGCTTGTTAGATCAACAAAGTCGTCATCTAAAAGTCTCTCCGACTTTCTTGTTTGGTGTTTGTTATTTGTTTACTTGTTTTTTATTTGTTTTGTTGGTTTCTTTTTAGTTTTCGCTTGTTGTCTGTCTCTTTTAACTATCCAATTTCATTTCGGTCTCTAATCTATCATGCTTGTCTAGTAATTCAAATTCCTTTCTATCATGCTTGTCTAGTAATTCAAATTTCTTTCCTTGTTAAAAAAATCTTTTATGGTTAATCTATGGAAGGTATATATTTGTGGCATTTTATTAGACTTCTTCAAAGCATAATGCGCCAAAAATCAGATCCAAAAATTCGAAAATTGCAGCCCAAAACCCGAATATAACCCGAATCTGATGAACCCGCTAATTTTCGGGTCGGCCACTCAAGTCATAAAAGAACGGGAGGGAAACTGGGAAAATGGCGCGCCTCCCCGATCTGAAATCGGTTTCCCCGAAAACCCCCAAATTTTCGAAACTAAATACAAACCCTAATCTGAAATCGGTCCCCTCTCAATCCGCCTGACCGCCTCCTCTCCACCACGCCGGCGACGACTGACGAGCTTTCGCCGCTGCAGCAGCAGTCAACAGACCGACGTCCGACGAGGCTTCACCGCTGCTTGAGTGCACGTAAGCGTCGGCTCTATTTTTTCTGTGTGTGGCAGTATTGTGCGAGTGTTTGCTGCAGATTTCGGCCATTGTTGGCTTTGTTTTGCTTCAAATTTGATGCTTTTTTTTTGCAAATTTTTAATGAACAGCTCGATGGTTTCTTCTAGTGGTAATATTTCTTCACAATTGAATGATACGAACACTCTTTAGGCCAGTTGTTACTTACTTCTGTTAAATAAGTTAATAAGGTAATCTAATTATCATGTGATGATGTGTGGAACACTAATATTGGCAGTTGGATAACGCGGTTATCTGATTCAGTCTGACACAGCACCCAATTTGTTGAAGAATTGGAGTTATGGAAGAAGATAATTCTATGTCTGGAGGAGCAGAAGCAATTCTAAGTCTTCGGCCCAATTCGTCAATTAGTCTTGCGTATCATCAAGATTTTGGTCTACATGATGAGTTGATTCTCCTGGAAATTGATGAAAAGATGCTACCTGATATACTTTCCCAAAGGTAAAATTTTGAGTTTATTTTGTCATTTTCATATGGGAAATGCTTAAGAAGGCAAAGGGTTCTCTTATGGGGTATGCTCTACTACCAGTACTATATCAATGGTATGTTAGACCTGATTGTTTTGTGTCTTTATCTAGGGTTACTATAAGGGGGCAGCCAGACGAGGACGCAGTTCTTTGCACCAATTCAAAGACATACTCCATAAAGTTTGTTGGAACATCCAATTCTGCATTCCTTATCCCTCCATCAGGTCAACCAGCTTCACAAGAAAATCTGATGGATAGTGAAGAGAAATATGAAGGGAGGAGCTCTGTGGCATCTGCAATCAAATTGGCTCCTGGAACCATGGAGCTTGCTGAGATTGCTCCCAGGCTGGACAAGCTAAGAGCACTTATTTCAAAGAAGCCTTTTGAACCTTTTGAATTATCAGATATGGAGGTTTCGGAAGATATGGGGGTGAGTACTGCTGGTTTATACACTTGGGGTGACCTTCTTGAACAGATCCAAGCAAGTGATGAGGAACTGAGGCTGGGACTAAAAGCCCTTTGTGCTGTTGAAATTAATGGTAAATGGAGAATCTTGGATGACAAATACATGGAGACTATATTAAGCATGATTCTACAGAATGCTGTAATAAACGATTGGTCTCTGAATTCACTTAATGAAAATGAAGTGGTGGGTGTACTAAAAGATGACGGTTTTCCCTCTAATCTGGTTGTGCATTGTTTGGATGTCCATGGGAAGATGGTGAATGGAGGTGGAAGCGGTGTATCTACTATATGGGAATTGGATGAGAGGCGGGTTTGTGCTCATTTTGCCAAGGGAATCTTGAGAGGTGGGAAGATGAAATTGGAAATTTTCATGGATCAGTTGATGAGGAAGATCCCACGGGGAATGCAAGCTAATCTTGAAATGTTGGAAGGTGAGATTTTGACAGAACGACTCGGGATTGAGACATTGGTTCGTGGCTTCAGTGTTTCTTCTCTTCCGTTCTCCCCACCAGAGCGTTTTTCTGCTCTTTTCAGGGAGAGGCCAAAGTGGGAAGGGAAGGATTTACAACCTTACATCAGGTTATACATTTATGTATCCGTCATTACTAGTTTTAACTCTCAGCTAACCAAAATTACTGATATTGTGTTCTGTGTATGGAATTTTGTAGAGACCTGAAAGTACCAGGCCTTTCCTCGGAGGGCTTGCTTCTGAAGTTCACTAGGCGTTCGCAGCCCACTGCTGATTCTGAACCGGTTTTTAGTGCAAGATAGTACAGAAAAGCTTGATCTTGGAGAAACTTTGGTATCGATTTGCTCCCTTCCAATTTCCTTATTAATGATGATGGTTAGTTTACTTCATATGTGATAAGCAATTAGTTAACACCTTGGAGATGTTTTTTTTCCAAAATTAAAATTTTTTCTTTGTAACTTTTTTAGCTGGCCACATCAAATGCAGTAAGAAAGTGTGCCTTCAAATGCACAGATGTATGCTGTATAGATGATCTTATTTTTGCTGGCCTTTTATTTTGCAGTTGAGAATTGGCTGTTACATTCCCGCGCTCCACACAACTTTTGTATTTGAGGATTGGCTTTGTTCTAGAGAATCAGAGCCATGGATTAGCAAAGAAAGTAAAATTTCGGATCTATTCTTTTGTTGTGCTGGTTATTTGTCACATGTTCTACAACCAGGGTTCTGGAGAATGGAGATGGCAAAAGCCTATCCTGTGCAAGAAACCGAAAACCAGTGTTTCATTTCAGTTGCCTTCTAAACATGGGTGTTGAACTCCTGAAGCAAATCTCAAGTAATTTAGATCATTCCTAACTCATGTATGGAACATCTACCATTTACCATCTGTAAACAAGTTACTAGGGGTTGTATTTGCCGACTGGATGCAATTGAGGGAAATGGGAGCAAGGATAGGTATCATGTTACTATCAATGTATTTGGTGAGTATACTTTGCGACAAGAAATGGGTTTAACACTTCAGTTTTAACTTCTCTTTCTGTATGGCGAAAAAACCAACTTAGAATCAACAACTACTACAACTTGCCATTGTGTTTACATGTATGAAACATGTTTTTAGTGCATCAAATAGAATCCATTCACGAATTCACCTATAGATTGTGATAAAACAAATCCAAATTGGTACCTTTGGAGTGGTTACACGATTTCTCATCGGATTAGAGGGAGTGACTCGAATCATATCATCATACCAACAAAGGGAACAAAAAAATCCAACCCTTTAGTAAACTCCCACCAATCAGAACCATCTCGTATCCTAGTTCCCATCTATCCTCTCGCCACGTGGCAAGCTCTGTAGCCACCCACTTCTCAATTATTTATTTTTTGGGGCAGAACGTTTTTAAACGGCTGTCTTCCTCCTCGCCCACTTCTTCTTCCCTCTCCTCAACCGCACACTTCTTGGTGCTTTCACTTCAACTGAAACTCTCACAAACGCCATGCAAATTCTCATAAATTAGGGCTTTGATTTCTCTCAATTTGCCCGCCTTCTAGTTGCTTTATCTTCCCAGGATCGTTAATGGCGCTTGCTTGCTCTTTCACCTGTCCCGTCTCGCACAATTTGAGCTCGGCTGGCGAGGTAAATGTTTGTAAGCTTCGGGTTTCAGTATCCAAACGCGCGCGCTCCAGGAATTCGGATCGGAGGTTCTTCCTTCGCACTCAAATTCGAGCGATTAAAGGGAATAATGCTGTATCGGATGAAGTGAGAGACAGTCCAGTGGTTAACGGAGTGAGTACTCTTCAATTGAGCGGTAACGGTAACGGGAGTGTCAATGGATCTGTTGCAACTTCGAGCAATGGGAGTAGTAGCTATAGTGCGAATGGATCTGTGGTGGAGAGAAATTTGAATGGAAATGGTGATGTGAGGGTTAGTGAGGTTGTGGCAAGCAATGGGAGATCGGGGGAGTATGCCGTTGAAGTTGTTGAAGAAATATCCAGTTCAAAGATGGTTGCTGAGGCAGTTGTGAGGGTCGAGGTTAAGGAGAAGAGGGAGAAGCAATCGGTGGAGGAGATTGGGCAGGAGGAAGCATGGTTCAAGAAGGACGGACGAGATAAAGTTGAGGTAGCTAATTTCATTCTATTGCAGTTATTTTTTGGCCAATTCTGGACTATGGCTGAGTTAGGACTATTAATGTGATTTTGCGTGATACCCTGTTGTAAATAACTAAACTTAGAGGATTCCATGCTTTTGGATATTGTAGAAGACTAGAAGGTGGAGATGCAAGCAATATATGACATAATTTCAGAGATGTATTGAGTTTAAAGGAAAATGATCCAACTCGACTTTATTTGGAGAAGTTGTTTGTAGGGGTATACTAATTCAATTGTTTGTTTGTAAAGAAAAACATAGCTTTCCAAATGAATGGCAGGATCTTTTTGACTAATTTCTGAAGTCAATGACCCTCGTTGAACTGCAATGGCATCTCAGAATCTTTTTTTTAATGGTCTGGGTTGCCTGATTTCAATAAGTTTGCAAAGCTGTCCAGGATGAGCTTGTGATATATGAAGTGCATATACTCTTTCTTAATTTGAAAGTGATGAAATGTCAAAACTTCATTATATTCAAAATTCTCCAAATCAGTGCATTGATATGTTTGCTATGGAGAGTGGACTAAAATTTCAATGTAGTTTATTATCAGAAGTCCCTGCGTGTATTACTTCATGTTTGTTGTTGTATGAAATGCATGTTTAGAATATGTCTAAGAACATCTTAGCAACTACTGTGTTCATATTTTGCTTTGTGCAGGTCTCTGTTGCACCTGGAGGCCGTTGGGGTAGATTTAAAACATACTCAACAATACAGAGGACATTGGAAATTTGGGGATTTGTACTGACATTTGCCTTCAGAGCTTGGTTGAATAATCAGAAGTTTACTTATCGAGGTCAATACTCTTTATAGATTGGGAAAGTTTCTGATTTCGAAGTATTACTTTATTGTTTGGATTTTTTTAGTATTTCTTTAAAGCATTTGCAGTAGGCATTTAGCTTTTTTTTGTCAGCTGTATATGGAACCTTTTGCTCATTTATTGGGAGGATTATGCTCTCAAATGTGTCCCTCCTGGAAGTGATTTCTTAAGGCCCAAGTCAACCTTAAACAGTTTGTTGAAATTGATCTCCATGTGAGTAACAAGAGGTTGAAATTACTAGCTACAAGGCTTGTCAGTTGAGAAGTCCAGTTTTAGTCTTTGTTAATACAATAATGTATCAGCATGCTATAAATTGGACGTGAGAGTTTTTTTTTTTTTGGTTTCTACTTGTTGCTTTATTGCGTGTGTGTTTTAAAATTGAATCTGGATGCCATTTTTGCAGGAGGGATGACAGAACCAAAGAAAGTGTTAAGGAGAAAAGAACTTGCCAAGTGGTTAAAGGAAAATATTCTAAGGCTAGGTCCTACATTCATCAAGATCGGTCAGCAATTCTCCACAAGGGTTGATATTCTTGCTCAAGAATATGTTGACCAGCTCTCAGAACTTCAGGTTGGATTATAAAGGAATCGCCAATCATAAGACATTTATTGTATACATGATTCATCACGTGTTTTACAATGTCTTTTAGTTGTAAAGCACTAAAGGGCATCCAAGTTCAATGCTTCTGAGGGAGAATACATAAGCATCAGTTTTAGCTTCTGATTTTTTTTTGTGATTTATGTCCATGATCAATTTGTTGATCTTGTATGCTTCTATGATATGTATAATGTATAATATAACATACTATGTGAAACTGGTTGTTGATTGTTTACTTGTGCCTTGCCTTTTCTGTAAAAATATACTATGGATTTTACTGATGTTACTTCCCTGGTGTAGGATCAAGTTCCTCCATTCCCATCAGAGGTTGCTGTATCCATAGTTGAAGAGGAGCTTGGAGGTCCAGTGGGCGATATCTTTGAACGATTCGACAAAGAACCCATAGCTGCTGCCAGTCTTGGTAATTATTAAAACTTTATAGGTGTCATGGCATCCTAATATGTTGAGTGAGCAGATTTTATAAAACCTTGTTTTGCAGGTCAGGTCCACCGAGCGAGAATGAAGGGACAAGACATCGTTGTTAAAGTGCAAAGGCCTGGGCTCAAGGCTCTCTTTGATATTGATCTGAAAAATTTAAGGGTTAGTTTATATGATCAATTATTGATTTTCACAGTTAACAATATGTTGATTGCAGCTGACCTACCTATGCCTTACTATTAGGCTGTTCATTTGGTTGTTATTGATAATTCTTAGTTATATATGCTCACTCTTTTCTATTATTCCTCTATCAAGGACTTTCCTAGTTTCAGTAATTAACATACCTTCATTTTTCACCTTCCTCTCTCTGATTTTTTACTATAGATTTATTAGCATGCTGATATTTCCATGTTTGAGATTTGCAGTTCCGATACTCATCTTACTGTGTCCAATGCCTCTAGGTTATCGCTGAATATCTTCAGAAAATAGACCCAAAATCTGATGGTGCTAAGAGGGACTGGGTTGCTATCTATGATGAGTGCGCTAGTGTTCTGTATCAGGTAAAAAATCGTATTTTTCGTCTGTTCTAAATGTAATATTAAGGCTCTTTAATCCTTGAAAAACAAGGGATGGCTGTTTTTAACATGTTATCCTGTATTTCTAACTAAGCAGGTCCATGAAAATGCTGGAAAATGATGATAATGTCACCTGATTCTAGTTTTTACTCAAGGTTGAGATTATCTGGATAGAATAGGAAAATACTCTGTAATTCCAAACAAGTCATATGATTATGAGTTGAATCAGCTAATCTTTGCCAATAACCCTCCTAAAGAGCAAATTTTCAACAACTGGCCAGAGTTTTCTAATGTGGTTGTCCTTGTGAGATGTTAGAATTCTGCCTTTATCTTTGTCAGTTCTTATTGGCTTTTATACACTGCCTTTGAGATGGATTTAGTCCCTATATCAATTTTGGTGCATTCTAACTAAATTCAGTTATTATTGTCACATAGCTGAATTTCAGTTTTTCTTGGGTCTATTGGGCGTACCCCTTTCCCTTGGGCAGGGGTACCCCCCTCTTGACCCCCAGATTCCGCTGTAGCGGAGCCTCACTGGGTCAATGACGACGATCTTTGTCAGTTCTTGTAGTCGTGCATTTATCTTTGTCAGCTTTGTGAAAAAGTGTAAAATTGCAAGTCCAGATCAGTGCTCTGCATCTCCAATTACTGTACAATTTTCGAGGTATTAAGTTTAAGCGTTTCAGGAAATCGATTATACCAAGGAAGCAGCAAATGCTGAACTATTTGCTAGTAATTTCCGAAACATGGATTATGTGAAGGTTCCCAGAATATATTGGGAGTATACCACTCCACAGGTTTGCAGTTTTCATACTCACTAATATTTGAGGTGAAATCATCATGTCCAGTTTCTAATTCTCTATCTCCATTTTGATCGTAGGTTCTGACAATGGAGTATGTCCCGGGAATTAAAATTAACAGGATTAAAGCATTAGATCAGTTGGGTGTTGATCGCAAAAGGTAGTTAATCTCATACTTTTTAATCATTTAGTTGTTTAGAAAGAAAGTGAAAATTTGTTACCTGGGGTAGTTGTCTCATGAACACATGAAATGACATTGATTGATGACCTTTGACACAGATTGGGTAGATATGCTGTTGAATCTTACTTGGAACAAATTCTCTCTCATGGTTTCTTTCATGCAGACCCTGTAAGCTTGTCATTCTTTTCAGTTTTCACCCTTCTTTCTTTTAGCATCTTATATTATTTTTGTAGTATTGGAGGATGCCTC
This sequence comes from Fallopia convolvulus, assembly GCA_964016875.1. Taxonomy (NCBI): domain Eukaryota; kingdom Viridiplantae; phylum Streptophyta; class Magnoliopsida; order Caryophyllales; family Polygonaceae; genus Fallopia; species Fallopia convolvulus. The sequence goes on from OZ024726.1 coordinate 57,786,296, forward strand.
TACTGAAGAATTGTGGTGATGTCAAATAATCTGCTGAAGATGGCTGACTTAATTATTAAGCACGAATGGTGGATTATTATCTCAGGAAGCTAATGTTACTAGAGAATTTCAACTCTGAACAATGGTTAAAATGAAATATTTTCTGGTGCTGATGCTTATACATCAGAATTATTCAACAATTACACAAATGATCAAACCATCTCTGAGGCTTTATGATAGTATGGTGGGCACAACTGTTCACTATACAATTAATTCTGTTTCAGCTGTCTTTATTTATCAAAAGTAAATCTGTTCTAAACTTCTAGTGTTTTGCTCAATGTCTATTGGACCTCAATAGCTGCATCCCTTCTAAATGATGTATCTAATACATATTCTTTTAAGACGCCCTTGAAGGATTAGTATAAGATCAGCTTCTGAAGAATTTTACTTCTAAGTTAATATTATTCTACCTCTAACTTATTTCTCTTGCAGCATCCCGGAAATATAGCTGTAGATGACGTGAATGGTGGAAGACTGATATTCTATGATTTTGGAATGATGGGAAGGTAGTATTCTTCAATTTTGTTTTCGTTCTTCTTGAATGATACTTCAGGAAATTGATGTAATGCTACTGACTTTTCTTCTTTGCTCCTTGCAGTATCAGTCCAAACATCAGGGAGGGCTTGCTGGAAGCATTTTATGGAATATACGAGAAGGACCCTGACAAGGCAAGTATATTCAATCCAATGGCTTAGTTTTTTCCACATATTTTTTCTCTATTTTGCTTTTAGCATCCTATCTAAATGAAAATATCTGCTTTATATGGTAGAGGCTAATATTCAAGTTTTAAGATGCTTAAGTTTAATGAAGGATGAGAGCATGCAAAACGTTATAAAATAGAAATGCCTTGTTAGGTCTTTCTATAAAAAGAGGCAGACAAACTTTTAAAATATAAATTGCTCTGATATGATGTGCGAATCTATAGCATCTCAGTTCTTAAACAAGAGTTCCTAACTCTTCTTTTTTTTTAACCATCATGAAACAGAAAATATTTTTAATACCTTCCATGATTTGTGAGCTAGCTTAGTCCTTGCATATCAAATTTCCTTTTAGCTTTTCCTGGCTAACCATTTTCTTTCCTAAGGTGTTTGTTTATACTCGCTGGATTGTTCATACTGATGACCATGTTTTGAAGCTGCTATTTCGCTGTTATGGTAATTTTTGGGTCTGTTATTCTGCTGAGAAACATTCTCTTGTGCAGGTGATTGATTCGATGGTTCAAATGGGTGTGCTTGTTCCGACTGGGGATAGGACAGCAGTCAGAAGAACAGCACAATTCTTTCTTAATAGGTGCTTCTTTGCTAAACATTTTATGTACTAAATTCTGGTATGGTTCTATCTGAATATGTCATGCTCATGAGCCTGATCTTATGCAGTTTTGAAGAGCGGCTTGCTGCTCAGAGGAGAGAAAGGGAGGCAGCGAATGCAGAACTTGGGTTTAAAAAGCAATTGACCAAGGAGGAAAAGTTACAAAAGAAGAAGGAACGACTGGCTGCAATTGGTAATTCCTTTACTGCTTCATATTTTGCTTTTTTCATAAACCTTTCATCACATATTGACTAGTATACCTAAGATTGCAAATCAAATTTTGTGTATGCCCTGATTTTTTTTTTCCCATAATTCACTATTGTTAGAATTTGAACAACTACTAGTTCGAGAGAGCAGTCGTATTTTGGTCATTCTAGATACTGTTTAATTAATGGTCCTATTTTTCTAAAGTTTGACTTGTCAACCATAAGATAGTTGAAGTAACTCAAATTTTCTGCTCTTAATATTCCACTATTAACAAATGCATGGTCTTGTTCCACAGGCGAAGATTTGTTAGCGATTTCAGCAGATCAACCTTTCAGATTCCCTGCTACTTTCACATTCGTTGTTAGAGCATTTTCCGGTATACAATCAACTTATTGCTATAAATTCTCTATGCCACTACATGCACTGTCAAATTAACTATTTTGAATGATTTTACCTGCAGTTTTGGATGGGATCGGGAAGGGGCTTGACCCTCGATTTGATATTACCGAAATTGCTAAGCCGTGAGTTTATGCTTACCATTGCAAAAAATATTTCTATTTCTTTTTCCTTAACAGTTTAATCCAAATCCTATATTATATTGTTACTAATTTGCTTTATATTGCAGCTATGCACTAGAACTTCTAAAATTTCGAGAAGCTGGTGTTGAAGTCATTTTGAAGGTAAATTCTTGCCCACCTCTAGCACACATTTGTAATCAATGAAGCAACAACTCGAACATTTCTTATGTAATATTCCAGGACTTAAGAAAGAGATGGGATCGACAGAGCAATGCATTCTACAACTTGTTTAGACAAGCTGATAGAATCGAAAGGCTTGCTCAAGTTATTGAACAATTGGTATTTACCTTCTTATCCCTTTCTCGCAAACACAAGATATGATTAGTTTTCATTAAATCATCCAACTTTGTGATGGCCTCTGATCAACCACATTCATATTGTTTTTATTAGGAGAAAGGAGATCTCAAGCTTCGAGTTCGAACTTTAGAGTCTGAAAGATCTTTCCAGCGTGTAGCTGCTGTACAGAAGACAATTGGAAGTGTGAGTTCATACATTTATGCATTTCTAGACCTTATAAGAACATATGGTAGGAAGATGATGACAGTATTTATATTATAAAAGAGAAGTTGAATAGCATCATCATCATCATCATCATCATCATCATCATCATCATTGACCCAGTGAGGCTCCGCTACAGCGGAATCTGGGGGGTCAAGATGGGGATACCCCTGCCCAAGGGAAAGGGGGTACGCCCGATAGACCGAAGAAAAACTGAAATTCAGCTATGTGAGAATAATAACTGAATTTAGTTAGAATGCACCAAAATTGATATAGGGACTAAATCCATCTCAAAGGCAGTGTATAAAAGCCCATGAGCATGAGGATGCGCCCAGAGAAGTTGAATAGCAAAGTCCTATTTTAGATGTACTGATATATTGTATGAAGATGAGATGATTTGCTATATGCTATATCCTTTGATCATTCGAGTTCATCCAAATTCTTAAATCGAATCCATTTCTTTTGCATCTCTTTTTTTATTCAAATATATAATTCTCTCACTTCTGATTGTGTTCCTGTCTGTAAACTAATAGGCGGTTGCTGCTGGAAGCCTTGTCAACCTAGCCACACTCTTGTATCTCAACTCTATTAGAGTAAGCTCTTTTTTTCAAGTGCTTTGTTTATCCATTGATATATTTTCTTAGCATTCTCAATTCTTTATTTTGGTTGCTGAAACCTCGTGTCTTCTAGGTACCTGCTTTGGCAGCCTATAGTTTCTGTGCATTCTTTGGCCTTCAAGTACTAGTTGGCATTATCAAGGTTAAAAAGTTGGATGAAAGGGAGAGATTAATAACAGGAACTGCTTAAACATATTGGTAAGTGCCTTCTTTTCATGTATTTTACTTGGTACTTGCCTGCACTAGTCAAAATATAAGATTTGAGTTAAAGCTTTTCAATTCTTTATGTAGTTGTGCCTTCATAGAGCAAGCACACAAATTCCAACCAACCCTCATTGGTGCATTGGGTAGCTGAATTGTGGATCAGGGAGAACTCATGCATGCTTGGTTGTTCGCGTTCATTTTCGGTGAACCACATGAAAGAGCAACACTTGAAACTTTGGTAAACTTCTTTCTTGTCCAGCTTTCAGCAGAAATTTTGTGATTTTTAACCATCTTGAGAGGCCAATGTTTCCTACTTGTGTTTGTGTAACATTAGCTACTTCTCCACAAGTGATATCAGACGTGTAATGGGATGTGACAAATTTGTATATGTAGATAAGATGTAACATGTATAAGAAATATAAGACGGATACTTGAATAATATTCATACTGATCCATTGTATTTACAACCCCGTCGTGCTTAGTCTATATATATCTGCTTTAATTTTGGTGTTCCATGGTACATTGGTACTTCTGTTGTCCCTTGACATCCACTAGTAAAAGTTTGATTCATTATCAGAGCTTGCCTACCTCGTTAGACTCTAGAGTTAACATTGAGCAACTGTAGTTCGATACATAACTTAATATGGGATCAAAGATCACCCACTTAACACAATTGATGGGTATAACTGAGACCTTTTGGCTTTTGCACTGCTGACAGTAATTTCATTGTCATTGACAAATTGTAACAAATAATACAAACACACATAAAGGACACATTTTGCACGAAAATAAGTCTACCTAGAAAAACTATCCGCACACAAATTAACCCACATTAACATAACCAGTAAATTTCTGAATTGGTAAAAATGTAGTTTCCAATTAATTATTTCTCAGAAAAGGATTGTCACCATAGGATCCGTGGCGCAATGGTAGCGCGTCTGACTCCAGATCAGAAGGTTGCGTGTTCGATTCACGTCGGGTTCAATCTCCCGATCCTATCATGGACTTTTTCATTTTCAATTTTTGGCGAAATTCTGTGGCGATTTGTTCATTTTGTTCCCTGCTGCTGATCATCCACATCTGCCATGATTCTTCGTGTTTCGATGCATTCCTGATAATTGTTTCGATGAATCAAATCCTATTTGACATCGCTCTTATAAATAACAGCTTCAAAAATCACATCTGGTGTAAAAACTCACAATCTTAGCACCTTACACTACGCTAATGGCGGCGCATACAACTCTCTCCCCGATTTCATCCTCTCTCCGAACTCCTCCAACCGCCACCGACCACCGCCGCTCCGTCGCCTTCACCGCCCCGAGCCACTACGCCGAAAGGCTCTCAAATCTCCTCCTCCGCCGAGATTGGACCCCTCTCTGGTGCCCGACCGTCGTCGTGGAGCCCACTCCTCTCACTCACTCCAACCTCCTCCACTTTCTCACTCCTTCCTCCGCCTCCGCCTCCGCCGCTCCTCTCGAGTCCTTCTCCGCCATCGCGTTCACCTCCCGCGCCGGCATCTCCGCTTTCGTCGCCGCCATGGAAGAGGCCTCGCCGCCTCAAATTCTGTCTCCCGCCGCGATGTGTTCACGGTCGCCGCGCTCGGCCAGGACGCGGAGCTCCTCGATCGCGAGTTCCTCTGTCGGATCTGCGCGAGGCCGGAGCGAGTTAGGGTTTTGGTCCCGCCCACCGCGTCGCCGAGTGGACTCATTGAGTCGCTCGGGCCGGGTCGTGGGAGGAGCGTGCTCTGCCCGGTCCCGCGAGTGGTTGACCTGGAGGAGCCGCCCGTGGTCCCCGATTTCTTGAGAAAGTTGGGCCTGATGGGCTGGGCTCCAGTTAGGGTTGATGGATACGAGACGAGATGGGCCGGGCCCAATTGCTTAGAGAGACTGTTGAGTGTTGTTGAGGGGGAGCGATTGGATGCGGTCGTGTTTACGAGTACGGCGGAGGTGGAAGGGATGTTGAAGGGGCTGAGGGAGTTTGGGCTTTCATGGGCCGAGTTCAGGAGGAATTGGGCTGGGCTTGTTGTGGCGGCCCATGGGCCTGTCACGGCTAAGGGGGCTGAGAGGCTGGGTGTTAAGGTAGATGTTGTGGGTTCTAGGTTTGGTAGTTTTGATGGTGTGGTTGAAGCATTGTCTAAAGCTTTGGGTGAATGAAGTTTGTAGTGTCATTCTTTACTTAATTATGTTGCAAGAGGAAAACAAATGGAAGCCCTAAACCCAATTTGATTATATGCTGATATTTTTTAGTCTAGTAGAAGACACTTTTCTTCGTCGAAAGGAAATTTGAACTCGTAGTCTTATAGTTTTGGAGTTGATCTATTAGTTAAGTTAGCGAGGCTTAATATTAATAGAAAATTTGAACTCGTAATTGTAGTCATGGAGCTAATCTATGCTAAGTTTTTTGGTCTTGTCTCGCCCAGTTCGACCAATCAGTTGTCGTTAGGAAAGTTCGTTCGACTAGTAAGTTGTTGTTAGGAAAGTTTGAAGTCAAGTCTTCTAGACAATATTTAAGAAGTCTTAAAACTATCATAACTATAACCTAAAGCGGAGGTTAAAAAAATTATAAAAAGACACATGTCATTTTTAGATTGGACCACAACACCCTTTTTTATAAAAATAATCTTTTATTTTTAGATTTGATAAATTCTTATTCATGTTTTTAGAATATAGGATAGAAAATCTCATTATTAAACAATCTTTTATTTTTGGATATGATAGATAGGAAGATCTCTAAGATATCTTTTTATGCTATCATACGAATTTTAGAATATTTATTTTATTTTTAAATAAAATCGTTTTTAAGATATCTTAACTATTATCTTTACATATTACTATCAATCTCCTTGCCAATTTGGTTATTATTATAATCTAATCATTTTTTATCTTATATGAAAAGATCTTGATTAGCTATCTGATAATTGCCTTTATCTTTTTAATCATAACGAAAATTTATATTTAAGCATTTAAATGATTATTTTTCTCGAATAATAAATATATTTGAAAATATTTTATTATTAATATTTTATTTAAGAAAAATCCGTACAAGGTACGGGAATACATACTAGTTTTATTACTAAATCGACTGAGTATTGATATCTATTATGTATTGGTACCTATTGCATAAGTTAGTAAGGCTTAACATAATGTATTGTGGATTTGTGGTATACACAAAATATGAACACAATTTTAGCTGCCGTGTAGAAAATTGGCAGAATACATCAATAGACACTCGAACTTGTAACTTTTGTTCAACTAGCCCCCTGTACTTTGAAAGTTTCAAATAAACAGCTCAACTTAAAATTTTTTGCACTTTTAAACACTGAATGCTTATCTGGCAAGGAGCGTGTATTTGACGTTCGTAAATGCGCGTTTTTATAAGGTGACGTGGATTAAACCCTAAATACAAAAAAATAAAAAATTATCCTAAATATGACCGTTGCCTCCATCTCCCCTCATTAAAACCCCCATTTCCCCTCATTAAAACCCCCAACCCACCATTGTTGTTTTTACGAAGCTCTCTTCTACTCACCCACTTCGTCATTCACAACCCCGCACTCATCCACTTCGTCCTCTACATTTCTCCCTCCCCCAAGTGGAATAATGAGAGACAGGAGCTCTACATCTGGAGCTTCAATCGGGATGTCTCAAATCGATGTCGAGCAACAATTTGCATATCCAGCATGTATGTGTGGACAAGCGGCATCATTGAGGATTTCGTGGACTGTAGGAAATCCGGGGAGGAGGTTTTTTGGTTGTCCAAATTATGGGGTAAGTTAGATTTCTTGAATTTTTTCAATTTCCTTACATCCCCAAAATCTAGGGTTTGTAATCTCTCATTTTTCAGCCCAATTTCGTGGCCTTTTTATAAAATTGTTGATTGTTTCATACAAAAGGGCGAGGTTTGGGACTGAATTCGCGTTTTGTTGCAGAAAAGCAAAGCTTGCGGATTTTTCAAGTGGCATGATGATCCTTTGCCAGACCATGCTAGGCATGTAATTTCAGGATTACTAAGAAGAGTCAAGGAGCGAGAAGCAGAGAGGGACAAGGCCAGGCGTACAAGGAATGTTTTAGTTGTGGTTCTAGTGTTGCTTTTGTCAATCGAGTTCTTGAAATTAATAATGTAAAAGTGGTTTATGCAAGCTGTTGAACTGTTGTTGGTGTAATGTTGCACAAGGTTGTTGGTGAAGAGCTAATGTAATGTGATTGGGATGGTTGAGGACAGTAAGCTAAGCTAATGTAATCTGTACTGAATTGGTTTATGCAAGTTGTTGAAATGTTCTTGTTTTATGACAGTAAGCTACTGAATACAATGATTCTGTACTGAATTGGTTTTTTGTATTTTACTGGTGTTCTTTGTCTACTGAATGCAATGACAGTAAGCTAAGCTAATGTTCTTTGTCTATTGAACAGGTAAAGGCAAGTTTTATGACAGTAAGATTGGAACTGAAAATAGAGGTTTGAAACTGAGTATAAAGTGACATGTTGAGCTTGAAACTGAAAATATATATAAGCTTTCCGAGAACCATAATGCTGTTTACAAAAGGTAGGCAATAGCTACAGCAAAATCAAAATATAAGCTTGCCTAGATCTAATCATTCTTGGTTGTTCAGGTAATATATGCTAAACAGACAACTATAACATTCTTGACCATTGTTCTAATTCTGTTGCAACAGATAGACAACTACATAAGGCTAAATCAAACCCATTAAGACAACTACAAAATGGACAGCTACAAAATACACATCACACACAATGTCAACTAGGGGTTGCTTGAACTGGCTTGGCTACCAAATGGGACTTGAACAGGTTTGGCTCCAGCATTAGCACCTCTCTTTAGTTGCCTTCTTGTAATTGCGGGTCTACCTTGCCATTTCAAGCCACTCTTCTGGGTCCCAATATGAACTCCTTGACTTGCATCTTTCAATTGACTTGGAACCCTTAAGATCTTGCTTGCTTCATGCCCAGGTTGTTGAGACACATCAAATTTAGTACAAGTATGAAATAGATGACACTAAGATTAAATTAGACAACTTACTAACATTTTGAATTGTTAAGCCAGTACTAGGGTTTATGTAGGTGCCTAAACCCACCATCCTACTCCTTTTTTTACCAGCAGATTCTCCATGTTGCTTTCTTCTCCCTCCTTCCCTAGCATACTGATAAATACAAGTTAACCATAGTGTGAGCCAAAAAGTTACAAAAGTTACAAATTTGTTACAAAAAGTTACAAACCTGGTCTGTTGGGGCAACTGTTGGAGCTGCTGCAGGCTTTCTTCCTCTACCACTCCCTTTGCCAGTAGGAGTCATTGATGTTGACTCTGTTGCAGTTGAATTCCCCTTGTTAGGGCACCCTCTTTTGTTGTATCCTTTACTCTTACATATGGCACAAGTCATCTTAGTTCCTCTTCTAGACATCTTCCCAACCTTCCTTATCTCATCCCTTGGTTTTCTTCTACTAATCTTCCTCCTTCCCCTTTTCTTCCTAACTTGAGGTGGCTCAACAGGTGGGTGCTGAGAGGGTGGCCACAACCTCATGCCCATTACAGGCTGAATGGGATTAGCATAAGCCTTCAAGTATGTGGATTTCTTATGCCAATGACCACATGATCATCTGGATTGATATTCATGTGAGCCATTGCACAAATGGCATGGGGACATGGGATGCCTTTCAACTGCCAGCTCCTACAAGTGCATGTCATTTGCCTCAAATAAACAGTATGACCATATCCACCATCTTCAATCTCAAACCCCCTGTCACCATTCCACAACAGGTTGCATTGTATAGACAAATCCTTGTTTCTCTCCAATCTGTGCAGGGCCATGGGAGCAATATCACAAATCCAAGTTCTTGAGAAGGCATTCATCTTAACATTCCTAGCCATCACCTGTTTCCTAATTTCTTCAAGCATGGATATGATGGATTTGTGTCTAGCAGCCAAAATCCAACTATTAAAGGTTTCACACATATTGTTTTCACATGCATCACATTTGACATCAAATTTGAAGAAAGCCTTACAGAAATTCTCTTGACCATATGATAGGAAGTCATCAGCGAGCTCCTCCCCTAACTTAGCTAGCTCATCAATATTGTCTTTCAACTGCACTGGAAAGGTTGACCAACAACATTGCCAAAATCTTATTCTCTTATCACTGCCTCTCCATTTTTTTGCCCAATTAGCATAAATGTGTCTTGCACACAACCTGTGCTCAGCCTCTGGTAACTCATTCTTCACTGCAGCTCTAATTCCCTGCATCACAAACATCATACACAAACAATTAAATAAACCACTGAATGAAAAAGGAACCTCCCATGCAATGGGATACATCTGACCATTTCCATCCTGTTGCAATGTCAGAAACAATTGCCAACCCTTCTCCTTTGCCAAGGTCCAAATCCTGTAGCAATGTTCTAATGAACTTGGTCCATGTGGAAGTTGATTCTGATGAGCTAACCTCCCATGCAATGGGATACATCTGACCATTTCCATCCTTTCCCACTGCCACAAAGAGCTGGCCCTCTACTGCCCCTTTCAAAAAGCACCCATCAATGCCAATTATTCTCCTACAACCTTCCCTCCAACCTTGATTCAATGCCTTGAAACAAGTGTACAACCTCCTAAACAGGTGCTTCCCTGGCACAGAGTCCTTGTCAACCACTACGAAGCATGTACTCCCTGGGTTTGATCTATTGATTTCATCTACATAGTCATGAATCTTGCCATATTCTGCAGTGTAGTCCCCCATGTTCTTACCTAAAACTATAGCTTTTGCTCTCCTACAAGTAGCCAAACCCACATACAGTTCAACTCTTTCCTACAAAGCTGTTGAATTTCCCATAACTTCAGTGATGGTTGTGAAATGATTCTCTCCTCTAAGTATTTAGCAAGAAATTTGGAACTGCAAAGCTTGTTGGTGTTGTACCTACGACAGTTATGTCTAGGACTATAAGTCTTGATCATAAAGTTCTGACTTGGTCCATCAATGCTAGCATGTATTTTCCATTCACAACCTTCATGCTCACACTTAGCTGTGACTCTCTTGGCTTCATTAGGCCTCAACTTTAACTTCACACCCCTATGCACTGCATACTTAGCTATAGCATCCCTAAACTGTTGAATAGACTCAAACACCATACCAAGCTCCCACACTGGATACTTGCACCCAGGGTTGTAGACAACATGCCTACTCCTCCTTCTTACCTCTCTTACTCCTTCCTCATCTTCAGACAACTCACTGTCCATACTATAATCTGAGTCACTTGCAAAGTAGGGCTCATCTCCCCCAACCTTCCCTTTATAACTATGTCCATCCTCAGTCCAGTTCTCATACCCATCATCTGCCCCTACCTCACCTAAAGGAACCTCCACATTTTCCTTATGCACCTTCTTCCTAGCCCTAAGTTGTCTTGCTGCTTCTCTAACTTCTCTCAACTCATCATCCACTTCACTGTCATCAGTAATCTCAAAGGACACACTCTCACTTGACTCTGTTGAATCACCCCAATCACTGGAAGAGCCATCATCATCCCCATCACTGGAAGAGCCATCATCATCAAATTCTTCTATAACTGGTTCATCACCACATTCACCCTCTACATCGTCCTCACATTCCTCTATAATTGGTTCTCTCACAGTTGGGGGCTCACCCTCATCAATTGGCCCAGTATAAACCACAAGTTCTTTGCATGGCTCATCTTCCACCAGCATTGGGTCTGTTTCACTTAACCCTTTAGGGATACCTCCCACAATCTGGCCTTCCACCACATCTGTCACTATAGCTTCCTGAATGCTATGCTCAACATAGAAATGAACTTCCTCCCCATCATTTACTTTGTTGGCAAGTTCCATAAGAGTTTGATCATTCATTTGCATAAACTCAACACCATTTACCTTGTAATACACACCAGAAAATGTTGCATGTCCAATTGACTTTATATACCAACTTAATTCAAACAAACTCAGATAATCAGTGTCGACATTTTCGTTGTATACCAGAGGAAACTTCCCAAACGTACCCCCGTGTTGCCACACTATGTTCACCTTCTTCATCACCAAGCCTATCAAGAATATAAGCCAACAGTTAAACCTATTTTGTACCAACAGTTAAACCTATTTCACATTCTAAACCCAAAATCACAACATCTAACCCTAGTCACCTATTTTGTACCAAGCTTTCAAATTTTGCTTAAATTGGAACCATTTACACTAGTATATCCCAATTTCACAAAGCCATGAACAGATTCAAACCCTAAACCCTAAATTTCTTGCAAATGGAAAGCACACTAACCTTATAATCCGAACAACTTCAATCGCACTTAGGGCTCTCCTCTCTCCAATTCAGTGAAGATCGTTCCTTCGTGCCTCTCCTCTCTCCGATTCGATATGGTTGATGGTTGTTTCCAGGTGAAGATCGTCTCCTCTCTCCAATCGCACTTAGGGCTCCATCTCCTCCATCGAAAGCGACAGTGAACGGTTTTTTTTTTTGTCTGTATTAAGTTGGAGATATTGAATGGATTTTTTGGCCTTTAAAACTTTGTCTTATGTGTGATACTTGGCTTAGGTGGCAAAATGACACACCCATTTATGCTTATTTGGCATAATTAAACGACACATAAGCGCGCGTGATTTGCACCGGAAGGAGATTAAGATCGTTAGTGTTTGAAAGTGTAAAAAATGTTAAGTTGAGGTGTTTATTTGAAACTTTCAAAGTACAGGAGGCTAGTTGAATAAAAGTTATAAATTCGAGTGTCTATTAATGTATTCTGCCGTAGAAAATTGTAGGCAGGTACAAAACCATCACGGATCTCTCGCGCGACAAAATTTACAGACTATCCCCCCAAAACAGCAAAATTGCCGTAAATATCCCAAACAAAGCTGACAAGGAGGCCCACTTTCTGTTCCCTTTCCATGTCAAAATTCCTCTCCAGTCTCCACAAATTCCCCAACTTTGAGTCTCACTCTCACTCACACGCAGAATCAGAGGAAGAAGACATCGAATTCGAAGATGATTCCAGTCATCGATCTTAATGGCGACTTCGCGTCCCGATCCGAGGAAGGACGCAAGATGAGAGAAGCATGCGAGGGCGTGGGATGCTTGAGAGTCGTCAACCATGGCGTTCCGATCGAATTGATGGCTGAGATGAAGTCTCTGGTCGCGGATCTTCTGGATCTACCGGATGAGATTAAGCGGAACAACAAGGATGTGATCCCTGGAAGCGGATACATGGCTCCCTCGCCAACTAACCCTCACTACGAAGCTCTGGGACTCTTCGATGTCGGTTCTTCAAGTGCCGTAGACGAGTTTTGCTCCCAATTGCAGCTTTCTCCACTTCAAAGGTTAGTAAAACTTTTTATTGAACTCAATGATTCTACTGTTTTTCGGCTCCACAATTTCGGTGTTTGTAGTGAATTGCTTTTTTTTTAGGATACTATTCTGCAAAATATTTGCGATTGAAGCTCACAGAAATTAGAGGATGACTTGTTTGTTTGTGTTCTGCTCTTATATCATTTCAATCGGATCAGATTGGGCCGTTAATCTGTTGGCGGCGGTATTTCTCAATCATAATTGAGATGTTATTTTCATAGCTAATTAAATCTGCAAAGTACCAGTTCATCATCATTGAATAGGACTCAGTCTTTGTAGGTTTGCTATTACTCATCTACTAGACTTCTAGTCGATCTCTATCTCATGCCATGTACAAAAGCTATTTGGTATTTATGTCTGTGAATAGATTGAATGCTGTATGAAAATCAATTTTGGGACCAGATAGTTTGACTCATTGTAAAACAATGCCTTTCTCAACAAAATAGGAAACATAATTAATCCTTAGACATCCCAACAGGTGATTATCAAAGTTATTATTTGGAAAATTAAGATTCGGCGTTCAACACTCTCTTGTCACATTGGTTAATTAATGTGATTTGATTTTGCTTAGGAGCACGATAGAGAAGTATGCACAAGCTATATACAATGTCACAGTGGATATTGCAAATAAGCTTGCCAAGAGCATGGGATTGGAGGGTGATCATCTCTTTGATGGCTGGGCTTGTCAGTTCAGAATTAACCGATATAACTTCAGTCCAGAGACGGTGGGCTCCCTCGGTGTGCAGATGCACACAGACTCTGGGTTTCTCACTGTGCTTCAGGATGATGAGAATGTCGGTGGCCTTGAAGTAAAGGATCAGTCTGGAAAGTTTGTTGCAGTTGATCCCTTACCCGGTACACTTGTTGTCAATCTTGGAGATGTTGGTGCGGTAAGTTGGGAATTCTAGAGTGAGAATTATAATTTATTGGCATGACCATTTGATCAAATAGAACAAGGGCAGAATTGCACTAGCTGGAGGTTTTGTTATAGGGTTCGGTTATTTAAGATTATTTCATGCATATAAAATACATTTGTACGAGCATTTTCTGATTTGCTAGATTCATACATTTGTACAAGCACTTCCGGGTTTGAGTTTATTTGGTTATTGGATAGTATCGGGTATGAATGAGTTGAATCAGTTTCAGGTTGGATTAAGTCAAGTAAAACCTCGTCTAGTTTTGTCAACTAATGTTATATAAATACAGCTTTTACTGCATTGTAGAATATGATTCTCATAAGCTGACGTTAATAGTAGAAGTCTTATTCAATTTAAGTTTAAGCAGCTTCTTCAACGTCTTGTCAAACAAGCTTGTAAAATTGAACATTTGAACCACCCAAAAACCCAGAAAGTAATCAGAAAATTACCCTACTTTACTTTTATAGCAGAAAAGTGATTAATCTGCATCACTTGATTACTAAGTGTTAATTGATATTACACCATCTTATTTTATCCTAGGCATGGAGTAATGGAAGACTATGCAATGTGCAACACCAAGTCCAGTGCAAGGAAGCAACAAAACGCTACTCAATTGCTACATTTCTCTCACCACAAAGAGACATGGTGATTGAAGCGCCACAAGAGTTTGTTGATGCTGAGCATCCTCGGCTTTTCTCCTCTGTCTCCTATGAAGAGCTTAGAAAGCTCCGTATTGTGAATAAGTTCCATGCTGGTGAAGTCCTTGATCTTGTACGCATTGAGAAATAATGCATCTGTATCACATAAGGTAACTCCTATTTCTAGATTACTAAATTTCTGTCACTGAAATTTGGTGTTCTGGTTGACCTGTAACTATCAGGATAAAGCCAGCAATGTAATTGTTATAAGATCAATTGGAGCAAAATAAATAAATAATAATCTGAATCCCTATAACTTTCGTATTGAAAAGCCTTTGTTTGGTAAAGATAATGGAGTCAAACCCTAAGATGGGGCTGTAGAAATTGATATGTTTGATTTTGTTACGAGTAATTGCGCGTGATTTGGTGGGTCAAATGTGTATTATTATGCAATTAACTCATATTTTATTCCTAATTTCCTACTGATGTAATTGTTACTGTCAAATGTGTATTATTATGCAACTAACTCTTATTGTATTCCTACTGATGTAATTGTTATTGTCTTACTGATGCTGACAACTTCTATGAATGATGGACGACCTTCTAGACTTCTAGTTGCTTGATAGCATAGTACAAACCACCAAATAAGATGTAGACTTGTTTGTTGAATAAGGTGGTTGTGTTTAGTCTGAGTTTGATTCGAGCCATTTACAATGTGTATTTGTCGGGTTGTTGTTTCAAAGTTGTTTGAACATCAAGTTTTGACAAGTCTGAATTTGGCCTTTTTGAGTGCAAGTTTCTTTTGTTCATATTGATTTGGCATTGGGGTTGGAATTAAAGTCTTTTATGATTGTATCTATGTCATTTTCTATTTGTTCTTTTTTTTTTTCCATACAAAGAATAACAAGTAATTTACAAGGGGAATTCGAAAATGTGAGTGATACTGGTGATATATAAGCTATACAGATACAGAGCAGTGTAAATGGAGACAAACATTGGGTACATTTTATTTATAATGAGCTTATAAATACAATATAACTATAATACTTTCTTGCAAATAACATTCAATATAATACAGACTAGTATGACCAACATAAAACCTGAACGAATGCAGTCATTCTACTAGAAAATGATTCAGCAGAAACAAAGGCAAGGCCTTAAGATATACACAAATCAAAGAAGTGTGTTTCGACATCTAGGAAATCCTTGTAATTTATCATTTGATCCAGAAGAGCTACACCGTGGAATGTTCCGTGTAGCCATCGAAGCTCTCCCGAGCATAAGAGCGAGGCGTCCACTCGGTTTCATAGTGTGACGACCCAATCTGAATAGAATCAGCAGTCATGCTCCTATCCAAGCTCAAGTCGTCGCTAACCGGCCCAATTGAAGGCCACACGAACGCGGGCTTGAAGGGTGGAACGTCGGGTACTGGCAGAGACCCGTACAAGATTTGCACAATGGCGTGCGTCTTAGGCCTCTCCGCACGCATAGGGTGCACGCAAGCCAACCCTAGAAGCAAAACACGCTCAACCTCCTCAACAACATACTCCTCCTCGCCCATCATCCTCTTGTCAATAGCCTCAAGAATCGACCCTTCTTTATGCAACGACCAAACCCAGTCGACCAAGCAGCTGAACCCGCCAATCCTAGCCCAAGGGCGGGCCCCACATGCGACCTCGAGAAGGACGACTCCAAGCCCATAGACGTCTGACTCCCGAGTGGCTTTCCCTGTGTGGAAGCACTCGGGCGCAATGTAGCCCATTGTCCCGTGGACTCCTTCCATCTCGGCATAGGACGTCATTTCCTGGTCCAGGGCTCTGGCCAGGCCAAAGTCGCCTAGCCTGGCGTTGAAGTTCGTGTCGAGCATGATGTTGCTCGGTTTCAGGTCACGGTGGATGACGGTTGAGTCGTATTGGTAGTGTAGGTAGTGTAAGGCCGAGGCTACGCCCTTGAGGATCTTGTAGCGGAAGTTCCATGTTATCGGGTCTTGGTTGTCGTTGCAAAAGATGTGCTTGTCTAGGCTACCGTTGGGCATGTACTCGTATACCAAGAGGAGCATCCCATTCTTGTGACACCAACCTAATAAATATTAAGCAAAGGTGAAACTAAAAAAAGTTAGTGCTAAGCTTACAACAAATTAGTACTTGATAGTATCAAAACCAACATAGCTTGAGCAATTTGAATTGAAAGTTTTGAAGTTAGAGCTAATTAGTAACGGATTTTCTAACCTATGCCCTTAAGGCATAGGATAAGCATCCTATTTTAGAAAGATTTGTTGTTTTTATTTATTTAGGGATATAAATCTTTTTTCCGACGGGTTTATACATTTCCTTCTAGGGTTTTAGTTTCTAAAATCGGAAAGCTTATCATATGCCCTTAGGACATAGGTTAGAAAGACCGAATTAGTAAATTTAGATTACACCCAATTGCTACAATGATAACTACAAACCTTATTAAACAACTCCCATAAACTCTAGATTGGCAGTGGTAGAATATGAAGGCCTTTGAACAAATTATCACGATTGGACGACTTCACTTGAATACAATTGATTTTCTAACAACATCTCTCCAATAAATAATGTAGCTTAAAGTTGATTTCTAACAACTAATAATATCTCACTTCAACAATAATCCTGGAAAGTCTGTTTACAAAACCTCAGAAGTCAAGTCACGATCCTTTTAAATTCAAGTCAAACCAAATTTTTGTCTTTCTTTTCCTAGTGGGGCTGGGCCTTATTTTATCTGAGTTTTATATAGTTTAATAAATCTAGCTTATGAGTCAGCAATGATTAAGACAATTAATGGGAAAAAACATCAACTAAACACCAAGCAACTTTTAGCCCCGATTTATGGCGCCAACTTTTTAGACCTTGTTTGGATAGCAGTGAATAATACTCCCATGCAATCCAAACATTATCTTGTATTATCCCATGCAACCCAAACCCTTTAGAATGTTTGGATTAAACATGCCTTTAGAATCTTTCAAAAGCGCAATTGAAGCATATACCTTATTGCATTTAGGACTGAGCATAGGTTTAAAACCGAACGGATCCAACAAAAATCAAACCAAACCAAAAATCGAAATTCGGGTTGGTTTCGATTTTGTCGATTTGAGATGCATTGAAGATTTTCCTTGAAGAAATTTAAACCTTGAATCAAAATTTAACCGAAACTAAACCAAAACCGAAATTTGGAAAATTCTTAAACCGAATTGAATGATATCAGTTTCGGTTCAATTCGATCGATTCGACTTAATATTTCGGTTTATACCGACACATACTCAACCTAATTACATCAACGAGACACCTGATTAACTGTACCAATCTCGAAGAATTGCAACTTTTCTCTAACTTAAATTTCATGGTAAAAAAATAGAGGTAAAAAAATCAAGAAACTTACCAAGTAATTTGACAAGGTGTTTATGGCGGAGACGGTTAATAATAGTGAGCTCACACAGAAAATCATCCGTGCTTTTGATGTTATCCTCCCTTGTAAACTTCTTAACCGCCACCTCCACATTTTCAACCGGCAAAACTCCCCTATAAACGACGCCGTATCCACCTTGCCCGAGCTTGTTCTTCTCGTCGAAGTTTCCCGTCGCCTTCTTCAAATCCCTAAATTCAAACTCCCTCGGCATTCCCGGCAAGCTCTTCAGCGCCCCTAGAATGTTCGGATCCGCCGCCCTCTTCGCCCTTCTCCTCCACCACATCAACCCCATCGCCGCCACAGCCACCGCCACCACCGCCACAGCTACTCCGACCGCAATCGCCATCCAGTGCGCTCGCGCTCCTCCATGGCCGCCGATTATCTCCACCGTCATGTTCCAGCTGAGCACGCAGTGGAGCTCCTCGGTTTGCGCTCCGGTCGAAGCTGAGAAGCCGAAGAAGGATTGCTTCTCCACGATTGAGCTTAGATCGAGGCTGTCCATGGTGAGGACGGGCGATTTCGGCGTCGGAATCGTCTCGTTTTGGTCGAATTGGTCGGCTATATAGACGGCTAGGGTTTTGTTGCGGCCGTCGTAGTGGATCCAGATCTTGTGGAAGACGGTGCCGTTCGGCGCTAGCGTGATGTTGGAGTTGGAGAGGGAGACGGTTTTGGTGGACCGGACGCTGTTGATGTCGACTCCGATGTGGTTTCCGTCTGGATCGAAGTCCTGCTTGTGAGTGTCGAACTCGACGGCGAAGAGGCGGTTGCTGGCGGAGCCATCGGTGGTGGAGTTCGTGAGGCCGAGGTACTGGCCGTCGCTTCCCGCCGGCGTGGAGAAGTTTGGGGCTATGATAAACGCAATCCCCTCGCCGGGGGTGGAGGTCTTGTTTAACCGGAATATGTTGATGAGGAAGGTGGTGTTGAAGGAGGCGACCTTAGTGGCGGCGGCGGAGGATCTATCGCTCTCCCATAGGATGAAGGGGCGGTTGTAGAGGATGCGGCCGGAGCGGTTGGCGAGGGTGAAGTTTCCGATGGAGTCCGGGGTGATCTGCAGGGCGTTGTTGGAAATAGTCGCCGGAAACTCGACGGTGAAGATGTCGTAGTAGGTTTGGTTGAATGGAAAGCCGAAATTAAGCGTCTCTGTGGCTGCTCTGGCGGCTAGCACGGCGGCCGGAAGTATGAGAAAGAGTGCGGTGGTCAGAAGCTTTGCCGCCGCCGCCGGCGTCATTCCTTATCAAAAATTTCTCAGGTTAGTTTGAAAATCTCGCTCTCCTCTCTAATTTGGTTGCTAATTGGTGGAATCAAAATTAGTTGCAGATTGTGAAATCACTCTTTTCTTTGTCTGATTGATGAATTTTAAATTTGAAAGCGGTGGAGATCGATGACTGGTGTTAGATTAAGAAAGCTGATTAAAAAACTATATGCTGATTTGGATTGTATGATACTGAACTGACAACATTGACAAGTGATGGAGGTGGATTTGAAGAGATAGAGAATAGATTAATAAAGAAAGACTTTAAAAGTATAGGTAAATTTTGCCTTCGATGAATGCGTTCTTTATAGTTCTACTGGAATTTCATTAGGGGGTCAATTTCTTTGAAGTTGAAGGTTTTCATATTTCTGAGAAGTTACAGGTAAGTCGTTAGAGGAATATTTTAATGTCGTTATTCCACTTTATAAAAGGAAAGTCTATGCGAGTTGGATGGTGATTTCTACTAGGAATATAACACGTTCTTAAAATGTAATACTCCTATTTCATATATATTTTTTTTCATTTTTTTGAGGAATATGTGTGCCTAATGCTACACCGTTAAAATCATATGTAAACATGCTTAACCGTGGCATGAACTTAATACTCAGTCTAAGTACAAAAAATACTCGATCTACGCAAAACAAATCCGGTCCCTCCGAAGTTTTTTGCGTTGAAACTCGACCGAAAAATCAATAGGTCAAGAGTGATTTGGATCTGATCGACTCGAAAAAAAACTGGGTAGGGTTAATAAAATTGACGATGGTGACTCATTAGATTGACCCAAATTTGTATCAAACCCGTAACGAATCAACTCATTAAATTCGTAAATTTAATGATATGATGACCCGATACCCATTTTGACTCGATCGAGGTTGATTGACCTGAACCTGATGTGCCTGATCCATTTAATAGGTCTAATTGCATGCAAGATTAGTTGCAACCAGCAACTGAATTTCTTAGAGCATCAGTAGTGGGGGTTTCACCTCCCAGTTTCACACAAGTTTCACCCAAAAAAAAAAAGAAAAATGGGGTGAAATTGTGCTTTTGGTTTCGACTGACGAAACTCACCCAAGGAGTTTCACTTTCCCATTTTACCAACTCTAGTCAATTAGGACACGCCACATGGCAAGTACTTTTGCCCACTTTTGACTAATTAAGCTTTAAGTTAATGTTTAGTTATTTTATCCATTTTTAATTAATAATAAAATAAATAAATTATACTATAATTCATAAAAAAAAAATTTATCTATCCATAGACATCCATTTTGTATATGTTTGAAATATTTTAAAATTAAATTTTTTTTTGAGTTGGTTTAGAGTAAACAAACACATATTTTGAAAATTAGTTTTATAAAATTAAATTATATATATATACATATATCCGTGATATTGGAAAAATAGTCAAATTTATTTATTTTAATTTTTCTTGGAATTTAAAATCTATTTTTACAAAGCTAAAACTCAAAAATATAATAAAATTAGCCAAATTATAAGTTGTTAAAAATTAATGTGTCATGTTTAATTAGATATAGAAATATTTAAAATTAATAAATGAAAAATATAATTGTAATTGTGTATGGAGAAATGAATGATTGTTGGGAAGTGAGAAAAGTAGAAAAGTGAGTTTCATGAGTTTCATTGATATTTGAGTGAGTTTCATGAAATGAAATTGGGAGAGTTTAAAATGATGTGGATAAGAGAGAAATAAAAAAAGTGGGTATTTTTTTAGGGTTTTATGAGTTTCACGGATTTCACCAATACACATGGTCTTAACAAATATATATGATATATCACTAATTCGCTAAAAATTGTCTCGATTTTTGTATACCTTGATAGGTATTTACAACATGTATTGCTTCTTAAGCTTTATACAATAGTTAAAAAGCCATTACCCATTGTACATATGTATGTCCATTGGCCATTGCATACTTATCGGCCTTTTACATATTGGTGTATTTTCAAGATAGATACGTAAACATAAAATTTACCACGTGACATTTACTGCCAATAGAAACGCTAAACAACTAGATGTTCTAAGGGGTTGTTTGGTTCTATACCTAAGGTATAAAGAATCGGGTTAGGTATGACCTATCCCCTATTCGGTGTTTGGTATGCAATAAGGTTTGGGTATGACTCATTCTCATTCCCTCAAAATAAACACAAATTCATACCTTCTTTTTGAGGTGGGTATGGCTCATTCCTATTCCAATCCGATTTCAGATATAGAAACAAACAAGCCCAAAATAGTCACAACTGGTTCCACACAAATTCTGAAGTCAAAAAGAACATATATGTCATAACTCATAAAGCTAAATAAGCATATGAATCCTTCTTCCCATGATCCCATCCCTTTAATACGTTCTTACTCTACCTAATTATACATGATCTAATTATAAGATACATTTAGGCCACTCGGTGATTAGTATGTTATATTTAGAGAGAGGATTTTATTACACAACTTAGCTGTAGCTGAACAAGAAAAGGTACCGTTATACTTAAGATTTAGCTAGCTAGTGCGTGTTCAACAAGGTATAAAATGTCCACATAGGTAGTTTAGGACGTTTTCAAAAAATCAAGGGTGTTTCACACTAATTTTGTATGTTTATTAACGTTAAAAAGATACTACTTTAAAAAAATATTCTCTATTCTCAATAACAGGGACGAACCGAAAGGCGGACCCTAAAAAAATAAATAAAAATAGGGTAAATTTAATAAAAAAAAAACAAACTTTAGTGTTAAATTAAAGTAATTTAGCCCACCGGATTTTTATTTTTTTTGGTAGAAGGAGAGGCAGTACTCTCCGGCCCCTCAAGGGAGCATTTTATTAATCTAAGGAAAAAAGGGTTAAGTAGTCAGCAAACGGGGGAAAGCCCGACCCCTTACATCAGTAGAAAGCAAATGAAAAACACCCTCAGGAGGGTCACACAATACATGGAAGCCTAAACTAAACGAAAAAGCTAGCGAAGCTAAAAAGTCAGCCACCGAATTAGCCTCTCTAAAAATATGACGGAACTGTATAGACCAGTCCCTACGAAGAAAGCCTTGGCATTGAGATACCAGACAAAATAAAGGGTGATAACGATCTACAGGTTTGCTTAGAAATAGGCACACCAACTGTGAATCTATTTCTAAACAAACCCTCCTGTATCCCCGTTCCCATGCAAGATTGAGGCCTTGTAGCGCATCCCAAAGCTCAGCCATAGGAACCGTACACATACCTATATAATGAACAAAACCTACCTGCCATTGTCCATCCGCATCTCGAATAACTCCACCTGCCGAAGCAGTGCCATCACGCCTTACCGAACCATCTGTATTAATCTTTACCCATCCTTCTCTCGGTAGCTCCCATCGAATGAATTCTTCAGTTTTCTTCAAATGCACCATTTTTTGAACTCTTATGGTTGTATCATATTCCACAACTTGCTTCATAATGAAGTCAGCTCGGTTTCCTGAAAAAGGAGCATTACGAAATACACATTCGTTACGCCATTTCCAAATCCACCAAATCGAAGTCATAAAAATACAAGACCAAGCAATTCCGCTAGTATGCTGGAGATCACAAGAAATATTGGTTCGAATCCAAAAAGCGAATGGGAACTCGAAAAAAACTTCCCTGGCAAGAGGAGGGTGAAGATCTTCCCAAAGACGCGTTGTAATATCACAATCGCGCAATAGGTGAATCAACGACTCCTCCTCAGTCACACATATCGAGCAGGATGCGTCAACAACAAAGTGTCGCCGGACCCGCTCTAGATTTGTCAAAATAACCCCTTTGATCGCAAGCCATGAGAACATTCGAACCCTTTCAGTGGCTTTAATTTTCCACAAAAGTTGGTATATAGCACGATCCACATAACACCAATTGACATCCTGTCGCACCAACTCATAAGCAGATCGGATTGTAAAGTCTCCTGAAGAAGAAAAAGGCCAACTGAGCACATCAAGTCTCTCCTGTTCAGGCGCAATAGCAACAACAACTATTCTCAATAACGTGGAACTTGACACAAGATTAGCAAACAACTGCCATTTCCATCCCTGATTCGGCTCCCAGAAATAGCAGACTGGTTTATTCAATAATTGTGGCGGAATCTGTTGTGTTGCATCATCAAGCAAACACCTTTCTCCAATCCAGTGATCCAGCCAAAACCGAACAAGTTGGCCATTGCCCACACACCAGCGTGATCCCGAAATAACAACATCATCGACCCCAGCTTTAATACTCTTCCAAACATACGAAACATGGGTTCGATCAACAAGCGATGGACGGATGTATTTGGCGCGCAAAACATCAGCCCATAACTTGTTATTGGTGGTCAAAAAACGCCAAGCCAGCTTCCCAACAATTGCCACATTCAGTTCAGCCATGGACCGAAAACCCAGGCCACCGCAGCTCTTTGGACGACAAATTTCATCCCAGCTTACCAAGTGTGTACGCCTTTGCCCCTCGGTTCCACCCCAAATAAAAGTCCTAGTCAGGGAATCCACTTTGTTGCAAACTTCTTTGGGTAGCAAAACTGTTGACATTGAATATACCGGTATTGACGACAAAACCGATTTAGCTAACGTAACATGGCCTGCCATACTAAGAAATCTTCCCTGCCAGCCCTTCAACCTCACATTAATCTTCTCAATAAGCGGAGCAAAAGTAGCCGTCTTCACTTGCTTATGGAAAAAAGGCATACCAAAGGTACTTGCCTAAATTACGAGTGACCAAAAATCCACTCTCCCTTTTAAGTGCCTCCATTGTACTTCGTTGCACATTAGGAGAAAGAAAGAGTTTAGATTTGGATGGACTTACACGCTGACCCGACACTGAGCAAAAGGAGTCGAGGCATCTTTGGATAATATGGAGTTGCTCAACCGAAGCTTTAGAAAATAACATGATGAGCAAACAGAATATGTGATAAAGTCGGGCCTCCCCTAGAGAGGTGAATAGGCTTCCACACGTCATCTGACACTAAACGATTGATCATCTGGCTTAGCCTCTCAATACAAAGGATGAACAAGTAAGGCGATAAAGGGTCCCCTTGACGAATACCTCTGGATGGAGAGAAGGAATCCGTCATTTCCCCCATTCCACAAAAGGCGAAACGAAGTAGTATGCAAACATTCCCTTATCCAAGCAATCCACTTGCTAGAAAAACCCGCTTCACCAAGCGTATCTTCAACAAAGTCCCATCGCAGTCTATCATAGGCTTTCTCAAGGTCGAGTTTCATTAACATCCATCCCCTCCGGCCTTGTTTTCTTTTCATTGAATGGACTACTTCCTGTGCAAGGACTATATTATCACTGATCAAGCGACCTGGTAAAAAACTCCCCTGCATAGGTCCGATAAGCTTAGGAAGAACCGATTGTAGGCGATTAACCAGCACTTTTGTAACCGTTTTGTATAACACATTACAAAGACTAATGGGCCGAAATTGAGTAATTAACTCCGGTTCATCAACCTTCGCAATGAGACAAATAAGCGTTTCATTCAGCCCCGACGACATCTCTGAAAAACGAAAGAAATCCTTGACCGACGATATCACAGAATTACCAACTATATTCCAACATTTGTGATAGAATACGGGTTGGAAACCGTCTATACCCGGGGCCTTGAGAGCCCCCATCATCTTAACAGCTCGGGCTATCTCAACATCACTAATTGGTTTGTCCAAATCAGCCCATTCTGTATCAGTTAAAAGTGGAAACGCACCTCTGTTGCAATTAACCGGGCCACGCTCAACATCAGGGAGATGATACAAAGATTTGAAGAAATTCAAGGCATGATTTGTAACACCCCTATTTTACAACATTGGGTATTACCGCCAGTGACCTCAGACTTTACCGTCCAAAGTCACCCAAGGCTTTTAGAATGATATAGAACAATTTAAAATGCGGAATAAAACATAATACATAATGAGAAAAGGTGCTCCCGAGGGAGACTTAGTTCTTACAAAACATCTTACATTGTTTTCAAATATAAAGTTGTTCGGAATTGAAATGCAAAACCTGCTTGTCCTTGAAACGTAATGAAACTAAAGCAAAATGATAGAAAGGTACATCTTGAAATCCTTGTTCTTCCTTCGTCTTCACCTCACTTCACGCCTTGCTGGGGTTCCTAGATTCTGACATAATTCTCGAGGGGCGAAAGAATGCCAGGCAAAAATGCGGAAAAGAAGAATTAGTCTAAGAGACTAAGCAAGCGGGAAGGGAACTTCCCGAGGGTATTTTGGGAATTTTCAAATATTATTGAAAGAGGTATTAAGGTTGTGTTTATGATGGGCTATATAATGAAACTTGTTGATGTGGAGCTTTGAGATTCGAAGGAGAGTATATCTTTGGACAAAGATATCTCGATGAGCAATAGAAGAACTACTAGATTGTAGACTTCTTTAAGATTTCGAAAGAATGTTGGGAACGTTCATTAAATCATACAAGTGAAAACCTCTCGCGCCCTGAGCGGACCGAGAGCCGGATCGATCATTTGAGACCGGTCCGGTTTTGGTGTCTTAAGTGTGCATTCGCACTTATCTTATATAGTGACGAAAATATTCGACTTTATTAATGATTTTTAATAGATAGTGGTGGGACGCGGATATTCCGAGCCACCCGAAGGAGAACCATCAATTCTCCGGCACTTAGCTAGAGTGCCGCACAATCCCTCCTTACAATCGGAGCGGATGGAGATCATGATCCCGAAAATCGTATGGACGTACGACTTATTAATGTTATATAGAGGTGTCGGCTAACCCGCACCCCTTTCTAGTTTAATCAAGGTAAATCTCTGAACGAGATTGTGTTCAATCAAGATCACAACATACTAGCATATATAATCCTAACAAAGGAATATAAAACATACTACGCTAACAATTGTCATTATTTCTAGCAATCAATATTTCCTAGATTCATTTTTATTTAAGCATACAAATGGTTCCCAACAATCAAGGATTTTCACGAAATGGAATGTAAAGGTTACAAGGGGAAATTCCACTTGCCTTAGCGTAACGAGTTCTATCAAACGAGCCTTGACGTAACTTATGCGATTCCCTACTACGAGCGAGGATTCCGACCTATTGATACGGAAATTTACGAAAAGGCTCAAAATCATGATTTTCTTTCTAAGATTTGGATTATCTCTTATAATATTTTATAAGAGAGTTAGAGATTCTAAATTATTATAATAATAATTTAGAAAGTTATTTTCCTCAAAATAATAATATTCCTTTATTATTATTTTGGATTTGTAATATCCTTACTATTCCGTAAAATCTTTATTTAAATAGTTAGTAAAATAATTATTAAAAATTATCCTTTTTACTTATTCATGACAATAAAATATTACTTTTAAATTTCCCATTTATTCTAGGATGGAACTTATAATTTTTACTACCTTGTCTAAAATACTTTATTAATAATATTTTCTTAATAGAAAAATATTTGCCTACATAATCTCTTTTTAAATAAAATTGTCATGTATATACTCCTTTATAAGGAAGTTTCTATAATTAGAAGTTTCTAAATTTCCTTATAAGGTAACTTGTCTAAATTTAGATTAATCTTATTTTATATTTATAATTTGTTATTATAATATTATAGTTTATAAAAATAATATCTTCTTTATAATTAGAAGATTTCTTTCATGCAAGTCATCCTTATGCTATAATAATCTCCTAGAATATTTGTAATATCTTACTTGATATTTTTATCCTAGAACTTATGTCTTATGCAAATATCTCTACACCTAGTGATTATAAAAATATATTTTCCTTATAGATGACTTAGTAATATTTTCATTAATAGTATAATATTCTATAACGAAAAATCCCATGCTATCATATACTTGTTCTTATAGTATACTAATAATAACTCTTATGCTAATAATATCTTATTATATCATTACTAATAATAGATGATATTTTGTAATAACTCTCATATAATAAGATATGCTAAAGTTCATATTTTTATCGAATAAATATTTATTTTCGTAATTTTATTTATTCACTCAATTTTATAAATCCTAAATCTTTTATAGATTAGGCCATGCAACAACTTTTATTAACTTAGGGAATTTGTTAACTTCATATAAAAATGGTAATGGTTTTATTTACTAAACCTTTTTATTTCTAAGATCATATAGTATGATTTTATCTTTTAGTTTAATGCATGCATAAGAACTTTTAAAATTCCTATTTGATCAAAGATGACAATAATAATTATTATTTTTGTATACTATATTTATTTATAAAAACCACTATTTATATTATGAAAGAGGCATGCATGTAATAAAATTCATAAAAATTTATCTATTTGTTTATATCTTAAGTTACCAAGGTAAATTAGTTTTGTTTCTAGCTTTTAACTAACAAGATCTTACTAACCTATTTTTATTTCTTATTTTCCTAAAATAATTTCTAATAGCTAATAACTTTATAAATTTATAAAAGCATAATTTAAATAAATAGGATTTAAGATAGAATTTCTATACTTTGGTATTCTGTTCTTTACAGAACACTGGAGGAGAAGACAGGGGAGGAGGCCGGCGGGCTTGGCGGCACCACCAGAGGCGGAGGCGGCTCCGGCGTGGGCGGACGGTGGCGCGGAGGGGGCGGCGACGTCCGGCGGGGTCAGGGAGGTGGTCCGGCGGGAGCTCCAAAGGAAGAAGAGGAAATTTTGTGGTGTTTTTGTGGACTTTGAATGGAGAATTTCTATGTGCA
Source organism: Fallopia convolvulus (assembly GCA_964016875.1). NCBI lineage: Eukaryota > Viridiplantae > Streptophyta > Magnoliopsida > Caryophyllales > Polygonaceae > Fallopia > Fallopia convolvulus. The sequence goes on from OZ024726.1 coordinate 57,814,045, forward strand.
AGGTGCTGATTTTTTTAAAGGAGAGGGTGTTCTTGCTAGAAGAGAGAGCAAAAGACTTGGATGAATGCTTAGGAGAGGCTATTTATAGACAACTTGGTGAACTTGCAATCCATGGCTCAAGGTATGGACCAATGGAGGAGGAAGAGAGGTCCATGCATTGGTTAACCTTGTGCTTTCTAGAGGATGATGGAAGGGTGATGCTTCTAGGGTGGTCAACAAGCAAGATGGAGATGGAATTGGCATGCAATGGCCAACATTCAAATCAATGTACATCCATCAGACTTTAGTCTGATGTTGAAATTGGTAGAGAGAGTTTATTTGTTATAAGAGAATAATGGTTGGCTAAGTGAACAAGAAATTGTAATGGTCTAGCGGGATTTGGTGAGGGGCGTGTGAGGTTGGAGTGCAAGAGATCTCGGCTTCAAATCCCGGCTCTTGCATTCTTTTTGCAAGGCTTGTAAACTAATTTCCTAGGCCTTTTGTATAATCTATTTTATGAAATAAATAAGTTTCTTATTTTTATCTAATGCTCTTTTTATTAATTTACCTCACTTATTAATTTATACCCCTTCAATTATTTTATTGCATTTTTTGTCTATTTTAATTCTCTTGATAAACTCTTTCAAAAGAAAAATAATAGAAGTTGATTTGGTTTTCTAGAAATTAGAGAAATAAAATAATTGATAATAAATATGATAAAAAGAACTTGGAATATCGCGGATATTACATGATTTTCCATCTCAGTTCTCTCCACTAACCAATTTCCACTGTCATCTTTTAATGATTCAACTCTGTTTCTCTTCCTACGAATAACCGTAGATATATGGAAGAAGCGCGTGTTTCGATCACCCGCTTTAAGCCATTGAACACGCAACTTTTGAAGCCATAAGAGTTCCTCCCGTTCCATGAGCACATCCAATTGCAATTTCAGATCAGTTTCTAGTTGTAGCAAGTTATCAGAAGGCGCTGAATTCAACTTCTGCTGAACCTCATCTAACCGAGCAAGCAAACCAGTTTTCTGAGTCTGAATATGTCCAAAAACATCACGATTCCATTTGATCAACTTGCCCCGGATATCTGCAAGTGCCTCAACCGTGTGAATTTCAGCTTTCCAAGAATCATGGATGAACTTTAGGAAGTCTGGGTGAGTTAGCCAGGCCGCCTCAAACCGAAAGGGCCTTCTCTTACGATTAAACTCTATCCGGGGAGTAAGCGACAACAACAAAGGGGTATGATCCGATGATAGTTTCGGGAGATGTCGAACCACAACATTTGGCCAAAGGAGACGTCCTGCGACATTGGTAAACACACGATCAAGCCGTTTCTCGACTAAAGTACGTGTTGAATTTCCTCTAGCCCACGTAAACGCTTGTCCAGTAAAACCCAGATCAATCAGTCCTGTTTCATCCACCATATGCAAAAATTTATCAGAATCCTTCGTGAGAAGACCCGATCCACCACGTCGTTCTGTAGTATGCAAAATACAATTAAAATCTCCCCCAACTATCAAGGGTTCAGTTATGTTTTCTAGCTGATTCAGCAAGTTTTTCCAGAAATTTCCCCTTCTTCCTGGCGAAGGTGGAGCATAGACGGCAACAACATGGAATCGACATTGACCGCTAACAACAACAACATGTATAAAATCAGTATTCATAGACACAATTTGCAAATTGACCTTTTCCTTTTTCCATAACAGCCAAACACCTCCAGCAAGCCTAACAGCTTCAATGCGAACACACCCCGAAAAGCCGAGACGATCACATACTTCTTGAGCTTGATCTCCAGAAATTCTTGGTTCAAAGACTGACATAATATCTACATGAAAGTGGCGGACTATGTATCTAGCCGCCCTTCGGAAACCGGGCTTCCCGGCACCGAAACAATTCCAGAAGATGCTATTCATAAGGAAACAACCACCGTGTTACTACCCCCGTTAACAGATACCTGTTGAATTTGGCTAGCCACCCCAAGCTGTGTGGCCTCATTATCCTCCATATTGGTGTCATCACATTTTTCCTTTCTCCTGTGCTGTGGTCATCGCTATTTTTTGCTGGTTATGATCTTTCACGCCCTGCTTTTGAAAATTCTGTTGAACAACCTGTACTGGCATATTCTGTATTTGAGCAGCCACAGTTGGGTTTACCTGAGCGTGAAACTCAAATTCGGGCTCATTAGCCACGCGGGCCCTTTTTCCCATATTACTCGCTGGCCCATTAAACAAAGTCAGTTGGCCCAAGCTCGAATCAGCTTTTTTACCTTTTCTGTTCTTCTTTCTCCCCGATTTGAGGCCCACAACCCCCTCATCTTTCAAGATTTGATTTCCTATATCTCCCGAGCACTTTTTGGCATTCAAATCTTTACCCGCGCTTGTCGAGGCTTCGCCAAAGATTTGCTTGCCTTTTTCAACTGCCGAAATCTTAACCACAATATTTTCCTCATTTTCAGCAGAACCCAACGCAGAATAGCGATTTTGCCCTATAGTCGCTTTGCCAGTTTCGGTTCCCAATTTACCCTTAGTCCTAGCCTTGTTAGGGCGGCGTTGCACAACCGTTCACTCACCATATCTTGGCGCACCATCAGCCGGGCCTGGGGTTTTAGTTGGTTGGACCATCGATGCCACATTGACCAATTCCTTTCCCTTATCATTGTTTGCTTGGCCTTCCAATGGACATCGATTAAGCACATGCCCATACAGACCACACTTAGTGCAAATTAAGTGTATTCCCTCATATTCAATATGGAATCGACAACCGTTAACAGTAACAGATCCCTTAAGGGGTCGAGTAATATCGACTTCCACACAAATTCTAGCAAAACTACATCGATTGGAAAACATCGTCTTGTGATCAACCTTGATAGGCCGACCCACTCCCTCTGCTAAAGTCATTAGCATGTTTTCTTCATAAAGAATCATAGGCAATCCCGAAATTCTAATCCAAGTAGGTGTCGTAGTGATAACATCCGTAAAAGGATTGAACTCCGGAGACCATGGCCTGATAATCAAATAGTGGCCGAAGATCATCCATGGACCCCCCATTAGCGCTTTCATGTAGTCACCCTCTTCCTCAAATTTAACCACATAGTAACCATTCGGGAGATCAGCAACACGAATCTTGCCTCCTGGTTTCCATATCTCATGTAACTTCCGATCCATTATTGCATGAGGCACCATCGTGCCCAAAGATTTGATTATCAGCGATCCCTCCCATACAGAAGCAAGTGCCTGCAAGATCTCCGTGTCCACATTGAACACCGGATCACCATCAGCGCCCTCTGGGAACGTCATGGCCACTCTTTCTTTCAAGAACTCTCGCTTAAGCACAATACGACTTTCACCAGACCCTCCCATCACTGTCTCTTTCCACGATTTTGGTTGGGTCATAGCCGCTTCAACCCCCATGTTCACATCCTTGTTCATCGGTGTCTCCGGAACCATGCCCGGTGTTGAGGGCGAAACATTCATTCGGTCGTTGGCAAAACCCTAGTGGAAGCAAAACAGGCGCGTGCGGCGCGTTCTTTTTTTTCCACCGGAAATTTTTTAATGTTAAATCCAGTGTCCGTCCCTGCTCAATAACATAATAACATTTAGTGCTTGTTTGGTTGTCTATTAAAATCCCATGATTTTAAAAAACCCAGGAAATAGCATCTAATACATGTGTTTAGTTACATTATTTTCGCGGATAAAACACAGGAAGTTAAATTCCCATGATTTGCACTTCCTCCATAATGGAGGAATTACAATTACCTAGGTGGGGGTGGGTAAGATCAAATTCCTCCATAGTTTAATTTCAACCAAAAATATTTTTTAAATTCCCATGATTTAGAATATCCGGGAAATCAATTCCCATGAATTAAATTCCTATGAATTCTACTTTCTGTATTTAACCAAACGAGCACTTAGATTTAAACTAATTTTAAACCGCTAAAGTACGAGATTTAAATCCTAAGCTAACGACTAAGATTTAAACTCATTTTAAAAAATTTGAGGATGTTGATACGGAGAAACTAGTACTCCTCCAGTAGATGAGTAGATATAGTTTCTGTTCTGATTAAATTATCACGATGTCATAAACTCTTTTAAACACTGACGAGTGACGATCGAGATAGAAATCCAGGGAGATTGATTACATCAAATATGAATGTGAACTGCTGCGGCCCTCCTTTGCCTATTCCAACATTGGGCCCAGGAAAAAACATACCAAGGCCCAAGTTTTGGTTTATGGATTACTTGGGCCTTTAATGCACTGCAAAAGTTTTTCATTGTTCATTAATCAAACTCCGTATAATGCCAGATTGTCAGGTTTGCATCTCTCACAAGTCACAAGTAGACTTGTCAACATTCTGTCAGGTCGGGTCGGGTTCAGATCAAGTTATTTCGGATTCAAGTTGAGTATGGTTCAGGTCATAACGAGTTGCGGGTCAAATTCGATCGGATTGTTGCGTGTTTTTGGACAGGTTGGGTCGACCAACCAGGTCAAGAGAATCAAACTTTTTACCATTATTAAAATATTATATATTTAATAATAATATATTGTTTTTATATATTATGAAATGTAACAAATTGTGTCCGTTCGACGGATTTTCGGATTTTAACCCAATCGGCTTCGGGTCAACTGGGTTGGGTTTAAATTATGTTCCGGGTTCAAATTTTCGGATTTCAACCCGAAAATAGGGTCAACTTTTGACAACTTTACTCACAAATCATAAGTCATTAGGGATACTCGTGTCATGGGATAATTTTTTCCAATGGCTTTTTGTCCTTGGATCTTGATATTACCTATTTTTATACATAGCTAAAAATTAGGCAAACTTCACCATTTAGCCTAGATCAACCTTAATTGATACTATTACCTAATGATGTGCCCTACTTTTCACTTAAAAAAGCATACATATTTCACAAATATTTTTATTTAATTATTTTGGTAATTGATTAGGTGTTTGTATCCAATAAGGACCCTAATCTACTTTTATAGTTTATTTCGTAGTCCACTTATTTTGATTGGATAAATAAACTACTATTTTATTATATTTTCAAAACATAATAATTTCTTTTATACAGTATTTTCTATTTAATTTTCACCAATCAAATTAGGTGGATCACAAGGTGTACTATAAAAAATGAACTAGAGGATCTTTATTGTTTCAATCTTTATTGGTTTGTTAGTTGATAAAAATGACATCTCATTATAATCTTATGGTTACACACGTTGAATCATGTTGTAACGGCTCAACACTTTATAACCAAAAAAAATGTAGATAAATATTGGATTTTTGTATTTTTAAAGAAAAGAAGAAAAGACAAACTTGCAACATGTAAGTATGTAACGTATATATAATTTTGTCCTGGGAGAAATTAAGCAAGAATCTTAAGCAAGATAAGAATTAAGAAGCGTGTAAGGACGATTTAAAAAAGATGACATTGATTGACCAACAACAGCTCGATATGATTAGCAATTTTTTAATAATAAACGATGCATTTTGTAGCACATAGTTACAAATCTCGAGTTCATATGTCTCTGTACGTTATCATTTATTATAAAATAAGTTTCAAAAACTAAGATGAGTTTTACGGAAAAGGAAAAAAAAAACTATGTTATCTATTTTCTCATCCACTAATCCATAAACACCATAATCGATCAGTTGTTTCGTATGTCCAACGATGCCAGCTCTTAACTTGGTTAGTGATAAATTAATGATATAAATTTCCATTATGAAATAAGACGAAAGAGAGTGAAATAAGCTTAGTATAAGCTGGACGTGACATGATGCCTGCCATGATAAGTCCTGGAATTTGTATTTGCAATATTTCATTTAATAGCCGTTTAATTTGCATGTATTTGATTTGGGTTGTACTTGGTTCTCAAATTTATACTATTTTAAGTCATAGGATGTGAAATTTCATAAGGTGTGAAATTCAAAGTAAAGTATAAATTTCTATTAAGAAAAAATTATGTTAATTTTAACTAATTTATATCAACTTCTACTCTAAACTAACTCTATATATTAATGGTTACCGGCTCAACCATTCATAAAAGTATGAGATATCATAATAGCTCTTTTAAAGAGGGTAGGTCTTTCACGTTATATTTTACTATCGTATCCTATGAAAATCACTTATTACGTAACTTTGTTTAAAAATAATTATGTCTTATCATTTTATAAATTGATAAAAATATTTAAAATTATTTGATTTTACCTAAATAATATTTTATAATTATTTTCTTTAATTTTTTCCGAGAAGGAGATTTTTTACCTTTTTATCATTTTTTAAAGAATACAGATAAAAACATTCAAAAAATGTGTAAATAGACAATTATTCAACGGAAGAATTATTCTATATCTCTATTCAATTATTTTATAAATCTATTTCTTCAATAAATATACTTTTTTCGGTTAATACGTTTGTTTTTAACAATTTTATTTATCACTAATAAGGACATATTTTTAGTTAAACAAAATAAAAACGATGTAAAATAATTTCGAAACTCACGAAAATTGTCCGTTTTAACAATAATCTAACAAAATGGTAATTACGTGTCAGGTCAGAGCATTTATGGCCCCCACCGGCCACGTGAACAGAAATGACGCCCACGTGTCTTTCACTCTTTCAGCAATTATTCAAGGTAGAGAGAGTCTCAAAGCGTGACGAACGAACTTCTAGTTTCTCCCCATTTCCACATCCTTCCTTTTCTGTACCTCTCTTTGTTCTTAAAAGCGCGATTAAAAGGAAATCAAATCAAAATCACGCAGATTTCGCAGTCAATCGGCGGCGATGGAGGAGGATCGCAAGCACCACAGCCAATCGTCAGCGGCGGCGGAAGAGGAGGCGGAGATCACGATGTTCGAGTCCAAGCAAGGCTCGCTTATCCAATCAGTGTTCGCCGTTTGCTTGTGGCTTGGCGCTATCCATTTCAATGTCTTCCTTGTTCTCGCTGCTTTCTTCTTCCTTCCTCTGTCCAAAGCCATTGCGTTCGTTTTCTCTTTACCTTATCTCTTTCTAATTTTTGTCTGTTTGAGTGCGAGGAATTGAGAACCGGTTTGCTTGCAGGGTGCTTTCCTGCTTGCTTATCTTTTTCGTGGCCATTCCAGTTGATGATAAGGATAAACTTGGGCGGAAATTGGCCAGGTTGAGCTGTCGCTTTGACTAATTTTATCATTTTCATGTGGAATTTTCCTGTGATTGATACGAGAAGGGCGCTGAGTTTGTTATGGGTTTTTAACCAGGTATATATGTAAGCATGCTTGTGGATATTTTCCTATTACTCTACTGGTAGAGGACTATAAGGCCTTTGATCCTGATCGTGCTTATGGTGAGATTTTTGCTCTTTTGTGATTGTTGATTTTGAGTCTTTCTGGAGTACACTGAGGGACTTGGTCAATGGTGGTGTGATTATAAAATTGCTGATCTTGAATTTCATATCAAGCTTGTTGGCAGCTGGTGCTTTCCTGGAATGAAGCTGTATCTATGGCCTTATCCTAAGCTTATCTTGAACACGGGAACGTAGTTGAAGCTTGAAAATGAGCAGAATTTGCATCTTCAATTAGCAATAAAATTTAGTCCTTGCATATACTTTTGGATAGAGAAAAGTGCTTTTTCAGGATTTCTATGATTCAGAATATTGTTTATGAAAAGCATTGATGTTCTTTAAAATACTATTCAACTTGTTTTATGATAGAATTCGGCTATTTGAGGGTGTAACTCATACCAAATAAAACTTGATACTATGCTTATTGTGGAATAATTGACAACACCTGCATATCTGTTGTCATTCTGGGTATGTTTGTATTGTTAATGTCCTGGAACAGTGGTTATGGGGATTGGGGAATATAATTGGATGGGGTCTTGTGTGTAGTAGTAGCTATAACTTATAAGGTGTCGGCGATGACAATTCATTAGGAAGAAGTGAATGGTAGAGGGGATGCGCCGGATATGGTAATTATAATGTTTGTAAGACGGAAGTAATAACTTAACAGCTGTTGTGGTCTTGCTGATTGTATGATAGGCCATCTTCTCAAGATATTTTAAGCTCAAAATTCATGATTGTGATTCATATCTTTCTTTGAAATTTGAGTGTTCACTATAGTTATGTTATTGTCGATGCCTCTCTTCTGATGCTAAATTTTGGATTATATTCATTCTGCAGTTTTTGGCTATGAACCTCATTCAGTTTTGCCAATTGGTGTTGTTGCACTTGCTGATCTCACTGGCTACCTGCCATTTTCAAAGATTAAAGTTCTTGCAAGTACTGCAGTAAGTTTTTTCTTCTAGTGTATTTGTTCCTTAAAAATATTTTCTTTGATTTTCTCATCATTTTTGTTGTTCACTATGAAATTTATCAGGTGTTCTACACTCCATTTCTCAGGCATATATGGACATGGCTAGGACTATCACCTGCAACTAAAAGAAACTTTACCTCTTTATTGGATTCTGGATATAGTTGCATCGTAGTTCCTGGTGGTGTGCAGGAAACCTTTTATATGGAGCACAATTCCGAGGTTTGAGGCATAGTTCTTTCAAGTTACAATGTCATGATCTAGCTATCTGAATCTTTTATGTGAAGCATAAGTCCATAAATGTTTAAATATCTCTTCTGTTGGTATCCTTAAATTATTATGCTGATAGTTTGCTTCAATTAAAGCTTCCGTCCTTGCTTTCTCTTTTAAAAATATTGAAACCTGATGGATGGATGTAAACTGGTTATATTTGTGAAATATTATTCGTAAAGGTTATAGAAAAAAGAGTGAGAAAATGGCCTAGAGAGGTTTCAACGGGTGCTTTAAGATTAAAATATGGCAGTGCAGGATAATACTATTACTTATTGATGCTGTTTAATCCAGAGGTTTCAACATTTGCTTTAAGACCAATAAGACAATGCAGGATAATACTGTTACTTATTGATGCCGTTTGGTCCTTTCTTCACTTTGCAGGTAGCTTTTATCATGAAAAGAAAAGGATTTGTTCGCCTTGCAATTGAGAAGGGCACACCTTTGGTTCCAATTTTTTGCTTTGGCCAAGTATGCTTTTGTCTAAAATTCTAACCAGCAGCTAGTCATATTATCAAAAGCTTTCACTTAGATGGAAAATTTAAAATTTTGTTCTTTATTTTGCTGCAGTCAGAGGTCTACAATTGGTGGAAACCAAGTGGCAAATTGGTCCTGCAATTCTCAAGGCTCATCAAGTTCATCCCAATTGTGTTCTGGGGAGTTCTCGGGTACAGTAAATGTTCCCTTAAGTTACTGCCTGCTTGTGAATCAACTAGAATCTGAAACTAAACTTCTCTTCACAAAACTATGAGACTATATTAGTGGAAAAGTGTGGAGAAACTGCTTGCCTAAAGATGTTCATTGTTGGACTTTCCTGGTACTTGGTCATGATATGAATGTAGAATTGTGCTCACTAAGTCGGGTCTCTTATGGTCTTAATCATGCTCACTGTTCAGTAGTTCAATATGGAAAGTTATAAACTAATAGGCTAAAAGCTGGGTCATTCTTACTTTCCCTCACAAAATGCTCACCCAAAACACACAAATGCGCCTATAAATTAATCGTATTTTTCTTTGCAGATCTCCCTTACCATTTCGCCGCCCCATGCATGTGGTTATTGGTAGACCAATTGAGGTAAAGAAGAATCCACAGCCATCTATGGATGAGGTAAGATCTCTTCTGTTGCACTCTGTGTGTTCCTTGGCATGTTTATAGTCTTTGGTTGAAAAGTGACAAGCTAAAGAAAGTATTTATTGTATGATTTTAAGGCTCAAAGGAGTTCTTTTGTCAAGTATTTATTGTAAGTTTATGGATGAGCTAAGACCCCTTTTCATGTGACTCATACTTGTGAGTTGTGACCATACGAACTCACCCTCCATTTCATGAAATTTAATTTTGCAGGTGACAGAAATACACAGCCAATATGTTGAATCACTTAAAAATCTATTTGAGAGGCACAAAACAAGGGTTGGCCAAGATGATCTTCAGTTGAAGATTCTTTAACATGCTTGTAAGTTGTAACACGTTCACTTTCTGTTGTAAATTTTCAGGATGGGATGCAATCTTGCAATGTAAAATCCCAACAAAGAAACTTATAAAGAAGGTGATTGGATTGGATTAGATCCATGTGGCCAATTTAACAAAGCTGTGTCATGATTACATTTCATTTGTGAATGAGCATATCAAAATATTGGCAATAAATTGTAAATTTGTATGAATTGCACAGAAAAATTCCAATCTCCAAGTACGTTTAGCATAGATCCTTTGATATGGTATTCTCAAAATAAGGGGAATAATAATGCCTTCAAATTATCCAAGCTTTGAGGGGGTGTCATAACTCATGTGTGTCATACAAACTATCATATATGGCTACTTATGACCTGAGCCTTACCCGAGAACTTTGTTAAATAAAAATTATAAGCCTTACCCGAGAACTTTGTTAAATAAAAATTATAATATATGTACTTACATATGATACAAGAGTTTGGTTTAAATGAAACAAATTCTTATCCTAAAACGTGAAATAAATACTCTTTTTCTAGTTCGCAATGCACTTTTCATACAAAAGTGTATTGCAAAATACAAAAAGTGCAAGTGCAATCCGAAAAAGTCTACTAGAAAAAGTATGAAAAGTGCATTGCAATATACGAAAAGTGCAAATTCGAAAAAGTGCACTCCGAAATAGGAAAAGTGTATTACGAACTAGGAAAAGTACATTCGTTTCAGGATAAGAGTTCGTTTCAGGATAATAATTCGTTTCATTTGAACCAAACTCTATGATACAAATATTATAATTTAAATTGTAAAAAATAATAATAGTAATGATTAATTTAACAATTGCATACATAAAATTTGACGCTCTTGATCCGTTGGGTCGATTTGAGCCCGCACGAAAACACAATGACCCGATCTCCAACCCAATAAATCCATAAATTTTAATGACGTGAACAAACACTCAACCCATTAACCCAAACTTGAAATGACCGACTCGACTCGACTGAAAGATCTCAAATTAAGGAATTCATAATATAAAAAAATAAACATTGATAAGGAAAAAAAAATAATATATTGCAAGACACGACATATCTATTGCCATATTATTTAAAAAAGTTATCATGTTTATTGATAAAAAAAAATATTATACAAAAATAAAAAATATTTATGGTCAAAAAATTAAAAAAATTCTCATACTTATGAATTAAAAAGTTGTTATACTTATGAATAATACATGACTATAAAAAATTGTACTTACACTTATTGATAGAAACTAATATAAAAAATCTACATATTTATGGAATATTATATATGTTATATTAATGGATAAAAATTTATATTAATTAAAAATATGAAAAAATATTTATGGATAAAAATATTTATATAAAAATTTCACAATTAAATTATAGTGATTGATATAAAATCAACATGAAGATGAAGTTTTTTTTAAAGAGGCCCAAGTTGATTTTTTTTTGTCTTGCGGGCTGTCTGTAAACAGGCCCAAGTTCATTCAACTGATTTTTTTTTTTAGGAAAGTTCATTCAGCTGATAAACAACAACCATGTGTGCAAGGAAATTAATTGTCATTTTTTTTGTCTGAGGACTAAGCTTCCAGGAACCTTCAAGGAAATTAATTGCCATTTTTTTGTCTAGCGGGCTTGATTGGCTTTTGAAAGTGAGAAACCTTGATTCAGCTTAGTGACAAATGACAATTACTGAATTACATACAGATGTTGTCTAGGCTTAACTGGGTTGAAATAGACATATAGAAACTTCTGTCGAGAAGGAGAGTTAATAATTCAACTTAGTGGATCTAACATTCTAACACATTCTACCTTCCCCACTCTCTCATCTGGAAATTCGAGTTATGTTCTACCTTCAATTTCAACCATTCCACCTTCTCCACTCTCTCTCCTAAGGTCTGAAATTCGAGTTGAGTTCTACCTTCAATTACAACCATTCTACCTTCTCTACTCTCTCCTCTATATATGGAAATTCGAGTTTAGTCATGGCGATTGAAAATGGTGCTGATGAGGTTGGGCCAGGAGGGCTGGGTGTTGATAGGGTTAGGCCTGATGAGGGGGTTGGGCCTGAGCAGGTAGGGCCTGGGCGTGGGCTTCTAGGTTCAAAATGGGGAAGGTTGGGTCACTTTGTGGTAACCAACAATATTTCGCTCATGATCGGTGCTCTTATCATCGTACTACTAGGGTTGATCGGATGTTTGATCGGAATGTGGTATCACTAGGGTGCTACCATCTCAAGCACCCCTGTGATACAGTTCAACGGAGTCGAGGTTTCTAGTCTGGATTTTACTAAAAGTGAGGCATCTTACCTGAACCTTAGAGGGAACACCACCTTCTCCCCAACCTCCACCAAAGGGTCACTCCGGCTGCAGCCATTTTCGTTCACCCTCTCATTCCATGAATATGGGGAAGCTAAGTGTTCTCTTGTGTCACGTATATGGTTTGGAAAACCTAATGCTTCGAAGGCTAACCTGGATTTCCGACTAAAATAATTCTCGGAGATGGTAACACAAGAGTTGCTCAACAATATCAAACATGATTTTCTTCTGCTATCTCTCCACATCACCGCAGTCTACGAGTGGAAAGTCAAGGGCGATTGGCCCAGGGGCCACCTCAAAACCCAGTGTGAAGCGCTCCTCCCACTCAGTAATCTAGGCGGATCACCGGTTCTAGCTTCGCTGCTCTCCATTCCACTTAACTCAACCTGCATCTGACCTCCTTTGTGAAATAATCACCTCGATGGGAAAAGTGATGAATTAATTAAGCTTGTTTAGTGTTTTCTGTTGTTATGTGGTTTGTAAGACTATGATGGTGCCATGTGCTAAAATAATGATGATTAGTAGAAAATTATGAATGTAGTTATTGCCACAATACCGGAGTTATTGCCACAATACTCTATATTTTAACGACTTTTTTTTCAATTGTTGAATCTTGAAATCAATTTGGAGCCAAAAAATCATGAGAAATTAATCTCAAATTTTTAAGGTTGGACCCAAAATGTTCAAGTCCTACTCTCTCTCTCCTCAGGTTTGGAAATTAGAGTTGAATTCTACCTTCAATTTCAACCATTCTACCTTCCCCACTCTCTCCTCACGTATGGAAATTCGAGTTGAGTCATGGCGATTGAAAATGGTGTTGATGAGGTTGGGCCAGGAGGGCTGGGTGTTGATAGGGTTAGGCCTGATGAGGGGGTTGGGCCTGAGGAGGTAGGGCCGGGGCGTGGGCTTCTGGGTTTAAAATGGGGAAGGCTGGGTCACTTTGTGGTAACCAACAATATTTCGCTCATGATCGGTGCTCTTATCATCGTACTACTAGGGTTGATCGGATGTTTGATCGGAATGTGGTATCACTAGGGTGTCACCATCCCAGGCACCCCTGTGATACAGTTCAACAGAGTCGAGGTTTCTAGTCTGGATTTTACTAAAGGTGAGGCATCTTACCTGAACCTTAGAGGGAACACCACCTTCTCCCCAACCTCCACCAAAGGGTCACTCCGGCTGCAGCCATTTTCGTTCACCCTCTCATTCCATGAATATGGGGAAGCTAAGTGTTCTCTTGTGTCACGTATATGGTTTGGAAAACCTAATGCTTCGAAGGCTAACCTGGATTTCCGACTAAAATAATTCTCGGAGATGGTAACACAAGAGTTGCTCAACAATATCAAACATGATTTTCTTCTGCTATCTCTCCACATCACCGCAGTCTACGAGTGGAAAGTCAAGGGCGATTGGCCCAGGGGCCACCTCAAAACCCAGTGTGAAGCGCTCCTCCCACTCAGTAATCTAGGCGGATCACCGGTTCTAGCTTCGCTGCTCTCCATTCCACTTAACTCAACCTGCATCTGACCTCCTTTGTGAAATAATCACCTCGATGGGAAAAGTGATGAATTAATTAAGCTTGTTTAGTGTTTTCTGTTGTTATGTGGTTTGTAAGACTATGATGGTGCCATGTGCTAAAATAATGATGATTAGTAGAAAATTATGAATGTAGTTATTGCCACAATACCGGAGTTATTGCCACAATACTCTATATTTTAACGACTTTTTTTTCAATTGTTGAATCTTGAAATCAATTTGGAGCCAAAAAATCATGAGAAATTAATCTCAAATTTTTAAGGTTGGACCCAAAATGTTCAAGTCCTACTCTCTCTCTCCTCAGGTTTGGAAATTAGAGTTGAATTCTACCTTCAATTTCAACCATTCTACCTTCCCCACTCTCTCCTCACGTATGGAAATTCGAGTTGAGTCATGGCGATTGAAAATGGTGTTGATGAGGTTGGGCCAGGAGGGCTGGGTGTTGATAGGGTTAGGCCTGATGAGGGGGTTGGGCCTGAGGAGGTAGGGCCGGGGCGTGGGCTTCTGGGTTTAAAATGGGGAAGGCTGGGTCACTTTGTGGTAACCAACAATATTTCGCTCATGATCGGTGCTCTTATCATCGTACTACTAGGGTTGATCGGATGTTTGATCGGAATGTGGTATCACTAGGGTGTCACCATCCCAGGCACCCCTGTGATACAGTTCAACAGAGTCGAGGTTTCTAGTCTGGATTTTACTAAAGGTGAGGCATCTTACCTGAACCTTAGAGGGAACACCACCTTCTCCCCAACCTCCACCAAAGGGTCACTCCAACTGCAGCCATTTTCGTCCACCCTCTCATTCCATAAATATGGGGAAGCTATGGGATCTCTTGTGCCACGTTTGTGGTTTGGAAAACCTAATGCTTCGAAGGCTAACCTGGATTTCCGACTAAAATAATTCTCGGAGATGGTAACACAAGAGTTGCTCAACAATATCAAACAAGATTTTCTCCTGCTATCTCTCCACATCATCGCAGTCTACGAGTGGAAAGTCAAGGGCGATTGGCCCAGGGGCCACCTCAAAACCCAGTGCGAAGCGCTCCTCCCACTCAGTAATCTAGGCGGATCACCGGTTCTAGCTTCGCTGCTCTCCATTCCACTTAACTCAACCTGCATCTGACCCCCTTTGTGAAATAATCACCTCGATGGAAAAAGTGATGAATTAATTAAGCTTGTTTAGTGTTTTCTGTTGTTATGTGGTTTGTAAAACTATGATGGTGCCCTGTGCGAAAATAATGATGATTAGTAGAAAATTATGAATGTAGTTATTGCCACAATACCGGAGTTATTGCCACAATACTCTATATTTTAACGACTTTTTTTTTCAATTGTTGAATCTTGAAATCAATTTGGAGCCAAAAAATCATGAGAAATTAATCTCAAATTTTTAAGGTTGGACCCAAAATGTTCAAGTCCTATGAGAAATTAATCTCAAATTTTTCAATTTTTAAGGTTGGACCCAAAATTAATCTCAATTAAATGTTATTATTAAAAGCTCGGTGAATAGTGAAATAATTCAGGCTAGTTAGGCACAAGATAACTCACCACGGGGCAGGTGGGGAAGTAGAAATTGCTTCCAATTTAGAATGAAAGTAAGAGGGCGTTCCAATGGATGATGACGTTTGAGGAAATAACGTTACGTGGGTGTCGGTACTTGGATGCATATTGAGAAGTTCTCCCACCAAATCAGTGAAATATGGTTAATAAACGACTAGTCAATATGTGTTTTGGAGACAGATGGTAGGTGACTAGTCGATTCAAGCGTTGGAGGAAGTATTGAGAACATGTGTTCTAGATTAGAGAGGAAAATGGTCAAGGTACTTGAAAACTAGTTGAGTATGCACACTATAGCATCTAGTGTTCCGTGTTTAAGTTGTCACCTTACAAGGCCTGGTCTGGGCGGAGAAGTTGGATGCCTCTATGCTGGGATGATCTATCAAATATGGTGGGAGAGATGCCTCAGTTGATTCAGGAGATTGTTGGGAAAATGGTGTTGATTCGGGAACGTATATGAGTTGCTTAGAGTCCCCAGAAGTCCTATGCGGAATGAAGATGCTGACCGATTGAGTTTGAGATATGGGCACACGTTTGGTTGAGAATGTCGCCTACACGTTGGTTTAGGAGATTTAGATTGATGGAGAAGTCGAGTCTCCGCTATGTTGGCTCATTTGAGATTTTAGAAAGAGTGGGAGAGGTAGCCTACAGGTTTGCATTGCCACAAGCATTAGATAAAGTTCACCTTGAACTTCATGTGTCTTAGTTGAGGCAGTTAAAGGTTGAGTCGGAACATACTTTTAGAGAGAAGCCAATAGCGATCTTGGACAAACAAAGGAAGAAGCTTTGGAACAAGGAGATTCCTCTTGTGTCGATTCAGTGGTCTCAACGTGGGATCGAGGAGGCCACCTGGGAAACCGAGACTAGGATGAGAGAGCTACCCGAAGTTATACATGGGCTTAGTAGAAGCATTTGGAGATGGAGAGTTGGGGGGAGCGAGAGTTTTGACTCGATGGTTGATTGTGTGACTATATGTTTGTATTTGTTGCTTTAGTGTTGACTTGATTATTTGCTACTTGTCGTGTTTATGATAGTGTGTCATATGACATCTTGTGACTCATTTTATGGGTTAGTTGTTACCTGCAATTTAGGTTTGAGGACGAACCCCTTTAAGGGGGAGAGGTTGTAAAAAAAAAAAAAAAAAAACTCGTGAGCGAGTCAAGACTTAGATGTAATTATATAAGTTTCGGGACGAAACTTTCTTTAAGGTGGATAGTATGTAAGATCCGATTTTTTTTATATGAACCAGAAAATTTATTTCCATTCGTAAAACGGATAACTTAGTTCCGTTCTACTTTCACTACCTTAATTTTACAAGTTTCCTTTCCTTATTGGTAATTGGGCCGAAGCCCAATTGAACTCGAAGCCCAACCAAGCCCACGCCTCTCCCCAATAAAACTCCTCTCCCAACTCCCTCAGCCTAAAACCTAATATTGTGTCGTTATCAAAACAGAAGAGATCAGGAGCATCACCGGTGCGCGTTTTGTGAGCTCTCGATGATCAACCTTCGTTCCTCCTTCTAGTTTATTCTAACTTCACTCAAGAGTCCGGTTCACCGTTGATCGAGCACGCGCATTGAAGAACGTTCGCCTTTCTAGTAGGTTTTTGAAATCTTAATAACGTCTCCGATTGATTTATGCCATTGTTGGTGAGTTAGTCTCATCTCCGTTAATTCTTTAATGTTCGAAACTCAAAACGTTATAAAAAAAAAGGTGTGATGTTGACCTATCGTGTCTTTATACGTGAGATAGGAGAATAGTTTTCTTTTTATATAGAGCTTTTAATTTTGGGGTTTTTAGGATTGAATAGGAGTTGGGTTTTCGATTCAGTGGAGTGGATTCAATTGATCTGAATTAGAGGTAATTAATTTTGGTGTTTGGTGGACAGGGGTTAGTGATGGTGTACGTGAATAAGAGTAGTAATGTCTTAGTTGTATACGTGGCTTGCTAAGCCATGTGGGTGAATTAATATGGTTTATATTATTGCTAGCTAGTGCTACATATAGATATATCATGGGTATAAAAATACGTATATTGTTATCTAAGGGAATAGTATTATATGTTTGAATTGGTGGGTAGTTTTGGGTAACATGGGTTAATATAGTTTACTCTAGGTTATAGTTAATTTGATCTAAGCATAGTTTGTTAAAAGGTTGTTAAGAATAATAAGGTGTCGGATTTCGGATTCATTAATTCTCTTCTCGTAAGACCTTATAATTTTAAATACCATTCCTTATCCTTGTTAGGAGATCATTCTGTTCGAGTTTTGGTCCTTCGTAGCAGTGGTAGTTCATCCTGGAGGTAAGTCGTTTTTCGACTTGCTCGGTTCTTCTCTACCTTGTTAGATTGCGTATCGTTATTGTAGGGCGGGTTTTGGGAACTAGTCCCGAATTCCTTTTTAAATTGTTTTGAACTTCTTGAATTGTTGTGTGTGTAAAATGGTTTTGAATGTGTTTTATCGGAAGGATATTTTTGGAACGTTTTCTCTG
This sequence comes from Fallopia convolvulus, assembly GCA_964016875.1. Taxonomy (NCBI): domain Eukaryota; kingdom Viridiplantae; phylum Streptophyta; class Magnoliopsida; order Caryophyllales; family Polygonaceae; genus Fallopia; species Fallopia convolvulus. The sequence continues at coordinate 57,831,944 of OZ024726.1, forward strand.
TGTTGGTACCGTTTCCGACACGGCCCATCGTAGCTGGCGTGGAGGAAGAGTTGGCTACTTTGACCCGTGTGACAGGGAAACCGTGCCCCTTCAAAACGAAAAGTATTATCTGTGTGTTTTTGGCAAGTGCTCCAGTGGAGGCTTAGCCCGGGGTTAGAAGGGAGATTGTGAAGTGGAGTGGGAGGGCCTGCCTCTGCACTCGGCGCGGTGATGAGCGCCTTGGAAGCCGGATTGTGGAAAAGGAGGGATTGTTTTGTTATGAGATTGTGATTGTGAATGCATATGTGGTTCTGTGTGACTGATTATAACTAATTTAGGTATTGGCCTTTAGAGTTATGGTTGCGATTGTGGATTTGTATGCTGACTTTAGAAATGTTTTTACACGGTCTGCAATTTCCGTATTCTCTCTAGCTTGATAGATTAGACGCTGACCCTTCGGGGAATATTTTTCAGTTCCAGGTTCGAACCAGGTAGCTGTGTAGGAACCGAGGCCAGATGGCGGGCCGGAGCGGTAAAGAGCGCGTGTCATAGTGGGATTGGTTTTACACTAGTTCTTTTATGATAGTTAGGTTGTTGATTCTGTTATTGATAAGATGAAGTTAGCAGTATGTTTTATTTATTATTTTGTTTGATTAGTTCAGCATTAGTAAGCATTGTGTCGTATTGGAATGTTTATATTTTCGGGAATTCATGCATGACTAAGTTTTCTATATTTTTATTAAAAGAAAGGTTGGATGTTTTATTTTGTTTTCTCGTCGTGCCCGCGTTGCAAGATCCTAAAGTGTAGTTGTCGACCTATTTAATAGTACCTAGTAAGGTCTATTACTTAGTAGCACCCCGTCGGAAGTCGGGGTGTTACATATTGGTATCAGAGCCAGGTTGACAACAGGGCACATGGAACTGACCAACGAGTGTACCCGAGGTCCAACTAAAAACTAAAACCGGCCGGTGTTTTCAAAATGTTTTTTTTTGGGTAGGCATATTGCATATAGAGGGTAGATGACACGTCGCGACTCCGCCACCGCCAGCTGAAGGACTTCCGTTATTTAGTTTTGTTAATTTTTTAATTTTAAGTGTAAGGTTTGACAGAAGCTAAATTGATTCGTATGGTTAGATAAAGTAGGGGAGTGTGAGGAAGCAATTAACAAGAGTAGGATTAAAGTGTTGGGCTAATGACCTCCAAGAGTTGCGTAGTAGTGGCCCATTAAGCGCTCAAGTAGTTGAACCTAGTAAAAGTGAAGGTAGACAAGAGATGGTAGAAGTAGTTGACATAGAAGTGAATGGAACAAACCTTACCTATGCGTCCAAGTTATAAGATTGAAAATGGTCGAACTCCAACTAGGAATGTGGGTTGAATAAAGGATGTCGCTCACTTTAGGAACAGAGTAAAAATCCGACTTAAGAAGATCACCTTAGAGTCCGGAGTAGAGAATAAGAAGGGGATGTAGCTGTTCACAACTGATCTTACTTACTTGGAGCTTGATCATAATAAGTGAATGGTATGCAGAAGTCAAGGAGTTGACAAGAATATTCCATGCATTGGGAATCCAGGCGGACCACCTAGAGGAACGTGTGTGAGGCAACATGGGTAGTTACCACATTAAAGGTTGCGAGATTAAGCAGAGTGAAGGTAGTAGATGAAGGACTCGGAAGGAGTCTTTGGGCAAAAGTTGTAAGGGTGTCTCGAAGTTTGATAAGAGTCAACGCAAACATACTTATGATTGGAGGGAAAAGTGCAACGCTACTTGGTAAAAGTGGGAGTGATGGTCGCCAAGACCACTTAATTTTTTTGGAATCTCATGACCTAGAAGTTTAGTATCTTTCACAATGGTTGTTATTAAAGTAGGTATATTGGCACAATATGACGAATAGGCCTATGCTGCACTTAAACCATTCCTAAACAACGTCAGAAATCGGAGTAGGGCATGAAATCTAGAGATGTCCACCCTTTACATTGGAAAGATCAACTAAGGGTAATAAGACATTCAGTTGACATTACAAATGAAATGTCGGAGGCTGCGTTAAAACGAAAATTAAAAAGGTGAAAGTCAAGGTGATGGAAACTTCAGAGATACGAGGTGGATTGCGGCTAGTAGGAAAGGACTCCAGAATAGAGGACTTTATAAGATACTCATGTTGAATGGTCAATTTTCTTACATTAACAAGTAAAATATATTAAAAGGTCAAATGAGACAATTAAATGTTATTATTAAAAGCTCGGTGAATAGTGAAATAATTCAGGCTAGTTAGGCACAAGATAACTCACCACGGGGCAGGTGGGGAAGTAGAAATTGCTTCCAATTTAGAATGAAAGTAAGAGGGCGTTCCAATGGATGATGACGTTTGAGGAAATAACGTTACGTGGGTGTCGGTACTTGGATGCATATTGAGAAGTTCTCCCACCAAATCAGTGAAATATGGTTAATAAACGACTAGTCAATATGTGTTTTGGAGACAGATGGTAGGTGACTAGTCGATTCAAGCGTTGGAGGAAGTATTGAGAACATGTGTTCTAGATTAGAGAGGAAAATGGTCAAGGTACTTGAAAACTAGTTGAGTATGCACACTATAGCATCTAGTGTTCCGTGTTTAAGTTGTCACCTTACAAGGCCTGGTCTGGGCGGAGAAGTTGGATGCCTCTATGCTGGGATGATCTATCAAATATGGTGGGAGAGATGCCTCAGTTGATTCAGGAGATTGTTGGGAAAATGGTGTTGATTCGGGAACGTATATGAGTTGCTTAGAGTCCCCAGAAGTCCTATGCGGAATGAAGATGCTGACCGATTGAGTTTGAGATATGGGCACACGTTTGGTTGAGAATGTCGCCTACACGTTGGTTTAGGAGATTTAGATTGATGGAGAAGTCGAGTCTCCGCTATGTTGGCTCATTTGAGATTTTAGAAAGAGTGGGAGAGGTAGCCTACAGGTTTGCATTGCCACAAGCATTAGATAAAGTTCACCTTGAACTTCATGTGTCTTAGTTGAGGCAGTTAAAGGTTGAGTCGGAACATACTTTTAGAGAGAAGCCAATAGCGATCTTGGACAAACAAAGGAAGAAGCTTTGGAACAAGGAGATTCCTCTTGTGTCGATTCAGTGGTCTCAACGTGGGATCGAGGAGGCCACCTGGGAAACCGAGACTAGGATGAGAGAGCTACCCGAAGTTATACATGGGCTTAGTAGAAGCATTTGGAGATGGAGAGTTGGGGGGAGCGAGAGTTTTGACTCGATGGTTGATTGTGTGACTATATGTTTGTATTTGTTGCTTTAGTGTTGACTTGATTATTTGCTACTTGTCGTGTTTATGATAGTGTGTCATATGACATCTTGTGACTCATTTTATGGGTTAGTTGTTACCTGCAATTTAGGTTTGAGGACGAACCCCTTTAAGGGGGAGAGGTTGTAAAAAAAAAAAAAAAAAAACTCGTGAGCGAGTCAAGACTTAGATGTAATTATATAAGTTTCGGGACGAAACTTTCTTTAAGGTGGATAGTATGTAAGATCCGATTTTTTTTATATGAACCAGAAAATTTATTTCCATTCGTAAAACGGATAACTTAGTTCCGTTCTACTTTCACTACCTTAATTTTACAAGTTTCCTTTCCTTATTGGTAATTGGGCCGAAGCCCAATTGAACTCGAAGCCCAACCAAGCCCACGCCTCTCCCCAATAAAACTCCTCTCCCAACTCCCTCAGCCTAAAACCTAATATTGTGTCGTTATCAAAACAGAAGAGATCAGGAGCATCACCGGTGCGCGTTTTGTGAGCTCTCGATGATCAACCTTCGTTCCTCCTTCTAGTTTATTCTAACTTCACTCAAGAGTCCGGTTCACCGTTGATCGAGCACGCGCATTGAAGAACGTTCGCCTTTCTAGTAGGTTTTTGAAATCTTAATAACGTCTCCGATTGATTTATGCCATTGTTGGTGAGTTAGTCTCATCTCCGTTAATTCTTTAATGTTCGAAACTCAAAACGTTATAAAAAAAAAGGTGTGATGTTGACCTATCGTGTCTTTATACGTGAGATAGGAGAATAGTTTTCTTTTTATATAGAGCTTTTAATTTTGGGGTTTTTAGGATTGAATAGGAGTTGGGTTTTCGATTCAGTGGAGTGGATTCAATTGATCTGAATTAGAGGTAATTAATTTTGGTGTTTGGTGGACAGGGGTTAGTGATGGTGTACGTGAATAAGAGTAGTAATGTCTTAGTTGTATACGTGGCTTGCTAAGCCATGTGGGTGAATTAATATGGTTTATATTATTGCTAGCTAGTGCTACATATAGATATATCATGGGTATAAAAATACGTATATTGTTATCTAAGGGAATAGTATTATATGTTTGAATTGGTGGGTAGTTTTGGGTAACATGGGTTAATATAGTTTACTCTAGGTTATAGTTAATTTGATCTAAGCATAGTTTGTTAAAAGGTTGTTAAGAATAATAAGGTGTCGGATTTCGGATTCATTAATTCTCTTCTCGTAAGACCTTATAATTTTAAATACCATTCCTTATCCTTGTTAGGAGATCATTCTGTTCGAGTTTTGGTCCTTCGTAGCAGTGGTAGTTCATCCTGGAGGTAAGTCGTTTTTCGACTTGCTCGGTTCTTCTCTACCTTGTTAGATTGCGTATCGTTATTGTAGGGCGGGTTTTGGGAACTAGTCCCGAATTCCTTTTTAAATTGTTTTGAACTTCTTGAATTGTTGTGTGTGTAAAATGGTTTTGAATGTGTTTTATCGGAAGGATATTTTTGGAACGTTTTCTCTGTGTTGGTACCGTTTCCGACACGGCCCATCGTAGCTGGCGTGGAGGAAGAGTTGGCTACTTTGACCCGTGTGACAGGGAAACCGTGCCCCTTCAAAACGAAAAGTATTATCTGTGTGTTTTTGGCAAGTGCTCCAGTGGAGGCTTAGCCCGGGGTTAGAAGGGAGATTGTGAAGTGGAGTGGGAGGGCCTGCCTCTGCACTCGGCGCGGTGATGAGCGCCTTGGAAGCCGGATTGTGGAAAAGGAGGGATTGTTTTGTTATGAGATTGTGATTGTGAATGCATATGTGGTTCTGTGTGACTGATTATAACTAATTTAGGTATTGGCCTTTAGAGTTATGGTTGCGATTGTGGATTTGTATGCTGACTTTAGAAATGTTTTTACACGGTCTGCAATTTCCGTATTCTCTCTAGCTTGATAGATTAGACGCTGACCCTTCGGGGAATATTTTTCAGTTCCAGGTTCGAACCAGGTAGCTGTGTAGGAACCGAGGCCAGATGGCGGGCCGGAGCGGTAAAGAGCGCGTGTCATAGTGGGATTGGTTTTACACTAGTTCTTTTATGATAGTTAGGTTGTTGATTCTGTTATTGATAAGATGAAGTTAGCAGTATGTTTTATTTATTATTTTGTTTGATTAGTTCAGCATTAGTAAGCATTGTGTCGTATTGGAATGTTTATATTTTCGGGAATTCATGCATGACTAAGTTTTCTATATTTTTATTAAAAGAAAGGTTGGATGTTTTATTTTGTTTTCTCGTCGTGCCCGCGTTGCAAGATCCTAAAGTGTAGTTGTCGACCTATTTAATAGTACCTAGTAAGGTCTATTACTTAGTAGCACCCCGTCGGAAGTCGGGGTGTTACATATTGGTATCAGAGCCAGGTTGACAACAGGGCACATGGAACTGACCAACGAGTGTACCCGAGGTCCAACTAAAAACTAAAACCGGCCGGTGTTTTCAAAATGTTTTTTTTTGGGTAGGCATATTGCATATAGAGGGTAGATGACACGTCGCGACTCCGCCACCGCCAGCTGAAGGACTTCCGTTATTTAGTTTTGTTAATTTTTTAATTTTAAGTGTAAGGTTTGACAGAAGCTAAATTGATTCGTATGGTTAGATAAAGTAGGGGAGTGTGAGGAAGCAATTAACAAGAGTAGGATTAAAGTGTTGGGCTAATGACCTCCAAGAGTTGCGTAGTAGTGGCCCATTAAGCGCTCAAGTAGTTGAACCTAGTAAAAGTGAAGGTAGACAAGAGATGGTAGAAGTAGTTGACATAGAAGTGAATGGAACAAACCTTACCTATGCGTCCAAGTTATAAGATTGAAAATGGTCGAACTCCAACTAGGAATGTGGGTTGAATAAAGGATGTCGCTCACTTTAGGAACAGAGTAAAAATCCGACTTAAGAAGATCACCTTAGAGTCCGGAGTAGAGAATAAGAAGGGGATGTAGCTGTTCACAACTGATCTTACTTACTTGGAGCTTGATCATAATAAGTGAATGGTATGCAGAAGTCAAGGAGTTGACAAGAATATTCCATGCATTGGGAATCCAGGCGGACCACCTAGAGGAACGTGTGTGAGGCAACATGGGTAGTTACCACATTAAAGGTTGCGAGATTAAGCAGAGTGAAGGTAGTAGATGAAGGACTCGGAAGGAGTCTTTGGGCAAAAGTTGTAAGGGTGTCTCGAAGTTTGATAAGAGTCAACGCAAACATACTTATGATTGGAGGGAAAAGTGCAACGCTACTTGGTAAAAGTGGGAGTGATGGTCGCCAAGACCACTTAATTTTTTTGGAATCTCATGACCTAGAAGTTTAGTATCTTTCACAATGGTTGTTATTAAAGTAGGTATATTGGCACAATATGACGAATAGGCCTATGCTGCACTTAAACCATTCCTAAACAACGTCAGAAATCGGAGTAGGGCATGAAATCTAGAGATGTCCACCCTTTACATTGGAAAGATCAACTAAGGGTAATAAGACATTCAGTTGACATTACAAATGAAATGTCGGAGGCTGCGTTAAAACGAAAATTAAAAAGGTGAAAGTCAAGGTGATGGAAACTTCAGAGATACGAGGTGGATTGCGGCTAGTAGGAAAGGACTCCAGAATAGAGGACTTTATAAGATACTCATGTTGAATGGTCAATTTTCTTACATTAACAAGTAAAATATATTAAAAGGTCAAATGAGACAATTAAATGTTATTATTAAAAGCTCGGTGAATAGTGAAATAATTCAGGCTAGTTAGGCACAAGATAACTCACCACGGGGCAGGTGGGGAAGTAGAAATTGCTTCCAATTTAGAATGAAAGTAAGAGGGCGTTCCAATGGATGATGACGTTTGAGGAAATAACGTTACGTGGGTGTCGGTACTTGGATGCATATTGAGAAGTTCTCCCACCAAATCAGTGAAATATGGTTAATAAACGACTAGTCAATATGTGTTTTGGAGACAGATGGTAGGTGACTAGTCGATTCAAGCGTTGGAGGAAGTATTGAGAACATGTGTTCTAGATTAGAGAGGAAAATGGTCAAGGTACTTGAAAACTAGTTGAGTATGCACACTATAGCATCTAGTGTTCCGTGTTTAAGTTGTCACCTTACAAGGCCTGGTCTGGGCGGAGAAGTTGGATGCCTCTATGCTGGGATGATCTATCAAATATGGTGGGAGAGATGCCTCAGTTGATTCAGGAGATTGTTGGGAAAATGGTGTTGATTCGGGAACGTATATGAGTTGCTTAGAGTCCCCAGAAGTCCTATGCGGAATGAAGATGCTGACCGATTGAGTTTGAGATATGGGCACACGTTTGGTTGAGAATGTCGCCTACACGTTGGTTTAGGAGATTTAGATTGATGGAGAAGTCGAGTCTCCGCTATGTTGGCTCATTTGAGATTTTAGAAAGAGTGGGAGAGGTAGCCTACAGGTTTGCATTGCCACAAGCATTAGATAAAGTTCACCTTGAACTTCATGTGTCTTAGTTGAGGCAGTTAAAGGTTGAGTCGGAACATACTTTTAGAGAGAAGCCAATAGCGATCTTGGACAAACAAAGGAAGAAGCTTTGGAACAAGGAGATTCCTCTTGTGTCGATTCAGTGGTCTCAACGTGGGATCGAGGAGGCCACCTGGGAAACCGAGACTAGGATGAGAGAGCTACCCGAAGTTATACATGGGCTTAGTAGAAGCATTTGGAGATGGAGAGTTGGGGGGAGCGAGAGTTTTGACTCGATGGTTGATTGTGTGACTATATGTTTGTATTTGTTGCTTTAGTGTTGACTTGATTATTTGCTACTTGTCGTGTTTATGATAGTGTGTCATATGACATCTTGTGACTCATTTTATGGGTTAGTTGTTACCTGCAATTTAGGTTTGAGGACGAACCCCTTTAAGGGGGAGAGGTTGTAAAAAAAAAAAAAAAAAAACTCGTGAGCGAGTCAAGACTTAGATGTAATTATATAAGTTTCGGGACGAAACTTTCTTTAAGGTGGATAGTATGTAAGATCCGATTTTTTTTATATGAACCAGAAAATTTATTTCCATTCGTAAAACGGATAACTTAGTTCCGTTCTACTTTCACTACCTTAATTTTACAAGTTTCCTTTCCTTATTGGTAATTGGGCCGAAGCCCAATTGAACTCGAAGCCCAACCAAGCCCACGCCTCTCCCCAATAAAACTCCTCTCCCAACTCCCTCAGCCTAAAACCTAATATTGTGTCGTTATCAAAACAGAAGAGATCAGGAGCATCACCGGTGCGCGTTTTGTGAGCTCTCGATGATCAACCTTCGTTCCTCCTTCTAGTTTATTCTAACTTCACTCAAGAGTCCGGTTCACCGTTGATCGAGCACGCGCATTGAAGAACGTTCGCCTTTCTAGTAGGTTTTTGAAATCTTAATAACGTCTCCGATTGATTTATGCCATTGTTGGTGAGTTAGTCTCATCTCCGTTAATTCTTTAATGTTCGAAACTCAAAACGTTATAAAAAAAAAGGTGTGATGTTGACCTATCGTGTCTTTATACGTGAGATAGGAGAATAGTTTTCTTTTTATATAGAGCTTTTAATTTTGGGGTTTTTAGGATTGAATAGGAGTTGGGTTTTCGATTCAGTGGAGTGGATTCAATTGATCTGAATTAGAGGTAATTAATTTTGGTGTTTGGTGGACAGGGGTTAGTGATGGTGTACGTGAATAAGAGTAGTAATGTCTTAGTTGTATACGTGGCTTGCTAAGCCATGTGGGTGAATTAATATGGTTTATATTATTGCTAGCTAGTGCTACATATAGATATATCATGGGTATAAAAATACGTATATTGTTATCTAAGGGAATAGTATTATATGTTTGAATTGGTGGGTAGTTTTGGGTAACATGGGTTAATATAGTTTACTCTAGGTTATAGTTAATTTGATCTAAGCATAGTTTGTTAAAAGGTTGTTAAGAATAATAAGGTGTCGGATTTCGGATTCATTAATTCTCTTCTCGTAAGACCTTATAATTTTAAATACCATTCCTTATCCTTGTTAGGAGATCATTCTGTTCGAGTTTTGGCCCTTCGTAGCAGTGGTAGTTCATCCTGGAGGTAAGTCGTTTTTCGACTTGCTCGGTTCTTCTCTACCTTGTTAGATTGCGTATCGTTATTGTAGGGCGGGTTTTGGGAACTAGTCCCGAATTCCTTTTTAAATTGTTTTGAACTTCTTGAATTGTTGTGTGTGTAAAATGGTTTTGAATGTGTTTTATCGGAAGGATATTTTTGGAACGTTTTCTCTGTGTTGGTACCGTTTCCGACACGGCCCATCGTAGCTGGCGTGGAGGAAGAGTTGGCTACTTTGACCCGTGTGACAGGGAAACCGTGCCCCTTCAAAACGAAAAGTATTATCTGTGTGTTTTTGGCAAGTGCTCCAGTGGAGGCTTAGCCCGGGGTTAGAAGGGAGATTGTGAAGTGGAGTGGGAGGGCCTGCCTCTGCACTCGGCGCGGTGATGAGCGCCTTGGAAGCCGGATTGTGGAAAAGGAGGGATTGTTTTGTTATGAGATTGTGATTGTGAATGCATATGTGGTTCTGTGTGACTGATTATAACTAATTTAGGTATTGGCCTTTAGAGTTATGGTTGCGATTGTGGATTTGTATGCTGACTTTAGAAATGTTTTTACACGGTCTGCAATTTCCGTATTCTCTCTAGCTTGATAGATTAGACGCTGACCCTTCGGGGAATATTTTTCAGTTCCAGGTTCGAACCAGGTAGCTGTGTAGGAACCGAGGCCAGATGGCGGGCCGGAGCGGTAAAGAGCGCGTGTCATAGTGGGATTGGTTTTACACTAGTTCTTTTATGATAGTTAGGTTGTTGATTCTGTTATTGATAAGATGAAGTTAGCAGTATGTTTTATTTATTATTTTGTTTGATTAGTTCAGCATTAGTAAGCATTGTGTCGTATTGGAATGTTTATATTTTCGGGAATTCATGCATGACTAAGTTTTCTATATTTTTATTAAAAGAAAGGTTGGATGTTTTATTTTGTTTTCTCGTCGTGCCCGCGTTGCAAGATCCTAAAGTGTAGTTGTCGACCTATTTAATAGTACCTAGTAAGGTCTATTACTTAGTAGCACCCCGTCGGAAGTCGGGGTGTTACAGCCACCATCCCAAGCACCCCTGTGATACAGTTCAACAGAGTCGAGGTTTCTAGTCTGGATTTTACTAAAGGTGAGGCATCTTACCTGAACCTTAGAGGGAACACCACCTTCTCCCAAACCTCCACCAAAGGGTCACTCCGGCTGCAGTCATTTTCGTCCACCCTCTCATTCCATAAATATGGGGAAGCTATGGGATCTCTTGTGCCACGTTTGTGGTTTGGAAAACCTAATGCTTCGAAGGCTAACCTGAATTTCCGACTAAAATAATTCTCGGAGATGGTAACACAAGAGTTGCTCAACAATATCAAACAAGATTTTCTCCTGCTATCTCTCCACATCATCGCAGTCTACGAGTGGAAAGTCAAGGGCGATTGGCCCAGGGGCCACCTCAAAACCCAGTGCGAAGTGCTCCTCCCACTCAGTAATCTAGGAGGATCACCGGTTTTAGCTTCGCTGCTCTCCATTCCACTTAACTCAACCAGCATCTGACCCCCTTTGTGAAATAATCACCTCGATGGGAAAAGTGATGAATTAATTAAGCTTGTTTAGTGTTTTCTGTTGTTATGTGGTTTGTAAGACTATGATGGTGCCATGTGCAAAAATAATGATGATTAGTAGAAAATTATGAATGTAGTTATTGCCACAATACCGGAGTTATTGCCACAATACTCTATATTTCAACGACTTTTTTTTTTCAATTGTTGAATCTTGAAATCAATTTGGAGCCAAAAAATCATGAGAAATTAATCTCAAATTTTTAAGGTTGGACCCAAAATGTTCAAGTCCCACTCTCTCTCTCCTCAGGTTTGGAAATTCGAGTTGGGTTCTACTTTCAATTTCAATCATTCTACCTTCCCCACTCTCTCCTCACGTATGGAAATTCGAGTTGAGTCATGGCGATTGAAAAAGTGTTGATGAGGTTTGGCCAGGAGGGCTGGGTGTTGATAGGGTTAGGCCTGATGAGGGGGTTGGGCCTGAGGAGGTTGGGCCGGGGCGTGGGCTTCTGGGTTTAAAATGGGAAAGGCTATGTCACTTTGTGGTAACCAACAATATTTCGCTCATGATCGGTGCTCTTATCATCGTACTACTAGGGTTGATCGGATGTTTGATCGGAATGTGGTATCACTAGGGTGCCACCATCCCAGGCACCCCTGTGATACAGTTCAACAGAGTCGAGGTTTCTAATCTGGATTTTACTAAAGGTGAGGCATCTTACCTGAACCTTAGAGGGAACACCACCTTCTCCCCAACCTCCACCAAAGGGTCACTCCAACTGCAGCCATTTTCGTCCACCCTCTCATTCCATAAATATGGGGAAGCTATGGGTTCTCTTGTGCCACGTTTGTGGTTTGGAAAACCTAATGCTTCGAAGGCTAACCTGGATTTCCGACTAAAATAATTCTCGGAGATGGTAACACAAGAGTTGCTCAACAATATCAAACAAGATTTTCTCCTGCTATCTCTCCACATCATCGCAGTCTACGAGTGGAAAGTCAAGGGCGATTGGCCCAGGGGCCACCTCAAAACCCAGTGCGAAGCGCTCCTCCCACTCAGTAATCTAGGCGGATCACCGGTTCTAGCTTCGCTGCTCTCCATTCCACTTAACTCAACCTGCATCTGACCCCCTTTGTGAAATAATCACCTCGATGGGAAAAGTGATGAATTAATTAAGCTTGTTTAGTGTTTTCTGTTGTTATGTGGTTTGTAAGACTATGATGGTGCCATGTGCTAAAATAATGATGATTAGTAGAAAATTATGAATGTAGTTATTACCACAATACCGGAGTTATTGCCACAATACTCTATATTTTAACGACTTTTTTTTCAATTGTTGAATCTTGAAATCAATTTGGAGCCAAAAAATCATGAGAAATTAATCTCAAATTTTTAAGGTTGGACCCAAAATGTTCAAGTCCCACTCTCTCTCTCCTCAGGTTTGGAAATTCGAGTTGGGTTCTACTTTCAATTTCAATCATTCTACCTTCCCCACTCTCTCCTCACGTATGCAAATTCGAGTTGAGTCATGGCGATTGAAAAGGTGCTGATGAGGTTTGGCCAGGAGGGTTGGGTGTTGATAGGGTTAGGCCTGATGAGGGGGTTGGGCCTGAGGAGGTTGGGTCGGGGCGTGGGCTTCTTGGTTTAAAATGGGGAAGGCTGGGTCACTTTGTGGTAACCAACAATATTTCGCTCATGATCGGTGCTCTTATCATCGTACTACTAGGGTTGATCGGATGTTTGATCGGAATGTGGTATCACTAGGGTGTCACCATCCCAGGCACCCCTGTGATACAGTTCAACAGAGTCGAGGTTTCTAGTCTGGATTTTACTAAAAGTGAGGCATCTTACCTGAACCTTAGAGGGAACACCACCTTCTCCCCAACCTCCACCAAAGGGTCACTCCGACTGCAGCCATTTTCGTCCACCCTCTCATTCCATGAATATGGGGAAGCTAAGGGATCTCTTGTGCCACGTTTGTGGTTTGGAAAACCTAATGCTTTGAAGGCTAACCTGGATTTCCAACTAAAATAATTACCGGAGACGGTAACACAAGAGTTGCTCAACAATATCAAACATGATTTTCTCCTGCTATCTCTCCACATCACCGCAGTTTACGAGTGGAAAGTCAAGGGCGATTGGCCCAGGGGCCACCTCAAAACCCAGTGCGTAACGCTCCTCCCACTCAGTAATCTAGGCGGATCACCGGTTCTAGCTTCGCTGCTCACCATTCCACTTAACTCAACCAGCATCTGACCCCCTTTGTGAAATAATCACCTCGATGGGAAAAGTGATGAATTAATTAAGCTTGTTTAGTGTTTTCTGTGGTTATGTGGTTTGTAAGACTATGATGGTGCCCTGTGCGAAAATAAGATGATTAGTAGAAAATTATGAATGTAGTTATTGCCACAATACCGGAGTTATTGCCACACTAAACTATAGTTTAACCACTTTTTTTTTCAATTGTTGAATCTTGAAATCAATTTGGAGCCAAAAAATCATGAGAAATTAATCTCAAATTTTTAAGGTTGGACTCAAAATATTCAAGTTAAATCGCGTAAGAAAATTAACAAACATGGGTTAATTTTACAAATGTCCGAAAATAAGGAGTTATTCTTAGCAATTTAACCTTTTATACACAATGGCACTAACCCAAATTTTACAAATGTCCGAAAATAATGATGGCATTAATCTCAAATTTTCTTTTTTTTTTTGATCGGAAACGGGAAAATCCCAAATACTATTAAGGCCTAGTAGAGTTCACGAGTCGCGGGGTGGCCCTACCCGCGACATCATCATACAAAATTTTGAGAACATCCGGAGGAATCTCATACAAAATATGAAAACCGATAGGAAAAGCAAAAGCTAACTTAGTGAGGGAGTCCGCGACCATGTTCGCTTCCCTAAAGACGTGAATGAGTCGGGCGTCGCCGGCCTGACTAAGAGATCTCTGACATCTAGAAATCAGAGTAAAGAGAGGGTGGGAGGGGCTGACTGTTTTGCAGATAAGATCAACCGCAAGCTTTGAGTCCGACTCCACAATGAATTTCTGATAGCCTCGGGAGCAAGCAAGATCGATGCCATTAGCAATTCCCCATAATTCAACCATAGGAACCGTACACTGACCTATGTTGTGCACGAAACCTCCAACCCACCTACCGTCGGAGTCACGGAGCACCCCATCCGCAGTGGCGCCCCCATCTTCATTAACCGAGCCGTCGGTGTTGATTTTAATAGTGTCCATCGGGGGCCTTTGCCACACCACCAACTCCTCCTCAGATCTTCGAGGACACTTGTTGATCGTCAAGTTAGAAAACGCCTTCTTGTACTCGGCCACTCTCTCTTTCACGAAACCAGCAGCGTTGCAAACTCTACTCCGGTTGTTGAAGACCTTCTCGTTCCGCCACTTCCACGTCCACCAGAGACTTGTCGCAAAAAGCTCTGGCCAGTCTAGCTTGTTCCCAATCTTCACCTTGGACATGATGTTGCTACGAAACCAACCTGCAAATTGGAGATTGAAAAAATCAGGACCCACACTTCTTGGAAGAATAGAGTTCCAAAGAGACCACACTTCCCTGCAGCCGCGGAAAAGATGCAGCAAGGTCTCAGCCGATCTGCAGCAAATTGTGCAACGGTCCGACGCAGCCAGGTGTCGCCTCTGCCTTTCGTGATTAGTGAGGATCGCTCCTCTAGCCACTAGCCAAACAAAAACCCAAATCCGCTCGGGAACATTCAGCTTCCAAATTGTACGGTACACATCTCTGTCATTACCACTAACCAAACCTCGTTGCGCGGCGATGTCGTAAGCTGTGCTGATGGTGTAATCCCCGTTCGAAGCTGGCAACCAAGATAAAGCGTCCTTCTTATCATCAACGAGGTGAATGGCTGAAAGCTTGAGCAGGACACCAGCTGGAAGCACATCAGCCAACTCATCCCAATGCCAGCCCATGCCAGGAGTCCAAAAGTGTCGAACTTTCAGCTGCAACTCGTCCTCGCTGACCTCCGACGTGGCTTCATCCAACAGCCGGATGCCATTGATCCAAACATCAAGCCAAAACCTTACAGTTCTGCCGTCACCCACATTCCACTTCGCCCCTGTCGCAATAACAGAGTGGGTGCTCGTGTAAATCCCTTGCCAAACCGCCGACGAGTTCGCGACCAAAGCCCCAGACTCGCGAACATACTTGGCACGGAGAATCGAAGACCAAACGCTGCCCTGACTTGAAAGGAATCTCCAACCGAGTTTGCCCACCGTTGCGAGGTTAAGATTATGCATCGATTTGAGGCCTAACCCCCCATCCAACATTGGCTTGCACAAGTCGTCCCAACCCACCAAGTGAATTCGCTTCCTGCTGCTGTCATCATTCCAGATAAAGTTACGCATGAGACAGTCCATCTGGTCACAGGTCTCCTTCGGGAGAATCACTGTCGCCATCGAGTAAGTCGGGATAGCGGAAAGAACTGACTTCACTAACGTAATTCGGCCGGCAAGACTCAATAACTTACCCTTCCATGAAGCAAGTCTGTTACTCATCTTATCAATAACGTGACCAAAAGTATTTTTGTCAACTTTCTTGTAGAACACAGACATTCCTAAGTAACTCCCCAAATCGGTGGTCACTTCAAAACCACACTCCTCACTCAAATTTTCTTGAAGGTGACGTAAATTTTTTTGGTCGAGGAATAAGTTTCCTGCGAACCTTCATTACTGTTCAACGTTGAGTAAAATTTCAAACTTCTTTTTTGTTAAAAACATTGCATGCTTTTGTTAAAAACAGAATCTTGAGTTATTAACATGCTTGTAACACGTTCACTTTCTGTTGTAAATACATAATGCAATCTTGCAGTGTAAAATTCCAACAAAGAAACTTATAAAGAAGGTGATTGGATTGGCTTGGATTAGATCCATGTGGCCAATTTAACAAACCTGTGTCATGAATACATTTCATTTGTGAATGAACATATCAAAAAATTGGCAATAAATTGTAAATTTGTATGAATCGCACAGCAAAATTCCAATCTCTATGTCCGTTTAGGCATATAGATCCTTTGATATGGTTTTTTCAAAATAAGGGGAATAAATGCCTTCAAATTATCCAAGCTTTGAGGGGGTATCATAACTCGTGTGTCATACAAACTATCATATATAGCTACTTGATGACCCAAGTCTTACCCGAGAACTTTGTTAAATAAAAATTACTATAATATATGTAGTTACATATGATACAAATATTACAATTTAAATTGTAAAAAAGTAATAATAGTAATGATTAGTTTAACAATTGCATACATAAAATAGATTTTTAATATTAAAAGATTATTTTATTATTAAAAACAATATTTGTTTATAATATTAGTTTAATATTATAAAAATGTTAAAAAAATTGATGCTCTTGACCCGTTGGGTCGATTTGAGTCCGCAGGAAAACACAATGACCCGATCTCCGACCCAATAAATCCATAAATTTTAATGACGTGAACGCACACACTCAAACTTGAAATGACCGAATCGACTCGACTGAAAGATCTCAAATTAAGGAATTCGTAATATAAAAAAATAAACATAGATAAGGATAAAAAAATTTAATATATTTCAAGATACGACATATCTATTACCATATTATTATAAAAAAATTATCATGTTTATTGATAAACAAAAATATTATACAAAAATCAACATATTTATGGTTAAAAAATTGAAAATTTGTCATACTTATGAATTAAAAAATTGTTATACTTATGAGTAATACATAACTATAAAAAATTATACTTAATACTTATTGATAGAAACTAATATAAAAAAAATCTACATATTTATGGAATATTATATATGTTATATTCATGGATAAAAATTTATATTAAAAAAAAATATGACAAAATATTTATGGATAAAAATATTGAGTTTGGTTCAAATTAAACGAACGCTATATCGTGAAACGAACTTTTCGTACTTTTTGTAGTGCGTTTTTCGGATTGCACTTTTTGTATTTTGCAATGCACTTTTATATAAAAAATGCACTACGAATTAGAAAAAGTGCATTCATTTCACGTTTTAGGTGAAGAGCAAGTTTCATTTGAACTAAACTCTAAAAATATTTATATAAAAATTTCACAATTAAATTATAGTGTTTTTTTTAATTAGGTAAGAATTAGGATGCACTCCTTCAAGGAGGGCGTCCTAGAGCATCCTTTCTGATGAGAATATAAAGTTCTGGATGAGTCTTAATGACCTCGATGGGGAGACTGTGGCCCAATTTAGCAATTTTATCGGCCACAACATTACAATCCCTAGTAATATAGTTAATTTGTAAATCACGGTCTCCGGAAGTAGAGACAAGGATATCGGATTTATTAATTCAATCTCCCAAGGGCATTTAATTATCCCTTTAAACGCATTAATAACCTGAAGGTTGTCTCCTTCAATAACTACCTTTCTTAAATTCCTATTTTTCACTTCCCGAATAGCTTCTCGGAAGGCTAGGGCTTCGACTTTTAAAACTGAGATCTTTCCAAAGTTACATGTTTTCAAGTCGATTATCCGGCCAAGGTGGTTTCTGAGAACAATTCCTCCCGTTGCTTGGTTATTAGCGAGCCTAGATGCATCAAAACTGATTTTGACTTGGTCTTGATTAGGTTTTTTCCAGTTCTTGTTCATTAATTTTCGTTAGTTTGCTAGTTGAGGTTTAACCGTTCTTATGCTTTCCTCGTCTTCCGACCATTGTTTTGCCTTGTCCCAATTTTTAATTTGGGTTTGGATATATCTTGTCAAATCCTGAATACCATCGCACTGATCTTGCTGAAAGGTTAGTTTATTTCGTTGATGCCAAACACTCCACCAAATAACCGCAATTTCCGTGAACTCCTTTTTTCCTAGCAGTTGTTTAATTTCATTCAGAATTACCCTTGGTGATTTATTATCAGGATCTATTCCTCTAATTACTTGGGCAGTGTTTGAGTTTACTTTATTTGTTATATAAGTCATGTACGAGCACTTAGTAAGTATGTGGTTTGTGTCTTCAATGGTACAGTCACACAATATGCATCCTCCTGGTGTAACAACCTGTTTTTCGCGTAATCGTGCTTTCGTAGGGAGACCATTATTATCTATTTTCCATAAAAAAAATTAACTTTCGGGTATATGTCTAGATTCCATATCCAGTTATTTAGGCTTGGAGTTTGTCCCTCTATGTTGGTAATTAACTCAATTGCCGAAGCAGTGGAAAACCACCCATTTTTGCTTGGTGCCCAGTAGAACCTATCTTGGATATAGTTATCTGGTAGGGCAATTGTTTGGATTTGGTCAACTATTTCATTTGGTAAAACTTGTCTTAATTGATCTGTTTTCCATGTTTGATCATTTGATATCCAATCTACAACTTTAAATGTTTCATCGATCATTGAAGGATCCTTGACATGGGGATGCAAGGGACCTTCAAGGATCCATCTATCCTTCCAAAAATTAATCGTTTTTCCGTCCCCAACTTGCCATATTAGTCCCTTGCAGAATTCTTCCCTAAGATGAATAAGTTTTTTTCATTGCCATGATGTATTCTGTTTTGGCTTATATGTAAAGAGGCTATCGCTTTTAAGGTATTTTTATGTCACTATCCTTACCCAAATATTGTTTGGTTCAACAAGGATTTTCCATAGTAATTTCATTTGTAGCGCTTTGTTCATATGTTCCGTTTTCCTTATTCCTAACCCACCCATTTCCTTTGGCTTGCATATCTTGTCCCATCCTACGAGTGGCTTATATTGTCTATCTTTGTTCCAGAAAAATCCTTTGTTAATCCTATCCATTTCGGCATGAATGGAACTAGGAAGCATGAAGCTTTGCATTACATAGTTGGGTTTTGTTGCAAGATTGGCTCAGATCAAGGTTGCTCTCCCTTCTTGAGAGAGCGAGTTTGCTTTCCATTTTGTAATTTGTTTCTGTGCCTTTCCTATGGACTCCTTAAATGTATCTTTGTTCACTTTTCCACTAATAATCAGGCATCCAAGATATTTTTCGATATTTGTCATTGTTGGGATTTCTAGCGTTTGGTGGGCTATGTTCCTTTGCTGTGCATTCATATTTTTAGACGCTTGGAATGCAGATTTGGTGTAATTTACTTTTTGTCCCGAAATCCTACAATATTCGTCAATTATGTTTTTTACCTTAGTGCACGAGCCCTGAGATGCTTTAGCAAAAATTATGATGTCATCGGCAAAGGCCATAAATGGTATTCTAATTCCACCACGAGTGATCGGAATGCCAATCGATTTTCTATCAGTTTCACTTGTTAATTGTAATTTACGTGCTAGGATTTCCGTCGCAAGGACAAACAGAAACGGTGATAATGGATCGCCCTGTCTAAGGCCTCTCTCTGGTTTGAACGGTTATGTGGGGACGTTATTGACAAGGACCGATAATGACACTGAGCATATGCATTCTTGAATCCATCCTACAAATTTCTTATCAAATCCAAATTTCTTAAGAACTTTTAGAAGGTAGTTTCAATCAACTCTATCATATGCTTTGCTTTCTCCATATCCAGTTTGATTGCAATCCAACCTGATCTTGAATGGCTCGGTTTGCAACAAAGGTCCCTTGAAGCGGGTGTGTTATTTTACTTATTACTTTCTTCAATCTTTTCGTTATGATTTTGGATATTATTTTGTATATGGTTGAACATAGACTAATTGGTAGATATTAAATTATAGTGATTGATATAAAATCAACATGAAACATGAAAGATTTTTTAAAGAGGCCTTGTTTTTTTTTTGTCTAGCGGGCCTGTCTGTAAACAGGCCCAAGTTCATTAAACTGATTTTTATTTTTTTTGAGGAAAGTTCATTCAGCATTTCAGCTGATAAACAACAACCCTGGGAAAGGAACAGAGAGAGAATCAGGACGGAACGACGGACTCGGGAGAGACAATCCTTCACCGCCGGCATACCTTCTTTGCATCGTCAAACTCTACAAATTCGTCTCGAAAATTGACCGGTTAGAACTTGTCCTTCTCAATTGAATTTTGTTTCTCATGTCTTTATGTCAGCTGTGGTTCTTATTTCTCAATTGAGAAAGATCCAAATATTCATTGTTTTTTGTGCCGCTGGCGCCTGGCTGAGAACTCCCGGCCGCCGGTAGAGGCGGCCGCCCTCCGCGCCTCCGCATCCCCACCTGCCTCCGCCACTGGTAGTGAGTGTCAGATGGATAAGTTCAAAATTTCATGGTCATTTTACATGTTCAGGAGCTGCTGTATTTGTTGGGTTAAAATGGCTAAAATAATGCTATACACTGCCGCTAGGTTTTAAAGTTATCTGGATGTAAATTATTGGAATTGGGAATTCATCCCAGCAGAATCTTTCCAACCATGTCAACATGCCAAAGAATAGATTACTAAACCTAATTTAAGGACCGTTTTGCAACATTGCGTTAATTGATTAATGACCTTAGTAATTCAAAAGATTTCAAATGGAAGTGGCTGAGAAATTTATTTTTGCCTTTGAAGTTAAATGGCTAAAGTCAAGGAGAATGGGAAGGCTAGTAAAGACACTTCAGATCCTGTTGCAGCAGAGATGGACACGGAGGTAGTGGAAGAGGATAAAGAAGTCGAGGATGAAGTGGAGAACAAAGAGCAGATGGGTGAGGAGCAGGAAATTAAAGAAGAGGATAGAGAGGAAGAGCAGGACGAAGACGAGGTGGATGATCAAGCTACTAATGAACAAATGCAGTCTAATCAGCAACTGGGTACAAGTAATGTTGATACAAATGCTACTAGTAATGAAGCTAGCAGAGTGGAGGAGTTGCTTGAGGAAGATGATAAGCCTAAGGATTCTGAGCATAATGATGTTGAAATGCTCTCCAATTCTCCTGAGCCAGATAAATCTGCTAATATTGCTGGGAAAGTGAATGAAAAAGCATGCACAAAAAATGAACAGGGTTCTGCTGGGCCTTGTGATGAAGAACACGTTGATGCAATGTCAAAAGGCAACGGTAATGTCAAATGTGAAAGAGCTTCTGATAATGGATGTACTTCTGGTAATGCTGGTAAGGATGCAATTTGCGGCGAGTCTTCTGCAATGGATGATAAAAATCTGCCAGCAGTTGTTAAAGAAGAGGTAAATATTAAAGCAATGGCAATGATCGTGGACGATGTGGAAAAAATAAATGATGTGTCAATGGCAATGGAAAGTGCCGAACGGAACCACTTGTTTGTTTTTGATGATGCTTCCGAGGGTGGTGAATCAGGAACAGAAGAAGAACAATTGGCATTCATGAAAGAGCTGGACGGTTTGTTTAGAGAGAAAGGCATGGACTTTAAGGCTCCAAAGTTCTATGGAGAACCATTGAACCTTCTTAAGTATGAACCTATTTTTTGTTATGGTCAGGCTTTTGTTTATAGCTCCACTGCCTTGCTCTTTTGTCTAATTCTGTTTGTTGCTGTCTAGGTTATGGAGAGCTGTGATCAAATTGGGTGGCTATGACAAGGTATAGACCATGTTGACTATAATCTATTTTTTTGTGTAAAATCAATCGGTGCTGATGAATATTTTTACCTGATGCATTGTTATGATAACTTTTGATCTTCTGAAGTTAGGTTGGTGAAACATATATAGGTTATATGCTATATTGCATTTGAACTTTATGTTTTCTTTTGTTTAGGGTGAGACAAGTTAACTGCCATTTTATTTGAGGTGTAGGAAAGTTAGCTATTCCAAAACTGACTAACTTTCAGAGACTACATCTCCACGATGAATGCACGTATATAAAAGTACAAGTGTGTGTGCATGAATGTAGAAAACTATGTCTATTCTTCTAACATAATGTGTAGCTAGTATTCTTACATGATTTCTTAATGTTTTTTTTTGTAGGTAACTGCGTGTAAGTTGTGGCGGCAAGTAGGCGAGTCCTTCAATCCCCCAAAGTAATGAACACTGCTTTTCTTGATGCCATTGTTTTCTACAAATTTAGGATGAAATGCAATAAAAAAACTTTTTCCTGATGCAGAATGTCTTTGGAACTTATTTGTGTGTATGTATGTAGTTGCCTATGGGGAATATTTAATAGTGGTCTTTAATTATCCTCTGATTGCTCTTGCAGAACATGTACAACTGTTTCATGGACATTTCGTATATTTTATGAGAAGGTAGATTTCATATATGTCCTTTTCATACTCTTATAATTTTTTCAATAATTAAAGTAGGCACTTCTCTTCCTGTACATATTGTGATGTTTTTATTGTTGTCTTTTGGTATTTCGGTTTAGCCGTTCTGAATTGTTGACTTCATGAAAAATACTGGTCGCCCCCTACATTTTCCTGCTGGAAATGTGGCCTGCAAAATGTACTAGGTCAAAGTAAACTGTTGGTAAGTTAGTACAGAGTAGATTCAGTTTTTTTTTTCTTTTTCTCAAGGATTTGAGGGTATATTAAGGGTATATGTTTTTTACTAGTCACATCGGAATCAGATTCTTGTGGGGTGAGTTGATTATCCTCATTAAGTTATTACAAGTCTGTTCAAACTGTAAGTTTTCGTTAGTAAATAAAGACATATAAATCCTTCTACTGTGTGTTGAAAGTGGCATTAGTATGACGTATTTATGATGCCTGGGGTATTACTAACCTTTGGATATATCTTAGGCAAAACATTGACTTGAAATTGTGCTCTAGAGTCACAGTAACCTTCCTTGCTACTTTGTAGTAATTTTAATTGTTGGAGAATTTAGTTACTAGCCAAATCACTGATGCTGATGTATAGGAAGAACTTAAATTATGCCTTCTTATCCTGACAGTCACAGTGTCAGAGAGGCTGCTCTTGGAGGATCTTGAAGTTGGAAAATATACTATGAGCATACAACAAATATAGTTATTTGTCTGCTTGTCTATATTGCATATCATGATATGCAATATAAACTTGGCTTTTTAGAGACCTTTCCAGCTTTACTCCTGGAAGTTAACTACTTTTTATTAGATCATCTAGTCTTGTTAAAACGCTAATTTGTCTACTTTAGCTGCTGTTAAATTCCATTTAACCTGTTCCTTTTATGTTTCTTCCGTTTCCATAAATAAAAATATCAAATTTTGTGCCAGCCAGTCTAATTGGTTTACTGTCTTTTCAGGCTCTCCTTGAATATGAAAGATATAAGATTAGTGGTGGTGAGCTTCATATCCCCCCTACAGTTACTGAGCCTGTGAGTATGGAAAGCCCGGTAAATATGCTAAATTTTTTTTTCAGTAGAAATTCCTTATCATTTTCTGCTTGACATGTGATGCAGTGTATGTTTATCAGATTAGCTTTCAATTTAAGCAAGCATATGCCCTTATCCATAGCTTATAGAATAATGTAGCCATAACTGTAGTCTTGAATACACATCATAAAATCCTTTGCAAGTATGCCAGTTCTACAGGTGTGGACTGTGAAATTGAATAAAATAAGTGAGTTGGGATAAACAAGAACTAGTACTTTTGCTCTTAAGTGTCTAGATGGGAAAACAATGTGCTTAAGCTTGTGAGCGAACTTTCTTGGTTGGTAGAAGATGTCTCATTGGCAGGATTTTACTGTCAATGGTACCACCATCATTGCTAAACTCTAAACCTTAAACCCTAAACCTAATTATCAATTGACAGTTCTTACTGATTAATGGATTTGTTTGCATTATTAAAATGTTAATCATTAAATCTTTTTCCATGTGCAATTCATGAGATTTTTCATTCTTATGTTCATCAATCTCTTGGGCATTTTGCTTGTCTGGGGAAGTGTGATCAATCAGCCAAAAAAGAAAGAACTCTGATTAAAAAATTCGTTCAGGTCTTCTTATCATCATTCATGATATTCGTTGTACAGGTTGTAACTAGTCAAGCTCCTGGATCAGGTAGGGCACGCAGAGATGCAGCTGCTCGAGCCATGCAGGGTTGGCACTCCCAGCGTCTTCTTGGAAATGGCGAAGTTGGTGACCCAATTATTAAGGTTTGGATCCTATTCTATGTTTAAGTATAAAATTATGCTTCATTTTTTTTTTTTTTTTTTTTTTTTTTTTTTTCTTCTTCTTCTCATTAATATTCAATCATTATATTATGACTAACGTATGTGAAACATTTATGTTATAGGATAAGAGCCCTATCTCTATAAAAGGTCGGGAAAAACATCTGAAGAACATTGGTTGGTTCTCATACATATCACATTCAGCTTCTGCTTGCATTTGAGATAGTTTCTTTAAAAAATGCTTTTGATTGTGCAGGAGGGCAAAAACGAAAAAAACCACCGGCAGAAGTTGCAATTAATGCCTCACGAAGCAAATTGATACAGGGATCGTAAGTTTCATGGGCCTATATATTGGATGTTTCTTTTATGCTATCTGGTTTTGGATTGTTTAAGAAATGAACTCTATGCTCGTGCAATAACTATGTTTGAATCTGACTTTTGAATCATTCATTCAAAATGGAGACCCGCTGCAGCATATGAAGTGTTGTCAGTGATTTGTTTTTGTTTCATGTTCAAGCGCCCTTATGCTCTACCTTTTTCCAGACTTTTTGTCAAAAAACTTCACTTTGAAATGCTTTTCTTAAGCTTTGTACCCATGAATCACTCATTGTGATTGCAAATATCCTGTAAAATGTATGACACTAATTAAAATTTTAATTTTCTAGGTCTGACACTGCTGTTATTGATGTTGGGCCACCAGCTGATTGGGTGAAGATTAATGTCCGAACTACAGTAAGTTTCAACTGCTGTTATCCATGAGCTTTTATACTTCTGAAACAATGTCTTCTTTCAAAGCCAATGCGTAGAGCTCCAAATACTGAAAATTTGAATCCATTTGTTGCAGAAAGATTGCTATGAGGTCTATGCTTTGGTTCCAGGACTTCTAAGAGAAGAGGTGAGCATTTCCCACTTTTCATCCACTTGATATGTCTACTTGTACAACGTTATCTTTGAATAAATAGATCCACATTCTGACTCTGACAAAGTATCTAGCCAATCCTTTGAGAATTGCTAAATTCATCTAAATTACTTGTAAGATAGCTTCTTTCTGTTACTTCGAAAGTAGCTGCTGACATAGGATAGAAGTTCTCTCTTTCAATTTAATTACCCAACTTGTACATATTTAGGTACGGGTTCAGTCTGATCCAGCAGGACGCTTGGTGATAAGTGGTGAACCGGAGAATGCAGACAATCCTTGGGGCGTGACGCCTTTCAAAAAGGTAAATTTGGTCCTTTTATAGGGTAACTGCATAAAATTAACCAGTCAATTGTTTTTGGGAATTGATAAATTCAATCCAATGTATTCAGGTTGATTATTCTGATAATTCATGTTTTTCAAATGTATCCAGGTTGTTAGCTTGCCATCAAGAATCGACCCACATCAGACTTCGGCTGTGGTGACATTGCATGGGCAGTTGTTCGTTCGTGTTCCATTTGAGCAATCGGATTGATCCTGAAAAATGGTAGTTAAGGGGGTATTAAACAATGTAATCAGGACAGGAGTCATAGTTACTTTCATCTTCTGTAAAGACAAGCTTTTACCCACCAGCTGAAATTCTAGAAAATCTTAGTCATTAGGTTTAGTTGGAAGCCTTGTTTGGGTAAAAAAAAATACAGTGTGTATGAGTTCAGGTTATGTGAATCGTTTCAGATTGTAGTTAATTGGATGTAAGACATACTAATCAAAACTCGCTTAGATGCACAAACTATCCTTTTGCTGGATGAAATGTCAGTTTTCTGATTATGTTATTTTATAATTCAATCTTTCTTCAATAGCCTGGCTTCAAGAGATAGAAAAAGTTATTCAGTATATGCAGAAAGTAATTGAGTTGTAAGCCATAGTTTCCAAAGTTATCAGGATCCGGGTTCGAGGATTGAATCGTAAAGAGTTTTTCAGATCGAAAGATCGGATAGTTGAATTAAGGTACTCGTGTATTATAACTAAGAACATGTGAGGTACTGTATTATAACTAAAAACATGTGAGAATAACATAATAAATATATTTTCTTAAAAATGAAGTAAAAAGCTTATAAACAATATTAATTTGATAAGTAAAAAAGTTGCAAGATGAAAGAGGTAATTAATTTTATGGGAATGAGATGTAAACTTTTGAACTTTTTAATACTAATATATAATTATAATAGTCACTCTATACTAAGAATCGTTAAAATTGTATGCAAAACTAATATCAAATAATTTGGATTTTAAATCAGTTAAGATCTTACTTAAGACCACGGATTGTTTCACCAGATATGAATTATAGAATAGGACTGAGATTTTGATATCCTTAAAAGTTTCCATTGAATCTGCTAACCACATAATTTGTGAGTATAAAAGATTGATCACTATCGTAGTATATGGAGACATTATGTGAAAATAGTTATCCATTCTTTACATGCGAAGTCATAAAATATAAGTAGGAATTGCACTTCTATCAGCAGAAAACTTAACAGCAGGTTTAATTAGTTTATTACTAAATTTGAATTTAATACTTCGGAGGTGGTGTTTCACAAATTTGAGTCCGCTATCAAATTCCAGAATTTTAAGCAATATAAGTAAATTGAAAAATAAAAGATATTTAAATTAACCTCAAAAAGAATATAAATGCCGTCTTAGCTCAGCTGGTAGAGCGCGTGGCTTTTAACCACGTGGTCGTGGGTTCGATTCCCACAGACGGCGAGTTTGTTTTATTTCTAGTTTTTACCGGAAGTAATTTTTTAATATTTTGCCCACAACTGCAAGAATTTACTCTTTTTTTTTTCCGTTGCCCAATGGTTTTTGGGGGTTATGTTTTGGGTAGGTTCAACTGCAAGAAGTTGTCTCCTGTGTTATTTTTGCTCGAATTTCGTTGTTCTTGTTTGGGCTAGTTGGGCCTGCCTTGCTTTGTGTGTTCACTTAGTCCATCATATTGGGCTTTTGTTGGGCTGGTTATGGCCTCTTACTTTGGGCTTATGCCCGCTAAGGGTTAACTCTTTGTTTTTCCTGTTTACTTGTCTTTGCAGGTCTTGCACAAGCCCGGTATGCACATCGCCGTTGTTGGGACTAGTGGTGGGGTATGGTTTGAGTCGGACGGCCGTTGCGTTGTACTCTCCAATTCTCCTTGTTTTTAGTCCATGTTGGTCGATTGTTGTTTTTCCGTTGCTTGTTTGTTCTTTGCTTGCTTGCAGTTGCCGACTTTCGGTTGTCGTTTATCGGCCTCTCGGTTTGTCTGATAAACGAATCTTTACCTATTCAAAAAAAAAACTCGATCCGAATTACACATTTAATTTTTTGTGATAGTCCTTTAATTTATTTTTTTCATATTCAATGAAATTAAACTCCACACTTCATAAATGTGAAATAGACTGTTTACTACCTAAGCCAATTCTCTTTGATCAACCCACGCACACGCATGTGCGTATGGCTCAACGGTTGAACCTCTTGTCCATGTGCAAGAAATCTCATGTTCGAGCGCCAGGGCGGCGATTTGCCCTTCTTTCTTAGAATTAGGGTAGCTCAAGTACTACTTGAACTAGCCTATTTCATTTTTTTAATCACTATCTCATTTTCTTGTCTAGAACACCATCAAATTAAGTGAATAAACATAAATACCACTCAATTTTTCATTTTGTGAAAAGAGATAATTATAGAGGAGCACGAAGAAAGGGCTCTTTGAAAGGAGATCTTGAGAAGGTCATTAGGCACGAGGAGGGTACGAGAAGAACAACTAACCTTTGTTACACAAGGATTGACCACTATCAATACCGTCATAGTCGTCATATCTATTTTCAATTTTTCTCCACTTGTTAAGAAAAACGTTCATCCTTCTCCCCCTCCCCCTCCCCCTTTCTATAATTTACCCAAAAAAATGACTAAAAGTATAATTTAATATAATTGCTACCTTTGTAAAAAATATATTTTTAATAAAAATTATTACTTTTTTTTTGTCTAGAGGGTCAACCAATTACTATCAATGTCATTCAAGATAAAAAATAATGCTAATTATATAAAAAATATTTTTAATTAATAAGCGTAGCAAGCCCCACCCCACAGGCCAACACTCACCCCGATATCCCATTATATTCCTATTTCCACCACGTTCTCAACTTCTCGCCTATTCCCCAACGAGAATAGAACAGAGAATTTTTGTTTGTTATAAGGTTATGAATGGAGTCTTATTTGTTAAAAACTATTTAAGATAAATAATTAAATTAGAATTTGAACATTTAAAACATTTAATAATATCAAATTTAAATAAGATAAATTAAATTATTATTTTCTCCTTTCCCGTCCCTTCCCAAATTGAGAATATAAAAAGACCCAATTCCCATCAATTGTTGTAGGCGTTGTTTTATTCACGTGCAGTTTTTTTGGGAACCAACACAATCTATTTGGATCGTGCGACAAAACGTCGTCGTCGCCCATCTAATTATTTCGCCCACTCATGAAGTGTATATAAGGGGTAAAATCTTCACAAATTAGCAGCAGCCCTTAGACCTTCCTTGTCTGTTGTCTCCTTGACCGCCATACGACTATGCGAGACTCATCCGGCCTCGTCTGATCTCTCTCTCCCTACTACCTAAGAATTCGCCGTTCCACTTGTTTTTCTCATCCATCAAAATCCTGGAATTCCTTGCGAAGATTAAGTATGGACGCTCCATCAACGGCCAAAAAGAAAGGTTTTTTAGGTTTTTCTATTTTTCAGATTATGCTTTTGTGAAATTGTATATAACGGTTGATTTGGGGATTTCAGACTTGAAACGGCAACTGATCATGCTGAAGAAGGACGACAAAGATATATGCAGGGTTCGATGCTCGTTGCTAATAGAACTGTAGGTAGTCATTGTTGTTATGCTGAAACGCTTGTTGATTTGAGGCTTTAAATAGCTTCTCCATCTGGCATTTCTTCTAGTCTCGTACCACATTGTGCACATTACACATAGTAGTACTCTAATCCAGTAGAATTGTAGAAGCTTTGTAGACCTATAAGAGACTCTGTACCAATTTGAAGCCTTTCAGCACAAAACATTGGAAAAGTTGCAAGGTCATATTTTTTAAAGAACATAAATTTGATTTATATGTTGTTTTGGAGTTTTGTTAGAACTTAGAACTACAATCTAGTAAAATTTTGAAATTCGAGGCACTATCTGGTTCTTATGTTTCTTCTTGTTGTTAAAATCCAAGTCTAAGTTTTGTCCTACTGAATGTTTCTTACAGGCCTGCATCATGGAATATAACTGACTTTCTTCCGGAAAGTATATTGGAGAACCTTGCTGAATGCAATCATGTTCATATATACCCGGATTCTTCGAATGATCATCATATTAAAGAATGGGGACGCTTTTTGCGTTACCTTCGAGACAACAAAAAAGTAAGCATATGATCTCTAGGAATGTGATTTGGTTACTTCTACTTTCTTAAGTTGTGATTCTCTTAGCTTTATTGTATTGGCAAAATGAGTTATATTGTACTGTTCCTTGATCCTTTTTTTTTTACACAATAAACTCATTTTTTTTTTGAAACGGCATTAAAATCTCCTAATGTACCAAAATTTTATTCTTGACATAATAATATCAATGCATATATTTTTCATGTTGTTCAGTTTTCCCTGGACATAGTTGCTCTTTATTGCAGATGATTAAATTAGTGCTGGACAAGTGTAGGACTAATTATTTTATATCCATATACAGAATTACGAAGAGCATGAACATGTATTTTGGTCACAAGGACTAATGTGGAAGCATATGTTTTGCAACTGTAGGGGGAATAAGAAATATGTGTCTTTGAGTGCATTGAGTTGACTCATACTCGTCGTTCAACTGTATAGTAGGTTTCATTCATGTTATTATTTGTATGTGTTCAAGCTTTTTATAAGTGGCTCTTGCATATTTTTAGCGGATAGCTGTTTGTTCATATGTATCACTTCTGCAAGTTGCACTTATGAAGTTATATTTTGCATTGTCTTTTGTTTGGCTTCATTTCTGCTCTTCCTTTGGATAAGTCGTTCAAATTGTTGTGGTCCCAAATTTTCCAACCTATGAAGCTGAAGCCACAACTTCCTAGCTAGTATTTATAGTTTCATATATTGTTTCAATGATGTAACCTTCTTGTCATATTTTGAAAACTTAATATTACTTTTCACTAACAGATATTGGGTTGTAGATTAATTAAGAGATCCATTCACGTTTAGAAGTTGCTGGTTGGTGTCACTTTTTAGATTTTTGTTAAATTTTCTTTTCTCTTCGAGCATTGATTTCAAGTCTTATCTCTTTATAGTTAGTATTTTAATATTTGACCTATCTCATTATTATTACTCTTTTTTTCCAAAGGTTGCCATTGCGAGATCAGAACCATATTGTTTTTACATACTTCCTCCTGATACTGGTGCCATTCTTGATTCTGCAAAAGTTGCATACGTGGTAGAAGTAGTAGTTGATACATGTGGGGATCAAAAACATTCATTATCTGGTAAATTAATCTGGTATATTTACTTCACTGATTAGAAAACAATGTTATTCTTCCTATGTTTATCTTTATATATACCAATATTATTTGTCCAATTTTATATCATGCTTCACTTCTGATGATAATTTATATTTCTATTTACTTGTGTGTTTTGGCCTACAGCTATTGGTAATGATATGGCTCAACCACACAGAACACCAGCCACACATCCTGAGAAAGCAGTTTCATTAGATAATATTGGAAAAGAAGTGGTGAATCCTGATAGTGAATGTACTGAAAAGGACAGTGCACTTAATCCTAATCGTGCCTCTATACACCCAAGTTTCCTAGAAAATCTTGGTCGAGCTCATGATTGGATATTTGGAGCAATAGCAGAGCTTGTAGATAATTCTAGGGATGCAAAAGCTTCAAGGCAAGTCATTTTTTCTCCAACTTTTACTTGCTTTCCTTTATTCCTTATTCTTGATTGAGAGCGCATTGTGCAAAACTGTTCTTTCTTGAATATATTTTGATTTAAATGTTAATTGGCTGACAAAACAGGATGGCAATTTTCATTCAGAACCTATATTATAGGAAAGCTCGAGAAGAGATTCCTGTGCTCTCTATTGTAGATGATGGCTGTGGAATGACCCATGAGGAGATACAAAAGATGGTCTCATTAGGCCACAAGAAACTAGACAAGGATGATGTTGATCGAATTGGAAGGTTTGGTACTGGTTTCAAGGTGCCTTCTTGATACGATATGGCTTGGTGGCAAATCATTTTATTATTGTTAATTATTTGACTTCATACTATGCGTGTGTAGATATGATTTCATCTTTGCTATAGTCTGTCTGCCTCAGTGGCATTTTGTTTTATCTTTTGTTTTATCTTTTGTTTTGCATTTGACTTTATGTGGTGCATTGCTCATCTTAAAATTTCCCTTTTCAGACAGGAGCAATGAGACTTGGGAGGGATGCTTTGGTTATCACACAAACTGCTGATTCCCGATCAATTGCCTTTCTTTCACAATCACTAAATGAAGGAAAAGAGGTCAGCAATTATTTTAATACACCCTACTACAACTTGTAAGAGTTTTTTTGTTGGTAGCATAGTTGGTTTGCATGCAAAATGTCTTTTCTGAGGTTAAAGTTTTCTGGCAATTTGGAGCTCCTTGGTCTGATCATATCTGTGTGTGCTTTAGTTCTAGTGTTACCTCTAACTGACACATGTTTAGTAATATAGTTTTCTCATATTTTGGAATATAAACTTCACATCATTTGTTTCATTACAATTCTAAAATTACTTTATGGTCCAGGTCCATTTTTTCAAAACAAGTCATGAGTTGAATGTAAAACTATAGTATATGAATGTATTCAGAATGATAAAATGAGGTCAATGCTTAAAAGAAGATTGTATTGACATATATATCTCATTGCTTCCTTTTTTACTTCACGTCAACCTTCTTAAAAGAAGGTTGATGTGAAGTATCCTGATTTAGCAGGTATATCTAGAGATTACAACATAAGTATGTATTGGGGATTTTAAAAATATTTTTCTTTGTTTGGATTGCATCTTATCTTTGTAATTCTTTATTTTAGATTCATTACATGGGATTTGTTAGATATTCTGTACATCAACTGGTAATAAAATTATAAGACTGATCCTCTTTTAATTTGTTTATATCATCTAGAATCTCGAAATACCCATTATTAGCTATCAGCGTCGTGGACAATCTATGCTGTTGGACACTTCTATCCAGTCTAAATCATTGGCCAAGTATAACATGAAGGCAATAAAGGAGTTTTCTCCATTCGATAAGTTTCTCATTGGAGAGAAAATAGCCAATTTTGATACTGGTACGGGAACACAAATACATATGTGGAACCTGGATAAGTGGGGCTCAAGTTACACTTTGGATTGGGAAAGTAGAAAGCCTGAGACGATACTTTCTCAAGGTGACATAGCTACTCGCCATAGACAAGTTAGAACTCGTCCTGGGCAAATAAGCCGAAAGGTTGGCATTCTCTATCTTGATGTTTTTATTAGCAAAATGTTTCCTTTTTTCCTTATGCTTTCTATTTTATAGTTTGGATGGGGGAATAATGCCATGTGGAATTGGGCTAGCAGCAGTAACAACTTGTATTTATGTTAGTTTAGGAATTGATATAATCATTGTTTCAGGTGCCGTTGGACTATTCCCTCCAAGCTTACTTAAAAGTGATCTTCTTAGATCCTAGAATGAAGATATATGTTCAAGGTTCAAAGGTGATTACATTTTCGCTTGTTTGTCTTGCTATAATTTACCAGTCTCCCAAATTTGACATTTTTAATACAATAAAACATGCTTTTTAATCCTCAGTTAGTACACTAATTTTGACTACGAGGCCCATTATAAATGACAATCATAAAGCTTATTACTATCTAGGTTAATTGGAAAAGGAGTGCATGTAGTATGACCTTTCTAGATATCTGGAATAATTTCTGGACAAATTGAGGACACAATAAAAGCATAAGTATCAAGGCTGAAAGTTGTCTTATGTTTATTGACTAGCTGAGCTTTTCAACAGGTTAAAACCCATCCCTTGGCAAAATTCCTCAGCAAGACCGTGATTGAAAATGGTGTTATAATGGGGAAACCTATCCAGTTAACTCTTGGTCGCTGTCAGCTTGAATGGGAGCAAGCAAACTGTGGAATCTTTCTATATTGGCATGGCCGATTGATTGAAGTAAGTGGAAGTATCAATCTACAAAATTTCTATGTTATTCAGTTTGACACAATGTGCTTAAGGTGCTTAAAATACCACACCAATGTATGTGCAATGTGTTTGGTAGCTACTTGTTTAGTGGATGTAAATTTTTCGTTTGAATTTGAATAAGTGTATTATTGCATCTAATGCTGTTCTGAACTATAAGAGTTTTGGCCAGGCCATTGAAATGCTGCAAATAATAGGTAACTTCTGGTTAATGTAGGGAGACTCGATGCCAGTAGGGTTGCACTATAAAGAAAAAGAGCCTTCATTTTGTGACCATTGTAATTAGTTGGATAACAGAGTTCTCTGGAACATGGACTCTGGAAAAATCACAAAAATCTGGATACATAATCCAAAATAGAAAAATAAATGTTGTCCTAAATAATTATTGTGAACTCCAAATCTTAAGAATCTGAAGCAAAGAGTTCATGTTTAGATCTTGTGGATAATTACTTGTCCCTGTCTACTCTTTTTAATCATAATACAAGTCTTCATAATATTCCTCTGTTTATGTGGTAATTTTATTTCCTATACATCTACTATTTGACATCTACTGCTCACAATTTCTTCTCATGCAACCTTCTTCCATAGGCTTACAAGAGAGTAGGTGTTATGTTTCATAGTGCCGATGCAGCTCGTGGTGTGATTGGTGTGATAGATGTGACCACTTTAATGGTAAGTTTATCGCGCCTGACTTTTTTTTGTTCTTGCTGGTCTGAATCTGTTTTGACCATGTCCCTAATCTTTTTGCATGTGCTGTTACTCTCTGAGAACACAATTTATTGTAAATGATTGTGATATTATAGCTGCATAAATTGTAAGTGGAATTCTGCTAATAAGTTTCATAATTCTGATTGGCTCACCGCTTCAAACAGGATGGTGGTGAGAATGGTATTGATTTTGTTCACAGTAACAAGCAAGGATTCCTTGACTGTGAGGCTTATACGAGACTGGTGGAGTGGCTGTCAAGCAAAGTCAATGCGTACTGTGATACATACGTCGATCCTCTTCTTGTGGTACAAGTTTATCCCTCTCTCTATATATATATCCTGATATTGCCATTTGTGAAAAGATTAAGAAATCTCTTATTTCCTTTCTTCTCTGTGTCATAAACTGAAGAGTCAAATAAGTTAAAAGTGTTTCTTCTGTATTGTATGCAGAAAAAGGAGGATGCTGAATGCAAGCCTGATAATGAGTGGGTCCAGTGCGATAAGTGTAGGAAATGGAGGATGCTAACCCCAGGCTTCAACAGCAAGAGATTACCTCGAGAATGGTAATTGCATCTATTGATAACTTAAATCTTTTCTGAATCATTTTATTATATCATGGTTTAGATCAATTTGGTAACTTTGTTGTGATTTATTCTTTTGTTTTCTTTATGTGTGAACTTTTGTAGGTTTTGCTTTATGGAGCCTTTCAATGGAACATGCAACGCTCCTGAGCAGAAGCTTCAAGCCGGAGTAGTGACTGTCTCTACCAAACGGTCTGGGTACGATCACAGCCAGAAAAGCAATGAAGATCATCATGGTCGTCCCAGCAACTCGTCTGAAGGTACATTAAACCTTTTCCCTCTTCAGAATTCTTTATCTAAGAAATTCAACTTGGAACTTGGAAATAATCCAAACTTGATAAAATCCTAACTTGTAGTGCTTGTTTGGTGCAACTTTGATAAAATCCTAATTTTGGTGCATTCTAACTTAATTCAGTTATTATTGTCACATAGCTGAATTTCAGTTTTTCTTGGGTCTATTGGGCGTGCCCCATCTTGACCTCCCAGATTCCGCTGTAGCGGAGCCTCATTGGGTCAATGATGATGATGACACAGATTTTTGGAGAATTAAGGTGGCTTCTATGATAAAACATGTTTTGAAAACTATAAGAAAATAAAACACCATTCCAAAACTAAAAACTGGGAACACAATGTTGAACCAAACAAGCCTCTAAATAGCTGGATTATGGTTTAGTCGTCGTCTCTTTGTTTTTTATCTACCCAAATCTTTCAACTCCTATTGACACTGTTTGCTTGTAATGTGACAGATAAGCTAGATGAGATCAAGGAAGATGATGGGGAAGTTGAACGACCCTTGAAGAAGCTTAGAAGAGGGCCAGGAAGGACATGTAACAGAAAATGAATGGCTTCCCATATGAATGTACAGGTACAGAGCAGTTAGGCGTACCTTTTTACTAAAGAACTTACTAGTTTCCACTCTCTTTTGTTCCTTGATAAGAAATGTATAGGCAGGGAAGAAAACTAATTGTCTTAGAGCCCTTTTTGTTTAGAACAACTTTTAGTCAGAGAAGAAAATCATTGTGCTACGCACCCTAGGGATACTGGTGTATGCTGTCATGGAATGTGAACTGATGTTAGAGATTCATGTTTATTGGTGAACTCTTAATTTTAATTTCATGTGATCCAGTTGAAACTACTAGAGGTCTATGATGATTTGTTGAAATATTAAAGTTAAAACTAACATGTGGTCCAGATGACAAAAGGAAACTACTAGAGGTCTATGATGATTTTTTTTGGTCGAAAATTCATCATACGTTTTTTTTGACAAAAGGAAAGTATTATGGGAGAGTAAAGTAATTAGGATGATCAACTGCCTGTTTTGTTATAGTAGACCATCCTGCAACATCTTGATAGATGAGCTGAAGCCTGAAGTATATCAAGATCCTTGATCATCTCAGAATATTGTGATTTTTTTTTATAAGGAAAGGAATTAGGGAAATTGTGATTTTTTTAATAAATTGTCCTAGAACATCTTTGCGGATGAGGTCCCTAAGGACACTCCAACTTTGAAAATCTTAGAACATTGTGATGAATTTTCGACCAAAAGAAATAAAATTGTGATTGATACTTTTGGGGGCAGTCAATGAAATAAGTATGGGGTTTATTATCGCATATAAAATAGGGATACAATTTTTCATCCTTGTGCCAAGATGGGCAACGGGGCGGGGATAGTGGTTCTCGTCTCGTCCCGTTTTCCAGTGGAAAAATCTATGAGGATCCCTGGTTTTCTCAATGATTTTTTTTTGCCAAATCTATAATTACTACGGAGTATATATTTTGTAACCCTAACCTAAATTGTAAACATTCACACCTTTTAAATCTT
This sequence comes from Fallopia convolvulus, assembly GCA_964016875.1. NCBI lineage: Eukaryota > Viridiplantae > Streptophyta > Magnoliopsida > Caryophyllales > Polygonaceae > Fallopia > Fallopia convolvulus. The sequence goes on from OZ024726.1 coordinate 57,868,081, forward strand.
AGGATCTTTATTTAAGCAATAAAAAGTATGTAATAATTTATAACCAATTAAAGAAAAAATAAATGCATGTATCTTATTGATGTGAATTTGAGAATTGTTTAAACTTGATTCTATTATGATCTTTTCCTACAACAAATATTGAAGTTGATGTAATTCTTTTATTACGATCTTTATTTAAGCAATAAAAACCTATAGCTTAATTATAATTTCTTAACTAAAATTGTGACAGTGATGGCCAAAATCTAACTTTCACAAAGAGAATGGAAAATATTTCTTTTTATTTATTTATAATATAATGTTTAATTATTTTTAACAAAATCTTAAATTATAATTATAATTATAGTTATATCATTAAATGTCAAAAAATGGAAGTTCCTTTTGGTACCCTCATATTTTTGACTTTTCCTTTTGGTGCCCATAAAAAAATCTTATTCCTTTTGGTACCCTTTAGTTTTTGATAAATTCCTTACCGTAATCTAAAGTTTATGAAAATACATTTTTCATCCAATTTATCCTAATTTCTGTTAAAAAATTTAAAAAAATATAAAAAAATTGGATTAACATAACCTAAAGCTGGCGCAGATGGATGCTGACACCTGGGCAAGGAGGTAGGCGGGCAATTAGACCCACGGGAAGTGGCGTAGCGCCGCGAAGGCGATGGTGAGCGACGGGTTCAGGTGAGCCTCCGAGATGTGCCCTTTCGATAGAATGACTATCATCGCTACGCTGCCAAGTCCGACTTTCCCGATCAGCGCCTCCGACGCTGTATTTCTGGTTCACGATCTGCGTCGCGGTCGCCCTGAATATCAGTATGAATGTCCCCACGAACTCCACCACCAGCTGGATTTATTTACCCCCGATAGATTCTTAACAAATTACTGGATTTAGAACACATAGTAAACCGGATTATGGGTTTCGATTGAGCCCAGTTGCTAGATATTCATTAATTAATTTTTGGGAATGGTTTAAAATGCTCAATGCCCAAACAATGAAAATTGGAAGCCGTTCATATATATATATATATATATAAATTTGCTTAACCAAAAAAAATATAAATTTAGTACTAGATTTCATCTTAAGCAAATAAAAGTAATCATTTAAGATCACCCAAGGGCGGAGGCAATATTCCAACACAAACCGAAATAATATACAAGAGTGCGAATTCGATCCAAAAAGGAAGTTTTATCCAGATACTCTGAAATCATGCTCTTTTTTAGGGGAGAAAAGAAATTTGGGAAGAAAGGTGGGAGATGAATTATTTGACCGAGAGGATAAGAAAATGTTTGATTTTTATTATTTTTTTTAACGGCAAATAGGATAAATTGGATGGAAAATGTGTTTTATGAAACTTTAGGTTAAGGTAAGGAATTTATTAAAAATTAAAAGACACCAAAAGAAATAATTTTTTTTATGGGCACCAAAAAAAAAAGTCAAAAATATGAGGACACCAAAATAAATTTCCCAAAAAGATATATATAGAGGAGTACAAATGTACAATCTATATCTTCTACTCCGTATATATATAGATAGTTGAGCCGGCGGCCCGGTCACGCACGGGCCTATCTTTAAAAACTAAAAAGCCCTTCATTCAACCGACAAACCCTAGGACGGAACCAGAGAGATAGACATTCAGGATCGGTAGAGTCGAGCGTTTCGACTCCCACGGCATATCTTCTCTCTGCCTCGTCGAAGTCTGCAAATTCAGGTATGTATCTATCTCTAGTTTCCCTCTCGTTCGTCTTCTCTGTAATCCTTAAGATCCAAATTTGATCGGTTTGAACTTTTCGCTCTCAATTGAATATTTTTTGCACGAATTCGTGGTTCTTATATCCCTAGAAATATCCAAATTTCACTTGTTTTATGCCGCTGGCGTCGGGCTGAGAACTTCCGGCCGCCGATGGTGCCTCCGTCATTGAGCACGGGCATCATTGAATTAGGATGGAGAGCATTAATTGAGAGTGTTATGCAGATCTTTTGAGCTAGGAATCTCTGGATTCGTTAGGTTTTATGTGCTTATTGTTACCAAAGCTGAATTAGTGAATTATAGGTCTAATAGGAACAAGTAGGAGGCATAGTTGCAAGTACATTAGTTTTTTTTAGATCTTTGCGGATAAACAATAGTTTGAGCAAGAAACATGAAGGATTGGAAAACTAATTTCTGTATTGTTGCTTAACTTGCTTTTCAGCTGTCTTAAATCTCTAGCTACATCTGCAATGGGAAAGAAAAAGTCTGAGGAAGCTGTGAAGGGTAAAGCAGGCGCTAGTACTAGAGATGGTGGGAAGAAAGAGAAGATCTCAGTTTCAGCTCTGCTTGCAAATATGGACCAAAAGCCCGAGAAGACAAAGAAGCCATCAACATCCAAGCCAAAAGCAGCTCCCAAAGCTGCATCTTATATAGATGGGATTGATCTTCCACCATCTGATGAAGATGAGGACGACAGCCCCCAAAAGAGCCATAGGGAAGAAGCTGTGGTGCTCGAGACTTCTATAACTGATAAGGAGTTGAAGAAACGTGAAAAGAAGGATATGATTGCTGCCCAAGCTGCTGAGCTGGCCAAACGAGAGGCACTGAGGGATGATCGTGATGCTTTCACTGTTGTCATTGGAGCAAAGGCTTCGGTCCTGGAGGGTGGAGATGATGCTGAAGCTAATGTCAAGGACATAACCATAGATAATTTCTCTGTTTCTGCGCGTGGAAAAGAACTCTTGAAAAATACATCAGTGAAGATATCTCATGGGAAGAGATACGGTTTGGTTGGACCAAATGGAATGGGAAAGTCCACTCTTCTGAAGCTTTTGGCTTGGAGAAAGATTCCAGTGCCTAAAAATATTGATGTTCTTTTAGTTGAGCAAGAGGTAGTGGGTGATGACAGAACGGCACTTCAAGCTGTTGTTTCAGCCAATGAAGAATTGGCGAAGCTTCGGGAGGAGGCTGCAGCCTTACAGGACTCTTCTGTTGGTGATGATGATGATGATGCTGGAGAGAGACTTGCTGAGGTGTATGAAAAGTTGCAGATATTGGGTTCAGATGGTGCTGAGGCTCAAGCATCCAAGATCCTAGCTGGATTGGGGTTTACGAAGGATATGCAGGCCCGTTCTACCAAGTCATTTAGTGGTGGGTGGAGGATGAGAATTTCGTTGGCTAGGGCACTTTTTATGCAGCCAACACTTCTATTACTGGATGAACCCACCAATCATTTGGATCTCAGAGCCGTTCTGTGGTTGGAAGAATATTTATGCAGGTGGAAGAAAACCCTCATTGTCGTGTCCCACGACCGAGACTTCCTTAACAGTGTGTGCAGTGAGATTATTCACCTTCATGATATGAAGCTTCACATGTACCGTGGTAATTTCGATGAGTTTGAAAGTGGGTATGAACAACGTCGTAAAGAGATGAACAAGAAGTTTGAAGTATATGACAAGCAAATAAAGGCTGCCAAGAGATCAGGTAATCAAGCTCAGCAGCAGAAGGTCAAAGAACGAGCTAAGTTTCAAGCCAACAAAGAATCTTCCAAACATAAATCAAAAGGGAAGGTCGATGAGGACGAAGAGATTGCAGAGGCTCCCAGGAAATGGAAGGATTATACCGTTGAGTTCCACTTTCCAGAGCCCACTGAACTTACTCCGCCACTTCTTCAGCTCATTGAGGTTTCCTTTAGCTATCCAAGCAGACCAGATTTTAAACTCTCTGATGTGGATGTTGGTATAGACATGGGTACCCGTGTTGCCATTGTGGGACCCAACGGAGCTGGAAAATCAACCCTACTAAATCTTCTTGCCGGTGACTTGGTTCCAACTGAAGGTGAAGTGAGGAGAAGCCAGAAACTGAGAATTGGAAGATATTCACAACATTTTGTTGACCTCTTAACAATGGAGGAAAACCCGGTTCAGTATCTTCTCCGTCTTCACCCTGATCAAGAGGGACTAAGCAAGCAAGAAGCAGTTCGAGCAAAGCTAGGGAAATTCGGTTTGCCAAGTCATAATCATTTGACACCGATTGCAAAATTATCAGGAGGGCAAAAATCCCGTGTCGTGTTCACTTCAATATCAATGTCAAAGCCCCACATCTTGTTGTTGGATGAGCCAACAAACCATTTGGATATGCAGAGTATTGATGCATTGGCTGATGCGTTGGATGAGTTCACTGGTGGAGTTGTTCTCGTTAGTCATGACTCGAGACTCATCTCAGAAGTCTGTAAAGAGGAAGAGAGGAGTCAAATCTGGGTAGTTGAGGATGGGACTGTGAAGTTTTACCCTGGTTCGTTTGAGGAGTACAAGGAAGAGCTGCAGAAGGAGATCAGAGATGAGGTTGATGATTAAGGCTGCTTGGATTCGCTTTAAAGTAAGTTATACACATCTTCATCACTATAAGAACATTTCAGTTTTCTCTTGTTGCTGTTTTAAATATTTTTGTATTGGTTTTTGTTATGGGAGTTGTGAACATAAACTAAGAGTATATGTGCTGGTTGAGTGTCTTGTTTTGCTGTTTGATTCATACAATGAGGAAACAGGAGTCGATGCCATTACTTCATATCTTGGGAAAATTATGCTTGTTGGAGCTGTTGTATTTTTGCTGTGTTTATTTTGATGGGATAGTTTGTGTGTTGGAACACTTCTTATATAGCAAATAAGAGCCATATTTTTCCCTGTGATGGCTATGTATGTTTACTGATAATGACGTGGCTTGTATTTGTCTTGTTGCAACTTTGTCAAAACTTAGTTCTTTTGTATTTGTATAGATGTCAAAGTTAGAATAATCTTACTTGTTGCCAAGTCTTTATTGACTTGTTCGTGTACCTCTTTTTCTTTTTTAATCCATTAAGCATCTAATTTCAATAGGTTAACTTTTATAGAACGATTCTCTAACTTGAAATTTGGCGGTTTTCAACCATGATAAAGCTAGGAGCAGGAAATAGGACAAAAGCACACAAACGCAGATATTAGCATATTAGCATTATTAGTCTCCAATCTGTATTTGACACCTAAATTGTCGGTGACAGACTGACAATCACTTACAAGTGACATTAGCATCTTTCTCTCATAGGAGTCATAGCCACATAACACCCTCACAGAACTCAGTCTTTGTTTCCCTTTCAACCCAGCCCAAACTTTCTACATGTAATCATCAATCTGCGTTTTTAAGGGTGGTTTGGTGAACAAGTACATAATTGACGGATGGTTTTGAAATTCACCCCTCCAACAAATCTATAGATTTGTTTATGGTACAACGAGTCTTACAACAAAATATATTGAAAAGAATTTCTCACACAAGTTTATAACGAACACAATTAGAAGTGCACACAGATTAAATTGATCATACAAGTAACCCCAGCATGAACGTATATACATACGTTGTGTTTAGGCGAATCATCACTAAGTACTTGTGGTGGTGCTAGAAGTGTAGATTTGCTGAGTTTCCAGCTTCAACGCTCATTGACGTATTCGATGAGAGTAGAGACACGTTCCCATTGGATGAAACATAGGTAGGCTTAGGGATCGATGGTGGCAAGCTAGGCTCTGTGGCTTCGAAGTTTAGCACGGCTTGGACTTGTCTTATAAACGGTCGGTTTTCAGGATTTGGGTGGCAACACCACAATCCAACCATTATAAGCCGCCTTGCTTGATCATGATCAAATTCACCCTCGGGCCTATTATCTACTGCGTCAAGGATGGACTCTTTCCCATACAATTCCCATACCCATTCGACTAAGTTAATTGCATTGCTCGGATCTTCTCTACTTTGGATAACTGACCTTCTTCCACAAGCTATTTCTAATGCCACCACCCCGAAACTGTATATATCAGAAGCTTTGCTGACTTTTTGGCTTGAAAGGACCTCTGGGGCTAGGTAGCCTAGTGTGCCAGCTGGCACTGTGGTCTTGAAGCTTTGGCCTTGATTTGTAAGCCTGGCTAGGCCGAAGTCTCCTAGCTTTGCATTGAAGTTTGAGTCGAGCATGATGTTGCTGGATTTGATGTCGCGATGAAGCACAAACGGATCACATCCGTCTTGAAGGTAGTGCACCGCTGATGCAAGATCCATAGCGATCTTATATCTTTTTGGCCAACTTAGAAGAGGCAAGTCCTTGCCGAAGAGATGAAAGTCTAGGCTTTTGTTTGACATGAAGTCATAGACAAGGAGCAACTCTTTGTTTTCATGACACCAACCTTTGAGTTGGACCAAGTTCTTGTGCATTAGCCTGCTAATAACCTTTACTTCCGAAACATACTCCTTTTCGCCTTGACTCGATCCATTCTTGAACTTCTTCACAGCTACCACCTCCTCATCGGCGCTTGCAAACTTGCCTTGATAAACATCACCAAACCCTCCCTCTCCTAACTTCAATTCACTATCAAAATTGTCGGTTGCCTTGGAGAGTACACGGTAAGAGAATCTCTTAGGACCCGAATAATCAATAATGTGAGGGGACTGTGGAGGTACATGTTGATGATCACCACGCGATGATCTAAACCTACAATATAAAGCCACTCCACTTATCACGATGATCGCAAAAAGACCACTTGCCAAGCCAACCACCAAGGCCACCTTGTTTCCGCCTGAAGGCCTATCGATTTTTTCTTCAAGGCTTGAGTTGAAACTCCAAGAGTAAATGTGATGCAATTCAGCATATAACAATGTAGCAGCAGTGAAACCGACTCGCACCCTTTGGGGCAAAGCCTCGGTCAAGTCAATGACATATGAAACATCATAAGATGTTGTTGGATCTCCGGCGAAAGTTAAGGAAGCACTTAGATTCCTAGTTGTAGAATTGTAAACCACCCAAACATTTGCAATACCCCTATCTATAAAGCCTTGTGTGACATTCTTATGATCTTTTGACTTTAACGAATTGACGTCGATACCTATATGATGTGGGCTCGAATCCCACTTGTTTTGGAAGGTGTCAAACTCTACCGCCACAACTTGATTCCTGTTGTTGTCACTAGTACCGGATCCCTCAGTCGCAAACATACCAAGCAACCCACCGAAACTCATTGGGGACAAAGTGGCATTCTCGTTAACAAGAACAAAGGCGAGTCCATGTCCATCATCGCCTTTAGAACCGGCAACTTTTGAGATTTGGAAGGAGAAATGGGAGGTGAAATCTGCTAGCTTCTTTGTGCTACCGCTCACCTCCCATAGCTGCATCGGTTTTTGGTACAAAGCTCGACCCACGCTATCCCGCGAGGGATGGTTTAGAGATATTGTAGTACCATCAAATGTTGCATCCTCTTCGAGTACCATGTGTGATTGGTTGAATTCAAAGGAAGAGAAGTTAAAGGATAGCGCATCGGCGCGAGGAGAAAGATGATACAAGAGGAGGAGGAGATGGAGGAACAATTGTAGTGGTTTGGATGAAAGAGGAAACCTTGGATCATCCATTCCTAGAAGATAAGACCTTGTGAAATTATGGGATGATAAAAGTGGTCTTTTTATTTGCTTCTATGCAATCAAATTTTGACTTGGTTTAATGACTTGCTCTTGTTTTTTTCCCTTTATTTCAATGAACATCAAGGGGGCTTTCAGAGGTCATGTTTTTTTTGATGAAAGTTTCAGAGGTCATGTTGAATTCGTTTAAGTTGAGCAATTCTGCTCCTGCAAGACTTTGTAGTTTGTATTATATATTGACTACTTGCATCCTATCTTCTAAGTTTTAAAATATATAGAAATTACAGTTTCAAACATTCTCCGTATTAGAATCTATACAACAACAAATTCAAATTTGTGCCATATACATTAGCTTGAACTAATTAAAGCATAATTCTCCCAATCAAAAATATATGAGTTGTCCTTAGCAAAAAATAATAAATTTTTTTTAATGGTTACTTACTTATTATTATTCGATAATACTAATTATTATAACTTCTTACAGTACAATAATTAGTCCAAATTATATCCATCACGATCGTTGGCAGTTTCTTCTACACTTGCCTAGTTGCCTTTAATCTTAATTGATTCAGTGCAACATTTTTTTTTGGTAGAAAATTCAGTGCAACAATAATTAATGGTAATTTAATACAGTATTTGGCAGCTTGAATGATCAATAAGGGCTAAGGTACGTACGTTTTTGCGTTTATAGCAAATGAGTTCTTGTGCTATGAAGCAGGGCAAATTTTAGGTCTTTCTTGCCCAGCCCTAGATATCGGTGTCGGTATAAATATCAAGATATGAGTATGAGTGATATCTAAACAGTGCATATTCTAACATATTAGGGGCCCTGGACACAAAAATGACGAGGGACCCTTTCTTATGTACTCACTGTGTTCTATTCTACTTGTCATTTTAGCTAAATTCACACATATTAAAAAATTATAATATCTTACTAAAATGCCCCTATTAAATACAACTTACATTAATTTTCATTTTCTTTCTATAACCTATAAAATTGATCCACATAATAATTATTCATAGAAAAGTGAAATATAATTAAGTTGGGAGAGAGATTTAGGTAATGAATGAAGGGGTATATTTGGAAAATTATGCATAAAATATCTAAAATGACATGTTTTATTGAACACAAAATCAAGGCTAAAGTGACAAGTAGAATAGAACGGAGGGAGTATTATAATATTTAAAAAATAGAAAATATAATAAAAATGTGTAAATTATTTTAATTTTCATATATTATTTTAAATGAAAGAAAATATTTTTTGAAAGCTTTATGTTATAATTACACTTAAATTCTACTAAAATTAAAATCAATAAATGACGGACCCATATTATTTAGTTGACAAGTATAGTAATAAGAAAAATAAAAAAGTTATGAGATTTGAACACATTACTTCTTGAAAAGAGGAGAAGTATTAAATGCACTTTTCTACTAGGCAAATTCATATTTGTATCCATATTTTAACTCTTTTAGTTAATATTGAACACTAAGAATTTTGGACCCCCATAAATCATGGGTCCTGGGCCTGCGCCCACCCTAACATTGCCTTTGGTCAGGCCTGTATCTAAATATCGGATATAAATATAGATATGAGTTGATATCTTACACTTTGATATCCCTTTGATATCAGTTGATATCGATATACCCATATACCAAATAGTAGATATCAATATCGGGCATACTAAACATCAGGTATCACCAAACGACCCTTAATACATCTAAGGTATCATCTCTCTGTTGATATCAAATATACTATGCATATTGGCTTGTCTGCAATCACTTACCCAATCAAATCAAACCCCTATCAAATTTACTTCTTCTCTCCAAGAAATCTATAAATTTGTTTATGGTACAAAGAGTCTTACAGCATTGCAAATAATTTAATCATACACACAAGTTTAACATGAACTAAAGTAAAATGCATTATGTACTACTGATAGTGTTGCTAGAAGTGGTGTGGCTTGCCCTTGTAGAGCTTCCAGCTTCGGTCATGTCCATTGATGTATTGGATGAAACATAGGTTGGTTTAGGAATCGACGGTGGCAAGCTAGGCTCCGTGGCTTCAAAGTTTAGCACGGCTTGGACTTGTCTTATAGACGGTCTGTGTTCAGGATCTGGGTGGCAACACCACAATCCGACCATCATCATCCGCCTTGCTTGATCATGATTAAATTCACCCTTCAGTCTATCATCTACTGCTTCAAAGATGAAGCCTTTCCCATACAACTCCCATACCCATTTGACTAGGTTCGCGACATTGCTTGGATCTTCTTCTCTACTCTGGTTAACTGGCCTTCTTCCGCAAGCTATCTCCAAGGCCACTACACCAAAGCTGTAAATATCAGAAGCCTTGCCGACTTTTTGGCTCGAAAGGACCTCTGGTGCTAGGTAGCCTAGTGTGCCAGCTGGGATCGTCGTCTTGAATTTCTGATCTTGATACGTAAGCCTGGCTAAGCCGAAGTCTCCTAGCTTCGCGTTGAAGTTCGAGTCGAGCATGATGTTGCTGGATTTGATGTCGCGATGAAGCACGAACGGATCACATCCGTCTTGAAGGTAGTGCAGCGCGGATGCAAGATCAACGACGATCTTGTATCTTGTTGCCCAAGTTAGAGGCGGTAAACGTTTGTCAAAGAGATGGAAGTCTAGACTTCTATTGAACATGAACTCATAGACAAGTATTAGGTTTCCATTCTCATGACACCACCCTTTGAATTGGACCAAGCCCTTGTGCTTTAGCGTGCTAATGGCATTCACTTCCGAAACATACTCCTTTTCGCCTTGTCTCGATCCCTTTCTAAATTTCTTCACAGCCACCTTCTCATCAGAAGAATTTGGTAACATGCCCTCAAAAACTTCACCAAACCCGCCCTCTCCTAACTTCAATTCCTTATCAAAGTTGTTGGTTGCCTTAGAGAGTTCAAGGTAAGTGAACCTCGTAGGAACCGGATAGTCAATATGAAACCTTTGATCATCAGGCGGCAGCACAAGTGGAACTTCAACTATGGGGGTTCGAGCAACTACTTTCTTTGATCGGAACCTGCAATATAAGGCTACTCCGCTCATTAGGATGACGACGAAAAGCCCCAAAGCTATGCCAACCGCCAAGGCCACCACCTTCTTTCCACCCGGTGGTGGCGGAGTTGGAGGTGTATCATCAAGGCTTGAGTTGAAACTCCAAGAGTAAATATCATGAGTTTCAACCAATGACTCGGTAGCACCGGTGAAACCAACTTGTACTCTTTGAGGCAAAACAAGGCTCAAGTCAACCCCATGAGAAACATCATAAGATGTAGAGATTCCATTAAAAGTTAGGGAAGCACTTAGTTTCCTAGTTGTAGAATTGTAAACAATCCATACATTTCCAATACCCTTATCTATAAAGCCTCCAGGCACATTAGTATAGTTTTTGGACTCTAACGAATTGACATCAATACCTATATGATATTGGCTGTTGTTATCCCATTTGTTTTCGACGGTGTCAAACTCTACTGCCACAACTTGATTCGCCGCGTCGTTACTAAGACCGGAGTTCTCAGACTCAAACAAACCAAGCAACCTACCTACACTCGTTGGGGACAAAACGTCCTTCTCTTTTACGAGAACAAAGGCAAGGCCATGTCCGGTCTCATTAAAACGGCCAGATTTTGAGATTTGGAAGGAGAAATGGGAGGTGAAATCTGCTAGCTTCTTTGTGCTACCACTCACCTCCCATAGCTGCATCGGTTTATGGTACAAAGCTCGACCCACGCTATCCCGCATAGGATTGTTTAGAGATATTGAGTTACCATTAAATCTTGCAGCTCCTTGCATTGTGATGTATGTTTGGTTGAATTGAAAGGAAGAGAAGTTAAAGGAGAGCGCATCGGTGCAAGGAAGAAGAAGAAGAAGAAACAAGAGGAGGGATAAGTTTGTGAAGATGAGCGAAGAAAGAGGAAAGCTACAAAGATTGGTGTTGTTTGGATGAGCCATTTTTGGAAGCTAGGAGCTTGTGAAATTATATGGAAGGATGAAAGTAGTCTGTCTATTTATTGGAGTCTTTGAAATCAAGTTTTGAATTGGTTCAGCAACTTGCTCTATTTTCACATTCCAATCAACATCAAGGGGGCTGGAAAGAGATTATGCTGACTTTGTTAAAATTGAGCACTTCTGCTGTGCTCCTTGTTTTGCATCCTCCTCTCTTCTATGATATGTCTTTTACTTTTGTTTTGGGTCTTCTATGATATGTCTTTTACTTTTGTTTTGGGTCCATCTTAAATACCCTTTCGACTTCCAATTGGGGTAAGAGTGCTTAGATCTCGACCTCCCAGATCCTGCTCAAACCGCAATACAACTAGGTAGATATTTTTTTTTTGATTGTGTAAGGATTAGGGTCGCCACGCCTGGCCACTAAGAATGAGAACTAGTTATTAACCAATTCTAGAGAAGAATGGATAAACCGCCGCTCATAGGGTTCGAAACGGTGACCTCGGATACTACCCTAAAGACAACCATTGAACCAAATGCCCGAAGGTACATATGGGTAGATATTGTTTATTGTGATGTGTAACATCAAGATAAGGGAAAAAAAAAGACATTCCATTGCCCATTCTTTTATGCTGGTCAAAAAAATTATTTTTATTTGCTACTTTTTCAATATAACAATTATGGAATTTGAAAATTTCTTGCACATAATAGTCGTATATCTTCCATAGCAATATATACTATTATAGGGGTGTTTGGTAAGTGGGTATCGGGAATGAAGGTATCGGATTTGGGAATGAAAATCTCATACCTAGTGTTTGATTTGGTATTTTTTAATTTTCAAACCCATGGTATGGGGTTCTCAAACTCTACCCCTCCCTTGGATATGAGATTTCATTCCAAGTGGGAATGAAATTAAAACCTAGCCTCCTTTATTCATGTCTATCGCTTCTCCTTCGTTCGAGTTCTTCTGCTCCTGCTTCAAAATGTCGAGATTCTACTTCGTTCTAAACCTCCTGTTAATAAATTCTACTTCTATAATTCTCCTTAATTACTTTTCAACCCAGATTCATAGAAATATTTGTACGAATTTCATTAAATAAAACCCTAGAAAATACATGTGATTGTTTATAGCCTTCATTTTAATTATATGTTCAATCGTGGCCTTTGCCGGGTAAGCATAAATATTATTAAAAATTGCGTCCAGATCGAATTGAAAATTTCCGATTGTTTTCGCATCGGCAACTAGTTTTGTAAGCATGGCAAATGGCAAATTATATAATTCATATATTACAGAAATTGTAAGACAACCAGTAAACAAGAAAGCCCCTAATTAATTGTGCTTATATACATGTGATTTTGTGTTTTTGTTGAAATCACTGTCGATAAAAATATATTAATATATTTTGTTTATAATGTTATAAATTTAGTATTATAAGTTTATGTTTTTTAACAAGTATAAAATCAAATACTTATAATTTCATTCCCGATCCATATTTAATAATATCAAACACTAAGTATAGGGTTGAGTCTTATTTTAGGATGGTAACTAGTAAAGAATGAGAAAGCTTTAGTAAAGAATGATTGTCTCTTTCTCATTGATTTCAGAAATCACTGTACATTACAATATATAGCTGATTTTCATGATTTGTGGATAGCTAATCTATTGACACTTGTCAAGGGATCCTACAATGGAGGATTCTAGAATTGGGGTGAGTCACCTCTCTTCTATTAAGGGGTTCTAGAATATGTTGAGTCACCCTCTTTCTAGAAGGCTTCAAGAGAGCTGATGTCACAGCTGGTGTCATTCAGTGATGTCATCACTTGCCTTAGTATCTCCCCTCGAACCAAAGTCCTGTAGGCAGAGTTTGGGTCGAATGTGTAGGAAGCGGCTGGTGCCAAGCGGTTTAGTGAGTAGATCAGCGAGTTGATCCTGAGATGATATGAAGGCGACGTTGAGATTCTTGCTACGGACTCGTTCTCGGACAAAGTGAAAGTCCAAGGACAGGTGCTTAATCTTGTGATGAAGAACGGGATTGACGGCTAAGTATATAGCCCCAAGATTATCACACCATAATGTAGGAGAATGATGGAGTGGAATCCCTAGTTCAGCGAAGACCGACTGAATCCAGATTGTTTCGCTGGTGCCTTGTGCAAGAGCACGATACTCAGCTTCTGTCGATGAGCGTGACACAGTTGGTTGTTTCTTTGAGCTCCAAGAAATAAGATTAGGCCCGTGATAGACGCAATATGCTCCAATAGATCGCCGATCAGAGGCATCTCCTGCCCAGTCTGCATCGGTATAGATGGAAATGGTGTTCTGCAGCTTGGAGGAGATGTGGAAGCGAAGGGAGATAGTGGCGTTCAGATAGCGAAGAAGTCGTTTGACCGCTTGCCAATGAAACATTCTAGGAGCATGCATATGTTGGCATATTTTGTTAACGACAAAGGCAATGTCCGGGCGAGAGAAGCTTAGGTACTGAAGGCTACCAACTGTGCTGCGAATATGTGTGGCATCATCAAAGGGTGCAGACTCTGCATTTGCATCAAAGTTTGTGTCCATTGGCGTGGCAATTGGCTTGGATTGTGCCATGCCAGCTTTTGCAATTAGGTCCCGGATGCGTTTTGTTTGGCTAAGATAGAAACCCTGCGAATCTCGGGAAATCTCGATCCCTAAAAAATAGTGAGCAGAGCCAAGGTCTTTGACAGGAAAGAGATTAGAAAGGGAAATAATGAATTTTTGAGATAAAGAGGGGGTAGAGGAGAAAACTAGAAGATCATCTACATATACGAGAATGAACACAAATTGATTTTGAAAATTATAAGAGAAGAGAGAAGAGTTCGAAAGGGATGGAGAAAAACCCATAGTAATGAGAGCATCACTAAGTTTGGAAAACCAAGCTCGAGGAGCTTGTTTTAGACCATACAAAGAACGATGTAATTTGCAAATGTAATTAGGAAATTGAGGATGAATAAAACCTTGTGGTTGAGCAATATAGACGTCCTCTTCGAGAGTGCCATGAAGGAAGGCATTTTGTATGTCCAATTGCTTGATCGTCCAATTGTGCATTGCCGCAAGGGATAGGAGGATTCGGATAGTGGCGGGTTTAACAACCGGGCTAAATGTTTCGTCATAGTCAACTCCTTGTAATTGGTGATAGCCTTTGGCTACGAGCCGAGCTTTCCTCCTTTCAAGAGTACCATTGGAGTGCCTTTTTGTTTTGAACACCCATTTAACTCCAAGAACATTGTTTGAGGCATCCGGTGGGACAAGGGACCATGTTTTGTTGGCTATGAGAGCTTGGAATTCGGTTTGCATAGCATCTCGTCACTCTTTGTGTTTTGAGGCCTCGGTGTAGCAAGATGGTTCTTCGGGAATATGGACGGTGGTGGAGCATTGAGGTTTAGTCGGCCAAGGGATGGTGCCATCATGTCGGTGAAGGAGTTTATGAATGTTATTCTTGGATCTGGTTTGCATGGAATGGGAGGGAGGTGGATTTGGAGGCGAGGGCGGTGAAGGAGGCCCATCAGAATTGAAGTCCGGCCCATCAGAATTGGGCGGTACATTGGGTGGATTTGGGAAATCTGGTGAAGGTGGTGTGTTGTGATTTTGGGCCGGAGAAAAGGAAGATGGGTGAGGCCCAAGAAGAGAGGGAAGGATTGGGAGAGTTGTAAGTGGGCTCGAGGTGGAACGGGCCAGTTTTGTGGAGGCAAAGGGAAAGATTATTTCATGGAAGATTACATCCCGGGAAATATAGGTTCGATTATTGATCCAATCGAAACAAATGTACCCCTTGTGATTTGGACTATAGCCAAGGAAGATGGTAGGATTGGAGCGGAAGGAGAGTTTGTGTTGGTTGTAGGGTCGTAGGTTGGGGAAACAAAGACACCCGAATACTTTAAGAAATTTGTAATCGGGGGTTTTGTGAAAAAGTAATTCAAAGGGTGTCTTATTGTTGAGGACGGGAGTTGGGAGTCGATTGTGAAGGTATGTGGTGGTTTCGAAGGCATAGTCCCAAAAGGTGAGGGGTAATGAGGCATGTTTGAGGAGGGTGAGCCCGGTGTCAACAATTCGTCGGTGACGTGATTCAACACTTCCGTTTTGTTGATGAGAGTAAGGGCATGTGAGACGGTGAGAAATGCCATTTAGTTGGAAAAAAAGTTGTAGGGGTTTAAATTCCGTTCCACCATCGGTTTGAATGGCAATTATTTTTGTGGAGAAAAAGGTGGTGACAAGTTTAGCGAATTTTTGAAAAATATTGGAAACGAGTGATTTAGTTGCAAGTGGAAAGATCCAAGTAAATTTGGAGAAGTCATCAACAATGGATAAGAAATATTTATGTCCATTAGTAGAGAGGTGGTGGGCTGGGCCCCATACATCTAAGAAAAGTAATTCTAAAACATGGGTAGATTTAGTTGGGCTAGCTGGATGAGGTAAGGCGTGGGCCTTGGCCCAAGAACATGACTGGCAGGGGCCTTCTTTTGATGGGCTAGGGTTGGAAAGTTGAGATTGCTGAAGAACAAAATTTGTCACCCTGGCAGATGGGTGTCCTAGGCGATCATGCCAGGCTGGTTTATTTGTGACGGCGGTTGTGTGAACTGACGGTGATGATGACGGAGCGGTCGAAGCAGAGAAGACATACAAGCCACCTTCAACATGGCCCTTGAGAAGAGGAGCCTGGCTCTTGGAGTCCTTCACAAAGAAAGAGTCAACGTGAAATTCAAAATAGACGTTATTGTCTTTGCAAAAACGATTTACAGAAATTAAATTTTTTGTGAGGAGAGGAGCATGAAGGAGATTATTAAGTTGAAAAGAGGAGGAAGAAGAGTGTAGGAAGGAAGAACCGTAATGATGGATCGGTATGTTCGAACCATCTCCAAGGGAGACTTGCTCAGTACCATGATAGGGGATTGAATCAATCCTGAGATTCGCAAGATCTGGGGTGTAATGATGGGTGCCTGCAGTATCCGGGTACCACGGGTTCATGGTGGTTGTGTTGTTGACCTGAAATTGGCGCGGCGGGGGTGCTTGATATGCGAGATTGAAGCGGTGGTTGCAAGTGAGGGCTGTGTGCTCTGGTTTAGCACAGACTTGGCAGATGTGGCGCGGATCGGAGTTCCCAGCAAAGGTGTTGTGCTGGCCAGAGTTGTTGTCGGTGTTGGAGTGACCTCCTCTGCCTCGGTAGTTGCCTCTTCCACGATAGTTGCCCCTGTCGCCGCGGCCGCGTCCATTTCCCCTGCCTCTGCTACTGGTGTTATTGACTTCTGGGGAAGACTTTGTGGAGGTGTTGTTGACGGACATAGGAGGGCTGGTGGTGGCTTGATGGGAGAGGCGTGATTCATGAACCAGCAGGTGGGAAAGGACTTGTGTAGGTGTTGGGAGAATGGGCTGAGTAGAGAGCGAGGTCACCATGGAATCGTAATCTGATCCGAGACCCGCGAGAAGGTAGATAACAAACTCGTCATCTGTGAGAATTTGTCCGGCTGACTGGAGTGCACTCACCAGGTTCTTGGCTTTGTTGAAGTAGTCGGTGATCGTGGATGAGCCTTTCTTCAGTGTGGCAAGCTGGAGCCGACTGTGCACGACTTGAGCGCTGGATCGTGCTGCGAAGAGCTCATGGAGCCTTGTCCAGATTTGTGCTGAGGAGGTGCATTCCAAGATTTGCACTAGAACTGCTTCGGTGAGTGACGAGGTAAGGATTGCAACCACAAGCTGATCTTTTGCTAGCCACTGGGAATACTCTGGATTTGGATTGTTATCAAGATGGGTGGGTGGGGGAGTCGTTGTTCCATCAGCAAACTGGAACAGGTTGTGAGCACGCAGGTATGGGCTAACCTGGGCTTTCCATAGGAGAAAGTTTTCTGGGGAGAGTTTTACGGTAATGAAGGATGAAAAAGAGGGTAAAGAGGGATTTTGAGAGAGAGAGAGGGAATGGGGTTTTGTCCCCATGGATTGATAAGGCCGTCTGTCATCTTTGGTGAGGCTTTTTAGGCGTTGGCCATTAAGGCTCTGATACCATAGTAAAGAATGAGAAAGCTTTAGTAAAGAATGATTGTCTCTTTCTCATTGATTTCAGAAATCACTGTACATTACAATATATAGCTAATTTTCATGATTTGTGGATAGCTAATCTATTGACACTTGTCAAGGAATCCTACAATGGAGGATTCTAGAATTGGGGTGAGTCACCTCTCTTCTAGAAAGGGGTTCTAGAATATGTTGAGTCACCCTCTTTCTAGAAGGCTTCAAGAGAGCTGATGTCACAGCTGGTGTCATTCAGTGATGTCATCACTTGCAAACACATGTTTTCAGGAATCAAATTCCAACCCCATACCTTTATAACCCCATACCTCATTCCAACCCTATACCTGATTTTATACCAAACGCCCCCTATGTGTTATAATATATCTACGGTTTTTCTATCCTATCCTATGCCCTTAGGGCATAGGTTAAGAATACTAATTTAGGGAACTAAAACCCTAATAGGAAACTAATAAACCCTATTGAAAAAATAAGTAAATTTAAATAAAAACAATTCCAAAATAAATTACCATTTTTAGTCACTTAACCTATGCCCCAAGGGCATAGGTTAGAAAAATCGATATATATATATACTGGATCTGAAAGTTGAGATTTTTTTTTTACAAATAATCCAATCTAGTGTATTCTCATTACACAAAGTTGAGATTAAACGAGACTAATATATAATCTATTGGGCCACTCCTCTTATTGTCAATTGATTTTAGGATGAAACTCATTGAACTTTTATAATAGGCTTATCCACGCATGACCCCTTGTTATAGCCCACACGTGTCACCACTAGTCACTGTCACACTAGGGCAAGTCAATTGCAGTTGCATATATACATCTCACATTTCCCTAGTGGGTTACTCCAACTATTATCAATTGATTTTAGAATGAACCCCATTGAATTAGTATATTGGACTTACGCACGCACGATTCTTGTTATGACCCACGGACTTTAAATTATCCCTTGTGTCATAGGCCTATGTATTTTACAAAATCTTTTTATCGATATGAGTGTTATATATCGATAAATTTCTAACTATTCCTTGAAAATGAAAAACCATTTCACCATGCATAGATACATTATTGACGATCGGGGGATTTGTCATTCACAGAATAATACGGAGTAAAACCTATTTTAATGTTTATTTCTTTATTACTTATTGTTATTGTTATCGATCGTATGATCTAACCCTAGAGACAACAAATCCGATCGAACTCGAAACCACAAACGTAAACAGATATGAATAAAAACAAGGCAAAGAACTCAGCGAATTTGGTGACCCGGTTCGAGCACTAACACTCTACATTCGGGGGATCTCAGAGGAGGAGACCCGGCTCAAATATGCACTAAGATCATAGCCCATGATGTTCAATGTACAAGTAAAGACACAAGTAAGCAAAGCAAAAGACCATAACAAGCAAACAAGAAGATTGGAGAATAGTAAGCAAGAACAAAGAGACTAGAAACGAAAGGGATTCGGCCCCCTTTCCCTGCTGCAAAGCTTGAGCAAAACTCTTCAAGCTTCAAGGACAACCGGAGATGAGCGTCGCCGGCGAAGCTTCTTCTTCTTCCTCTCTTTCTCTCTTCTTTCTCTCTTCTCTCTCTCTTTTCTGGAATCTAGGGTTTGCGCCGCTGTGGAAATGAGCTCCTCTGAAAGAGATGTTGGGTTTTTAGATGCGTATAAGCGAAATTTCAGAAACAATTTCTTGCACCTAAACATGGATCTAAAGCATTCTTGATTAGAGACAAAATTAGGGTTAGTAGAATACCTCTTGATGCGTGATTAGGGTTCTTCCTTCGAGAGAAAAAGCCTCAATTGTGACTTCTCTAATCAGTCCACACGAGTACGGGATCGGGATCTCCTTCGCTTCCGATTGCTAGATCGAAGTGCCAAAGACTAGAAAAGTTGGAAGAAGAGAGCCTCTTTTTCTTACGTAAAAACTTCTGAAAACCCTAGATCTCTTCTCCCCTTTTAAAGGCCTTATATATTTATTTCCCCAAATAAATATATCCTTTTAATTCTCAATAATATCCAATATATTTATTGATAATTAACTCTTTTCTTATTGGACTAAAACCCTATGTCTGACAAAGACTTTCAGCCCGCTGAACCAGTCCGTCAACTCAATGTGTGTGACCTCATAGGACCCGTTTATAATAGCTATGAATTAAACTATTTAACCCATTAATCGTAGTTGATTTCTAGAAAAACACTACGAATCCTAAAATAAACGGATTGAATCTCTCTATCAATCGTCCTATTCCATGTTCGGTAATTGCAACTTTTATTAAAGGACACAATTCCTTCAATCTCCCACTTGTCCTTGAAAACAAGTGTGCAATTTTAAGATACCTTTGTCTCTTAATGTCTTACTTGATGATATGGTGACATTCATATCTCTCATCAAATATGTTTCTTGAATACCTGAGTTTGAACTATCAAATAACGAATGATTACAATTAATCCATTCGAACATGGCCATGCATTTTCTAGTTCTAGCTCTTCAAGTGGCCTAGACACCATTCCTTTTCATGCATCAATGTATGCATGAATAAGGAGGACTTTTCCAATCTTGTATGACTATGGCTCCCACTCAACTTTTGGCAATCCCAATAATTGCTTTTATAACCCCCTTTTACGGAGAGCGTTTAACAATATCAAAGACATACCAATCATCAACTAGAAAACATAACATACTCATGTTTAAGGAATCCACCAAACATGGTTCACCTTAAAAACTCTACAATCCCTTTTGGAGAGTCTTAAGGTTGGTCTGTCCGATATGTATCATCCATACATATCTATGTAATTGACAGACATCTCTATGTCCCTATAGCACATGAAACCTTGAGCTATCAATCAATGTACAATATAGCTATAAATGAAATCATCTATGTCCTATTTGATGACTCAAACTATGGACGTGCAATAATTCATAACTGTAGTACACTTAATGGGGTTTCATTTACCAAAACACTTAAGGTGAGCCCATTTACGAACTATAAATTATTCGGACATATTATTCAATATTAATTAATATAATAGATAAATAAGAATGAAATATCATATATTATCATAAAGTCAAACATAAACAAGAGTCCAACACTCTAAGCAGAAATAATGTAATACAAAGCAATCTCACAACCATTCACCAATGTGTTTGAGTCCCTTAGCCCTAGTGTGACTATCATGCTTAGCCCTAGGCATAGGCTTTGTAAAGCCCGAGGCTTTAGAAGCGCTATCCCATGCCAACCCAAGGACTTCCCAGGAGGTCACCCATCCTGGTACTACTCTCGCCCTTGCACGCTTAACTTCTGAGTTCTTTGTCCTCACTCGAACTCAAAAAAGGAAGAGCTCTTGTTGACATGGGGATCACCTCAATCCCTTATAAATTATCGGGGTGTTACAATCTCCCCCACTTAAACACTTGACGTCCCCGTCAAGGCCCAAGTACCGCCCTCTAGGTCGAGTCACCGCCTCTCGGGCCAAGTGCACTCGTAACCTAGAGTCGGCTCTGATACCAATTTGTAACACCCCGTCTTTCGACGAGGCGCTACTAGGGAATAGACCTTAAAGGTACTATTATTTAGGTTGACAACTACACTGTAGGACCTTACAACTCGGGCACGACGAGAAAACATAATAAAACATCCAACCTTTATTTAATAAAACTTAGAAAACGTAATCGTGCATGAATTCCCGAAAATTATAAATAATCAAATACGTCATAACGCCTACTGAAACTGAACTATCTGAACCGAAGGATAATAACCGAAACAAAATACCAACTCCGTCTAACAAATATTAAAATCAATATTCTAACTAATATAAATAACTAATATAAACCGATCCCACTATGACACGCGCTCTTTACCGCTCCGGCCCGCCATCTTGCCTCGGTTCCTGCACGGCTCCCTGATTCATACCTGGAACTGAAAAATTGTTCCCCGAAGGGTCAGCGTCTAATCTACCAAGCTAGAAAGAATATGGAAACTGTAGAACGTTTTGAAATCAGTTATCTAAAGTCAGCATACAAATCCACAATCGCAACCATATCTCTAGAGGCCAATACCTAAGTTAATTATGTCAGTCACGACAGTCACATACGCATTTGCAATCACAGTCACACAACAAAGCAATTCTTCCTTTGTCCACAATCCGACTTCCAAGGCGCTCATCATCGCGCCGAGTGCAGAGGCAGGCCCTCCCACTCCGCTTCCCAATCTCCCTTCTAACTCCGGGCTAAGCCTCCACTGGAGCGCTTGCCAAAACACACAGATAATAATTTTCGTTTGAAGGGGCACGATTTTCCCAGTCACACGGGTCAAAGTAGCCAACTCTTCCTCAACACCAGCTACAATGGGCCGTGTCGGAAACGGTACCAACACAGAGAAAACGTTCCAAAGTAGTTTCTGATAAAACACGTTTAAAATCATTAACGCACACAACACACAAGGAGTTCAAAACAATTTAAAAGGTATTCGGGACTAGTTTCCAAAACCCGTCCTACAATATCGATACGCAGTCTAACAAGGGAGAAAAGAACCAAGCAAGTCGAAAAACGACTTACCTGAATGTGGAGTATGTCTCTGCTAGCTACGAAATTTAGGAATCCGAACAAGAATGATCCCTATCATAATAACGAGTGCATAATTAATATATTTTTTTTTTGAATTAAACGTTTACCGATTTCTATACTGATCGAACCCCTTACCGACGATACCAGCCCAAACCACTAACTAAACTCACTGACAATCGTACTTTTAAGTTCCAACAAGTTTATCCATGTGCATCTATATTAACCCACGTAAAATATCTATATACATTTATCTAATCTCAATTAACCTATATATATATAAATCAATCTTCCAACACGTATAAAACAATCAACTGATTAGCTACTCCATGAAACTAAACTAATTACACTGCCTCCCACAACTTTCCATTCATTACTGATCAATAATTAAACATATTATGGCTTAAACTAACCTAACTAAATTAACTTCCGTAATTCACCAATCTTCCCAACGTGAATTCAATTGAAAAACTAACTCCATCCAAAACAAGATTAATACTAATTAACCCACCAAAAGCATATATATAACTACCCCTATATTCTAATATAATCATATACAAATTCCACTAATTAACTAACTAGTTTTCTCTAATCAGTTGTATTCATCAAGATAGTCATCTCTGAACTTCTCCTTGCCAACAACCATTCCAACTAATAATTTAAACTTGGCTACCAATACCAACTTACTACTTAATTGGTAAACACCAACCTACGTACACTAATACCAAAAAGAACACTTAGTTACTAATCCATCCTAATAAATCCACCTCTAAAGTTAACGAACCTAAACCAACAGGAACAACCCAAAATCTGCCCACGATCCATAAGGCTTGGCCGGTCACTTCCCAGCTTCGAACGCCGCTGCCCAACTACTAGCGGAAGGACAATTCCGTCGGATTGACTCGCCGATAGCGTAGGACCACTTAAGCAGGGATGATTGACGCTCTAACGAACAAAATCAGAGAGGAAACAAGGCTGAAAACTTACCCAAGAAACTTGTCCCGACGGAAACGATGACGAACAACGGCCACCCGCACTCAATAACAAGTAACCGAGCAACCCCGACAACGATCTCTAGGACGGAGTGGACTCAGCGGCGGCCCACTGATCTGCACATCCCCGGTTCTCTGCTCCAAGTGCGAGTAGCACGGCGTCGGTGAAGGGCAACCGAAACGATGAAAACGATGGGAGATACAAGGAAGGAGTTGTGATCGTTTCGGTCTCGGGCGGCTTTGATTGATATAACGACGTCGGTGAAGGCTTTGATTGATCTTTTGTGATCGTTTTGATAGGATAAAAGAAAATAACTAATTGCTTATAGATAAGATTATTGGTGTGACTAATTGGATTACATGGGTAATTGATTATAGATAGGATCCCGCCCCTAAAAGATAACTCTAACAACCTAATTATTTTTATGAGGTATTAATAAGACTAAAGGGTTGTAAAAAAAAATATATATATATATATACCGAAAATTACTTGCGGGTCAAGATACTTGTTTGCTTGTAATAAAAATAAAAATAAAATAAAATAAACTCGTTTTCCGACCCGGGAAAACGAACACGAATATTACACTCATCTCTTATTATCTTCTCTTCTGCTTTTTCCTCATCAGATGAGGTATCAGTCAGAACAGGAATCGGGGTTGCTAGCACATTCTCACGTCCTTCGGACCTGAGAACTATTCTCAAATTCCGTTCCCAATCAAGAAAGTTTGCTCCATTGAGCTTGTTCTTCTTAACAATTGAGCGCAAGGTGAATTTCAAATTATCGCTAGACATGCTTTCTACAAAAAGAAATAACAAATAAAGGTTTATGTTTGACATGCAAATACTTAATATTAAACGTGCTTTAAAACAAGTAAATGCACATTTTATTCAAATAAACAATTTATGTTCCCGGTGAATAAAATGATTCCAAGATCCTATTCCAGACAAGACTCAACGTACTTTTGCACTGCCTTTAGTCTTGTGTGTTCAAGGTAAGTAACAATTACTAATTATAACTCCTTATAATTCTTGGTTAATGGTCCACATCCAATGTAGGATCCACTACCATGTCTCAAGATCCAAAACTTTGTCTTTTGGTCTCTTGTTGGGTACAACCATATCAAGGCTTATGAACCCCCGTATAGATCCACCCTCACTAGTAAAATGTTTAAGAAGGACACCCTCGCTTTTGCGAAGCCCATCCAACCAAAACCAAAAAACGTCATGGGTTATGATATGGAAAGACATTGCCCCAATATTCATTTGGGAACTTAAGCATGCAATGGTTATTTATTACTAGTGACAAAAACATAATAAATAACTTATGCAAAACATAAAATAAAGCATTCAAAACGCAATAATTGTGATCCTAGTATGGCCCCTACGATTCAAAAAATAAAGATCTAATCTTCATAATATCTTCATCTTGTATCCTTCATGGATCTCCATCCTTGATTTACTTATGTCTTTTACTTCTTCTTGTATTTCAATTTTGAATCACTCTAATTGCAGAAATTAAATTACAACAAAACAAACAATGCGCAGATCGTGTACAAGAAAACATAACGATACACAGATCGTATTTATGGGCTATACTAGTCACCTTATGCAAGCAATATATAATATACAACAAGCATAATAATTAATCAAATAATTCATCTCATGAAATTTATTTAACAAGATAATCTTAACTCAAAATAAATTAATATTTAGTATTAATTTAAAATTAATCATCAAAGTGCATCTAATCGGACAAAATTGTATGATCAAGATATAATATCAAATATTTTATCTTATTTTAGTGGGATATCGGATCATGACCTAGTCAAAAACCCAAAATATAATCTGAGATAAAAGATAAAATTACTAATTAATTTTTCAATTATATGTAAAGAATTGAGATAGAGAGTGAATTAAGCACTCATGATTGAGAAAGAGTTGAGAGAAAAGAATCGAAAGAAGAGAAAGGAAGGATAGAGAATTCTGTTATTGATCAAAGTTGTTTACACTGATCGATCGTTTCTCCTTTTAACAAAATTCTGTTACTCAGCCTATTTACAATTCTTAGCCCAACTTCTGGTTTATTACAAAAACAACCCCAAACTCTCTACAAAGTACATGACAAAACTTCCCCCCTTAAGAACTTTGCCCACAAAGTTCAGTTAGACCCAAAGTCAGGAAACTGTTGCAAAATGTGACCTGCAGCTTCCCAGGTAGCATCATCAACATAAAAATTCTTCCACTTGATTAACCATTCAGACAAAGGTTCACCATTTGCTAAGTAAGATACCCGAGTATCCAAAATTGATTCAGGGGCTACCTCAATTTCTCCCGTAGCAGCTGTAACAGGTGGATCCATTGTCGGCACAATTCCACTTCCCACTCTTCTCTTCAGCTGGGACACATGAAATACAGGGTGAATCCTGGAATGGGCTGGAAGCTCCAATCGGTAAGCCACCTTGCCAACTCTATCAATCACCTTATAGGGACCATAAAACTTGGCACTTAACTTCAAATTCCTCCTTAAGGCTACTGAAGCTTGCCTATAAGGTTGCAGTTTAAGGAAAACCAAATCTCCCACATTGAACTCTCTTTCACTTCTTTTCAAGTCTGCATATTGCTTAACTCTTGCTTGAGCGTGGACCAAGTTGTCTTTGCACTGCTGTAAAACAGACTCACGCTCCTTTAACCATTCATCCACAGAAGATGTACTTATCTCTCCCTTGTGAACTCCAAGCTGTGGTGGAACATAACCATAGAGAGCTTGGAAAGGAGACATACCTAAAGAAGTATGGAATGTTGTATTGAACCACCACTCAGCTAAATGCAACCATTTCTCCCACTGTTCAGGTCTGGCAGGTCTGGCTGATGTCATACATCGAAGATAACATTCCAAACATTGATTGACACGCTCTGTTTGGCCATCACTCTGAGGATGGTATGTTGTACTGAAATTCAGCTTAGTGCCCAGTGCTTGAAACAATTCCCTCCAAAACAGACTCAAGAAAACCTTATCTCTGTCGGAGACAATATTGTCAGGCAACCCATGAAGCTTGTATATATTCAACATGAATGCTTGGGCCACTGAGGAAGCAGTAAAAGGGTGTGCAAGAGGAATAAAATGGCTATACTTTGTTAGCCTATCAACCACAACCATGATGACAGACTTGCCATGAGATTTAGGTAGACCTTCTATGAAGTCCATACTAATCTGTGACCAAGCTTGGTTTGGAATGTTAAGAGGTTGAAGAAGGCCTGGATAAGCTACATGTTCTGACTTGTTCCTTTGGCATACATCACACTGCCTCACAAACTCTTCTACTGTCTTCTTCAAATTTGGCCAAAAAAATAACCCTTTCACCCTAGTATAAGTAGCCAACATCCCTGAATGTCCTCCCAAAGGCTCCTCATGAAGGGCAACCAATATCTGATGCTTCAACTGAACTCCATTACCAATATACAACCTTCCTTTATACCTCAAAATACCTTGCTGCAGAGAATAATCTGAATTTTTACTCACAACAGCCTGCTGAATCAAATTTTGAGCATCATCATCCCCTTCGTAACTACTCAAAATTTCTTGCATCCAAGTTGGCACCATTATGGACAAAACAGCACATTCAGCTTCCTGAATCTCAAACCTCCTGGATAATGCATCAGCTACAACATTTTCTTTTCCCTTTTTATAAGCAATGGAATAAGATAATCCCAACAACTTCCTCACAGCCTTTCTTTGCAAATGTGTAGTAATTTGCTGCTCCAACAAATACTTAAGAGCTTTATGATCAGTTCTTATGTAAAAATGAGCAGGTTCTAAGTAATGTCTCCACTTTTCCACAGCCAACAAAATGGCTAACAATTCCTTCTCATAAGTTGACAAGAGCAAATGTTGACCATGAAGAGCTCTACTAATATAAGCTAAGGGCTGACCTTTTTGCATTAACACAGCTCCTATTCCAGAATCACAAGCGTCAGTTTCTAACTCAAAAGGAACATCAAAGTCTGGCAAAGCAAGCACCGGAGCGGAACTGAGCTTAAACTTTAACAACTGAAAAGCCTCATCTGCTTCCTTACTCCACTTGAATGCATCATTCCTCAATAACTCAGTTAATGGCCTGCTTATGACACCGTAATTCCTGATGAACCTCCTATAATAACCCAAAAATGATCTCAAGTCTTTAACATTTTTAGGCTGAGGCCAAGACAACATAGCCTGAACCTTTCCCTGATCAGTAGACACCCCTTGTCCCGATATAATATGACCAAGATACTCCACTTGAGATTGAGCAAAAGAACACTTGGATTTTTTTGCAAATAAGGTATGCTTCCCAAGCAACTCAAAAACTAGCCTCAAATGTGACAAATGAAGCTCCATATTCTTACTATAAACAAGAATATCATCAAAGAAGACTAGTACGAATTTCCTCAAATATGGCCCAAATACCTCATTCATCATTGCCTGAAAAGTTGTTGGTGCATTTGTTAACCCGAAGGGCATCACAGTAAACTCGAAGTGTCCATGATGAGTTCTAAATGCAATTTTCTGAATATCCTCCTCTGCCATATGCACCTGATGATACCCGGACCTCAAATCAAGCTTAGAGAAAATAGTAGCTCCATACAACTCATCCAATAACTCCTCAATGTGAGGAATAGGAAATTTATCCTTGATGGTACAGTCATTCAGTTGCCTATAATCAATGCAAAAGCGCCAAGTACCATCTTTCTTTTTTACCAAAAGTGTAGGTGAAGCAAAAGTGCTATGACTAGGTCGAATAGTGGAATTTTTCAGCATATCAGTGACCTGTCTTTCAATCTCATTCTTTTGAAAGTAAGGGTATTTGTAAGGTTTAGAACAGATGGGTTTGGTTTCTGGTTTAAGATGAATGTAATGCTCATGGCCCCGTTTGGGTGGTAAACCAACAGGCTCCTTGAAAACCTCATCAAACTCATCTAACAGCTGCTGAATTTCTGGTGGCACAATCTCACCATTGTCTTCCATTGAGCAACAATGAGCAATCTGAGTAATACACAAGGGTTCTCCCTTCTTCATCAATTTCTGCAATTTGCTATCAGTGATCATTTTGACTGTAGCTTGTTCTGTGAATCCACTTAACTCAATGCTCTGCCCATCCTTCACAAAAGACAACTTCAGCTCTTTAAAATCAAAAGACAGTGGGCTATACTCTCTCAGCCAATCAACTCCCAATATCAAATCGCAGCCTCCTAACTTCAAGATTCTTATGTCAAAATTGAAAGGATACCCCTGCATCTTCCATTCAAATCCCTTACACTCTTGATAGCTGAACATCTTGCTACCATTAGCAACAGCTACAGCCATAACACTAACTTCTTGTAGTACAAACTTGGCCTCTTGAGCAATTCTTGGATCTAGGAAACTGTGCGTACTTCCACTGTCTACCAGGATCACAATTGGTTTATTCTTGACCATTCCCTGAATCTTGATGGTATTCAAAGGAGTGCTCCCTGTTAAAGAATGAACATAGATCTCATTCTCATCATCAAAACTTCCTTCCACCCCATTGTCCACCTCAGTACAAATCTCACCAGACTCGGCAAACTGTACATCCTCAGTTTCTGTTGACACCAAGCTATGCAATGTTTTCACCCTACATTTATGCCCCAAGAAGTACTTATCCCCACATTTATAGCACAATCCAGGAGTTCTTTTATTCTCATTACTAACCGGGTTGGTTTGGTTATTTGTAGTAGAAAATTTCTGTTGGAATAGGTTGGTCTGAGATTGGGACTGGTTATTTACAGGATTGGAATTGGTTTTGTAAGAAGGTTTGATGTAAGAATTATTTGGCTTGTAGGCATTGGCAAAAGTGGATTGGAAATTGGATGGATTTGGCCTCCAAGAAGACGACCTACTCAATTTGAGTATGGCTTGTACAACCCAAAGTGCAATCTAGCCTGTTCGTATGCATCAGCCAATGAATTTGGTCTGTTCAACTTGACCAAATTCCTAATCTCATCCTTCAAACCACTTATGTAACTTGTAACAAAATAAGGTTCTGACAGACTCGGATTGAAAGCAAGCATGCTAGCCCTTAATTCTTCAAATTTCTCAGTATATTGCTCCACATCATCAACCTGAGATAGTTTGTTAAATTCCTCGACCACTTCAACTCCCTGTCGCTCGCCAAACCGTACACAAACGGCTTCGCTGAAATCTTTCCAATTAACCGACTGGTTTTGCATCATGTATCCCTGTGCCCAATTGTCGGCCCGGCCATTCATGTAAATCGTAGCTACTTCCACTTTCTCAGAATCAACAACCCCAAAAATCTTGAAGTACTTTTCAGCTTTTCTAACCCAACTCCTAGGATTAAATCCATCAAAGAGAGGAAATTCCAGTTTAGGAAATCGTTGATTACCTCTAGATGTTGATCCCAAAGAGAAACTTCGATCACCATCCCTTTGAATGCTCTCAATTTGATTTCTCCCGTCAAGATCCTGATTGCCTTCGATCGGAGATCTTCTTTCTGCACTCTTCGAATTCTGGCCAAGATCTTCAGGAACAACTATTCTTGGATCTGAATGCGTCCTACTACTCGATCGCGATCCACCTTCCATCATTTTGAAGAGCGAAGCCATGTCCCGGTGCATGTTACTCATCATATCGGACAAACTCTTCATCTGCATCTCGTTTAATTTCTGTGCAATCAGCAATTCAGCGTGTGATTTCTCCAACTTAGCACCATGTTCCACAATTCCTTCAAGAGAAGCTAGCTATTTAAAGCTTGGTCAAGAGCAAAACGGTGCGTTTCTTAAGTCGGCTCTCCAAGAGCCTTTTTTGGGCTTCAGAGAAAGAAATGGATCAAACGACCAAACAGGCCCAAATGGTCACAAATGGACAAGGCCCAATTATTGGTTTAAACCAGTCGAACTACCTCCAACCGGGTTCACCCGGGGTGGATTGTATCGACCGGTTCAACCGGTTAAATGGGTCCATAAATCTTGTTGAATCCGGTTCTTAAACCATAATGTAATGCTCTACCATTATATGTGACCTTTACATGTATGTACATTGAACTTGATATCTAGGGGGGATTAACACATTGCAACAGTTATCCAATCATAATAGTCATTAGTATACTTATACGGTATATAATAATGTCAAAAATCATTTCGATCGTTGGCTGTTTCTTCTACAACTTTTTTCTTACTCGCCTTTAATCTTTATTTTGTGAAACATCAAATCATCAATGAAAATTTCTACCACGTAAATATGAATTGCGCGACATCACACCTTTATTAAAATAATAGTTTTTTATAATTAATTAAGCAAAAAAGTTATATCCAAGTAAACATACAGATAAAATAAATATTTGTAAAAATTTATTTTCAAATAAACATAAAAATAAAATAATATTAGTATATTTTACCAATATAGATTAAAAAAGGACATTATATTTATCATATTTGTAAAAGATAAATTAAAAAAATATAAGAAAAACATGTACATGTGGTCACATATATATCTTTGAAATAAAAATATCCATTAAATGATAATATCTTTGAAATATCCATCTATATATCTATAACTATATATTAAATCCGAACCTTTCCGAGCCACCAGAACAATTCTGGCCCCACCTTATATTTAAAAAGTAATTTTGTATTCTTATTATTTATAAATTTTTCTTTTAATTTTTCTAAAAATCTATAAACCAACGTTCTAATATATTTAATAAAAAAATTAAAAGAAAGGAAAAATGAAACATAAGATTTTTTAATATATAATGATATATTGTTATCATAATAAGGTAGGAAAATATTTTTACTATTAATTTTTTCTATCTAAAACTAACATTCCACTAAATTTCATATTTGGAAAATTTTAATTCGAATTTTAATTAAAAATTAAAAAAATTTAATTTATCTTTATCCTTTTATCTATTTATGTAAAAGATTTATGTAAAAGGTTAAAAAAATTATGTTAAATCAAATTTAGATAAAAAATTAAAATTTTAAATATGTATATAATTACTTGCCTAAATTAAATTTATTAATAATAACTAAAGCCGAAGCAATTTCTGCCACCACATTGCGCCACATTACACCTTTATTAAAATAATAGTTCTTTATAGTCAATTAAGCAAAAAAGTTATCTCCAAATATACATAAAGATAAAATAATATTTGTAAAAATCTATCTCCAAATAAACATAAAGATAAAATAATATTAGTATATTTTACCAATATAGATAAAAAAAGGACATTATATTTATCATATTTGTAAAAGATAAATTACAAAAATAAAAGAAAAATATGTACATGTGGTCACATATATATCTTTGAAATAAAAATATCGATATAAATGATAATGTCTTTGAAATATCCATCTATATATCTATAACTACATATTAAATCCAAACCTTTTCGAGTCACCAAAACAATTCTGACCCCACCTTATATTTAAAAAGTAATTTTGTATTCTTATTATTTATAATTTTTTCTTTTAAATTTTCTAAAAATCTATCTAATTTTTATAAAAACCAAAATTCTAAAATATTTAATAAAAAATTAAAATAAAGGAAAAATAAAACATAAGATTTTTTAATATATAATGATAGAGTGCTAATTTGCTATCATAATAAGGTTGGATGATATTTTTAATATGAATTTTTTCTATCAAAAACTAACATTACACACTATATTTTATATTTGGAAAAAATTAATTCGAATTTTAATTAAAAAAATTATTTTATCTTTATCATTTTTATCTATTTATGTAAAAGATTTATGTAAAAGATTAAAAAAATTATCTTAAATAAAATTTAGATAAAAAAAATAATTTTAATATTTATATAACTACTTGCCTAAATTAAATTTTTATATAAAAAAATTATATTATCTTTTACTTAATTTCCTTTTTGGATTATTTATGTTAATATAAAAGATTTTTTATCTTTAAAAAAATTCTATATTCTTTCAAATTTTTTTTATCTTTTCTTATTAATTAAATTTTTAACTTTTTATTGAAAATTAAAGAATTGAATTTGATTAAAAAATTATAGAATTTACATTATTTTTAGCTATTTAATTGTTTTTGTAAAAC
Organism: Fallopia convolvulus; assembly: GCA_964016875.1. Classification (NCBI taxonomy): domain Eukaryota; kingdom Viridiplantae; phylum Streptophyta; class Magnoliopsida; order Caryophyllales; family Polygonaceae; genus Fallopia; species Fallopia convolvulus. The sequence goes on from OZ024726.1 coordinate 57,900,117, forward strand.
ATTTATAAATTACTTACATTAAATAATTTTTATACATATTATAGGCAATAAATTACTTACATTAAATTTTATATTATATTTTTATTTATTAATATCTTTTTATAATATATCTAAAAAAATGTAAAGTCATAGTCGTGCAAGGCACGACGAGTACAACTAGTTTTGATAAAAAAAAAAAGTAAAAATTTTCACGATCTAGATAATTACTTACCTAAATTGAATTTAGATAAAAATAAATTACATTATCTTTTTCTTAATTTCCTTTTTGTCTTATTCATGTACAAATTTTTTAATATTAAGTTCTTATCCATAAGTATAAAAAATTTAAAATAGTAATTTAATATCTCAAATACCTTTTTTTAATTTAATACCCCATTTAAATTGATTTTAGTATCACTAATTGAAATAGATAACTTTTATATATGTGAGTATGAAATATTGACCATATTTTAAATTACGAATTTTCATTATTAAAATTTCCGATTCTTTTATATTAACTTTCGATTCAAAAGTATAATAAGTTTTCTGCTTAGTATGAGACATATTTTTAATCGTGTATTTTAATATTAATTTTAATATTTTTGTATTAATTTAATTATTTATAAGTAGGAATAACGACTTTAATTAATATTCACCATGTTTTTCATAATAATTTTGGATTTTTCAATATTAATTTTCTACAAATAAGAAGGATAACTTTTAAATTTTCCATCTATAAAAATGTTGTGTTTTATACATTACTTTTTTATCTATAAATATAATAGTTAAATGCAATATTGTCATAAAATTTTAATATCTCAATCACCATATTTTTAGTTACTAAATATTTTATAATAATATTTCTATCCATAACTATGACAAGTTTTTTAATTATTATGGACCATGTTTTTCATGTCGTTAAACTTTATGGATTGATTGAGTTAATTCATTGTGGTTTTTGTACAGGTTCGGGTAAACCCTACGAGTTAAGAGCATTAACTTTTTTTTTATAATTATTACATAAATATTACAAATTGCATTTTTAAGAATAAGATAATATTGGTATACATTTTAATAATAAAATATATTATTATAATTAAAATAATTATAGATTTAAAATTTAATTTAATTATTTATACTATTATTTTTTATTATATAAATTATAATACCTATATCATATTTAAATTAACATATTATAATTTTTATTTGGAAAAGTTCCCGGGCAAGGCCCGGGTTATCAACTAGTTATTTACTAGACCTGGACGTGTTATACTTTTACTTGTTTTTGATGATATTGGTTAGAGTATTTCTAGTATTATTAATCTTATTTTTATTTCACTATTTGATGTAGACATGAGGATGTTAGCGCGCATAGAAGAGGAGCTTGACCGTCGGGAATCGCATTCTGAACAAAAGTGATTTTGACCATGTTATGTCTATTTTAGACACATTATAACTTTCCGAACAGGGTTTTACGTATTTTTCGATATTTTTCGCAAATTTGAATTTTCTATTTTTTAGACTTTTTTTTATCTTTATATTTTTTTCGCATTCTCTATATATAGGCGTATGTAATAATGAAAATTTATCTAAATAATATTAAAAAACAATACATGTGTTTTTATTATTGAGAGTTTAAAAAAAAAAAAATAGAAGCCCGCGTTACTTTAGTAAAAATACAAACGAAAATTAGAGGCGGGATATCCAATATTATCCCGCGGAATTGAGCTAGGGTTAATCAATGTTCATTGCAAACTGCAAACTTCACCTTCTCTCTTTCAATGTTCTGAAATTTTGGCCACTGTGCTGGATATCGGCGACAATTACTCAATCCTCCAACCTTCCCCCAATCTCCAGCGACTACACCACTGGATCCGGCGATTATTGCACCAACCTAACTCCTCCTCAATCTCCAGTGAGTTGCTCGACTCTAGGCGCGCTGTAGCCCATAGTTGATTTCGGTGAATCTCGCACCTGAAGTGGCTCTATCCATACTCTTTGATTGTTGTAACGAGCAAGGTTTGAGAAGTTGCTGCATAAGGCTGGTTTGAGAAGTTGTAACGAGCACCTGAAGTGGCTCTAGTCGACTCCTCCTCAATATTTTGTGAGTTTTGCTTCTTTTGGGAATTTCAACTGGTTTGAGAAGTTGCTGCATAGGCTGTGAAATTTAATTGTTTCTCTTTTAAATTTCACTTCATCTAATCTTTCCTGTCGGTGTCTTGAGTTCTTGCTTGATCTGTTTGCTGTCTTCCGTTGCATTGCTTCTGGTTTTTTTGTGGGTTCTGGTTGTCTATGTGTGTTTTCGGGTTCGTTTTTAAGTTCTTGTTGGTTTGGTTGTTCGAATCTGGCCGTTGGTGGCTTGGATTTGCTGCTCATGACTGCTTTTTCGGAGTTTGATGATGAGAACTGCTGGTTGTTGCTTCTGTTGTGTTGCTTCAGATCTGTTTTTCAAGCATGATTATTGAGTTTCTCGCTTGATTCTGTGCTTGATTCTGTGGTTGTTTGGGGATAAAGTGTGTAGAGGTGCTGTTTGATTTGTGATACTAATTGCATAGTTCTCTTCTTTCTAAAGGATTGTAACTGCAACATTTATCCCAGCAAAGATCTCATCAATCCACAAAATTCTTTAGCTTAATTATAAAATATAACGAGTGCCATATAACACATTGATAATCAAAGCAATCCAAAAATGAGCCTACCAATTGGCGCTAGCTGACAATTAAAAAGGATTTTTTTTCTTCTGAGCTAATTTGATTCAATAAATTATCCCATCAGTTACTAAGCTTTACATGTTTTTCCTTGTTAATGTCTAAAGTGCAGATTATTCCAATTAAGTTTCTAAACAATTAGAATGATTGTACTCATAAAACAAACATAATTTGAAAACTCTCTCTGGATCACTCATAAATTTGAGAAATTACATGAATCCCTCTAAACAATAGGAAATTATGCAAACCATTCATCTTTAGGGTAACCTAACCTTGAAAATCATAAATGAATTAATTTGATTAAACTTTTCAGATGGTTGGGTATCAAGGCATCATTCATACCCCCATATAACACAGTTAGTAACAGTCCATAAATACATTCCACAGCACAAATCAGCAACATATAACATCATGCTGGCCAGTAATCCATTAACGTCACAGATAAGTTACAACTTCCACACATCTTGTAATTTGAAAATAGAGCGACAAATGCACTAAGAGAATCTCTTGAGGGTTCTGGTAATTAATTAATTACATGACTGCATTTTACTATATAGGCCTGAATGGGAGCTGTTATTAATGGTAAGATATATAGAACAAGAAAGGGTAGCTAGAAGGCTTTAGCTGAATTCCTGTATTTCTAGTTAATTAGTATGAATGGAGTATATTTATTTATATTCCTCTTAGTGTTGTGTTGATCCTGAGGACTTACTTCCTTCTCATTACTAAACTCTCTCTTTTTCTTTTATTTTTTAAATCCATTGCTAAATGTCTCTTAAGTGATCTTTCTTCTTTTTCTTACAATTCTTGGCCCTATTTTCTGGGTGTTGGATATAATATTGGAGGTTATTTTACTGATACAGGGTCAACTAAGTGAGTGGTGATAGCTTTGATACGTAACAATGCTTTCTATTGCAGTTTGTTATTTAGATGAAATAAACTAGATAAGAGTTTTTAAAATAGAAAAGTTTATTGCGAAGAAAAACAGTGTCTTTTAGCATGACATCTAGTTTTGGAGTTGTCCTTGTGTTTAAAGGAGCTTGGGCATGTGATATGATCCAGAGTTTCTAATTGTAATTTAATAGTGGGTTGTGAGCTACTGTATAGTTTCAATACTACTGTGCTGGTTTATCTATACTTGTATATTGCCATTCAAAATGTGATTTATTATTAGTATGCAACAGATGTAACCAGTGAGTTTGTTGATGTTTTTAAGATGGTATGTAATCTGTTCTGATTGAGCTAGTACTTCTATCATTGGTGTATTTTTATGCTATTAACTCTTTTTTTTTTTTGTATATTTCACAGAACCATGGTCTCCAAAAATGGTCACGAGGATGGAACCACCCAAGAAGATATTAATAACACCTCTTCACCTCCTAAGAAAAATAAGAGGAACACACAAGGCCGAGGGCGCACTATTTTAGCAAAGGTTACAAGGCATAGAGAAAAGAATTTGAAATTCAAGTTGAAATGGAATATGGATGGTAAGTCTATAGGGACTACTCATGCAAACTATAAAAGCTATCTTGGACTCGTCATCGTGTGAATATCAATTATCGACGATGGGATCATGTTCCTGACCACTTTAGTTATAGTACATGTTAGTAGATTTTCCTTGATATTTTGTATGACATTGTGACATTACTTAATGCATTTGAAAAGTTTATTTACTTTAAATTGGTGTCAAATGTTTATATTATTACATTTGAGTATATTTTATAATAAATTATTATAAATTTTGCATTTGAAAAATATACACATTTAAAACGGTTTACTTTCTAATCGATGTATTTCATATGCACAATTTACTACGGGTATAATTTTACCATGTTACATATTTACTGCAGTTGTGAAGATTTACCACGGTTCTAGTGCATTTACAATAATGTCATTTTACTACGGCCTAAAACAAATTTACAACGTGTACATTTTACCACGGGTCTAACATTTACCACGGTTCATGAACCGAGGTAATAATGAGAACCGTGGTAAATGTGTGACCGTGGTAAACAAATTTACCACGGCCAAGATTACCACGGTTCACAACCGTGGTAATATATACAAAAGAACCGTGGTAAAAACCCTTTTTTCTACTAGTGCATGTAGCTTTTACGGCAAAGTGATGATATGTGGAACGTACGTGTGACAGGGGAGGAGAGATCTCTACTATAATCCGTGCGGTTCTTAGCTAGGTCGGCCCGTTCGAGAAACTAAGTCAAGCATTTGCCTCGTCGTCGAGAAGGGTGCGCCCTTCCTCCTCTTATCTCCACATCTCAGATCAAATCCGATGCCCTCAGAATCGCCCCCGATGCCTCTAAATCTTCCGAAAGGACCTTGGATTAGTCTTGGCATATGGATCCGGACGTTTTCTTGGACACGGGACTGCCGTCTGTGTCACGTGCACATACCATCACTTTTTTTTTTGAAGGTGAGAATTGGGTAGATGTCAAGGCTTAGCTTAACATATCAATTCGAATGAAAATTTAGAATCTGAATTATGCCAAATTTGATTGACATTTAACGAATGGATTAAATATATAACAGAATCGGCAACAACATTACAAAGTCGAGGCAACCATCACGTTAAATAGATATCATATCAGCGAATAATGTGGATATAGGAATTTTTGCATAATTATAAAGGTATCCCAAGAATTATTTTTCCAATCAAACTATACCCACAACAAGAATACGACTTCAACAACAAATCATGAAAATTTTGTTTATAGGACAATGTACTTCTCAATAGTATATTTTTCAAAGATCCAATTCAACTCAAAAGCATCATACACAACTTTAACATACACGATCTTTCCCTTGACTATTCTACTTCCCAATTCAATGTGTCTCTGCTGATGTAGACGATGGCAAAGACAAGTTTATAAGAGGTGAAATATAGGCTAGTGTAGGCATCATTAAGGGCACGTTTGGCTCATCGGCTTCAAAGTTCAAGGCCGCTATAACTTGCTTTATAGGCGGTCTATGTCCAGCATCCGGGTGACAACACCACAATCCAACCACCATCAACCGCCTCGCTTGATCCTTATCATATTCACCATTCAATCTCTTATCTACCGCTTCAAGAACCAACCCTTTCTTGTACAAATCCCAAACCCAATCAATCACCAAATTCACTTTACCTGGATCCTCTTCGCTTTGGTCAATCGCCCTTCTTCCGGAAGCCATTTCAAGAGCAACCACTCCAAAGCTATATGTGTCGGAAGATTTGCTTACTTTTCCCTTCATAATAGCCTCTGGGGCCAAGTACCCGAGTGTGACAGCTGGCATTGTGGGTGTCAAGCTCTGGTCATGATCTGTAAGCTTGGCTAACCCAAAGTCTCTTAGCTTTGTGTTGAAGTTGTAGTCTAGCATGATGTTGCTTGATTTTATGTCGCGGTGAATCACACTTGGCTCGGATCCTTCTTGAAGGTAGTGCAGTGCCGATGCAAGGCCTAGAGAAATCTTGTATCTTGTTGGCCAAGTTAGTGAGGGTGAGTTCTTACCAAATAAATGGATATCTAGGCTTCTATTTGGCATGAACTCATACACAAGCATTAGTTGTCCGTTTTCATGACACCAACCTTTGAGTTGGACCAAGTTCTTGTGCATTAGCCTACTTATAACCTTCACTTCGGATATGTACTCACTCTCGCCTTGATTTGATCCGCTCCTAAACTTCTTGACAACCACTTTTGTATCAGAACCCGCTAATCTCCCTTCATAAACATCACCAAATCCTCCCTTTCCTAAAATCAATTCCTTGTCAAAACCGTTGGTCGCCTCACAAAGTTCAAGATAAGAGAAATTCTTAGGACCAAGATCTTCAACCAAAAGGGATTGACAATTTTGATAATGTATGAGTGGAAGTTCACCTAAGTCACCTTGATTATGTGCATTTCTCCTCCTTGGCCAAATCCAATACAAGGTTACACCTCCACTCAAGAGGATGAACACAAAGACACCCATCATTACACCAACCACCAATCGGATCTCCTTTCTAATCGCCGAGGGTTGACTTTGAGGGGATTGAGATTGACTTTGATCGGAAGGTTCTTCAATACTTGACTTGAAACTCCAAGAGCAGAGTTCATGAATTTCAACATAAGTAGCTGTCGCGGCAGTAAAGCCAACTTTTACCCTTTGAGGCAAAACAACACTCAAGTCAACAATATAGGAAACACCAAAAGATTTCAAACTTCCTTCAAATGTCAAACCAACACTTAGATTCTTGGAAGTAGAATCATAAGACACCCCAACATTTGCAATGCCTTGGTTCACAAGGCCACCACCGGTCACATTAACATAACTTTTAGATACTATGGAATTAACATCAATACCTATATGATCATACTTCGTCTCGCCCCATTCCTTATAGTTTCCATGAGTGTCAAACTCTACCGCCACAACTTGATTCCTTGAAGTGTCGTTTATAGCGGACCACTCTGACTCGAACAAACCGAGTAGCCTGGCTTTATCTCTGTTAGGGAACCACTTGGCATTCTCAGGAACAATAAGAAAGGCAAGCCCATGTCCACTTCCGTCGTAGCCATTAACGTCGTAGATTTTGAAGGAGAAGTTGGTGGAGAAATCAGCTAGCTTCTTAGTGTTACCATTGATTTCCCATAGAGACATTGGTTTATGGTACAAAGCTCGGCCTACACTATCGTTTAGTGGAGCATTTTGAGGCGTTTTGGTGATAAAGATTGAGGAACCATAAAAGGTTGCATCCCAATCTAGGTTAATGATGTTTGTTTGGTTGACATTGAAGGAGGGGAAGTTGAAGGAGAGCGCGTCGATGGATGGAAGAAGAGGGAGGTATATGTATATGATTAAGAAGAATTGTAGGGAATGGTTTGGAATCAAATTGTTATAAGCCATGGTTGAAGCTAGCTCACCATGAAATGGAATGAAGAAAGTGGGATATATTGGTCATACTTCTTGGAGGATAATATGTATATGAACTTGACATGTTAATGTATTAATGTAACATCAATCATAATCTAGGTACAACAGGATTAGATTGTTTTGTCTTGGTATTATTGGCTCATTGCTTGTTCTCTTCAATCTTGATAGTTTAAAATTACTTGCAGATCGCTTTCTATTTGCTTGACTTGTGAGTTTCATCATTTTTCATTAGTTCAATCTCTTTCGACGAAAATAATAATAATGATAATTTTCCATGGAATAGTATGAGACTATGAAAGATGAAGTTTTAGAGAAGGGAAAGTGTTTGAAAATTTGGATAGTATATATTCCCACGTCAATCAAAAGCATAAAAAACTAGTAACATATAAGGGTGAATTCTCTCGGCCTCACTTAGCTTAGCAGGAAAATGCTGTGTTAATGTGTCTTGAATTTGTTACTGACATACATTCAACAAGGATTCGAGGAGTCAAGGACCGAATTAAGGTTTTAAATTATATATATACATTCCTGAAATGTGTCATAGTTGTAATTAGTTTTCAACATACATATTAAAAATTCAGTTTTTATGCCCGTGGACCTAACTAACGCATTGTTAGTGAATCGTGTTAAATTTCTATGTCTTTCTTCATTTTATGGTCTCCTTACAAGACGAATAATAATGTTTATTAGCATTAAATCGCAATTTTTGCAATTAAAAGGGGTGAGATCCCTCCATGCTAACTTTAAAAAAAAAAATTATCGGTACATCTGATTAATGATCATTGAAGTCGATTTATCAGCAATTTGTTACATCGAATTCTTACCATATAAACTACTACTTTCTCCGTTCACGAATAGATGTCATTTTATGATTGTGATTTGACTTAAATGTCCGAAATCTTATTGAGATCTTTTTTTTTCTATTATACATTTACGTAATTATTTTTAATTGATGAGGATAATGTTGGAAATTAGTGTGGTAAAATATATTAAATGACAAGTATTATTAAACAAAAAAGTCAAGCCAAAACGACATGTATTTACGAATGGAGGGAGTATATCGTACAAAAGTAAACGTACTAACATGTACACGGTACACCATTAGTAATTTTTAATTCGAGAATAACGTTGTTATTCAGTTTGTGTGTTTCATAAATTGGTGATTTGGACAGCATACTAAATTCTTAAAATGAAATGATTACTAAACAATTAATCATGGTGGCAACTTGCAAAGACTACATTTTCTTTTCTTATCTGATTGATAAGTAAAACGATTTTTCTAACCTGTGCCCCAAGGGCATAGGGTAAGGCACTTGAAATGGAAAGATTTTGTTAATTTTTATTATATAAGGTAATTTAATTTTTTTTAATAGGATTTATTTATTTTCATATAGGATTTTAGTTTCTTAAATAAGAATGCTTAATCTATGCCCTGAGGGCATAAGTTAGAAAAACCGTAATTAAAAAGACCACAAATGATATAAGTTGACCTTAAAAACTTATAGGTTTGTCAGGTTTGATTAAACGGGAAACAGTTGGTGATGATACATAGGCTTGAAAAACGGATTGCATCATAATTAATATTTGAATGTCGAAGATAGGTATGGTCAAACTTGTGTCCGATTAATCATATTTTGGTAGTCCATATTATTAATATATATCAATTGCCAAATTTGAAAATTTCTTGCGATTATACTGATCACTGACATATTATTTTTCCATAGTAATTAGGGTGAAGTTCACAAAATCACCCACGAAATATGAGTTTCTGCACAAAACCACCCGTAAAAATTGAAATTTGAGCAAACCACCCATAAAAATATTTCGTTTGTAAAAAACTACCCGTAAAAATTGAAATTTCAGCAAACCCTCCGTAAAAATATTTCATTTGCAAAAAACCACCCATAAAAATATTCCGTTTGCAAAAGACCACCTAAGTCAATAATTCCGTTAAATTTTTCGTTAGAAAACAAAATTAATTTTATTATTTCCTCTACTAAAACACCAATTTTACCATTTAAACACACAAACCCAAACCATAGATTTTGAATTTATGATTTGCGAATGTTTTCTTACTTGAATTTGAAGAACGAGATACCAACACTTCCGATTCTTTAAACCAAAGCCCAAACACAAAATACTAATTCATCTCCCTAGGTCGGAGATTTTGGATAGATTGAAGTTCATTCATCCTCCTCGTTCTTTTTCATGCGGAAAATAAAATTTGAGTTTTTTTACGATATTAATTAGATAAGAGCATCTTTGTAACTTTCTTAGTATCTAACGGGAAGTGTAACGGAATTATGGACTGACGGGTATCTCGTTCTTCAGATCCAAGTAAGAAAACATTCATAAATCACAAATTCAGAATATGGGGTTTGGGGTTTGGTGTTTGAATAGTAAAAATTGGTATTTTGGTAGTGAAAGTAATGAAATTCCATATTTCCAACGGAATATTTAACGGAATTGTTGAACTGGGTGGTCTTTAGCAAACGGAATATTTTTATTGGTGGTTTTTTGCAAACGAAATATTTTTACGGATGGTTTGCTAAAATTTTAATTTTACGGGTGGTTTTTTGCAAACGAAATGTTTTTACGGGTGGTTTGCTGAAATTTCAATTTATACGGGTGGTTTTATGCACAAACTCATATTTCACGGGTGGTTTTGTAAAATTAACCCTAGTAATTAATACTAATATTGTACCAATATGTTTAGAACTTTAGATACATAACAATTAGGAGTGGGCATGATAGAGAACCGGATCAGGACCGATTTTCCCATAAAATTGGTACCAAGCAGGGATTTCTTGGTATGGTTTGGTCTCGGTGTCGTTCCAATCCGGTTTTGAACCGGACCGATTTTTTTAACTGTTATTTTAAATAAAAATTATATGTTGTTTAAAAAAATAATATATTTTTATAGAATATATATATATATATATTCTATCACATAATAATTAGATTTATATTTTTAAATAGATTTTATAATTATATAAATATACATTTTTTAAAAAATAATTTTTCATCATTAATAAAAAAAAGTCCGATTCAAACTGAACCGGTGACAAACTTTCATTTTTTTTGGACCGAAGACCGGACATGATGCCCATGATCCATTCTGTTATAAAAATTCGGTCCTTTCTTTGTGCATGATGTTGCTAGGCTGATGTTACGATATAATATATATATAGAATGACGCTTTAGTAAAATGCCTTATTAGAGTAAATTATGTGGTTAAAATTCAGCCATTAGATTAGATAGGATGGACGAATCAGATTTAAAATAAAAAAGGTGCATTTTAAGGAAATTAGGGAGAAGCACCATATCACACCCAAATCTGCTACTTTTAAGGAGGGGATAAATGCACGATCCGTTCAAAATGGAAACAAGCGAAATTAGAGGGGGATTTAAATTACCAAACAAGAAAAATATACATCAGAATCTGAGAAAATCTTTTATACCCCGATTGAAAATCCAATCCTGCTAAACCGTCATTCATTATCCACGTCTTCTTCTTCAACAACCGTCGTTCATCATTTCAAGCTACTCGACAACCTGTTTCTTCAATCGAATCAATTTTGTTTGCAGAATTCGGAAGATTATTGTATGCAATGGAAAGAGGTTAGCTATTAGTATTTGGAATAATTGTTCTTGTTTGTTAGATCGTAATTGTAAAATTTATTATATTTCGTATTGTGAATGAATCCTCTTCTTAAACGATTGATGTAGTTTTGATGTATGAAGTTATTGAATCCGATGTTGCTCGATCATATTGTGAAGATAATGGACCACACTTGGATGATCGGATTCATTGTGAAGATAATGGATTGCTAATGCTAGACCAAGAGCAATCTTGTGTCTTGTTGGCCAATCTAAAGTGAAGTTATGTCTAGGCTTCTACCGGGCATGATCGTGACACCATCCTTGGAGAGTTGGAGGTAGACTAAGTTTTTGTGCCTTAGGATGCTATTCACATTGATTTGTGAAATGAAATCACTTTCATCTTGACTTGTTATGCTCCTAAATTTCTTGGTTATGAAATGGAATTAAGCTTGTCATTGGGAGAAGCCATGGTAGAATTAAGCTTATGAAATGGAAGGGAGAAAGTTGTTTATTTATTTGCTTTTGCAAGCAATAATGTAACTTGGTTATAACAACTTGGTTATGATTGTTTCTCCAAATCTATACCAATATCAATTTGCTATCCACTTGCTAACAATAATGTAACATCAATCGATCATAATGTGGACATAGGCTTGAATTTGTATAAATTGGCTCATTGCTTTGTCTCTTCAATACCCTTAACAATCATTATTTACTTGGAGGTCCCTTTTCATAATCTTTCGTTGAATAGTCTGAATAATGAAGTTTCTAACAAAAGGAGTGAGAGAAACCGTAGTTTCAAACTTGTAATAAAGGCATTATCAAGTTACTTGTAAACTTCGAACATGATCGATTAGCTCGATCTAGAGGAATTGAAGGATTCAACTTAACACATAATGTCCTCATAATTTAAAAAATGATACACACATATTCAATAAAACATAGAAGCACATTAAGCAGTACTACTAACACCAAAAACATACACAAATAGACATATCCGTGGAGTTTAACACAACAAGGTCTAAGTTGTAGTCTTGTAGACCTTGAAGATACAATGTGTTTAGGCAAAGTAGAGCCGGAATACCCGAAGAACACACCTAGGGCTCTTTAACTTAAGGTGTTGGTAGAAGAAGAAGTGATGGTGGTGCTAGAAGAAGTGTATGCGCGACTTGTCATTGCCGAGCTTCTTATTGATTCAGTGCCCGTTGATGCATTAGATGATAGGATATACGTATTCATTTGGGGCGAAAAATAGGTTGGTGTAGGAATTGTTGGTGGCAAGCTAGGCTCTGGAGCTTCAAAGTTAAGCAAGGCTTGGACTTGCTTTATAGATGGTCGAATTCCGGGATCTGGGTAACAACACCATAATCCGAGCATCATCAACCGCCTTGCTTGATCCTGATCAATCTCACCATTGAGTCTTGGATCTACTGCTTCAAGGATGGACCCTTTACCATACAAATCCCACACCCACTCGACCAGGTTCAGTTTCCTCTGATCTTGTATACTTTTGTTCGTTGGTCTTCTTCCGGTAGCTATTTCCAGGGCCACTACCCCAAAGCTATACATGTCGGAAGCTCTACTAACTTTTCCGCTTGAAATGACCTCTGGGGCCAGGTACCCTAGCGTGCCAGCTGGCACCGTCGTCTTGAAGATCTGATCTAGATCAGTAAGCCTGGCTAACCCGAAATCTCCTAGCTTTGCGTTGAAGTGGGAGTCGAGCATGATGTTGCTGGATTTGATGTCGCGATGAAGCACAAACGGGTCACATCCATCTTGAAGGTAGTGCAACGCTGATGCAAGATCAATAACGATCTTATACCTCGTTAGCCAAGGCAGAACAGGCATGCCCTTGCCAAAGAGATGGAAATCTAGGCTTCTATTAAGCATGAACTCGTAAACAAGGAGTAGGTCTTTATTCTCGTGGCACCAACCTTTGAGTTGGACCAAGTTCTTGTGCCTTAGCGTGCTGATGACATTAATCTCTGAAACATACTCTTTCTCGCCTTGACCCGATCCACTTTTGAACCTCTTCACGGCTACCAACTCCTCGTTGGAGTTTGCACGCGCTAACTTCCCTTGATAAACATCACCAAAGCCACCCTCTCCTAGCTTCAATTTGGCGTCAAATTTGTTGGTTGCCTTGGAGAGTTCAAGGTAAGAGTATGTCTTAGGACCGGAATATTCAATGTTAGGGGATTGAAGCGTTGTTACCGGTTGGTCATTACGCGGTGGCAAAACTGGAGATTCAACCAAGGGTGTTGCATCAACTACTTTCCTTGACCGGATCATGCAGTATAAGGTCACTCCAGTTATTATGATGGCTGCAAGAGCCCCTGCTATCAACAAACCCACATTGTCGCTGCCTTGGGACTGAGTCGGAGTTGGAGGAGGCTCTATGGACGAAGTTGCAGGCATACACAAGAGTAAGCTTGTTGTGAGGATGAGCAGAAAATGCAGTAGTAGTTTGGATGAAAGAGGAAAGCTACAAAAAAGCTTGTTGATGTTTGGATGAGCCATTTTTGGAAGCTAGGGGCTTGTGGAATTGTAGGATGATGAAACTGGTCAATTTATTTACTTCTTTGCAATCAAATTTTGAATTAGTGTCTAACAACTACTTTTTTTTTTTCCCTTCAAACCAAAATCAAAGGGTGTTTCAGAGATTATTTAACTCATAAGCATACTCTTTCCACTTTTGAACTTTTTTTATAGTTACTATATAAAATAGTTGACTTTGGTGTTTGAGTTGCACAGGGCACGACGAGATCGTAATCAATCAAACTAGACAGTGCATTTCACATGATATAACATAATTTTAAACAATACACCCTGTGAATTTCACAGGATTTGCACTAGTTATAAGGAATTGTCAACTGAAATGCTTTATTTAGATCTATATACAAGAGAGGGTACAGGTAAGTAACTAACTAACCATATCATATTCCTATTCATCTTCTCAACTTTGTTATAAATGTCAGTTTGCCATCATTATAGGCTTCTAATTGTCTTCAATCTGCAACAAAGCTTATACCTCAGAGAATACCTCTAAAACAAGATACCATACAAAAAGGGATCTGCATATCAAATCTTAGCCGGAGACTTAAAGAAAAGTAAAAAAAGATGTCAACTAACAATTTTCACCTATTTCTTCGGCTGTTCGCCTTGGCATCCTTGAAGAGTCATTTTTCCCGCTTTTCCATTGGAGTTAACTTCTCCACTAGTAGGCCTGCAATGCGTTATACCATGAAGATCTATTAATTGTAGCAACTAAGAAGCATAGTGCAATTTCCCCACTTTCCTACTGATATTGATTTCGGAAGGATAAAAATGTCAAAAACAACACAATTCAAAAATGGACTCACCAACCACTTAGCACTTTGATGGAGTCATAGAGGAACCACTGGAGGGTAACAACTGGTCCGACTAGTATAATCCGTATAGGAAGGCTTCTTGTGAACAAATTGACAAATCCAATTTGTTTGATGGCCTGTTCATGGGAAAATCATTTCAAGGCAAGTCCTTCTAATATACATACAATGAAATCCAGCCAATGATATATTTACCTTTAGGAGGCTATCTGCCTTCTTGTTATATAGAGACGAAACAATGTTATCAGCTGGATTAGACACTAGACAACCAACAGCTCCAGCAGTATATCCAGCCAAACATGTCACTCCTAGCTGCTTTACTTTTGAGCAGTCTTCCTTTCTGCTCTTCAACACATTCCGATACAACAAATCCACGGTGTGCTCAAATGTTGAGAACATTACAGTTGAAACTGTCCCAGAAAAGTGTCAAGGTATAAGTTAAAATATGATTGATAAAAAATCTAAACTCTGGTGATCATTTGATAGATTAAATAATTAAGTTCGTTGCAGCTAGTACATCGGATCATTCTATAATCTCAGAGCATCTCTAAGCTAGGGGAGATACTCATGCATTGGAATCCCGTCCTAGACAAATGGAATGGTACTAAAATTGGACAGCAACATATTTTTAAACATGAGAAAAATGGTATTGTAGGTTTTTGATTTACATGGAAGATTTCGACCCCAAAGTGGAATGAGCCCTCTGTAAAAGCTGCAAGGAAAAGATGAAAGATATGAAAACCAACAAATTAATGCGTAGAAATAACAAAACGGGCTCCAAGATTGTTTACCCATATATGCCTTCTGATGCATACAACTTGGGAAAGCCATCAAGCACGCCTCTTGCAAACCGAGGCTGTGCTTGAACGCGAACTTTGACAGCTTCAAACGGGCAAAGCGCCATGTTGGCAATCACTTCAGCAGATGCACTGCTAGCAAAGTAGACCAGACTCTTGTTGTTGCTGTCAGGAAGAATATTAGAGTAGATGTTTTTGAAGTATTCATATAGGCCGAATCTGCACCCGCCTTGTGCACCATAACCAATAACTTTGCTAGCCCAGCCCCTCCAAAGGACAGAAGGCCCTTGCTCTTTTAACAATGTCCTGAAGCAGGATGAAATGCTGTTATACTTCGCTGGATTTACCTGAAAGCAATTGATTCCAGTAATCAAACTGATTTCTTCACTATATGATTCAGGAATTAGGCAGGGGTATAATAGATTGTGAAAATGGAAGATTCTTCCTGTTTTGCTTCCATGTTGAGATCCTTTTCTTACTTTGAACTCATTAGAATCAGTAATAATTTCTAGAGCAGATTTACAGATGGATTTGAGTCTTAATTCTTAGCAATTTGGTCAAAATGCAAGTATAGGTTGGAATATGTAATTGTGATTAAAAGATATATCTTGAAACTTATAAATTATAGTCCAACAGAACTACAAGATTATCATTTTATCGAACACAAGGTGTGCACTTTAAACCGAATGGTCAATATACAGTATTGGCAATACCCAACTCTACTATGACCATGAAAATAAGCACGCAACGCTACAGAAAGCACAAACTGAGGCTATTGTCATCTCCATTAGATTCAAAGTCATCGCAGAGAAATGTTCGAATTGATGAAAAAGAATAAAGCTGCTAGAGAGAGAGACCTGCATATTGACTTTGAGGACATCAAGAGGGGTAATGGCGAGATGGGAGGTACCAGCACTCAAAACTCCACCAATGGCGCACAATCCAAAGTATTCACTTCCGAATTCTTCTCGCATTTTCGATTTAATATCACTCTCGGCCAGCATTCTTCTTCTTAGAAGGTAGCTCGTTCTTCAGAACCTTCGCCACAGTTGGATCCGAGAAAAGATTACAGCAATTGAGAATTTGAACTTGAAATCGCAATGTTAAATGGAAGAGAAGTAGATGATCTGAGCCTTTCGCAATTAGTCATGCTACTACGCTACAGAACAATGGCCAGAGGAGATCGTGGTGAAAAGTTGCAGGCATATTGTGAGTTGGCAGGAGGAACTCGGAGAATCATATACCCTACTTCCGTGTTTTTAGTGTCCGGTAATAGTGGAAGGAATGAGGGGGTAATTTGGTAAATGGCCTGAAAGAAGAATTTATAGAGTTTTTTTTATAAGGTAAGAATTCGGAATACCAAACAGACTTGTAATCCGAGAGACCGTAATAAAACGGCAGCCGAGAAACGGCTAAGAAAGTAAAAAACAAGCAGAAATAACTATGAAAGGTACAAAACTCCGAAAAATAAGAATTAAGACGAGTTTGAGATCGGGGTGAGTAAAACACTACTACTGACGTTTCCTCCACCGAGATGAAGTCATTTTTTTTGATAGAGCTTAATTCATCCTGTCATTAGGGAAATAAATCATTTTTATGAACTAGTCGGTAAAGCGCACGAACCAGGTAAACAGGCTTGCACTGACCGACTCGAAGAATGGTGAAACTTGGTTTTTCACCCAAAGTGTAGGGGCGGAGGTAAGAATCGAACCTGAGACCTCCCAACATCCTCCATTCCTCTTACCACTGTGGTGATCAATAATCATTTTGTCATTAGGGAAAAAATCATTTTTTGGATAATAATATTTTTTATGCACAATATACAAAAAATATCATTAATATATTTCACCAGAAATGTCACACAACAAAAATTATTGTCATTAGGAAAAAAAATTGGATATTAACGGATTACAAAGTTAACTTGATTAATAAATGATTAATTATTATTAATTAAATAATACTCCCTCCGTCCCGGTTTGTTTGTCCAAAAGGACGGTTTTTGTGGTTATTAAGGAAGGTGTAAAGTAGTATTAGTAATTGGGAAAGTGAGTAAAAGGTGAGATTGATTGGGGATATATTTGTAATTTTATAGGGATAAAAGGTGAAAAGTAGTATTGGTAATTGGGAAAGTAGGAAAAAGTTGATATTATGTAGGGGTAATAATGTAAGAAAAGTATGAATATAAAAGAAAAATGGACAAACAAAAGGGGACGCCCGAAAAGGAAACTGGACAAACAAATGGGGACAGAGGGAGTAAGTAATGTTTTGAAAGGTTAGATAAGTAATGTTTTGAAAAAGGGACTTTTAAAACCTATTTTCCTCTGTTTTTTTAACCAGCCTTTGTCCTAAATCATTTTTGGGGTAGCTTTCTAATTTTTAGCACTCTCTAGTGAGACTGAGAGAGGAATCTCCTAAAGACTTGCTCTAGTTATATTAGAAAATGTATTTTAAAGCAATTAACATTCACGTATATTTCAAAGTAAAAAACAAATTTTTTTTATCAAAAATATATTTTCTAATAAAAATTATTGCAAACCTAATCTACTTAGATAACGGCCTAGGCAAACTAAATAAATGTCTAGATAACAGAACGTTTAGACAAATTGAGACCTTTTAACGCTAAATGAAACCTAAAAGCATATCTAACATATGCTCTAAATTCTTGGATGTTGTGCTTTTGAAACATTTGAGCCTATTTTAAGGTCTAACAGTTTTTCCATTGCATTCTCTATTTTAGAGAAAATTCCCAAAACTTGATGTCCCTTCCCTATATTTAGGGAATTCCCTAAAAACATTTGGAAAATGCATTAAATGTCACTAATAAATTATGGCTTCTTCCTATTGGTCAAATTAAATTTTATAATATAATATTTTTATACATAAAATAATAAGTATAATATATGTAGGATTTTCTCAAAGAGAATTTGTTGGAGTGGACAAAAAAAATTAGAGAATATGGGTTTTAGTTTTTTATTTTGGAAAAAAATATAGAAAATTTGTTATACATGTCCTAAAATTCTAGAATATTTTATTTTCGTATAGTCAAATAACCAATAATTAATCATTTATTAGGTTAATATTCTATAATATTTTGTTATCATTCAAGTCGAATAACAAATAATCTATTATTTATTAGATTAAGATTTTAGAATCCTTTTATTTTCATAAGTAAGATAATATAGTATTTAATTATTATTAAACATGTATATAGAATATTTTATATGTTAAAAATAAAAACATTAAATGCATTGTTCTTCAAAATAAGAAAATTTGTGGGAGTTGAACTTAAATTCTTTTTAGAAAATATGTTTTCTATTTTGGAGAAACTTTTAAAACATCTCTTGGGATACCCTAACCACGATTTTTATACTTAAAACACATATTGGACTTAGTTATTATTACTTCCCCGAAAAGTAACACAATTTTTGGAATTTTCAAAAGTTTGTGTCACCCATTATATATTTATCCATTATGTCTCATAACTTCTATAATTATTTATTATAGTCAAGATGACTTGCTTTGTCTTTACACTAGTGGAGTACTGGATTGGACTATCATTTGACCATGGCAGTAGCTTCGTTACTTCCTTGCAAAGCACATACATTTTTTCCCCTCTTTTTGTAATTCTGGAATCTTCTTTTATGGAGCAATCTTCTTTTTATAGAGCTTCAATCAAGTGACCTATTCTGCCTACCTCCACACCTTAATTCATCTTGATCTTGACTTCTCATCTTAGTCTTCTTCCTCCATTTTTAGATCAGTCTTCAAAGGTTCAATTTGCAGGTAAAAACAAGGCATGTATTTTCCTCTCTTTTTCAGTCTTACTTGAAAAATTGCTTGTTCATTATGATCAGATTGGTGTGTTTCAATTCAAGTTCGTAGTATAATTGTTTGAATTTGATTAGGTGAACTAATCTCTGTACTTTTGCTTAAATTAATTTTCTGTAATCTTGTTTCTGTAGGAACATTCAAAATGAGAAGGAAGAGTGAAGAGGAGAGAATATTGTTCATCCTGCATAAAGAGATTGCCATGATGATGATCATGCTAATACCCCTAATCCTTTATCAATGCAATCTGTTAACTCCATTTCATTTTGCTGTCCTCACTGTGATTTTCATCTTTGACATCATCTGGAATTCTGGAGAAAATTGTTTGCAGCCTGCAATTACTACCACCAGGAGGAGGAAAACTCGAAAACCCGGAAACTGCATTTCTGGGTTCTTTGCCATGAAGATGAAGAAACTGAAACATTTGCTACACCTAAATGAGATACAAGGTTACACTATAGATAAATTGTATGTATCAACTAAGGAAATAGCTAAGGGAAGCAATGGAACTGTTGTATTTGAAGGAGTGTATGAAGGCAGGGAAGTTGCTGTGAAACGCTTGTCGAAGACTCTTAATAAGGCGGCGGCTTTGAAAGAAGTTCGTAATCTTACTGATTCAGATCAACATCCAAATATTGTTAGATTGCACGGTGTGAAGTATGATCAGGATTATGTGTATGTTGTGTTGGAGCGTTGCGTTTGCAGTTTGAGTGATCTTGTCTCGCTCTTTGCTGGGGATTCTGATGAATTTGGCCGTCATCAAGTGATTAGCGTGCCATGGAAGACCAAGAAACAAGAGATCTATCTGTGGAAAAGCAATGGATATCCTTCACCTTTGCTATTAAAGCTTATGAGGTGAGTTACATAAGATGTTAAATGTTAGTTTTTAGCAACTGATCATGCTTTCTCATTTCTTGATTTGGTTTTCGGCATAGGGACATGGTTAAAGGGCTTATTCATTTACATGAGTTGGGCATAACTCATCAAGACATAAAGCCTCAAAATGTTATGATAGCTAAAGGAATGGACATTTGTGCAAAGCTTTCTGAAATAGGCATCAGCAAGTGCCTTCCTTCAAATAAGTTCTCCATGACTCAAAATTCCATTGGTAAGCTTTTACCTAGAAAAAAGGACATTGGGCTATTTCATTGATGTAGAAATTGATAATCCAGTTACTTACTCAACATATATGGAAGGTTCTGGTGGTTCAAGATGGAGTCCATTGGAGAAGAAACTCCATAAACGCCGTAGATGGAGTTCAGATATGTTCAGTTTGGGTTGTGTCTTCTATTTCTGCCTTAGTCGTGGTGGCCATCCGTTTGATCGCCACCTTGAAGATGACAATAACACTGGCACTAACAAAATGAGCCTCCACTTGGTGAATCATATACCAGAAGCCATAGACCTCCTTTCTCGATTAATGGATCCGAACCCAAAAATGAGGTGAAGATCACTGCCTTCATACTTAGGCTGCGTTTGGATTATACACAATGTTCTAAAAAATGCTAGACGGATCCTAGCAGAGAGTCCTGACTAGACGGTCAGAACGGTTGTCTAGGCAAACCTTCCGGCGCCTAGACAGGATTTTTTAGAACAATGATTACACTACATAATGCATTATGATACTCCTTAGAAGCATTGTCTTATACACTTTGAAGATATTGTCTTAACATCATTTCTATGTTGTGGTTTTCCAGGCCAAAGGCGAATCAAGTTTTGAACCACCCTTTGTTTTGGGATTCAGACAAGAGACTATCTTTCTTACGAGATGTGAGTGACCGTATTGAACTAGAAAGATGTAATTCGAATATCTTGATTGACTTCAAGATTGTGAAACAGCGGGCTTTTGGAGCTCGCTGGGACAAACAGATGGAATCGGCACTTGTCAAAGACATAGGTCGTTCCAGGCGTTACGAGTATAGAAGTCTTCAAGACTTGCTACGAGTTGTGAGGAACAAGTTGAACCATTACTATCAGTCTCCTAAGAACATCCAGGTAGCCATTTACATATGAATCTTCTAAGAAGTATATCGTTGTTGTTTGAAACTTGTACTGATATTATATATCATGTGAAATCAGGAACTCTTAGGTCCAGTACCTGAAGGATTCGACAGTTACTTCAGTTGCAGATTTCCCAAGCTGTTAATGGAGATTTACAAGGTAGTTATCCGCCATTGCAGGTCAGAAAAATGTTTCGAAAAATATTTTGGGGTTGATTCAGTCTCAGTTGTGTAGATACCAGCATTGGCAAACTGCTGTATGATATTTTGATACAGCAGATAGTGTATTCTATGTTCAAAGCTGTAGCATATGTAAATTACAAAGGCCAGTTTGCTAGTTAATGGGCTTTTCGGCCCAAGTTATATAATACGGCAGTTTGGGCCTAATTAATGTCAATGGCAAAGTCATTTGAGAAACGTTTTTTTTTTGCCGCGGCTGGACGTTGACCAGGTCAATCCGTCACTTTGTCGGTGGCGCCAACTCAACGGCCCAACACATCAAAGTCAAACGACGCCGTAGCACTCTGATTCCCGCGCACAGCTGCAGCTACGTTTTCGCTAAAAACACATACAAAATTCGACATTTACGGGTAGAGATCAAAAGGGTTGATCAAATTCGGATTTCCAGTTGGACACGAGTTCATGATCTTTTCGTACTCTTATGCAAATTCGGATCAAACTCACGGGTTTAACTTTGTACTATATTAATGGAATCAAAAAGATATTGAGCTCCATGGAGTTAAGCAACAAAGTATGAAAGTAGACTTGTCAATCGTGTCGGGGTCAAATCATTTCGGGTTCGGGTTTAGTCGAGTTCGGATTTGAATCAATCGGGTTGGGTCGTTACTAGTTTTCAGGCAGGTCGGGTCGACCCATCAGGTCAAGAATATCGAAGTTTTTATGATTATTAAATAATATATTAAACAAATAAAAATATTTGATAAAAATATTATTTATAATAAAATATATTATAACTTTCAAAATAAATTTTATGTATTCTGCAAATAAAATAAATCGGGTCAACCCAACGGGTTTAGGTCAATCAAGTTCGGGTCTTTATTTGATCCACTCATTTTCTGGTCGGATTTCAACCCTGAAATTTCAGGTCGGGTTAAGTTTTAACAACTCTATATGAAAGAAAAATAGCAATAAAATAGAATGAAAATATTGGTTCTAGTCTTCTAGATGACTGAATCCCCAAAAGAGGCCATCTGCAACTGTAATTATGGAATTTGTGTTTTCATGTATGACTACAAATCGCAAGGAAGAAAGCCCACACCAAACAAAACTTCAGTTAGGTACAACGAACATGCCAAACAAAACTAATTGCTCGATTTAGCTTTAATAAGAAGGGAGTCTAACTCATTCTTAGACCAAAAAACTACAGCAAATTTGGCATAAAGTAAAGTATTATATATTCATATGCATGTGAATGTGATGGCATAAAGCAAGTACTTTCCATTTGCAACACGAGAAAATCATATTCATTCAATCTGATAAAAGGGAAAAAAATTAAATAAAATGCAAATTGTATGAAAACAAAATGACCCATCCACTTATATCAGAAGAACAGACAAATTATTCTTCTGTACAATACTACTACTCAATCAAAGAGTATGCAATATGAGCAGCTACAGTTTTTTACTACACATTCTGCCCTATGTCACTTGTAAAAAAAAAAAAAAGATGACTTATCAAAATCAAATATTTTCATCATCATCATCAACAACAACAAGCCATAAAAAAGACACAATAAATGCAACCTTTTCTACAAGAACAAAACAAAAAAGCTGGAATCATACCTTGGCTATGAAGCTCTACTACCTGTGCATCAAGATTGCACAGCCTTATTGAGTTTAATTCACTGAGAAACCTTGAAATTAATCCTGCCATTTCTCAACACTTCAATAGACACTGAGTGTATTTGCATGAGGCTCCACTGAAGTCTGAGGTGCATTGCCTGTAGCTGATTTTTGACTGCTCTTGTTCATCTCATCTTTAGGGTTTGCTCTATCTTTAAAACTACAAAGACTAAGGGGAAGCTTTTTCTGCTTAATTCTTCCCCTTTTTCTGCCGCCATTCGAATGCACAGCATCAGATGACTCAAAATTCTTTTCCTTTGAGTAGCTCGACTCGTTGGACCCTTCAGAATTCGTGTCCTCTGGCGAATCATCAGCCCTACTCAGAGACACCAATTCACCATTACCCTCAATCTGAAGCGAGTTTTTCCGCTTCTTATGCCTATTCTTAGAGCCCGGAATATGTTTTGAAATTCTTGGAGAGCTGTTCATTGCCCGGTGAAGCTTATGAGCTAACTCTTCATCCGTCCCGTATTTCTCCACTCCTAGCTGTTGTTCCTTATACAGATTCTGAACCGGAACATGCTTCTTCAGCTTGTTCTTCTTCAATTGCCCTTCCTTAGAAGAACTTGACGTGACCCGACTCAACGCATCTTTAGCAGCCGCAACTGCTTTTGCAGCAATGACAGCTTTCTCCTCTGCTGTTGCCCTAGCAGCCTCGGCTGCCTTGGTTGCAGCAACTGCTTCCATTTCAGCCGCCTTTGCTATCTCCTCTGGTGACATGTGGGAGCCATTTTTATAGGCTTTTATCAGCTTTTGAAGCCTGAGATCGAATCCGCTCAAATGAGAAGAGCTCGAGTTTTCTGGAGAGCTCTGCGAAGCGCTCTCCGAACTCTGCCTCTTCAATCCAGCGAGTAATCGCTTTCTAGGAGGTAAAAGAACCTCAGATTCAGGGTGATTAGTGCTGTATTCATTTGCCTCCATTTTCCGATTTGCCTTTGATCTACCTCCTCAACACATGAATGTTAGGGAAATCTTTTTACAGCCAAAGACTATCCTTGGTGACATTAAAGCTGCATCACCACAATAACATCGACAATTAGACTATTTAATCATATAGCTCTTATGCATCAAAGCCTAAAAATAGATCTGAATTCCGGATTACCAGATCAAACATGACACACTCAGAAAACCCTAGCAGCCTAGATCATTTAAACAGCAATGCAAATCTCGCAAAATTTTAAGAATTTCAAGAATTTGAATCCAGACACAGCTGCTCAAGCAGAAATTCAGCCCGGAAAACACAGACAAATCATATAGTGATCACTAGAAAACACAGAAACCAGCTGGTAACAAGAGAGGTAGGATAAATCTCAGCTGATTCTCGGATATGTAAGTTCCAATAAGGATCAATAGCGGCATATATTAAGGCCAATCAACGAAAGCTACATAGCTTGATTTCCGCATAATCATGCGAAATTGTATGGAATTAGGGCATCCATTGCATGAAAATTGGGTAGATGGATTGAGATCAAATGAGCATCAGAGCTCGGGTATCATCAGGAAACAAGAATTCACCTGATCTCGGAGGTGTTAGCGGAGAGAAGAAGGGAAACAGAGACACCGGCCACTTGAAATTAGGGTTTGGAAGAGACGAGAAGAAGAAGAAGAGAGAAGACGGAAGAGAGAATGAGGAAATTCCAAGTTGGGAGGAAAACTAAAATTGAAATATATTTTCGTCTGGTATAAGGTATTATAACTTCTGTATTACCGTATTATTACACACTCAAAAATCTCCTTTAAATCGTGTAAAGGAAAAAGAAAGTTGTAAATATCTTTTGTTTCTTTTCCCATTTTTCAATTTAAGGACATAAATCGAACTTTAAAAAATTGATTTATCGGATCAATATCTGAGGTGTCTGATACTAATTGATGTGAAGCATTATCCAAACAAATTTTTTTATTAATTAGTTAATATACTCAATTTTTTTTTGTCATGTTTATTTCATATTCTAGTGGCCATTCAATTTTTTTTATTACAATATGTATTTAAATTAAAAGTTCTTATAAATATGATCATTTGGATGTTGGCTTTTCGAGCAAGCATTATATGCTAATGTCTGAAGTCATCGCTCTTCGTCAATGAATTTTTGAGGCCATCCGATGTGACATTCTTTGCATTCAGGTCAAGGGTGATAACCTTTTGTTGATCAATGTCGTTCATGGTGATTGAAGTTGCCCTTGGGAGATTGAGCTGGTCCGGTTCGATATTTCATATTTGTTGGCACATTTTTAAAGTTTGAGCATTTCTCACATTTTTCGTGAAGTCATTTTTGTTGCGAACTACATTGTGAGGTCATTCTGTCTTGTCTCCTATGTTCCCCTTACTGCTGACCCAGGTTTTTGAGACCTCATCCATTTGAATGCTTGCTCTAGATCGACCCTGCTTTCAGGAGTAAGTTACACCTAATTTCTTTCCTTATTAAAAAAATAAAATAACATATTATACTATTTTAGCTTTAATTTATGTCATTAAATTTATGATAAAAATCCACTTTCAATAAAAAATGCCTCTAATATTTGATAGTCTTTGTTTTTTTTATCAAAATAATCTATGTATATATATAAAAGACGCAAGGAATAAGGCCACCATGTTGCACCACCTAGGATTTTCCTACGTGTCGTTTCCACGTTAAGCCACTTAGGATTTCGCCACATAGGATTTTTGATTTTGAGAATTTATATATGTTGATATTATTTTAGGATAATAAAGAAATAGGATAAATTAATCTAGAAAAGATTCTATCTAAATAAAGATGTTATCTATTATATATTAGGAATTAGGATAGATCTAAAACATTCTATCTAAAATTAAAATAAATTATAAAACATTAGATATTAATATATTATATATTAAGATAGATATATTAATTTAGTTTTTCCAATTAAATTTCTATCTATTTATATGAAAAATTTAATTTCGAATTTTAATTTAAATTAAGGAAAATTATTTTATGTTTATAATTTTATCTATTTATGTAAAAGATTTATCTTAAATAAAATTTTGATAAAAAAAAATAGAACTTTCAATTTAGATAATTACTTGCCTAAATTGACTTGGTAAAATATTATTGATGAATATTATTTATAATAATTTATTTAAGTTATTTTTTTTATCACAATATAAGCTATATGCCACATAGGATTTTACGATGTGTCACCTAGGATTTTTCGTACATGTCATTCTCACAATTTATATATATTGAAAAGATTCTATCTAACATAAAATAAACTATAGTATATATTAGGATAGATTCCGAGTATATAATTGATTATTAGATGATTACATTATCTTTATCTATATATTTATTTCTATAAAAGCTTTCTTAAATCAAATTATGATAAAAAAAATCAAAAAAATTACAAGATGATAAAAAGACATAGATAATATAAAATATTTATCTATGTGAGTAAAGTTGTATCTTTTTGAGCCACCACATTGACTTTGACCCAACTTTATATTTAAAATTTCAACTTTTATTTATATTACCTTATCTTTTTCAAATAATTTTTCTCTCTATTTATTTATAAAAAATTCAAAATTTGTTTGATTATAAAAATAAAAAACTATCGTATGTGAGTATAAATTTTTTATCTTTTATGTATCATTATATTAAAATAAATATGCTCATACTTAATTCGAGTCGTAGTCGTGCATGACATGACGGGTATAACTAGTAAAAAACTAAAAAATTAGGGCACTGAGATGATCAAAATACATACTGTACATTTCTCATTAACGGAATATTTGTAACTTGTAACTACACTTTTTGTTGGTACACGTGGTGTAATAATTGGTTCGATCCGGGTTACTCGGTTTGGTGAACCGGATCCAGTCCGGTTTTCATCCTTCCGGTTCAGGAAGGGCAATACTCCAGTGTGCTCGTGTCCACGTAGTGCGAGTACACCTGCATTCTGCAACAAAAACCCCTCCAAATTTTCACCGCCTTTTTTCGCTCTCACTCGGGAAGGCAAACCTTTCCACTTTCGAGTTACGAAACCCAGAAGATTGTCGTCTTCCAATCCTCCATTACAGGTGATTAATTCAACGAATTTGCTTTCCCGGTTTCTTTTTTCGGTTCTAGGGTTTTTGCGAATCTCGCTCCCCCCTTGAATTCTTGTTTCATTCCCTCAGATTCTGTATGAATTTCGCTGGTTATCGTTAAAATTCTGGAAATCTTTGTGGGTTTTGGGTGAATTGTAGTATTTACGTTTGATTACATGGGTTTTTGCTTACAAGCCGTTTAACGCAGAGAAAATAATGTTGCTTTTAGTTCGGGCTACGATCAGGGCCAGTGCAAATGTGGAGTATTTCTTTTAACAAAGCTTTTTGATGGAGAGCATTAAGCCTTTGCCGGAGAGAGTTCGTAGCTCCGTGCGTTCTGGGTTTATCATCTCTGACATGATCAGAGTTGTTGAAGAGCTTGTATACAACAGTCTTGACGCCGGTTCAACCAAGGTAACATTCATGCCTTGCAATTCAATGATTGATTACTGTGAATTTATGGTGGAATTGACTTGTAAATGCTGGTTGTTTGGAATTCAAGGCGCATTTATGAAAGAATTGTGGTTCAAGAGACAAGTTTTTAATCACTGTTATTTGTTACTGTCATCAGTTTCCAACTACCAATCAACTCTAGAGCCTATGTTGAATTTTCCCATATCTCATAACCTGATTTGATGTATACTGAATCTGCTTGACATTTTTGAGATGGGAGATCATAAGCATGCTTTGCTGTTTGTAAAGACTAAAAAAGCTATTAATCATTTTACATTAGATTGTACATGTGTACCGTCTCACTCTTCATTCTAGCATTCGATTGGGCAATTCACTCTTCATCGAAGCGCGTGGTTTTTTTTTTTTTTTCCTTTCTGTCTCTCTCTTTTCAGGTATTAGTCTCAGTAGGCGTGGTTGCAGGATATGTTAAAGTGGAAGATAATGGTTAGTAGAAGACTCACTCATTTAATGCTTGTTAAAGTTGCCCCCTCATCAGGTACTGATTATCTGGCCTTTTTTGCTATATGTGTAGGATGTGGCATTACTCGAGATGGTTTGGCTTTGTTGGGAGAGCGATATGGTAACTAAACATATTCATTGTTTTTCATGTAATCCACCCTCGTGTACACATATTATGTAAGCTAATTAAAAAGGAAGTTGTCTGTCCAATGATTCTTGCTTCACATGTTCATTTATTGCTATGCATGTTTAAACTGCAGCAACATCAAAATATCACACCTTACCTGAAACCAGTTGTGGTTTGAGAAGTTTTGGGAACCGGGGAGAAGTATTGTGCTCCATTGCTGATATCTCCTTGCTGGAAATCATAACAAAAGCAAAAGGGAGGCCAAATGGATACCGAAAAATCATGAAGGTGAAAAATGATGATCCCACAGCAACATCTCTCAAAGCACTTTGCTTTAGCGTACTATATTTTTGAAGTGATATTTAATGATGCTAATTGAGCCTTGGTTATAACTTGGGTTTTGGTGGGTTTTTTTTCAGGGTTCTAAATGCCTATATCTAGGTATTGACAATGATCGGTGGGATGCGGGTACAACAGGTACTGTTGTAAAATATAGACTGAATAAAAGAGTGTTACTTCTTCAATCTTTATATGGTGACTGTTTTCCCATTCTATTTGATGGAACGTCTCTTTATGATGAGTAATATGATGTACATTGTACAGTCATTAGATATACTTGTAGAGTTGTGGTTAATTTCTATTTCTGGAATTTAGCCTTAGCATATATGTTAGGGGAAGTGTACGAAATTTGGCATCCAATAATATACAATGGGAATGAGCCCGTTCTATTTTGGAATTTCAAGGCTGGGTATGGTAAGACCTGGACAAGGACTCTAAGCCTTCTATATTCGAAGTTTTTCCCCAGGATACTTGTGTTCTTTGGACTAGCTGGCCGCTTCCAGCTATGGGGAAAACCATCTAGCTTTGTTGTTTTATCCAGATAGAATCCGAAGTGAAAGTAACTATTGAAACTTGCCCAGTTGTATCTGCATTTGACAAATGAAGGGTCTGTCCTTGATTTTTGTCAACTTCGAGTAGATTTGTATTTTTAAACTAAAAATGTCTTAAATGCTTGCAGTCATAGTTAGTGATATGTTTTACAATCAACCTGTTCGAAGAACGCATATGCAGACCAGGTACCCTGTGCAATTGTTATATTTTTGTTAATTTTGGATCTATAGACTTAACAATGACTTTGTGGATTTGTACTAAATTAATGAAATTGTTGTGCTGGAAGTCCGAAAAAACTTTTGCACTCTGTCAAAAAATGTGTACTTCAAATTGCCCTTGTGTGACCGCAAGTTTCCTTCTCTATTGTTGACATTGAGAGGTGTGTACTGTTACATTTTCTTCTCTGGCTATCTGAATGTAGTGAGGGTGAATTGCTTCGAACACATGCTTCGCCTTCTCCTTTGGCAATATTGTCGAGTCATTTTGGTATCAAAGTCACGCATTTGCATGAGTTAAGCCTTTCAGAAGGTCCATTTGAGCTTGCTGGATATATTTCTAGTTCACCTGAAACTTTCTCAACAAAGGTAGAACTATCTTTTTTGTTACTTAATGAAACTTTCTACTCTTCAGCTTTCTAAAAGTATTGGTTCCTTGTAAACCTATTTTGCAGGGCATTCAACATATATGTATCCAAATGTTCAAAATTCGTCTATTGTGTTCCTTTGTCGTGTTCATATCACTTCTCTACCTTTTTTAAGTTTGACCTTAATCCTCGGTAGATGTTAACTCAAGATTCATTGACAAATGCCCAATTCATAAACTTCTTAATGGACTAGCAAGTACCTTCTGGGAGCAGTTGAACAACCAAGGTGGAAAGAGGAGTCGACCTCAAGCATGTTCAATATACAGTTTGAACTTAACCTGTCCACACTGTTTGTATGATTTAAATATTGAACAGTCGAAGACTTCAGTTAATTTCAAGGTATGTTTTTATTTAGATAAATTTTCACACTCACTACTTGTAATGTACACCTAAATAACAGAGCAGAAACATATTTCATAATTTTGTGATGTACACCTAAATAGTACATTGGATAAACTGGAAAACTTTGAGAATTTGCATCCTTCTTACTTGCTAACCAATTTGGTGGTGCCATTGTTCAGGACTGGTTGCTTCTGCTTTCATTTATTGAAAAGTCTGTTGTTTCATTGTGGAGTAGCAGAGCATCTAATGGTATTAAGCATAAAGAGATATTTTGAGTTTATTCCTACAAAATTACCCTTCTTTTTTTGAAAAAGGATCGATATCCTTTTCCTCCTTACTTTCACGATGTAACTATGTTTTTGCTTTAATTTATTTAAGGGAAACTGTGCAGTCCCACTGCTGACCCGACAAGCAAACATCATACAAGGAAGGAAGCAGATATCATCACGTCAACTAGAACAGGTACTTGATGAACATAATCTTAATCTAACTGAACGGGGCATGCATCCGTATTCTCATTTCATATACTCAAGACTAAGATGTGATCTATTGGTAAATGCCTGAATGTTCAAGTTGATCAATCTGTATGATGTAAGAAACATTTTTTGTTTCTTTACAGATGCAGATTTCTTTGACACATACAATATTCCTAAAAAGAGGTGCAGGATCGAGAACAATCATTCTTCACAACCTGCTTTAAACAGTCCATTATTTCCTATGGAAGCAGGAACTCGAGAAATCAGTCAATCATCATATTATCAGGGAAATGAGGGAGTAACGAGGCCTTCTATCGGAGAACTCAAAGATGATTTCTATTGGATGTGCCCCTCCAAACCTTACAATCATTTTGACCCTGGCTGCAGTTTTTCTATTATGGATTTTACTAACCATCCTTGGGACACTACTGATAAGCTTGCTAAAGTAAGTGAAGACCGAAATTTGTCTTCCATTGGGAGAGATAGAAGTTCTGTGTATGATTGCTTCAGCTCAGAAGAGATGGTTGAATCCCCAATAAGAATCGTGGCCAATTTTGAGAGAAATAATGCAGAAAGGAGTCCTGAAAATATTCTTCCCTTCCAGTTTGAGGATGATGAGAAGCCGTATGGACCAAATTGCTCTTCATCGAAAACTGCAAATTCTGCATATTTCAAAAATCGATCCACACTAGAAAATCTGCATGATATACAAAGGTTTCGATTTCACAGTTATAAACATGAGACCAATGGAGAGTTCTTTCATCCTCATTGCGATAAACTTGCCGACATTGATAATGAACTGATTACATCACAGGAAGACTTCAAGGAGGATCTGTTTTCTAGTAGGAAATACAACAGTTTTCTGGAGGATCAGATTAGCTCCCAAGAAATGGATGAATGCCCAAGAATGGCTGTTCCCAGCCCTAGTCCTAGAAGGAATGAGCCAGATCCAAGTCTAATACATTATCTTCCTTCTAGATTTCAGGATGTTAACAGGCTGTTTTTGCGTAATTGTTCCTCACTCAAAAATACACATGAATTCATTGGTGAAAATTGGTCTGAACACGAAAGTGATGATGGGGTTCAGAGAGCTGATTCTGTAGAATTTCATGGTGTTGATGAGACTCTTGATGAATGTCAAAGGAGAATGTGGCAGGATGATGTGTCAATTCCTTTCCCAGTCAATGAATCCAAAGGTGAAAGTGCTAGATCTAATGCCTCACTTTACTGTGACCAAGAATATGATGCTGCTGGACATCAAAAATGTCATTCAGTGCAAGAGTTTGGAGGTTTTGCTACCAGGTTCGAGTCATCAGATATTGATTGTGAGGATATGATCTCAGATTCAATCTTTGGAGTAAATTCCTGGGAGCACCAAAGTCATCAAGAACAAGGGGGCGATGCTAT
This sequence comes from Fallopia convolvulus, assembly GCA_964016875.1. Classification (NCBI taxonomy): domain Eukaryota; kingdom Viridiplantae; phylum Streptophyta; class Magnoliopsida; order Caryophyllales; family Polygonaceae; genus Fallopia; species Fallopia convolvulus. The sequence goes on from OZ024726.1 coordinate 57,932,010, forward strand.
TTCTAGAAATCATGCAAATTTCAAATATTATAAGCACCAGAAGAAGGATTTTGATTCCTGTGACTTTGATGAAGGGTTCCCCTATGAAGACTGTTTCTCTAACGGTTTCTCAAATTCACACTTGAGAAATGAATGTGAAAGGGATAATATAGATACCGATAATTCTTATATTTTTGGTCACCGTTCGAATGGTAAACTATCAGCCAGCACGAGTTACGTTTTAGGTAGAGAAACAGATTTGAGATGTCCCCAAGCCAGGGAAGGTTTTACAGTGTCATCATCACTGTACGAGAATCCACCAGTTCATGTTGAAAGAATACCAAAGCTTCATCAGCCAAGGAGTTATATCAGACATAGAGATATTGACAAATTAACAAGGGAAAGAAGTCATTCGGCACCACCAATTTATAAAGGGAAAAGGAGATTTTTCCACATGAATGTCGGTTTAAAATCTGTGGCAGCAATTCCGGATAAAAGGATTCCTACAGGTGTCCACCTACATAATTGAAGCTTGAACCTTTCTTTGCATAACTGACTTGAGCATCATGTTAGCAGTAAGCATTGGTGTGAAACAAACTTTCTGTGTTTACTGCAGGTAATTGCGGGATTTTAAAGGAAAAATCTTTACAGCACTCTTCTAGTCAGCGTGATCCTTTTCCTGAGACAAGTCCAATCAAAGGATTTCGGTCACATACTGGGTATGCTTTTGGGTACACATTTCCTTTTGAATTATATTTATTACATATTTTTATCTCAAACTCTTTTTTGTTACCAATTTTAGAAGAACGATGAAGGAAGCTGTGAATATGCCAGATGTCCCTAAAACTCAGAATGGAAAGTTGAACAGCCCTTTGAACGATTATGGTAAGATCTCCCACAAAGAAACCTAGCCAAAAGACCTCTCACATAACAGCAGAAAATGAAATATTATGCAACATGGCCATTTGTGGATAAAGTATGTATTTGACCAAAAGAGGCTTTGATGTTCTTTTTTCTTTCATGAAAGGGAGGCTGTAGGATTCCTTGTATAGCTGGATATCATATGAAAATTGTGGAACTTATTTAGCCTTAAGGATTCTTTGTTGACTTATGGACTGACTTTTGCCTTCTGAATTTTTTGTTGTTGCCTTCTCAAGATAAGACAGATTTAGGTGTCAAGTGGAGGAATGGCTGTCCAGAAGATGGTTGTGATTACCTTCACAGCTCCCAAATGGTTTGCTTAATATACATAGACTTTTCCTTTGTGGTAGACCTTAGGTTACAAGTTTGAATGGGTAATAAGTTGAATTGCCATTTTATTTCTAATTGCAGATCAGGGAAAAATTAACAAACAGTCGAGACAAGTGCCCTATACTGAATGTCTCTTCTGGAATCCTGCACCTTGCAAGTGACACAATAGTTCCAAAATCTATCAATCGGAATTTGTTAGAGGCTAGCAAAGTTCTTATGCAGGTCGATAAGAAATTCATTCCAGTAGTGGCTGGTAAAACTCTAGCTATAATTGACCAGGTATGCTTTTATTCCCTTAAAGGTTTTTGGATGATAACCATCTCATGTGACTGTCATAAACTTTTGTTGTTTTAGTGACTTTCTTTAGAATACATAGTTTCTATTGTCTTTTTTCATAAAGGTTGTTGCATTGCTCTTGATTACTGCGGGGAAAACTATTATAATGAAATTTACCCTAATGCCATGCAACTAAATACAGTTAATCTACTTCCATGACTGTAAAATAATTATGGAATTTGCTCTTGCAAATGAGGAGTGAACTTCGCATGTGTTGAGATTTATATTTTCCGCCTGGTCAAATATTCAAATTTTAGAAGATAGCTTTATAATTACTCATAAGCAGCAACTAATTTATAGAAAACAAATGATGCTTTAACAACATGAGGTACAGCTCCAGCACTAGCTATTGAATTTAATACTGGTTGTCATATCTTTTCCCAGCATGCTGCTGATGAGAGAATTCGACTTGAAGACTTACGTCAAAAGGTACCTGCATGACCTCTATCAGCGGAGTTTGTTTGCTTTTAATCACACTTTCCATCTTTGAATTAATAAGGTGTGTCTTCAGGTGCTTTCTGGAAAAATGAAGACAGTAGCCTATCTGGAAGAAGAGAAAGAGATGGTATAGCATTTTTGTCCTTTAACATAGCCGTTTACTTTTAGATAAAAAGGAAAATATGGGAAAAGAAAACATCTAATTCCATAAATTTCTGTTAGATGCTGCCTGAGAGTTTGTATCAGTTATTACACAACTATGCTAATCAAATAAAGCATTGGGGATGGATCTGCAACATTTTTCAGGACTCCCAATCTTTTTCCAAGTAAATCTTCAACTTCACTCTCTACCCACTTACAGAATTTCTAGGCAAAACTGTTACGACCCAATTTATCTTACGCATTTCTTTTGCAGAAATTTGGATATTTTGAACAAGCAGCCTGACACTGTTAGACTCCTTGCGGTAATAAAAATTCCCTTCATCTTATACAAAGTACTTTTCTTAATTTTCCCAGATTTAATATTTACCTCATTTACTTTAAGTGGTGTGTTTACTTTCCTTGTGCCTTAATTAGTTCCAACTTGCTCACTAGTATTTTCCTCTAATAAAATGATTACTTGTAAGAAAAAGAAAAGGAAGGATTTCGGCAAAGCTGTATCTTTATGTTAAGAATGACAATTATCTTGGTATTGGTTTGTTATCATGGTGAACCTCCTGAGATCAATTCAATCTCTTACTTTCCAAGAAATGCTGCTTTTCTATGAATTTGGCTTACTTTTGCAGGTACCCTGTATTCTTGGTGTCAATTTGTCTGATTCGGATCTGCTAGAATTTATCAAACAAGTACGTCATATTATCACCCTTGCAATTTTCCATCATTCATTGTTCCATCTTTCCAATAACATGTTCTTCAGTTAACTCTTGCTTTTATTCTGTTTGCATTTTCCTGCACACAAATGTAGCTTGCAGATACCGATGGATCATCAACTGTTCCACCATCAGTTCTTCGGATCCTTAATTACAAATCATGCAGAGGTATGAATGTAACTATGCAGTCTATGCTACCCTTCATTATACATTTAGTTTTACCGTTCTCTTTGAAACACTCAATGTGCACTGCATATATAGGATTGCTTTGACAACTTAGTATTTTATGAAGGTGCAATAATGTTTGGAGACGCATTGCTGCCTTCGGAGTGCGCCCTCATTGTAGAAGAGCTGAAACGAACATCATTATGTTTCCAGGTAAGCTTGCAAACAAGAAGTGTTCTTTGCTAGCTTACACAATTCCTAATTTTCTCACATAAAAAAATACCCAGAAAGAAACAAAGAGGGACAGTTTCATATAGAAAGGTTGGGTTGACTTGTTGCAGTGTGCTCATGGGCGGCCTACTATGGCACCTCTTGTAAACTTAGATGCGTTACATAAGCAGATACGCAAGCTGGGTCTGTGCAAAAGCAAGGACTCAAGTAACGCGTGGCATGGACTATGCAGGCAACCAATTTCCCTTGAGCGTGCAAAGAAGCGGTTGGGCATGAGCGACAGCTGATAATAACTGTTTGCATTGCAAAGATGTTATACTGACACTTGCAACCCATAACCAGACTGAAGAGCCTGACCTGTGCAATTGGCCAGATCATGACACAAACCCTACATGCGTGATGAAGCAGCAATCAAATGGTTATCAAAGGTTAGTCAGTCGGCAACAGTTTGAAGTTGCTGAATTTTTGTCTATATTTGCAGAATTTGCTGATGTGTATACGCAATTTTCCAATCTTGTACAGTAGTGTTTTACAATGACGAGCCAAATCGATCTTGTAAGTCATTGAGGAAATAGTGGCAAAGAGAAAAAAGAGAGTTTAGAGATACTTTTCAATTCTATACATGGGTGTTTTCAGTCGTTTTCCCCCTTTCCACATCTGAGGGAAGTTTCTTTCCTGAACAAATTTGAATATTGGAAAAATTCGCGTTGACCATTATTAGACAATACATTACCGTTATTAGTCAAAAGGTGTCAAGCACGTATCAATAAGACTTGTGAAGTGCCAGCTCTATGTTTAAAGTGAGACATCATAATACTCTTTTTTTTTGTCTCACTTTAAAAATAGAGCTGGCACTTGACAAGTCTTATTGACGTGCTTGACACCTTTTGACAAGCAATTTTGCAGATTAAAAATGTCAAAAGGGGAATGGAAAACGGAAACAAATAGAAACAACAATGGTGTCTGATGCCAACAGAAAGAAGTAAAGAACAAGTCAAACAACTTATTTGCTGATCTGAACTGACTGTTGGTATAACTAAGTATCAGTGCGGATTGAAAATGACTCGTTCAGAGACATTTTAGACAATTCCTATCTGATCATGGAAAGCTACTATCATCTATTCAGCAAGCTGAGTAAATTGATATAAACACTATCTTCATGATTGATCGAGCTTCTACTTCAATCCATGGCTAATTAGCCCTCTTCAATCCAAACCAATATTGTTAATGGCCTCTCTCATCTTCACAAACTTGCCATTACTCTTCTTCATGCTCTTTCTTCTTCCTCCCTGTACGCCCGCACTCAATTTTACCTTCTCAAATTTCAAAACAACCCAAGTAGAACAACTTGTTCTTGAAGGGGATGCAACTATTTCTGGAGCCACGTTAGAGCTCACTAAACAATTAGATTCAGACAATGGGCAGATCACCAACAGCGAAGGTAGAACTTTGTACCGTGAAGCAATGCAATTATGGGATGTCAAAGGTACTACAAAAATACTAACAGATTTCACCACTCATTTCTCCTTCAACATCACGAGTGAAGACTTTCTGTTCACGCATGGGCTTACATTCTTCCTTGTTCCTAAGAATGCTAAGTGATTCCCGGATGATGAGAGAGGAGGATTGTTTGGTTTGTTCAAGTCTGAGGCGTCTGCTCTCAAGGACACCGCCAAAAATCAGATTGTGGCGGTGGAATTTGACATATCCACTGATGATTGGGATCCAACATGGGATGACCATATAGGTATTGATGTCAATTCCATAAGATCACAAACATATATGCCTGTGGTTAACGGCATTACTAACATGCAGAATGCAAATGCGTGGGTAACTTACAATTCTACGACGAAAAACCTAAGTGCATTATTGACTTTTGAATCTTTTGATGGAAGGCCAAATTCTTATTCTATATGGTATGCTATTGATTTGAGTGATGTATTGCCTCAAATGGTACAAGTTGGTTTTACAGCTGCAAGTGATTCTACCTATTTTCAAAAGTATCAAGTTTTTTCTTGGAGTTTCAACTCAAATCTGCATGAAACCACCATCAGCCCGCAAAGCAGTCCCCTCTCCGAAAGCAATCCCAACCACGAAAGCACTCCCAACCCGGTGAAAAGCAGTCTTAAATTGGGAGTATATGTGGCCATTGGCTTGTCGGGTCTCTTTGTAACAGCCCTAATAAGTGTAACCATCATGTATTACCTTAAGTCATGCAAGAAGGCTCAAGATGATCAAACATGGTTTGATGATCTTGGAGCGAAGAAGTTCTCTTACTCTCAACTATCTCGGGCAACCAACAATTTTTCCAAGGAGCGGAAGTTAGGAGCAGGTGGCTTTGGAGATGTCTATGAGGGCACATTAACAAGCCCCAAGATCAAGGTGGCGGTCAAGAAGTTCAGAAGCGGATCAAACCAAGGTGAAAAAGAGTTTGTTTCCGAGGTCAACATCATAAGTAACCTTAGACATAGAAACATAGTTTCCATCATAGGTTGGTCTCATGATCAGGATGAACTACTACTTGTTTATGAGTTCATGCCAAATAGAAGCCTAGACTTTCATCTCTATGGGAAAGCACTACCTCCACTACCTTGGTCAACAAGGTACAACATCGCCCTTGGTCTTGCTTCAGCATTACACTACCTTCATGAGGAATGCGAGCAATGTGTCATTCATCGTGACATTAAATCCAGCAACGTCATGCTCGACTCAGACTTCAATCCAAGGTTAGGAGACTTTGGCTTGGCTAGGTTTATGGATCATGGTCAAACCATGAAGACCACGATCCCAGCTGGCACACTAGGGTACTTAGCTCCAGAGTGCATTAGAACTGGAAAAGCTAGAAAAGAGTCCGACATCTATAGTTTTGGAATAGTCGCCCTAGAGATTGCATGTGGAAGGAGACCGATTGAGCCACGAGAAGAGGATCCAAGCAAAGTGAGCCTAGTCGAATGGGTGGTATACTTGCACACAAGAGGGATTGTCTTAGAAGCAGTTGATAAGACTTTGAATGTTGAACTCGAGGAAGATCAAGCAAGGCGGTTGATGGTGGTTGGATTGTGGTGTTGTCACCCTAATCCGAGCTATCGGCCATCAATAAAGCAAGCCATAGCCGCGCTCAATGATGAAGCTCCTTTGCCTAGCTTGTCACAAGTGACAATGCCTACAAATATCTCATTGGATATGAATGTTTTTCCTTCATATGGTCCCTACCACATTGATGTAGCAAGTAGAAGTACAAAATCAAGTCATAACTACACTCCAAGCACGGTTAGTAGTAGCTCACAATCCATCCCTAAGTACATAAGTTAGTACTCCAACATTTCCTACAACTTCCTTATATATCCATGACCAAGACTAATGCAAGGCTCATGTTATATGAATATTTGTATCTTGTCACAAGCCTAGTGGATGATACAAATATTGTATGGTTTACTTCAAGCACTTGTAACATTGTATTTTGGTTTCATTTTCGTGTGTGATGGTTTGTGCTTCTTGCGCATTTTCCCCTTTTTAGCTTTGTTATTTTGCTTTTTTTCCTGTCTCTCTTGGTTTTTGGGCCCACCAGACATACCCTCCCGACTCCCACTTGGGGCAAGGGTCTGTACATCTCGATCCTCCAGATCCCCCGTTTATATCGGGATTCAACTGGGTAGATGTTGTTGTTTCGTGTGTGATGTACTTTTTTTGTTCAATAAATATTGTATGCATGTGATCTCGCTTGTATTATACTCTTGTTTGATATTTTGACAAAATATATACCTTTGTTTGAGTTACAAAAGGATTTGACACCGGTTATTGTGTCCAATGTATACTGATATTATTTGTACCTACATTACCTCGCCTAACAAGGAAACACTATCGCTTTTGGTCTTGCCTCAGCATTGCGTTAAGTAATGTTGTTTCATTGAGTATGAATTAATGTTGACAATTGGACTGTAGAAACTAGAACAACATGATCAAGTCACAAAGTACACTTCAACTTTGCCTCCATCATTGCACTGCATGTTTTGGGAATAAGGCTATTCTTTGGAAAATTCAAAAGGAATCGACATTTAACTGAAACAGAAATTCGAGGAATTCCTAAACCGAACCGAATAATATCAGTTTTGGTTCAATCGGGTTAACTTAAAATTTCGGTTTGAACCGACCCATGTTCAGTCCTAGCTACAATAGTGTTTTTAGGGAACTTACGCAGCATTCTCCTGACCTCCACCATAGAAGCCAGTACTCCAAAAGACGCTGGCGGGTTTACCGACAAGCGATTGAGATGCCCAGAGCTCATGTGTGGCATCAAAAAAGGCCAGAAATTGAGCAGGCATCAACCCAAATCGAGAGGGAAACCCAAAAAGAAACCCATCTGCATCCACTAGTTGTTCTGGTTTAATTTCTGCAACATCACTTGGTTTTGCAGGAGCCTTCATTTTTTCCATTACCCTTTGGGGAAGTGTCTCAGGTACCTAATATATATCAATCAGCTACTAACTCATTAATAATGGATACCACATCAACATTCATAGCCATATGATTGAAATGGTTGTGTTATATAATTAATAGCCCTGTTCTAAAAAATCTGTCTAGACCCGCCTAGCCGTCTAGCTGTCTAGGCACCCATCTAAGACTGCCTAAGCAGTCTGTTCTGGTCGTCTAGACGCTAAACAACCCCTCTCCGCTCAGTTTCTACCTAGTATTTTTAGAACATATATATCCTCCTTAAGCCTCAATTCCACACTAGTCATCTTCCATATCCATAACATCTGCAACTTAATTAAATTACTGATGATCATATTATAACTACCAATTGATCATTAAAACTGAACGAAAAGGGCAAATTTAGTAATTGTGAAACGCTAAAGTCTTGCGACACGATGATCATAACTATCATCCGGGGACAGAATTGAGCTAACTATACAAGCATGAAGTGCAATGAATGGAATTGAGCTAACTATATATACAACCACTATAGAATTAACCCATACAAGTACTTATAATTTGAGTAATGGTTGAAATGGGAAGAGATTAGAAAAAGAAATAAAGGGAAAATAGAAAGAAAATACCAGCCACAATGAAGCTTCGACACCTTCAACAGAACTAGCTCCTCTTTGAACTTCTCTTGCCATAGTCTCGACATGCCCAAATAAAGAGTAAAACCTGGGGGAACAAGAGAATTGAAATTGATGTCAAGTTTTTCATTGATCAAGGAAGAAATAACGCAGAATTAATAACCATTTATGAGGAAGGAGAAACTAACACAATGTAGACTTTGGTGGTAGTAGACATGGCTGCAATTTTGCAATAATGGATCGAGAAGAAGATCCCACTGTTTTGGAATTTGGATTGGTAGTTGTACCCGATTCACCGGAAAATTATTAATCAATCATTGTCATATTACAACTGTACAAATAACATGTAACTGTCCAAATCCTATCTCTCAATCTATTGTCCCATGTTTACTTGCCTGTGTCCAAAGATAAAGTTTTTACCCATTCACAACTTATACATGTATTTCCAACTTTCAACTAACTTTATTTATTTCATTCCAATCTACCGTTAAATAAGTTTGCAACAAAATAATAATTAATGTTGATATTTTTTAAAAATGAATTAATCAATTTTTATACTTTTTTATTGTCTATAAATAGAGTCTAAGAGCATCCCCAACAGATGCTCTAAAATTTACCCCAAAATAGAGAACCAATAGTCATATTCTCCAAAAAAAAAATTCAGTTCAACTCCAACATATTCTCTATTTTAGAGAATACTGCATTTAATACTTTTATTTTTACCATATAAAATATTCTATCATACATATTTAATAATGAATTAAATATTATCTTACTTATTTAACCAATAGGAATAAGCTATAATTTATTATATACATTTAATGCATTCCCCAAATGTTTTAGGGAATTCCCTAATCTATTGGAGTATCTTTCAATCACGGTTGTCAATAAACTCAACTTCACTATTCTACTATTCTTGAACAACTTGGAGCAGCGTAGGCATGGCAATGGTTTGGGTCGGGTGCGGGTGGCTACTTCCACCACCCGACCCGCGGTTGTAAACCGCCCACCCGACCCGGTATTTTCACCCGACGGATTCCACCCGAAATCGACCCCCCCAAAACCCGTCGGTTTTCGGGTCGGGTCGGGTTTTTTTGGGTGTTATAAAAAGTTAAAATTTTTATTTTTCAATCATAAATTAATCTTAAGTTTATTTGTTCAACGGGTCAAATGACCCGTAAAAAAATAAACTAAAATTAACGGGTCAACCGATGACCCGTAAACAAAATAAACTAAAATTTAAACCTATTTATATAGGGTCTAAATAGATTTAACTAGAAGTCTCAAAGCCCATCTCTATGGTTAGACTTCAAATACTTAACCCTCTCCTCCTCTCCTTTCCTTTTTTATAAGCTCCTCTTCTCCTTTCCTTCTACCAATTTTCCGTTGTGAGACAAAAAACCGGGTGATCGGGTCGGGTCGGGTCGGGTGAGGCTATACCCGAAACCGTACCCGCTCCATAACCCGTTCACCCGAAACCCATTTTGTACCCGTTTTTAATCGGGTTTTTTCGATTTTTTTCGGGTCGGTTTTTCGGGTACCCATCGAGTGCGGAAGAAATTGCCAAGCCTAGAGCAGCGTTCTCTTTCTTCCCTGTGCAAGTGTGTACCGCCAGCAATTCTCCTACAATTAAAAATTTTCAGCAAATAATTCATTTGAGTTGAGTGTAGGAAGAAGGAGCATCCCTGATTAGGCGAAATAAATCAACCCATTAATTTTGAACAAAGATTTGTAATAGTTCTAATTGATGTCTAATTGTCTATACTGCTGTACATAAAACAAAATACCACTTCTTAGAAAAAGCCAATTTTTTGACCCTCTGTTTCCATTTGTTTGTCCACTTTTTATTTTCATCATCCCCTTTTGTTTATCGCATTTCCTCTCTTTCCTTTTATATATACATTTTTTTTACTATATTATTATCAATTTCTTGACCCTCTAACTCTTTTCAACTTTTTACGTTCATTAAATTATAAAACTACCCTTATTTAATCTCATTTACCAATACTACTTTCTCATTTACCAATACTACTCATATTATTCAACTTTTCTATGTACCAATATTATTTTTTACATTTTCTTAATAAGCGTAAAATGTGTAAAAGTATAATTTGCTTTACCAATATGCAGCACACAACACAAATTAGCAACACCCAACACAAATTAGAGAACAAGAAACAAGATTTTATAAATCACATTTAAAACAAATAATGAGCATACATGTTAACCATGAATTGGGGAAATTGCTAGGAAAATATGACAATGCAACTTAACAATGAATTGGAAAAGTTGGACCAATCACAGGAGGCAAAGACAATGAAAGTACTTGTTGGTTGTTGTATTAACGAGTGACGTCGGTGTTACTAGAGCCAGACCAAGATTAGAGCGAGACCGTGGAGTCTTACTAACAAGGACGAAGTTGATGTTCCGAACGAGGAGAACAATGGAAAAGATTCGGGCCTGATTTTGTTAATTTCTTTGATTTGAAACTGGTAGTGTTTAGAAATGGTTACTCGATCTCTTTAATATTGGATTTACAAATACACTAAATACGAAGTGTTATCTACTCAATCTAGTTTTTCCATGTCATACATTGAAATTAGGATTGCTTGAATAAATGAGCATTAATTGAAATATTAAATAAATTAAATAAGGGTTTATTTTATAAATTTTAACATTAAATAATTGAAAAGAAGACTTACATTATGAAATGACTTTTAGAGCTAACAACAACATACATTATGAAAAGAAGTGAGTAATGAAAAACAAAATTAAGTCATTAATTTTCAATTTAATATGGTGTAGAGTGACTAGAGTCTAAAATTTACCTTTTCTTAAATCTTGTGTATGACCTTCATGGGTTGCATTTGTGAATCTATGAATATCATAGATTAATATAAAATAAAAAGAAATTTTTGATAATTTAAAGATATTGTTACTTTATTTTTTTAATATTAAGTGAACAATTTTTTTAATTGGTCTTACATCATTAATATATAAATGGACTATTTACTACTAGGTCATGCTTAAGAATTTGTGTCAGAACAAGTATTAATTGCAACATACTTGTATGTAATAATTACATTGATTCACTATAAATCCGATATTATAAATTTATTTTATTTATAAAAAAAATTGTGAAACCCAAGGTATTAGGAATGCAGATTCTCTCAAATGTCAATTAAAGTCGATCAGAGGGAGTATTATTTTGGACTTTTTGTTACCAACTTTATACTCGTAGTATTTATTGTTATTTTTTAATTATAGAGTTTGGTTCAAATAAAACAAACTTTTATCCTAAAACGTGAAATGAATGTACTTTTTCTACTTTATAGTGCACTTTTCATACAAAAGTGTATTGCAAAATACAAAAATTACAATCCGAAAAAGTGCGATTTAAAAAGTACGAAAAGTGCACCGCAAAGTACGAAAAGTGCAAATACAAAAAAGTGCACTCCGAACTAGAAAAAGTGGATTCGCTTCAGGATAAAAGTTCCTTTCATGATAAGAGTTTGTTTCATTTGAACCAACCTCTTTAATTATAATGGAAAAATTATTAATGGTAGTGATATTGATAAATGAAACAAAATAGGATAATAAATAGGATTACATATAATTATTTGCTGCTTTTTTTTAAAAGTAAAATTGTCTAAGATAACAATTATTATGAAATGGATGGGGTATTGACGTATTGTGTATGTGGGGTCTGTTGGGGAATAAAAAATTATAAGAAAGAGATAGTGGGTTCAATATTTTATTTAAAAGTGAGGGATGTGCGAGGAGAAAAATACTCTCTATGTTTCATAATATTTGTCATTTTAACCTTATTTTTTTGTTACAAAATGTTTGTCATTTTAAACTTTTTGTCATCTACTTTATAATTATTCTCTTGTATTTATTGTTATTTTTTAAATAATGAGGGAATATTTGTTAGTAGTTGTATTGGAAAATAAAACAAAATAAAATAATAAATAGGGTCATATATGTCAATTTATTAATTTTCTTAATAAGCGTGAAATGATCTAAAATGATAAATATTTTGTAACCGAGTAAGTACTCCACTACTAACCCATTATGAGTTGTTGGGGATTTAAAAAAATGGATCTTTCAATATTGTGCCCTAAAATCATATTATACGAAACTAATTTCGGTTAAACCTAAATGCCTAATCAATCTATCTGGTAGGTGATATTATAAGAAGCAAAGTTCTCTTACTCTCAATTGCGTCAAGCAACCAATAATTTCGCCAAGGAGTGGAAATTAGGAGCATGTGGCTTTGGGGATGTCTATAAGGGCCCATTAACAAGCCCCAAGATCAAGGTGGCAGGCAGTCAGAAGAGCAATTGTCGTTTAGAGTGACGAGGTACAACAAGAGAGCGGTGAATCCCTGAACAGTCGAGCTAAGCGAGTATTAGCCTGCTCAGAGTTTTTGAATATGCCGATATGCACATGTGTCTCTCCCTACACGCCTAGGGTGTGTATTTATCATGGAAGAAGGAGATCAGGGGGCCTTATTTCATTATCCCTTGGGTTACTTAAAGCTCAAGCTAGGAATATTCCCACCTTCTCCGGATTTAATCTTATCATATTTGCAGGATAGATCTTCCATTAAGTTGCATAATCACCATATATTTTATAATATGGAAAATAACGAAAATAATAATAACTGCGCAGTAATTTAAGAAATACCTTTTTAATAGCGAAAATAACTATGGTAACTATGTTTGTTTTACCCGCTCACAAATGCCCCACCTACACCGCCTTATATGTTTTACCATGTTCGGCGACGTAGGGTACAGAGGGTTTCTAATCGAAGTGGCCATATGGATTTAGCGATTGAGGTCCCCTAACGCATTCGTATATTCGTACATTCGTATATTCGTATATTTGTACATCCATGAGCGATTATCATGGGGCGCATGCTATCTTTTCGAGTCGTGTCCTTTGCCAAGGATTAAGGTAGAATCTCTAGAACAAACAAAACCAGACTAGGGAGAACAAAACGTTTATATTGAAAAAGTGCTTGGCCAAGCCTTTTATTTTAAGAAAACAAAAGAAAAGTACAAAAAAGATGTTCATCCTAGCGATTCCAGCCTTAGCTCAACATCCAAGCAAGAAGCCTCTAACGCAAGACTGATTGTCGGCGAACCCGCGATCACGGCTTAAGAAGCCGCGGCCGCGGTCGGCTATTCCGCGGTCGCGGTCGATGATCCGGCAACCACGGTTTTTCTCTTCAAGGAAAGAATTTTTTTAAGTGTGCGACATTCCAAGTCCGAGGCACTTCCTTTCCGTCAAGACTTTCCAACTTATACGCTCCCCACCCATATGTCGTTGTTACCCGAAATGGGCCTTCCCAATTTGGGCCAAGCTTGCCCTCTACGGGATCCCGTGCGCTTCTAATGACCCGTCGAAGTACGAGGTCACCAACTCGAAAGGTACAATATCTCACACGTCAGGCGATAACCCGTTCGGCTGCCCCTTGATAAGCTGCAAGACATACATGTGCAATATCTCTGCGTTCCTCGGCAAAGTCGAGGTGGGCGGAGTGTGCTTGACTATTTCTCTCGGGGTAAAACAGTGTCGTTCTCAATGTTGGTAACCCGATTTCTAGCGGTATCACTGCTTCCGTGCCATAAGCTAAGGCAAAGGGCAATCCCCGGTCGATCTACGCGGGGTGGTTCGGTATGCCCATAAGACGGCTGGCAGCTCTTCAGCCCATCTTCCTTTGGCTCTCTCAAGGCGTTTTTTCAATCCTTCAACGATCACTTTATTTGTAGCCTCTGCTTGCCCATTCGCTTGTGGGTAGCAGACTGAGGAGTAAATATTCTTGATTCCCATCCCTTTGCAATACTCCTTAAACTTCTCACTATTGAATTGAGTCCCATTGTCAGAGACAAGAGCAAAAGGGATGCCGAAACGCGTGACAATGTGTTCCCAGACGAATTTCTGGGTGTCAGAGTCACGGATGTTCGCTAATGGTTTTGCCTCCACCCATTTAGTGAAGTAGTCTGTGGCAGTGATGAGATAACGCACATTCCCGGGCGCTTTGGGAAATGGGCCGACGATATCAAGACCCCACTGTGCAAATGGCCATGGATTAGTCAAAGAGTGGAGGTTTTCTGTCGGCATGTGTGAGATCTTGGCGAATCTTTGACACTTGTCGCACTTCTTTACATATAGTTCGGAGTCTCTCTGCATGTAGGGCCACCAATATCCCTGGGATCAAGCCCGAAACGCCAAATTGTGGCCTCCGGCGTGCATTTCGCATATGCCTTCATGAATCTCATACAATAAAGGCTCAAATTTGCTTGGGGTAGGCATCTCAAGTTTGGCCCAGAGAAAGATCGACGATATAAAATCTTCTCTGGCGACAACCAAAATCTGTGAGCCCTTAAGCGATTTTTTCTTGCCTCGGCGACATCCGAAGGCAAGACGTTTTCATCCAAGTAGCGAATCAAGGATGTTTGCCACCCAAGATCGTCATCGACCGCAGCCTCTGTCAAGGAGATCTCTGCGGACATGCTAGAGGCATCGATTGCCGGACAACCTGAAACTTCCAGCTGGATTGATGTCCTGAGCATATTTCCTGAACAAGCAGCCAGAGTTGCCAGTGTATTGGCGGATTTGTTTTGATCACGCGATCTTTGTTCAAGCTCGCAATGCTCGAACTCACTCATCACGGCCCTTACTTTCTCCATTTATTTAATCATCTTCGCTCCCTTAGCTTCATAGTGCCCCAATACTTGATTGACAATAAGCTGAGAATCAGATAGGACAAGTAGTCTGGCAATTCCAAGACTAGCCGTCATCTCTAATCCGAGTATTAATGCTTCATATTCTGCCTCATTGTTAGTGGCATCAAAACCGAGATGAACGGCTAATTGTAAAGCTTCTCCTGTAGGCGATGACAACACAATTCCAACTCCAAATCCTTGGTTATTACTTGCGCCATCGATTTCGAGAATCCAGTACAGATTTTCCATACGCTGGGGAGGACCCGTAGTCGCGGTCGTGGATCCGCGACCGCGGTTTCGCTTGATTGAGAATCGCACTTCTCAGGGGAGCGCGCCGCGATCGCGGTTTCTCAGCCGCGATCGCGGTTTCGTTCGCTGGATCTCGGGCAAATTCCGCTATGAAATCCGCAATACAATTGTATGTAGATCGTTTTGTCGTCGAGAGAGAGTTCCCCTTCGTTGATATTCTTCCTCCCCTTTTATAGGTTCACCTCCTGGTCATTTATGAGTGTCAATCTCGAGAATCTCGTCCTGTTATAATGCTTTCCAACGGCTAGTTTGACCAGTTACCACTTCCATGATTTTCGCTAAAGTCGTCGACGCATTTAGGCATTTAAGGTGTCCATGATTTTCGCCATGCAGTTAATGTGTTCCAACAACTCTTTTATGCTTCATGATTTCCTCCATGCAATTTAATGTCTCATTAATTATTAATGATATCTTTAATTCCTTTCGATCACTTCATATCTTCGTGTCTCCACCTCAGAATTTAAACCCGATATTTTAGGGCCAGGATCGCAATCCGAAGTAGCTAAATGCGTCTTAACATGCCATATATGAAGTACCCTTGACACCCACATCCATAGCTTGTGGCTAATTCAACAGGAGCCTCATATTTTTCTTGTATTATTATTATTATTATTATTATTTTGGTTTCTTAGTTACATTGCTTTGTTCAATTTCCACGAAGTCGCTTCTTCACATTCTCGAGCTCCATCCAGGTCAATTGTTCCACTTCTACACACCTACTAAATTTTGACTCTCCAAATATGGAATTTGGTAGCAGACGTCTCTTCATCTTGTCTCTTCATCCTTTTTTGCCTCTCCTTGTTCCACTTCTGGCAATTAATTCCACTACCAAAGTGGCAATTACCAAGAATACATTCAAAATGAAAGGTATGATCGTTTTTTACATTAACTTAATCGATTTAGTACTTCCAAATTTCTTTGTTTAAGCTTGATAATTTCAATTGTATTATTAGAGGATGGATTTCAATTCGGATTTCATATATTAGATGATCTCATATTCATGAGTTTTTGGGGCTAGCTTCCACATCGATCACATTAATTAAACAATTAATCTTTCAATGAATTTAGAATGTGCTTGAAACCTTAATTGGGGATCTATTGAAGCTATGGCTAGCTAGCTTACTAAGGTGACTCGTTCATGAAAATAATTCTAAGTTAAAGGAAGTGGCTAGTATATTCTTCATTGGCATTATTGGTTTAAAGATACTTTGTACTTAAGTTGATAATGCTCTAACTATTGATTGCAATTTCTTGTTCTAGTTAACTAGATCAAGCTAGATTGGCCACCGATCATGCGAAGTAATCCCACCGGATCTAACAAGTACGCGGTCATCTCAAAAACTAGCCAAGGCAAGATGGGGCAAGAAGTGTATTATGTGGTTGGGCCTATTGTCTTAGGACTCTTGTTGGTGTGTGTATTATTTTGGATCTGTTGGGGGAAGAGAAACGATGTTGAGGTTGATCGAGATCGTTTACCTGTAACTCAAAACAATGTCGTCGGCTCTACTAGAGTTGTACGTGTTGTTCATGATGAAGCTTTAGCTCTCATGAACAGATCACTTAACTTCTCTTATGATGTACTTTGCAAGGCAACGGACTCCTTTAGCGATAGAGCAAAGATAGGAGAAGGCAAGTTTGGAGATGTTTACAAGGCCGAGCTACAGAACCCTAACAGGGTTGTGGCCGTCAAGAAGCTAAAACCCTGGGTCCTTGAGCGAAGCAAGAAAGAGTTCATTCAAGAAATCTCCAGCAATGAACCCCTCATGCATCGTAACCTGGTTCAACTCATCGGTTATAGCTATGAATCTCAAGGCGGAGGAGTACTGCTTCTCGTCTTTGAGTTCATACCGAATGGCACCTTGGACAAGCATCTGTTTGGTGATAGTTTGAGTGGTCCACTCTCTTGGCCACACAGGTACAAGATAGCTCTGGGGTTAGCCTCGGGAGTTGAGTATCTCCACAATGGTGGCAATAAATGTTTGATTCATCGAGACATCAAGCCGGAAAATGTGATGCTAGATGGAGACTTCGTGCCAAAGCTAGGAGACTTTGGGCTAGCCAGACTGACTGACCATGGTAACAGCATGATTACCACAGCCCAAGCTGGGACCTTCAGTTACATGGCCCCAGAGATCGCCTTCTCGGGTGAAAAGGCTAGCAAAGAGTCGGACGTTTTCTCATTTGGGATCGTTGCTCTGGAAATAGCCACTGGAAGAGGACCAAGTGTGCCACAAGGAGAAGGGGCAAAACCGCTAGTGACATGGGTGTGGAGTTTGAACAAAAAGGGTCGGATCCTTGACGCGGTAGATGAAAGGTTGGGCTCTAAGTTTAACAGAGATGAGGCCAAGCGTTTGCTAGTTGTTGGCTTGATATGTTGCCATAATAGAGCTTCCAAACGACCTAAAATGGAACGAGTTATAGCATTGCTCAATGGCGAAAGACTGATATCTTGTGAGCAAGTGGAACCCTAGAGGGCTACTTCAATGATGTCTTGAGCAGATCTTCCGCCAGTACTACACAAGGTATGTATGTCATTATATCAAACTCCCTAGTATCTACACTTTGTTCGTGTGCATGCTTTGTATATATAATATCATGTCTATGGAAAGTCCTCGTGCTCATTGACTTTTATACTCTGTCTTTGAGATGAATTTAGGCTCCGTTTAGTTGTAATTCATGAAAACATAAACGAAATGAAAATTGTTAACGAATGTAGTCCATTTTAGTGTCATGATACATCGACAAATAAAAATTAACTTGTTTTGCACAACCTCTTATCCGTTGTAAAAAAGGGCTTGCTCCACCTCAATCATTCTTCCACCAATGAGGTGGGTAACAAAATGGTGGAATCACTCCCTTCTATTTCACTTTTACAATGGACAAGTTGTTGGATGAATTTTTTATATAAATATATTATGACGCTAAAAATGGTCTAGATTCATTTCGTTTTCGTTACATTTACGTTTCCATATGTTATGACAAACCAAACGGGGTCTTAGTCCCGATATCAATTTTGGTGTATTCTAACTAAATTTGGTTATTATTGTCACATAGCTGAATTTCAGTTTTTCTTGAGTTTATCGGGTGTACACTATTTTCCTTTGGTAGAGATACCTCCGTCTTGACCCTCCAAATTCTGATGTAGTGAAGATTCATTGGGTCAATAATGATGATGATGAATATCACTCTTGGACACTAATTAGCTTGTGTGTTTGGTTAATTATGCTTCTAAGTGCATATCCTGACATTGCTACACTTTTTGTATAAAAAGCATTATATCTTCCCGATGATATCTCTCTTTCTTCTTCACTTAGAAATTATGAATTAATCATGTTTGCTAATATTAGGTACTTCACTCCAACGTAGCAGCAGCAGCAACAACAAAAGTAGTAAAAGCGATAGCACCCAAAATTATACACCAGGTATGACTATGTAATTATGTATGCACCTTTATATATTGTCTTTGACTATATACTGATTTATATCATTGATTCATTATTATTTGTTGAAATGATCTCACATATGAAAATTGGAATTAAACAAGCTTGGTTTATAAAGTAAATTAGTAGGGCAATTTTTTATTGTCAATTGATTTTATAACTTCAAGTGAACAACCGGCTAAAGTAAGTTGATTTTTTATTGTCAAGTGATTTTATTGTCAATTGGTTTATTATTTGTTGAAATGATCTCACATATGAAAAATCAATTTTTTATTGTCAATTGATTTTTTGTTGGCAATTTTTTATCCCGGTAATTTTTTATTGTCAATTGAAAGAAACATGTGAAAATAAACTTCCCATATTAAAAAAACTGAAGACGAACAAAGTTAATATAAAAAATTTAATTGATAATTATTCTAATTTTTGTCAATTAATTTTAGGGTGAAATTTCATTGGACTTATATATTAGATTTATAAGCATATGAACGCTTTCAGACGAACAAATTTTCTATATGACTGTATTATGTTATATTGTTGGTGATGATTATATTTATTTAAGTGCATTTGTATGTTTTCTTGGTACATTTGTTAAGCTTTTGTATTATGAAATTGGGCAGCATTTCTTGTTTTTTGTATTATTTTTCTTTCGATAATAGATAGATTAGTGATCGATGGTGAATTAATAAAGTGTTGCTAAATTATTCCCTACTAATTCTATTCATTTTATTTTCTCTTCAACTAGCCCAATCAGAATCTAGAATGGACAGTTCTTATTTGCGTCCAACTTCTCGTCAACAGCACAAAGTTACACCAGGTATCTGTCTTTATATTCATAATAATATTGATACTTTATTTTCATCAAAATACCCAATATATATAAGACACTTTTTTTTTTAAACTTTGTTACTAGCAATATACTTGTGATATCTCCATTAAACTCATGTTTGTTAAAAATTATAACACCTATCGATCGTTACATCCCATTCTCATAAAACTCTATATTGTGCAGGAATCGGACTACCAAACATTAAGGAATGATGGATACTCACGATCTGTTAAAGTTAAATAGTTTACAATTTTCGTGTTATTCTTCTTCATTGTAGCTTTAATTTTATTTTGCTGTATTTTCTTGAGACATACTCATACAAGACTATTGCATGTAATTATGTAAAATCAAAAAGAAGAAATTGAAAAAATTAAATAAAAAAAATAGGGCTCATGTTCACACATCATGTGTACATCATGAACCCTCTTAAAAAAATTCCATGTGAGTCTTGTGCATACTTAAAAATTAATGTGAAATTAGGAAGTCCTGTAAGGGTGACCTAGTGATAAAAAGTACGGGGGATGTTGGGAGATTCCCTTTCACTTCGGTGAAAAGTTAAGTGACGACATTCTTCCTACTATTAGGTCGATCCGGTCGGTGCAAGTCGGTTTACCTAGTTCATGTGCTTTGACGTCAAATAGTTCATGGACCCGAAATTTACCACCAAAAATGGGTCCCTCATTTAAAAAAATTGTGGAACTGGGAGAAATATGCCATCAAGGACATTCTTCCCCGTTACATCCTCATCAACCGATTCATTTCTGGGAGTTGGCCAATCACATCGAGCTGAAGTTTAGGTTGCACATCAAGGACTGTCAGCTCGATGTTAGGCCTCCTATGCCTAGTTGCGTTGTAGAATTGATTGGCCAACTCCTAGAAATGAATCGGTTGAGGAGGATGCA
Organism: Fallopia convolvulus; assembly: GCA_964016875.1. Taxonomy (NCBI): domain Eukaryota; kingdom Viridiplantae; phylum Streptophyta; class Magnoliopsida; order Caryophyllales; family Polygonaceae; genus Fallopia; species Fallopia convolvulus. Next base: position 57,952,553 of record OZ024726.1, read on the forward strand.
TTATCTCCCTCCTAATGGCAGGGAGGACAAGCTGGAGAAAGATCTTGTTTTGGTCCACGGTCCAAACGAAGTTATCCGCCATCTGTTCAAGGCATGACAACATTAAATTGTAACTAGTAAGAATTATATAGAAGTACTAAAAACATGAACAAAATCAAAGAGGTCGAGAGGATAACTTCGAATTTTGCTTCCAAGGAGAGGGTTTTTTGTGGGTGCTCGAGTGATGGAGAATGGAAGTCAGGGAATTGTATTTAAAGGGAAAGAAATGAATATAATAATAAAAGGTGAATACCTTATAAGTATAATTATAATATACTATACATGGTAAAATACTTTTGCATTATATAGAAAATTGATTTATATAGAAATAATATGATACCTTGATTTTAGTGACATTCTCATATTCATTATATTTAGTTATAGGGGGAAATAATATGATAAGTTACCTTATCAATTTCTTATTATGAATCTACATTTATGTTACAATTAATTATTATATGAAAAAGATTTGTGCACATGGTGAATCTACATTTATCTACATTTATGTTACAATTAACTAATATGATGTATTGCTATGTATGAAACCTCAAAAATACCAATATGTGTAAAGCATAAAAGAAGCCATGAAATGCAATATTCAATTACAAACAAATATAGATAAGTTCACACAGACTGAGTCTTCATTGATAAACAACAACCACACATACATATAAAATCCAAACAAACTTAAAATGATACAAAGAACAAAGGAAAACGGATTATATGGATAAATGAGAAACACCAGGCACATGAACGCGAGGGCAATGATGCACATTTTCCAACGGGTAACAACTTGGATTGCCTTGTCACGCTCCAAGGCACGCTCGACTGTACAGGTTGACAACTCTTCAATGAGTTCAACCTGCTCATCAGTCTTGTGAACTTGTGCCTGGAGGCTCGTTTTCAACAACGTCACATACCTCTCAGCGGCATAAGCTCGATCCTTATGACGCATTGCTAGTTCTTGAAAACGTTCGCAGCATGGTTGCTCGCTTAAATCCAAGTGCAATATTTCTTCCTTCTCCTCATCAGAATTGAACTGTATAAAACAAAAACATTGAATTAACACATAAACACTTGGTACTGATGTGTTTCATGATAGAACATGGATTTGATCAATATGATTAACAACACAGATTTCGACAAGAGTAATTTCTGAAAAACTGGTTGAGGACAAAGTATGTTGAATTTACCTCTTCATTATAGAATTGGTCATCAGCGAACGCCACACTATGACCTTCTTCACTCCATGAATCCTGGGGCACCATAATTGTGCACAATCCCTATGCAAACCAGGATTGATCAATGTAAATTAGGTGAAGATGTGTTGGATAGGTAGGGTTGTATGAGGTAGATAGCTATAGCTAGCTAATATGAAGCTCAAACAAAGCCTAAACCAGATGAGGCATAAATAACTACTGTGATTCTTGTATCATGTACCAGATTACCATAAAAATAATCAAGATGAAAAAAGCGGAGATAAAAGGTATTCTAACGATTAACATACTTGGTTATGATATTTTCGATGGGAATGCAAGGGAAGAAGAAAGTCAATATAAATTGCAATATATAGCACAATAAGCAATTGTAATTATAATATCAGTGATTCTACCAAAAAAAATTATAATACTAGTAGTGAATGATGTAACGTAGAAGAAAAGAAAAACTTTGGCATAGTAAAAGAATTCCACCAATTCTTTTGTAAATAAAAGTCACAAAAGCACAACTTCAGACTTTGAGCACAAAATCTGCAAACGTGATTCAAAGGCAAAACAATGATTGAAGAACAGCAATCAATTCACACTAGAACACTCAGAGAAAGAATGAAAATAAAAGAGAACCTCCCAAACGAACAGAAATTTTCATAGCTTCAAAAGATGAATGTTACAGAGAGAGAGAGAGAGAGAGAGAGAGAGAGAGAGAGAGTTTAGTTTTTAATTGAGGTGGATAGGTAGCTAACAAAGCCAAACCATAACAACAATCTCTTTGATACAAAGTGCGACTAACCAATTGTTCAATTACAGTTCAAAGGATTTTGAGCAAATGGGTAATTAGGGTTCAAGGTGAATCTGCTAAAAGGTTTTTAATTGAGGACAAGGCCTAATCAGCAATCCCTAGCAATCCAATTGTTTTACATAAACAGCAATCCAGATGTTTCACGCCCTAGCTCATTTATCAGATTTAATCAACAGCAATCCTCATGTTCATGAGGCCAAAACATTCAGATGTACATCAAAATCAGGAAAAACTAGTTCATATCTATGAATCTGCAACTAACCAGTTGTTTAACCTAACAACAATACCTAGATGCACATCAAAATCCCGACAAGGAGGTCAATAAAATCGCTTAACAAACAACAAATTCATAGGTTCTAACCACCAGTTCCAAAAATCGCTGGAATCGAGTTATCAAGGCACCTAGATCCAGCTCCCTAACGAGGCACAAGTTCGACATACCAATAGAGTTATAGAGGCAAAAGATCTAGCGAGTGAGGACTTACCTTCACCACCTGTTCCCGGGAATCGCCTCTGAAGACGTCGCCGATCTAGGTTTTGGACAAGCGAACTGGCTTCGAGGGGTAGAGGTCGCCGAGCTAGGTTTTGGAGTCAATCGAATTCAGGGATAAAAAAGTGGCTTCAAGAGGGGTATCGGCCTATAATTTTCGGGGCTTTTTTGATGGGGGAGGGTAGCGTTTTAGGAAGAAGCTGGGGGAGGAGGGGGCGAAAACTAGCGTCCTCCCGCTAGCTTCCTCGGCATCCGCTGCTACCGAACACCGCGGTTCCTCCAAGACACTACATCCCGCTCCCTCTTCCGCTCGAAGACGCCGCATCCGAACGGAGCCTAAAGCAAGTTGCCAGTTGAAAGAGGCATGTGTAAATAAACTTCCCATATTAAAAAACTTAGGATGAACAAATTCAATAGGATAAATTTCACAAAATCACCCCTAAATTATAGAATTTGTACAAAAAAACCACCCATATAAAATTAAAAACTGAAATTACAGCAAACCACCCAAAAAAAGTTCCATTTGCAAAAGACCACCCAAAGCCTTTCCCCGTTACACATCTTGTTAAATACTAATGAAATTACAAAGTTGTCTCTTATCTTATTAACTTATCTCACCATAAACTTAAGATAATTTAGCTTTTGTGTAAGTGTGCTTTACATGTCATAAATTTTTGTTAAGTAGCAGCTAGTGGAGCTCCATGGAGCTTTATATAATTCATGCTAGTCAGTGCATATTAACATTCGTTTTGGCGTTAGTGAGAGTCACGTAGCCGAAGGGAATAAAACAAAGTTTCATTTTTTGTTATAAGAAATAGAGAAAAAGTCAACGATAACCCAGCTCAGCTTGTTGTAATACAGCAATGCTTTATGCTTTTCCTGTATTCACAACATTCTGAATAGGGAACCAGAGAAGTAAGTCATCACAAATCTCGTTCAGGCCGCAGAAGGAAGATGGTTAACGAGCTATTCACATGGCTCTTGTCCTTCTTTGTTGTCGTCGTTCAATTCGTCATCGTCGTTTATCAGGTCAGCTATTTGATGATCTCCCTAGCTACTTTTCAAACCTCAGATCAAGATCTCAAGTTCTCAGTCATGATTTTATTTCTATTTGTACACACTAGATGTATTCGACGGCGTTTGATCTAATAATTCGACAATCGTTAGATTCTGCTGACTTGAAATTTCTTTTGAGAGTTCTTAGGACATCATATGTGTCTGTCTTTGTAATGGCTAGAAGATGGAATTGGTGCCTTTGGCCATCTAGTCAATCGGTTAAACCTCTAATGGTAGTACCCAGAAGTCTTCAGTTCGACTCTCGTGGGTTGTGCCTTTTTCTGCATATGAGCATTAAATTTTCGGGTCAACTTTAGAGAATCACCCTTATTTAACTTCATTTCTCATAACTAATAAGGGCGCGTTTGGTATTGATATAAGATATCGGATACCAAGTGTGGGTCCATATATAAAATATCATGTACAATTATGAGATTGATGATATCTAGACCTTTATGTTTGGTATAGTAAAGATATCACCGATATCACATACTTCTTGTTTCGTGGTCTACGTACATGGACCTGACCCTATAAATATTTGTTGCAGCTGGTGTCCTTGGCAGATCTTGAGTCGGACCAAATCAACCCGCACGATGCTACATCTCGTATAAACAATGTGGTTGTCCCAGAATTCGCAATGCACGGCGTCCTCTGCTTTATATTTCTCATCACAGGGCATTGGCTCATATTGCTGCTATGTGCACCATATATGTACTACAATGTCAAATTGTAAGTAGTGCCCTTGTTGTTGCCAATTTACATCAAATCAAATTTCCTAGCTAGAATTCATTCTTAACTAAAATTTGGGTGCTCTTGTGTTTTCGTGTTTAATTAGGTATATGGACAAGAAACATCAGGTAAACGTAACGGACATAATCACCCTACTCAACCAGGAGAGAAAGAAACGACTCTTGAGGCTTGGCTATCTCGCCATCATAATCATGATCTCCTTATTCTTGTATGCCACATTTTATATATCTTCTGGATTCATTGAGTTAATTCATAGAGTTTGAGCCTTGACAAAATTGTTCTCTAAGTCTCTTGTCGTGCCTATTATTATATTCCAGGTTGATCTGGAACGCAATTGGAGACCATGAGCACATGCACCACCATGAAGACATGCACTATCATGATCATCAACACATGTTCCACCATGAGCACATGATGCACCACTGACGCACGTTAATATGTGCGGGCCTTCCAGGACCTTGAGAGTTCAGACATAGCTAGCTAGGTTCCTTGGCAATGGCAGTATCTTGTTTTTTCACATATTATGAAGTTTTTGTATCAAATACACTATAATTAAACCACCTAAAGCACAACCGAACTTGATCAAATTTCGAGAATTTTAAGGCCAAGGTCTAGCCCTTCTGAACTAAAACCTGGGTGCAGACTTGGTTGCCACTCAACAAACAACAACTCCACATTACTTGAGCACGTACATGCAACATATTGAGCAACACGCATGATATGCAAAAAAATCAAAATGAGCTAATTAAGCTAAAACAAAATGTAACTTGTTTATCACCAGTAACTAAATGGAACCTCAAAATGAGTTAAGCTAAAAAATCAAAACATAGGTAGTATAAGAATGGCAACTTGATGAATTTTAAACCATCTCACCTTTCGATCCTTTCTATTTTCTTTCTAGTAACCAAACCTTACAACCAATGCTGGTGCATATTCAGGCCCGGTCCTAACATTTTAGAGATCCTAGGGCAAAAAAATTTTTGGGCCCCTTATCCTTTTATTTGTTAAATATATCTCTGTAAAAATAGATATTTTTACCTTTAACAACACATTTTTGCTACTTTAAATATCAAGTAATTGACTAAAAATACATAGTATCATTCATCACCAAAAAAACATTAAATTCAGAGGATAATTACAACTTACAATACTCAAAGAAATAATACAGCAAAACTAAGAATTTTTTATTTGCCACCACACAAGTAGATTTTTGAAGATTTCGAATGCTCTAATTGAGGAATTGGGGGAAATTGGGGGATGAAAAAAAATGAGGAGATTGCTTTGAGAAGGATGGTTAGAGAATTAGAGGTAATAGAATTGATAGAAAAAAGAAAAAAGAATATGATATAGGTAGATGTTCACTTCTATTATAAGAAGGGAAACACTGATTTTGGGGAATGGGAAAAAATGGAAAATGAAGACAAAATCGTAGGGACAGTTTTGAAGCATTAATTTTGATAATTTTTCTTTTCATTTTTTATAGGTAGGTGTATATGTGGGCTTAATGGGCCTTTTTAATAGGCCTTGGATCCATCAGATTTTTATATCTTTTGTTATCTTGAATATCTTAATACTAGAATAAGTTATATACATACATAAAATTTTCGGACCCCCAACCTATTTGGGCCCCGGGCCATCGCCTAGACTGCCCCTGCAGTTGGGCCGGGCCTGTGCATATTATATGCCAGATCATAATTGGAAGGAAGTCAAACTCGACATCAAGCTTAGCTTTATCGCCAGCACCACCTAAACAACTAGCTCTTCGATCTTTTTCAGTAAAAATAAAATATAGCTCTTAATCTACTTAAAGGTCATAGATGAAACTTCACCTACATTAAAAACATAAGGATTCCAAATGGAAGTTGACCGGGCTAAAGTCGTTGTGCCAAGTCAAAGATAATTAACCCTAATACAAGCTAGTATAGCGAGTAAGTCGGGGTCGTACCCTAGAGAACTTGCGGCTTCTAGTATCAATATTTTTACCAACTAAAGACAGAGGGAAATCACGAGAAAGATTTAAACTAAACTAAACTAAGAAACAAATAACAAACAATCAAACAAATCAATAGAGAAACAAGTTTATTCAAAAGATCCACTCTAAAATAATCATTCGATCACAGATTCATCCAATGTTCCTTTTACACCTATGGTTAATTCCTATCCTAATCATTAGCAATCGCAAGTCCACGGTCCAAGCAATTCTTTAACCCTAGGCAAGGACGCTTAACCTAGAATTAGCATGGAGAACAAGGATATGCAGGATACAAGTCAAGACAACCGAGCTACGAGTTGATTGAATTAACTAATAATCAATTCTCTTTCTCAATTCCTAGTCCACGGTCCTAGAAATTAAGTTGTTTCAAAGATCAAGTAAGATCACATAGACAATGATTCAACCCTAATCAAACTATAGAATATCAATCAAATTCAACAAGTTGCGCACCAAGACAAATCAATTGATAATCATGAAATTAAGCACAAACAGAAAAGATATTAATCAAGGGATAGATATAGAAATCAATTACCAAAACCTCACGAGTTCATACATCAGATCTTCACCTTCGAACAAACCCCAAAAGGGTTTAGTTCTCCATAAAAAACTGAAATAATCTCTAGGTTAAAACTAAAAAGTAGCCTCTCTTCCAAAACTCACGAACAGATCTTTAAATACTAAAAACATCCGAATAAAACAACTAAAATAATATAAAACATAAGATAAGAAAAAACGAAGTCGGCGCTGAAAATAGGCCAGCCGCGGGCGCGGGTTCACAGCCGCGGGCGCGGTTCTTGCGATCTCTCAGCCTCGCGGATCTTGATCTCCCCGCGGGCGCGGGTCTTCTGACAGCTTCCTAGTGTCAACTTCGTAGGTGGTTTTGACCCACTTAGAGTTGGAATTTGAACTCGCCGTAAAAACATAAATTGTAGCTCTTCGAGTTAGCTTTCCAATGATACCAATTTCAACTTCATCCGATCACCGTAGCTCCCGAACGATGCGTCACAAGAAAATGGCTTCAAAACAACTCCAAATCAACACTTGTCTTCAAAACTCTTGCAATTCTTCAAATCGTGTCTTCGTTCTTCATATTACAATTATGCTCAAAACTAAACTCAACACACACTCAAATCATGCCTAAAATACAAGTGTTAACCTATACTAAACTAGAGCGTATCAGAAGTGAAAGAACAAGAGAACTGAAGCAAGCCATGAACAATCTCATAAAAGAAAATTAGCAAACCTTTTCTTATTATAGATAGTAGATAGGCATAGAAATAGAATCCATCTGTTGATAGAAAATGCTACTGAATCCTAATCCTCCCACTGTACTTTATACACACAATCCCCAAGCCAACGAGGAGTTTTTTCCTGTCATTGCCAATTGACATTGATCAATCAACCAAACCAAACGCAAAAAGGACAAGCATACCACACAGAAGAAAATAGGAAAACAGAGGAAACAGAAAGACCTTTTGAACTTGTCCGATTCTCTTTCACGTTCTCGTCCTCAGAACCTATCCATCTTCTCGGCCTTCACCACGGGCTTAGCCTTAGCTAAGGCGTCTTTAAGTTCAAGATCAAGGTGGTGGAAGTGAATCAAACCAATTAAGATGAAAAGGAATATGTTTTTAACTTTTAAGTTCAAGATCATGTTTTTAGGGTCTAAGATCATAGGTAAGATTACATAGTTTTCTAGGTCGGTCGGTCCCGTGATCTTAGTAACTTATTGTTTGTCTATGAGTTCCTGTCAAACAAAAGCCTAGACTTCTATCTCTTTAGAAAAGACTTACTACCCACATTACCTTGATCGAGCTTGAGCTCAATTCAAGCTTTAAATCGTGTTTGAGCTTGATTCAAGTAAAGGCCCATCGATTTCAAGCTCAACTCGCGAGCCGCGTTTTCAGTTTGTTCAAGAGACAAGTAGCAACCAGTTTATTTACTTGATCATCTATACAAGAAAATAAAGTTATTATGCACTTCTTACAAATTAAATTAAAACATTTTTAATAATTATCCTCGTACCTCATTTATTTGAAACTCATACAATTAGATATGCTCAACGGGTCGGGTTGACCCGTGACCCGAAAAAAAAATTGACCCGCGCGAGTCTAACAAGTCGAGTCGCAGGTCGACCCGTTTGACTAAGTCAATCGGGTCAAAAATGATTTTTTTACCCACAAACCCAAAAAAATATTTTTTTATGAAAAAACCCGTCAGGTTTACGAGTTGACCCGCAAACCCTTATAAAAAAATATTTTATATACTAATAAAATTATTAAAAAATATATTATTTTTAAAATATTGTCAGTTGACCCGCGACCCATGCGGGATTAACCAACCTGACCCTCGACCCATCACCCGATCCGCACAGTTGACAGGTTGACCCGTAATCTGCAAATTGCGGGTCGGGTCAGTGTAGGTCGCGGACGACCCGACCCGTTGAACATCATACAATAACATGAAAATGTAAAACGGCATGCGTGAGCACACTTTTTTCCCTTGTACGCGTCGTTTTAAGCCCTCTGTACATACGATTACGGGCTATTTAATCAGACGGGACAACCGAAAGAGGCGTGTATACACAAATCGCAGAAATAGAACTCAGCTAGGGTTTGCGCTCTTTCTTCCTCGATCTCGATTCTAAGAACTCGATATCATATTAATCGAATTCGAAACCATGTACGGACCTTACGGCGCGTATACTCCAAGGGGGTAAGCTGAAAATTACCTTTTTTTTCTTTGGTCTCCATATGTATTATGATTATCTCGTGCTGTTTACAATCTTATTGTGTGCCAACCATTCTTCTTTTGCATCTTTTCGTTTGACACATATGATTAATCTTTTGAATCCCAATTGAATGATACCGAGATGTGATTACGTATTGAATAGCAGCTGGTTATTTGTTTTCTGGTTTTCTGGTTTCCCAATTGAATGGATGGTATGAATCCTTAGGTATGGCAATTAGGTCGATGTTTGGTTATACTATGATGAAAAAGGTGATTTATTGTACCTTACATGGAAGAATTGCGAAACAAGGCTTCTTAGGGATCCTATAGACATCGTGTTGGGCTTAATTGGTAGAAAAATCAGAGAAAGCACACGACTTTATGCATTTAGTACTCTTAGAACTATGTCTGGTTGTGTCCGGCTATCATTGAGTTATTATGTGATTTAATTGTCATGTACTCATGTCTTGTTCATCATTTGCATAATTGACGTGCTTACTTGGATTGATTAACAATGAGGAGAATAATTGAACTTTACTTGAAATATTCTCTTGAGATTGATTATGTTATGGGGTAATTTAAATAAGATTATTAGGTTTTAGAAATTGTGGGTCGGGTTTGGTTAATATTAACAGGTTGTGGGGGATTTTTCTTTGTTGGGTAATCAAAGGGCAATGTTGGGAAGCGGGGGGGTTTCGGACGGGTACGAGGTCGGCTCAAAGAGACAAAGAATGATGGATACAAATGCCTACTTCGCAGTGAGCAGCGGTGCGGGTCCGTACCGCCAAGCGTACCCTTATGGAAGCAGCTTCCGCCCTACTGGCTTTCCTGTGGTCCGCCTAAGAGGCATGCCCTTCAACTGCACAGACATGGATATCTTCAAATTCTTTGCCGGGCTGGATATTGTGGACATCCTATTAGTTAACAAGAATGGGAAGTTTACAGGTGAAGCCTTTGTTGTATTTGCTTCACCAATGCAGGCTGAGGTGGCGCTTCAGAAAGATCATCAGAATATGGGCCGAAGATATGTTGAAGTGTTTAAATGTAAGAAGCAGGACTACTATAATGCTGTGGCTGCCGAGGTGAATTCTGAAGGTTTCTATGAGAATGAGAGAGGCGGAAGTCCGCCTCCTACAAGCAGAGTGAAGAGGACAATTGATAAGGAGCAGTTGGATTACACTGAGTTTTTGAAGCTGCGTGGGCTTCCGTTCTCTGTGACAAAATCAGATATATTGGACTTTTTTGGAGAGTTTAATGTTTCAGAGGACAAGATTCACATTGTTTGCCGTGCTGATGGGAAAACTACCGGTGAAGCGTTTGTGGAGTTTGTTTCTACTGAGGAGGCTAAAAGGGCGATGTGCAAGGATAAGATGACTATTGGGGCACGGTATGTTGAGCTGTTTCCTGCAACTTCTGAAGAAGCCAGACGCGCTGAATCGAGATCAAGACACTAATGAGTGTTCTCACTTGACTTGTTCTTGAGATGGGCCCTGTTGAAACACACATCAAGTTTCTTAGGCTCTTCTTGTTTCATCAAGATATTGTTCAAATTGACTGTAATGTTAAAGCTTAGATCAGCATTAGGATTCCTTCCTCTAAACCTTTTGACTTTTCAGTTTTTAAAGCATATGAAGTTTGGGTTTTGTGGTTTTAATTGCCTGTTGTTGGGAATCTTGTGATGTAACTTGCATAAGTTTGGTCATTTCTAGGCTTGAATGAAATATTATTGCAGTTGTATCTTCATGGCATCTGTGGTTTTGGTTTATAAAAGAATGTTTTGGGCACAGACAGAACAACCATGTTCTCAAAATGTGAAATTCATTTGCCTTTGCAGGATCACAGGTACAAGCTATAAGAATACATGTTCTTTTGGTACACCAAAGCTACACTTCAATCTATGGAAACTAATCTAACAATAATAAACCACAAAATTTGTTTATGCATCAACAAAAAAATGATTTCTAATATGTAATTTCTCGAGAATTCTCCATGTGACAGCATCAGGGGACAATCCATTCTTCCTCATCTCTCCCAAAATCTGATAAGCTAGCTTCTTCATACCAGACTTGCAAGCATTATCAATCAGAATATTATAGCTCACAATATTTGGACATACCCCACAATCTACAAGCTCATACAAGAAGTCACAAGCTTCACTTAATTTCCCCACTCGACAAAGTCCCTTGAAAACCGCTGAATAGACAAAGTCATCGTGTACCTTAGAAGGCCAGACAACATCATCCCAGAATCCTTTAGCTTCCTCAACTTGACCCACCTCAAATAACCCATCAAGAATTGTTGTGTATGTTGTGCTATCAGCAACCATTCCCTTAGAGACCATCTCTTTGTAAGTTTCCATGGCTTCACTAGGCCTCTGCAATTTAAACAATCCACGGATGACCAAATTATAAGTCACCACACTAGCTGACACTCCCTTTTCAAGCATTTCCTTGTTTAATAGGTTGAGAGCTTCTTCAATATTTCCAGCATTCAGCAAGCCTCCAATGACAGTTGTAAAGCTCACAACATCAGGAGTACAGAATTTACCATTCATCATATCATTCAAAATCTGCATTGCTTCTTTGACCCCACCAGTTTTGCATAACCCATCAAGAATTGTATTAAGAGTGATCACATCAGGCTGTTCTTTCATATTAATCATCAATTCAAGCACGTTAAGAAGCTCAGTAGGATTTTCCACACGACGAATAGCTCTTAGATATATGTTGTAGATCCTAGTCTTGTCTCCACCTTTTTGTCTCAACATGAACTGAAGAACATCCTTGGCCTTGGCTAAATCATTCTCGTGGCAAAGACTTTCCACCAAGACTTTGTAAGTAAATTCAGATGGAATGTAATTTATCTGAATCCCCTCTTCAAAAAGTTGGTAAGCTCTCATACATCCGCCCTCTTGACTTAATCCATGAATAATTGAGTTGTAAGACACCGAGCTCGGGTCCAAGCTCCTTTTTCGCATTATATACACAATCCTGGATGCTCCATGGAATTTCCCAGCTCTGCATAACGAATCGATTATCTGAGAAAACACGAATTCATCAGATACACTCTTCCCCTGAGGCATACTTTCTGCAATGGCAAACACTTCATGAAACAAACCTTCTTCACACAATGCATCCATAACATTGGCAAAAGCAGCATTGTTCACCATCAAAGAAGAGCGCCCAGAACTTCTCATCTTCTCCCAAAGCTCATTGATCAGTCTCTTCCCACTATCAAGATCACGGTTTCTAAGGACCACACGAATCAAAACACTAAGGGTCAAAGAATTAGGCACCACACCTCTTTCAGACATTTCATCGAACACTTTCAAGGCGTCTCCTACTTCCCCAACCCTGCAATATCCACTCATCAACGTCGTATAAGAAACCACATTAGGGCAATACCCCCTCAAAACCATCTCCACGAGCAGCCGATGAGCCAAATCCGGCTGCGAATCCAAACACAACTGATCAATCAACCGGTTGAGATTCACCAACGAAGGCACGAACTCCGGGCTCACCTTTCTCCATATGAACTTGACCAAATCCAGGATCTTGTGTGGGGCTTTCGAATCGAGCAAGCGCGCGATCAGCACATTGCAAGTGCGCTCGTCGTGGGCGCTAGGGTTTGACGCGAGCGAGAAGAGGAATCGCCGGTGGGCTTCGGCGTAGCGGCCGGCGGCGCAGAGGGCGTGGATGATGCTCTTGAGATTGAGGGAGTCGGGGCGGTAGCCGCGCAGACGGAGGCGGTCGAGGAGGCGGAGCGCTTCGTCGGCGCCGCCGGGGGCGGAGCAGATGGTGTGAATTCGATCAGTCCAGTAGGATGTATTGCCTATATCGATGTTCTCTTCGTCGTCGTCGTCTTCTTCGAAGATTTGTTGTTGGTGTTGGAGATTGGGAGGAGATTGAAGCAGAGTTGCTGAGATTGTGAAGCAGCGAGTGATGAATTGGATTAGGGCAATTGGTTTTGGGATCGAGGAAATGCGTTGTGGGATCAAGGAGTTGGGTTGGATCATGGTGTTGGTGTCATGTGTTCTTTGCTGCTTGGTAGATTACTATTTATAGTTTTTGGGCAAAAATCATACATTAAAATGAAGTACGAGGCTTAGTGTTTACAATAACCTTAAATTATGTAAATTTACTTTAGTGCATTTTTTTTTGTAACTGAATAGTTTTTTTTTTATAAACTTGTTTATTATAAAAGTGGTGGCATAGGTTAAGGTGAGTGGCTATACAAGATTAGATAGGATTACTAATGAAGTGATAGTTTAAGGGAGAAGTTGCTCGAATTAAAACTTTGTTGGTTTGGGCACATTCAGAGGGCATCGTCATATATCCAAGTACAAAGGTGTGAGAGTTTGGTTTTTACTAGTGATTTTTGTTGAGGTAGAAGTAGACCGAAGAAGAGTTGAAAGGAGTTTATAAAGTAAATACCTTCTCACCCTTTTGAAGATTTTAGGTGTTACGGTCGAGTGTAAGTCCTTGTATAGAGAATAATGTAGTTTGCGAAGCGGTAGTGAACGGACAACAAGGGAAACCTCGATTTTTTATTCCTTTTTCATGTGTTCTTTGTTTTCTCGTCAATTTTTCATCTTTTCTACTCTTTTTTTATTTGTACTTTTATTTTAGGTTTTTTAAATACACCATCTCGTTTTTCTCTCAAAATATGGGTATTTATTGATCCTAAAATCTCGCCCGAGACGAAATTTACCTAGAATATTATTGTATAACTTTTTGGTTTGGTTAAAAGTAGTAGTAACTAAGAGTAAAAAAATAATATAAGCCCAAAAGGATTATTAACATTTTTATTAAAAAAATCTTAAAGCTAGTGTTTTTTAGTATAAAATTATCATTTTATGAAGGAGTTTTACGCAATTTTACAAAAAGAAAAAGAATTTGAGTTAGACCCGAATACAGTTGGACCCGACCCGAGTGCTCTTATACCTGGCTTACCTGCTGGCTGCTTGCTTCCATGGGTGAGAAGGCTATGGCCGTTGTCATAGTAAAGGCTCTCTCGACTAATTCGCAGAGTTAGCGGTCGTAAGGTTTTAGCGGCCGTAAGAAAAACCTTACGAAACCACCCGCGCTAAGCTCTTCAAAATCTCGCGCACTACATCTTCTTCCCCTTTCGTTCCCTGACAATTTACCCCCCTTTCTTGGCATGACTTATTTGCTCCAGTCATGAGCCTCGTCCTTTCATGGCGCCTAAAACAGATCTCCGTGGTTATTTATCCGGTTTGAATTCCCTTTTTAGACAACAGAAGGTATTGAGTATTGTCTTGCACTGTTGGTTTCAGCATGGGTGTTGCTCTTTTCTTCTTTGTCAATTCGTCGAACACTTGTTGTTCATACTTGAGTTCCCTGAAAAAAACTATTTTTTTTTATGTCTCCTCAGAGGGTTTTTCACACATTGGCTGAAGCAAGAATGAAAGAGAAAATCAGTGCTGAAAAGGGCTCTAATTTGTATGGTGCTGTTCCTGGTGAGTTGATATTTTGTAGTTTTTTTTCTGCTTAATCCCTCATAGTTCTTATCAAATTCTACATATTGGGGACTCATAATTGGAACTGGGTTGGGTGCCTGTTACATTTCTCTATGGGATGTTAAAATACAAGTGCAATATGACAGTTGGATGATTACATTGGTCTCTAATTTATAATGTTATTTTCAAGTTTATGAAGCTGACGAAATTATCAATTTAACTATGGGCCTCAATGTAGCTAAAGTGTGGATGAAAGGGACAATATTTTTGATGATGCATCATTAATTGTCTATGAAGTTGTAACTGTCATTCTACACCCAATCTTTATTTCAAGGAGACTCAGTTTCAAGAGTATTTGTTATCATGGATGGTGTTGAACAGGTCAGCAGGATATATCTAAATGGAAGAAGGTGGATGCAAGGAACTTTGGAATAAGGCAATCAATGATATCACAGTCTTCATGGATTGTCCTCAAGGTACTTCGCGATAAAGGTAATGCCTGCTGTGTCTTGTTCCCCTGTTGCTATTAGGAGCATTCTCGAAATGCATTTTTTTGCCTACTGACATTTTTAGAAGTACTAGTGTACTGCCGTATCTAACCTCGTATATCTTGGAGTTTTAACAGGATACTTTCAGAGTTAGATTGCTATGCTGCCACAAAATTAGTTAATTTTGAATATGTATTAATGAAGTGCTCCTGTATGCAGGATTTGAAGCTTATCTAGTAGGTGGATGTGTCAGAGATTTGATCCTAAAAAGAACTCCTAAAGATTTTGATGTGATCACAACAGCTGGCCTTAAACAGGTTTAACATGATTCCTTATTTCACATCTCAGTATTTTAAAGTACTTGTCCATTTGAATGAGTGGCCTGCAAGATTCTTCAGTCAATTGTGTTTATTGTGCTCCATTTTGCAGATCAAACGAGCTTTTAATCAAGCTTATATTATTGGACGGCGTTTTCCAATATGCCAAGTGAATCTGAAAGGATCTGTGATTGAGGTTCGTCCTCCTTTGAGAGTTTAGGGTCTCATTTGTTTCATAAATGCTGATATTCTTGTGTTTTTACATGTGATAGTCTGATTCATGTATATATATTAAACATGCCAGTTTTTGGTTTCAGGTGTCCAGCTTCAAAGAAGCTGCTACTCATGAAGAAGAGGAAGCTAAAACTCATTTCCCAAAAATGCCTAAGGGCTGTAGTAAATTAGATCTTGTACGTTGGAGAGATTGTACACGGCGAGATTTTACAATAAATAGGTACATCATGTTTCCCTATCTTTCAACATTTCTTACAATTACTTTGTGCTACATGCCAATGATTGACTTGGTTTTTGTCCTTTGCCTGTATTTGCTACATTAATTATGGAGCAGTATGTTTTATGACCCGTTTGCCAATGAAATTTATGACTATGCAAATGCCTTGATGGATTTGAAATTGTCGAAGGTAATTATCTTTTGATTTCTTTCGTACTTATGTGATCAATTTCATCATCTTTTGTTTGGCTATTGAATCAATTCTCCATTTTATGGTCTTGTCTCAGCTGCAAACTTTAACCCCAGCTCACATGTCATTTACAGAAGATTGTGGTACGTCTTGCAGTGTTTGCACAGTTTCTGAACCATGCTATACCATTATACCTAATGTTTAAAAGTTATTGTACCACTTTCATGTAGCAAGAATTTTGCGAGGACTAAGGATTGCTGCTCGTCTGGAGTTTTATTTTTCAAAGGAGATAGAATCTGCAATTCATGAACTTTCTTCTTCTATAAACTCTTTGAACAAGGTAATTAACTACTTCAATTTAGGATTTTGGCTCTGTTATACATTGTTTTTGCTTACCTTGGGGCTAGAGTTGAATGCTATTTTCTACCTCTGAATACAAGTAAAAGTTGTTACAAGTACTATATTGCTTTCGCTGTGGTGTTTCTAAATAAATAAAGTCTTTGAAGGGCTTCTACTTTTTCTCATTTGGTTTGTTTAACGTAGTAGTCTTCAAATTCTTGAATGCTTATAGTTTATACAGATTTTTCTATTACAAAAAGAGGGATTCTCAAATAAAATGGAGAATTAAAGAGCTCAAAGAAAATAATCAGAAGAGAGTTGCAGGCTACCTTTGAATCATGTCTTAATGTCTTATTTATGACCTTTCAATCTTTCATGAGGGCAAATGTCTTTCAAAATCGGGCTGCAATTTTTCTAAAAAACTGCATTAATGTTATCACTTCATAGGTGCTCTATGGATCACTGTTTTTTCATTCCTAGTCAAGTGTATTGGTACTGTGTTGAGAAATACATAAATTTGTTTTGATCTGTCTTCTTAGGCTAGGTTGATGATGGAGCTGAATTATATGCTGTCTTATGGGGCTGCTGAGCCTTCTCTCCAATTGCTTAGAAGATTTAAACTGCTTGAGTTCATGCTTCCTTTTCACGTGAGCCACTTTTGTTCTTTCCCTATCTCATTTGTTTGCTGTGTAATTGAAACGGATCCACATCTAACTGATGACCCGAATTTAGGATGCATACCTCATCAATCACAGTGGAGATCGGGAAACCCTGAGTTCATCCATGTTAATGGTAAGTTGAAGAACATAAAAACAATTGATTTGTTCTCCGTACAGTTTTCACTTTATTGGACCTTGTAATCAGCTGAGAACTTTTATTCCCATCAGTAGCATTAATTAATGCATTGAAGATGGAAGATCCTCAAGATTGTTATCTTTCTTTTCTTCTGGCCCAAAATATCACTGCCATGCTTCATATTAAATGTATCCAAATAGAAGTTCAAATTGGCAAACATACTTGTGTCTAAGTGTCTTAGCAAGTTTGTATTCAAGTGTGAAGTAAGATTTGTTCGTGTCTTTGAAACATTTAGTCTCTTGTTTTTGGTTTCCTCATCCGGTTCTACTAATGATGAACTGCTATGCTTAAACCTTGCTTCAACTTAACTATTTCCTTTAGTTGGATAATTGGAAATTTGATTATCTTATGACATCAAAAGAATGATATAGGACTTACATCATCAAGGTTAGAATTTAAGAACTAAAGAGTAAAGGCCTGGCAACCCTTAGAGACGAGAAAAATGATAAAGTACATTATTATCAGAATAAGCACAAGTGGTAGCTTAACCTGTAGCTCTTTATGTTTATTTCTCTGTAACTAATGTCATATAGCAAGATGAAAGTAAGTGCAGAAAAGAAGGTAAATAAAAAAAATAAATCAAGGCTCATTTTGTGAAATAATTATTATCTTCGTGTGCATCAGAGTATAATATGTAATGCCATCTCAACTTATCTAGATGGAAGTGGTGTTGGACTATTTACTGGATTCTACTATCAGCATCTTTTATTTACTTTTTTAATCCAATGACTGCTAAACGGTGCTTTTTCTTGGCAGAAATTGTTCTCCTCCTTGGATAAAGTAGTTACCTGTGGCCAACCTTGCGATTCTCTCCTTTGGTGAGCAAATTGCCTTCAATCTCTCTTTAATACTTTCAAGATGACTGCCTTGCTTGCTATTTGATGAAATGGCTAGTGGTATTGACATAAACATAAGACAAAATGTGATCTTAAATATGCATTTGAGCAAAATATGCAGGCCTCCAAATCGTTGAGTTGTTTACCGAAGTAACTAATAGGACTTGAGTGCCTTCAGTGCCAAATATTCATTCTTAGAAGTTAACTACTTGCAGGATTGGTCTATTGGCATTTCACCTTGCCTTGGTGACTAACCCTCAACAGCCGCTCGTGGTTTGGACATTTTCTGCTCTTCTCTATCATGACAATTGGAACAAAGGCGTAAAAGCTGCAAGGCAGCATGCATTTGATAAAGTCGATTTTGAGCCAGAGATTTTGAAGTCCTTCAATCATTTATCAGATGAGGAGTTGGCGCAAAAAGTTTCCGAGTTTGCATCCATTGTTCAAGATTCTATAAATATTCTGACTGATTCTGATAGTCTTCATGATGCAATGGCAGCCAAATATCCTTCTTCTCCTCATTCCAGAATGGTAAGAGTGTGCATATACAGGTGTTTTTTTCGATTTTTTTTAACCTAAGATTCACTAATACTGCTCGTTTTTTTTATCAGAAGCTTGTGATTTAGTTTTTGATGCAGAGGAAAACAATTTTTAATTGTTGGGATTTTTTTTAAATATAGGCTTTTCTAAAATGAGGAATCTTATATTTAAATTAAAATGAGTAATTGCAATTTAGGATTTTTAATATCTTAGGGAAATAGTTTCGAAATTGAGGAACATTAACCTATGTAGAATGGCATAGGTTATAAAGAACGTTTCTTTTTCATTGATCTTGCATGCATATTGATTTTAGTAAATGTGATGGATTGGTGATCCTAGATATGACATTTGCTGTAGGCTCTCATATCAAGGAGGCTCGCTGGAGAAGGTGCTCAACTCTTTGATATTTTGGTGCATGATATCCAGTCATCTAAGAACAAACGAGAATCATACGAGATTAATCATATCTTGCTAGGGAAGGGAAACACAGTTGAAACAAGATTTGTGCTTGGCAAAATTATCATGGACACGTTGAGTGGTGGTGGAGTTGTCACGGACCAGGGCAATGAAACAGTAAATAAGCGCAGCTCTTCGCCTTCCAATGGCGAAAAGATTCTGGAGGTGATCATGAAACGGAAATTCAATGGAAAAGAGAGGAAAGCAAGTAAGAAGCCCAAGGAAAACACAGTGCTTCAAGAACCAGCTGATTTGGTTTCAGTGCTAAGCAAGAAACAGAAGCTCATTGAGAATGAAGACAAGAAACTTGCTTCATTGTTTGAAAAGAAACCCAAGGCAAACACAGTGCTTCATGAACAAGTTGATTTGGCTTCAGTGCTATTCAAGAAACAGAAGCTCATTCAGAAAGAAGACGAGAAACTTGCTTCATTGTTTGAAAAGAAACCCAAGGTAAACACAGGGCTTCAAGAACTAGTTGATTTGGCTTCAAAGCCAATCAAGAAACAGAAGCTCATTCAGAAAGAAGACAAGAAAGTTGCTTCATTGTCTGAAAAGAAATCCAAGGTAAACACAGTGATTCAAGAACAAGTTGATCCGGCTTCAGAGCCGAACAAGAAACACAATCTCCTTCAGAAAGAGCACAAGAAGGCTATGAAGGAGAGAAAACCGAGTCAGAAGCTTTCTTCATCATCCAAAACAAAACCCAAGAAAGATACAGCGCCTGAGAACAAAGGTCATGAGGAATCAGTGGTAAAAGAGAAGAAAAATGCAGGTCGCTTATCAAGTCTTTTCAAGTGAGTCTCCATCAAAACCATATTGTTGTAGATTGCCCTGTTTTCCTGATTTTTCAGTCTTCGTCTTTGAAGCGTCAGGATAGATTATTATTTATGTTAAAAAATCGTTGATAGTTAAGCTATGTTTACAGGTGAATCTTGATGTTTGATATAGTTGTAGGAGGCAGCTAGAGTTTCATTGAGGTTCCTTACTATTTGATATTGCAATTTGAAGTTGGACAAAAAATTGTTTTTTCTTGTAACTTTTCTTCTTTTTGGAATGCTGCAGAAAATTTTGAGTTTAGAATTGAATTCCAGAAGTTTTATAGAGTGTGCAACAAGGATATGCTGCATTCAGGAATTCTTGCTTTGCCTCTGGCTTTTGTTGAATCTGGTTTCTTAGATGAATTGAGACAACTCTTGGTTGCTTTATAGTATCTGACAAATCTCAGGATTCTCAGCTGCCCAGTTTGCCAGCCAATGGGTCAAATTCGGATCAGATTCTGGATATTGTTATTTCCCATTTGGGTTTTGCGAGAATTTTGGCATACTGTCATTCATGCTTTACAAAATACCCATTCACATGAATTGGCATGATATTAGAACATTCTAAAGTCAACGATGAAATGGTCCAAAAGTTACACATTGCATTTGGAATTAGGACTCGTTTGGTATCAATACTCAAAGATATCACATATTGGGCATTGATAATTGATATAATGATATTTATATGGATATCAAAATTATGGGTTGGTGGTGATTTTTTACACAACCCCATTTTTATTTATAGTAACAACATGGTATGCTTATTACAAAGATGTTCCGGGTTGAAAACTATTTTCACCCGAGAGATGTAAATTTGAAAAACGGAATTTCTAATCTATGTCTTAAGGGCATAGGATAAGCATCTTGTATTAGAAAGATTTGGTATTTTTATTTATTTAGAGATTTAAATATTTTTTACGACATAGACTCCTTAAGTGATCTCCAGGAGATTCGAAGTTCGAATCCCACTGGCGACATGTATGGAGAAACTTGACATTGGGAGGGTCTCCCCCAAAATGGGGTCACGAAGTACCTGGTCCGGATGTAGAGCGGTGTCTGACCGATCGAACCGGGCGAGCCAAAGGCAAGACCAAAAAAAAATCTTTTTTACGACGGGTTTATTCGTTTCTTTTTTAGGGTTTTAGTTTCTAAAACCGAGAAGTTATCTTACTCCCTCCGTTTCACAATAGTTGTTCTTAAAGCCAATTTTTTTTGTTTCAAAATAGTTGTTCATATAAAGTTTTTTTCCATTTATACCCTTAGAGTATACCCCACATTACACTTCTCCCAAAATTTCTTTTTAAAAGTACAAATCACTTATTGGTAATTGAGAAAAAAGAGAGAGCATTTAATAGGGGCAATTTGGAGAAAAAAATATTTCCTTAATATGTGTGAAATTTTGTCTAAAAACAACTATTGTGAAACGGAGGGAGTATATCCTTAAGGGCATAGGTTAAAAAGACATTTTGAAAAAAGACTTTACAGGCAAAAGCAAGAAGATGGCAAATATGTAATTAGAGGGATGGGTAAGGGCAAAGTAGTTCGAGGGGCGTGAATTACAGCAAGTTGCGATGTTTTGAGACAAGTCTTCATGATTTCTCTCATTTCAATCGCCTTTCATGGCAAGTTGGAATCTCTCCCCTTAACTCTCGCCCTCCGAATCTCCCTCTCTCGAACCCTAAATTCCCGTTTATACTAGAAGGATCCGGTTCCGGAATCGATGGCGGCTCGCAGAACAGCTCCGATTCTAAAGCAGCTCATCCATGGCGGCGCCTCCTCCTCATCCTCTTCAGTTCAGCAGAAAAGCTCTAGTCTCCTCAATTCATGGTGTCGATCCGTCACCTACATGCCCCGTCCCGGAGACGGAGCTCCCAGGACAGTGACTCTGATTCCCGGAGACGGTATTGGCCCCTTGGTTACCGGGGCCGTGGAGCAGGTTATGGAGGCGATGCACGCGCCGATCTACTTTGAGAAGTACGACGTGCACGGAGACATGAAGAAGGTGCCGGAGGAGGTGATCAAATCGATTCGCAGGAATAAGGTCTGCTTGAAGGGCGGTCTCGCCACGCCCGTCGGTGGCGGTGTGAGCTCGTTGAACGTTCAGCTGAGGAAGGAGCTTGATTTGTACGCTTCGCTTGTGAATTGTTTCAATCTTCCTGGATTGCCTACGAGGCACGAGAATGTGGATATCGTTGTGATTCGAGAGAATACCGAGGGTGAGTACGCCGGGCTCGAGCACGAGGTGGTCCCCGGCGTCGTCGAGAGTCTCAAGGTATTTTAGGTTTTCTACTCCCTGCTGATCAATTTTATATTTCTTGTCCTTGTTTGTGGTTTATGCTTTGAATTTCAAGTTGTGTATATAGAAACTGCTCGTTGACTTTTGCGTGGATCGGATTGGTGATGTTTGGTTTTGCTTATGGTTTAACTTGACATGATTTTGAGTTCTGATCGATAGCGATTTACACAATCATCGCCTTTGATAACTTACTCCTCCTGTCCAAGTGTTCTGGTCTTGCTGTGTATTTTTCAGCCATGCCTCATATTAATAGTTCATTCTGAACTGGTTCCAATTGATAGTTTTGACAGGTTGAAATCAAGTCTACGCTTCCATGTTTTACTTCCTTACCGTTCCTGAATGAAATTTGGAGAAACTATTTAATAAAGATATTGAAGAATGGTTGGGTCTGATTATCAACTTGTTAAAACTTGGCCATTATATTCATCATACATTTCTCTTGTCTTCTACATTTGTCAAATATGTATAGCTTGATGGCTTGGGATAAAGGTGAAACATGAGACACCATAAGGATTCTGTGATACTTGTTTCTTTTCTCTTGTTTGTGTTTATTCATGAAGAAGACATATAGTTGTAGTTCACCTTCAAACATATAGTTATCGTTGATAACTTCATAAATTTATTTCTAGAGTATTTGTAGATGTGCTCAAATGTGAGAATACAATGCTTCAGGATATTTTGGAGTTAAAATGACCAGGTAAGATCTAGGATGTGATTGGCTATGTTTCAAGTAGTTTAATTTGGTAGGGTTTTAGTGGTTAAGCATCACTGTAAAGAAAGTTCCTTTCCCTGATATTAGAGATGCTTTGCTTATTTAGTCACTTGACTAGGTGCTCTCATCCATTGTGAATTCTGAGGACATGAAGAAATGTCCATTTAAGAAAAGAAGAAGACATTGTGTGACTGATAAGTGGAATAAATGGAGTAACCTATTACCCATTGTTTAACACTATGCCTTCAAAACAGATAACTTCATAGTTATATTCATCTAGTTGATTATGAGAGTATATCTTGTTTTGATCTTTTGTTTTTACTGGCCCTAAGAAAACAGCTGTTGACGGGGTTTTAAGTCATCCTTTTTTTTTTGTATTCTGGGGATGGTGGAGTGGAGAAATAGCAAAGATAAAAGCTCGTCAACAATGAGTACAAAATGAGGAGACTAGGCTTTACTCTCAAAAGCTCTGAATGTCGATACTCTCTCTTTATCTGAAACTTTGTTATTGTATCTAAAGAAAAAAAATAAAAGCCATGCTTCTCCTGTATTTGAAACCAAATAAACTCGCTTCTTCTATTTATTGTTTGCCAGCTTTTCCCTACCTTAGTGCTTTAAGTTATAGGAAAGAGTGAGCTATAAAATTTCATATACTGTACCAAGTCTTAAGTGTGCAGATGCTGATAGCTTCCTCTTTCTTTATAATTCCTCTGAGGTTTAATCATACATTAATGTATTTCTGAGCTTATTATGATTGTAACTTTAAAAAGTATATATATTCTTTTTACATCACACTTCACTTGCTAGGTCATAACAAAGTTTTGCTCAGAGCGTATTGCAAAATATGCCTTTGAGTATGCGTACCTCAACAACAGAAAGAAAGTAACAGCTGTTCACAAGGCAAATATAATGAAGCTTGCCGATGGTCTTTTCCTGGAATCCTGCAGAGAAGTTGCAAAAAAATATCCTGGAATCGAATACGGTGAAATCATAGTGGACAACTGCTGCATGCAGTTGGTATCAAAGCCTGAACAGTTTGACGTGATGGTATGTTTATGCAACTTATTGATGAGCGATGACATGCATCTAAAATCCTGTCCAGTATATTCAGAATTTATTATGTACCTAACTTGCTCATTTTTTCTTAAATCTTAATCTCCAATATCATGTAACACTGATATTCTTATAATCTTATGTGATGTTTTATTAAAATTTTAGAAGAAAAATCATCCAAAATGAAGCCTAGCAAGCATTATTCTCTCATTGAAAGGCATGAGATGCCCAATGACAGTAGGTTGTAATATAACCTAAGAGACAAGGTAGAGGTGAGAGCTATGGCTCTCTAACACAAGTGTAGA
This sequence comes from Fallopia convolvulus, assembly GCA_964016875.1. Taxonomy (NCBI): domain Eukaryota; kingdom Viridiplantae; phylum Streptophyta; class Magnoliopsida; order Caryophyllales; family Polygonaceae; genus Fallopia; species Fallopia convolvulus. The sequence continues at coordinate 57,976,762 of OZ024726.1, forward strand.
TTTGCACAACATATTTTTTTCACTATAAAATGTTTACTTATAATTCTTATTTTATTTTGACGATTCAAATCATGCATTGTGAAAGAATACCTACAGAAGAAAGGGGGAAAAAGAAAACATCTACATATTTCAACTTGTGCTCTGTGACATTTAGTATTACAACATTTGCTTATAACAGACACATTTATCAATCCAGAAAGCCAATATATATTCAATTCTATCCCAAACTCAATTAAATAAGATAATGCTATCTGTATGGTTAACCACGCTTTCATAATTCGTTCAGTTAAGAATGAGTACCATTATTTTTTATCACTGTGCTGCTACTGAAGGATTTTTGCCAGTGTAAAACTGTAAATCGCCTTGAGTTATTTGAATAAAGCGCTGCTGATGTTGTGGAGGTTCATATGTAGGTCACACCTAACCTCTATGGAAATCTTGTTGCAAATACAGCTGCGGGTATAGCTGGTGGTACTGGAGTCATGCCTGGAGGTAAGACCCTTATTTTAACATTGTAAATTGTCATTGTTGGCTTTTTAATGTCGATTATTTATTGACATAGTTAGATGTATTAGGGAAAAAAGACATGGATCTGTCCAAAAAGCTGTAGCAGTCATGGAGGATTATAATCCAACCCTTCAATGTACATGATTGCTTTAATTTGAGATCACATATATTTGGTCCCTTAGTCTAAATCAACATAGCTTGTTATTACATGATTGACACGCACAGTCTTGCTGTTGAGTCTGTCATTATTTCATACTTCCTTTGTTCACTATAGATTGTCTTTTTAGCTTTTGACATAACTATTAAGGAATTCAATATTTAATCTAAAACCCTATAAAAAAATCTAATTTTTAAAAATGATTAACTACTCACCTGATTTGTAGTCAATGAAAATAAGTGTCAATTTCAGTAACAAACCTTGTAACAATATATGAGGGCTAAAATGACAATTCTTTTTGTGTGGAGGTAGTATATCCAAACTTCTAGCTTCATTTTTAGGCTAAACTCGTGAGTCATGATTATTAAAACAGTTCATTTGAGCTAACCTACTCTAAATCCTTTGTTCAATGACTACTTTTTCAATCCCTAGTTACAAAGTGTTGGCTCTACTATTCGGTGTCGTCTCACCATTTATACATTCTTCTCGAGTGCAGGAAATGTGGGATCCGATACCGCTGTATTTGAGCAAGGTGCTTCAGCTGGGAACGTGGGAAGCGAGTCGAATCTGAAACATAAGACAGCAAACCCAGTGGCTCTTCTCCTCTCATCAGCCATGATGCTAAGGCATCTCCAATTTCCTTCCTTTGCGGACCGACTCGAAACAGCTGTGATCAAGGTGATCTCTGAGCGCAAGTGTAGAACAAAGGATTTGGGCGGCACAAACACTACCCAAGAGATTGTGGATGCTGTGATTGCATGTTTGGACTAATAAGGAAAAGAGGAACTCTTAGAAACGAGTATGTTTCGTTCTCACACTCATTCAAAGGTTTTTTTTCCCCTCCATTTTTTTGAAAATTCATGTTGGTTTTGGAATAATCACGTCTCATTGAGAGAAAAAAACTTCGTTGTAGGTATTATTGTATAACCTTCTGGAATATTATATGGGTGTTCAAATTCTTGGGTTGACAGGGTTGTGGTCTAGTATCTGCAACTTTGAGTTCATTGAAGCGTGGTTATCAGAAGATTTACAAACTTGGACGATTCTACGATCCGAAAAGGGTGGAGCTATCCTTGATTATAAGTAGGATTTTAATTCATCAAAATAAAACCGGTGAAATCATTTGTAAAATTTGGATTCAATTACATTAGATCCTACAAAAAGACTTGTATTATTTTATTTAAGGGTAAAATACATAAAACTATTAACTATCCCTTATTTTAGAGCATTTGCAAAAACAACCCTTATTTTACTTTTTGTACAGAAAATCATTCCTTATTTAACGTGTTTGTAAAAAATCATCCCTTATTTCATTTTTTACAGAAAACTACCTCAGATTTCTATTCTATTTTTGATGAGCCACTCCTATCTCGTTTTCCATCTATATTATACCGTCAAATTAGAGTTAAAATATATAATTGCCCTTACTGTAGAGTATCAAATTGATAATTACCCTTGCTCGATTGTTGTTGCTCGAAAGAGAAAGAAAGAGTTGGGTTAAAGGTACTTTATGATTGATAATCTTGCTTGGTGCCCAAACTTAGCGCGAAGGGTGCCTGCTAGGGATGGAGAAAAGATCGAGAGAGGAAGAGTTGGCTCGAGGGTGTTTATCGATTACCCTTTATTTAATTATGAAATCAATCTACATGTTCATGTTCAATCATACAAGACAACACTCAAAAAGAGGAAAATTATACCAGTCCCATTAAAAACCGAAATTCGAACCATTCTCAGATGGATTGCTTAAAATTCATATTGGGTGAGATTTAGACGAAAAATGTGCTCATAATAGAGTGATCCCATGTATAAATGATGCCCAATCTTAATCCCACTTGTGATCGCCGACAACCTCTTATCATACAAGTGTGCAATCGGGTTTCCTTCCAAATCAACAACCAAAACTCCAGCCAATTTTATGAGACCTTGAATGCCAATGTACTTTTCTCCGATTATCGCCCCTTTCCGAACCAAAGGATTGTTCACTAACTTGTGCCAGAAACCCGGAAATGACTGCAAACATCACCAGAAAGAAATTAAGAACATAGAATCACATCATAAAACCAATTGGCAGTAGGAGGAGTAACCCAAAGGCTTATACTAATCCAGTAATCCTTATTTAATCCCGACTTTAAGATGTGAGACACTCTAAGATCACATTAAGTATAAATAAGGTGAATTGTGCATTGATTTAACTACTACAATACCACTGGTATTCCGATCCAATAACGTCCTTCGCCATCGTAGTGAATATTATCGGGTGAACCGAATGTATTGTTGATGAATGGTTCGACTGATCCGGCTAATGGACCTGCTATGTGATACCTTTTGCACATTCTCCTGCATTTTCAAACCAAACTTTATCATGTTACAACAGCCAAATCGGACCAAGATTGAAAAGAGTAAAAAAAATAAAATAACAACACTTAGGGTTATGTGAAAAAACTATTCATTTGGTAAGTATAGACTTTAGGGTTCACTTTTTAATTAAAAAAAGGGTTAAGAAGTGTTACATGAATCATGACATATAGGCATAAAGACTACATAAGTTTTGGAAATAAATTGTAAAGTAAATATTGGTAAAATAGAATGGATAGCGGAATCGGACTCGAACAGAAACCCTAGGGCTGGACAAAAATCGGGCTGGATCAGATTTTTTGAACCGGACTAGACCGAGTTGGTCTAGACCAGTTCGGTCCTCAGTCCATAGTTTTTCTTTTTCTTTTTTGAAAATCAGTTTTTGATTCGACCCCGACTATTTTTTTTTATCAGGGGAGTTTAAATGATTAACTTACAACATGGTTTCACAGAAGATGAGAGAGCTTTGATCAGGGGCAATTGCTACCCCATTAGGGAAGTATAGGTCTCGGAGAAGAACCCTAGTCTCACCAGTGATCGGATCAAAGCTCAGGAGCCTTCCATACGGTCTACCATTCAACTGATCGACGATAAACGAATCAAGATCGCGATTGGAAGAGGCGTCAGTGAAGTAGATGATGCCATCTTTGGCTACATCCACACCATCACTTAGTTTGAACTCTTTTCCCTCTGCCTCCTTGGTTAGTTGTACAAGTTCACTATCTTTAGTAAGCTTAAGAAGGCCCTATAATATACACACACATGTATACAAAAATGTAAGACACCACAAAAAGTAAGTTTATGCATTTTATAGAAATTTCATTATGTAATTGCAACAGGTGATCCAGATAGGACATTGAAATATAAATCTCCGGCATGTATCATAATTTGGTATCATTTTGTGCATTACCCATAAAAGTAAGGGTAGCTCTTTAGTCAATTAAGTTAGGGGTAATTATTTTTTAAGTATTTAAAAGGTTTTTTTGTCACAACCCACCTTTTAAAAGAGGTATTTTTTAACAAACCATCTTTTTACAATGTAATTTGTTCAATTGAACCATCTATTTCTATTTTCAGTAAAATTTTATATTTTATTGACCAATATATCCTTCATCCATATATATTTAGTTTTAAGGAAAATTACAAAAATATCTATAACTTTGTAGTAACATTTTTTCAAAAACCAACATCATGGTATATTTTAAAAAGCTCTTTATTCTAAAAAAAATCACCAAAATGACTTTAAAAGCTGAGATATTGTTATTTAATTTATAAATATTGTTTTCTTATGCATCTATTATTTACTACATTAAATCAATTAATATGTTAGACGATTTGAGGAAAATATAATAAATTAGGTGTGATTTTGTAAATTAATGAAATATTTAGTTAAGGACATTTTTGTCCAAATTTTATTTTAGGTGGTTCAACTTAACAAATTATATTATAAAAGGTTCTTTTGTTCAAAAAAAATTATAAAAATGTTTTGTTAAAAAAACACCTTTTAAAAGGTGATTTTTGACAAATAATAATCCTATTTTGAAAAGTAAAGTTTAATTTTAGATTAAAATATGCTTTCAATACAAAATTACAACATGACATACCTTAGTCAAACTTGACGGAGTGAGCTGGTTAATTTAAAAAAAACGATTTTTCTTACGACATAAGTTAAGATCCTTGAAATGAAAAGAATTTGTTACTTTGTATTATATGGGATAATTTTATTTATTTTAACAAGATTTATTTATTTATAAATAAGGCTTTAGTTTCTAAAATAATAACACTTAACATATATCCTAAAGACATAAGTTAGAAAAATCGTTTAAAAAATTGAGCCAATAGCTTCTAATTAATTGTTAAGTACATGTTGCTCAAAAAAATTGTTTTTTTTGGTAGAAGGAGAGGCGGTACTCTCCGTTCCCTCTAGGGGAGTTTTATTAATAATAAGTAAATGGGCTAAGTAGTCAGCAAACGGGGGATAGCCCGGCCCCTAACATCATCAAGCAACAGAAAAGAAATCCCCTCTGGCGGGGCAAGCAATACATGATAACCAAGCGGAAAATTAAAAGTCATAGACGCGAGACGATCGGCAACGCAATTCGCCTCGCGAAAGGCATGTCGGAATTGGATATCCCAATCCCTACTTAAGAAGCCTTGGCATTGTAAAACCAGGCTAGACAACGGATGACACTTGTTCACATTAGACTCTAAAAGACGAATAACAATCTGAGAATCCGACTCAATAATAACTTTCTTAAAACCTTGATTCCAAGCGAGCTTGATCCCGTTCAGCACTCCCCATAGCTCCGCCATCGGTACTGAGCATACTCCGATGTTGTGCACAAAACCGCCTAGCCATCTCCCTTCAGCATCTCTTAAGACTCCACCCGAAGCAGCTTTACTGCCTTCTCCAACCGCTCCATCGGTGTTCACTTTAACCCAATCATCTCTCGGCTTGATCCAAGCAACCTCCTGCACAATACTATTCCGAATAACACTAAGGGAAAAAGAAGTACCTGTCAGTTCTTGTATTTCACGAGTTTGTTGGCGGATGAAGGCCGTCTTATTATTAGGGGCGTCGATGCCATTGAAAACCTTCTCGTTCCTCCACCGCCAAGACCACCACAACACCAAAGCAAACGTAGCATTCCAGCTACCATGTTCCACACTCTTGTTCGATAATATGTTCCTTCTGATCCATATAGCAAAATCATCCTGAAAAAAATATGGATCAAAATTAGTAACGGAAAGCTCCTCCCAAATCTGACGCACAAGCGTGCAGTCCCTAAACAAGTGTTCGAACGTCTCTTCTCCTCCATGGCACAGGATGCAATCTGGATTAGTGGTAAGATGTCTTCGCCTCCGTTCAGCATTTGTGAGGACTCCTCCCTTGCTAGCAAGCCAAACAAAGCTCCCAACTCTTTCTGGGACTTTGATTCTCCATATTTTGTCGAAAAAACTGCTGTCCATACCCAATCTGCTACAGTCACCTTGCAGCAGCCTGTATCCGGAGCTAACAGTGTAATTCCCATCTGAAGTACATCCCCAACTAAGCTCATCATTCATATCCTGGTTCACTGCCACCGAAGCCAACTGCAACATAAGAGAGCTTGGCAAAAAAGGCTCCAGTAAACTCCACTTCCAGCCACCATTTTCGTTCCAAAAATCGGACACAAGAGCATGTATTTGATCAGAACTTGGTGGGCATAGTGCAACATTCAACAGCGGTGTGTCCATAAGCCACATATCGGTCCAAAACCGGATGCTATTACCATCACGCAGTAGCCATCTCGAACCTTTGATTATCACTTCGGAAATACCTGTTCTAATGCCCTTCCATATATGAGAGCAAGCAGGCGATGAGGTTAGGTGGAATATGTTGGTTGTGTACACCTAACCCAGTGTCGGAATCACGTGCCCGTTCGGTAATCCCATAACTTTGCTCTTGTTTGTCATTTAATGCAACTTAAAATATATGTAATTTTTTTTTGGTTGAATAAAATATATGTAATTAAATCAAACATTTGTATTGTGTAGTAGTATAACATTGATCGACATTTGTATTGTAGTATCACATGCAAATATCTAACATCCACGAAATCTATCCTAATACATTATAAAGCAGAATCCAAATCTGTTGTAAAATTTGCGTCACGTAGTATTTCTGAATAAATTAATATAACATTATATTTTAATAAATTTTGTAACAATTTATATTGTTCTTGCTATATATAATAAATAGATAATATATTTATATAATTTTTTATATTGTAATCTTCTATCTATGGATACAAGATTTAAAATCTTAATAATATAATTTAAAATAATAATATTTTTATGTTGATATTTTTTTATTTTAATAAAAGATATAATTTTATGTGTAACTTATTCTATATATATCGTAAAAACTCTTCATCCTTATTGTTCCTAGTGTTCAAACAAACGTGTTTTTAGGCGTCATTCGGAAGTCAAGTTAGTCAAGAATTGACTCTCGCAGCAATTTAATAATCACCGAATTCATTTACTATTCGGTGAATATATGATTACGTGTTTGGCAATTTTTTTTGGTTAAAAGGGAGCAAAGCCCATAAATCTTTTATTAACTTAAAATGGGAGCATAACTGTCATCAGTGCTTAATAAAGCAGAAATACAACCAGGGGATATCAAAACTAGCAAAGGAAACATCAGCAGAAATGGCATAATTAGCTACTTTGTCCGCTACTTCATTCAACCTCCTAGGGACATGCTGAATGATAACCTGCCAAGGATTGTTCCGAATTAATTGGTAGTATTGCTGGATTAAATGGAAATCCGGATGGGGCAGTTGATTAGCGTTCTCAATGAGCTTGCAGGCAAGCGCCGAATCAGACTCAAGCACAAGATGAGAGAGCACCAAATCCCTCCCCTGCTGAAGACCGTGAAAAATCGCCCAAAGCTCAGCGGTCAGGGCCGTGGCAATCCCACATTTGAAAGCAAAGGCAATTTATTTTTCTGGTGATTACGTATTTTTAGGTTAGTCAGGTTAGTAATTATATTCAGTGATATAATCAAATGAATAATTTTTTTGTTCAGTGTTTAAGTCCTATTCAATTTGGTGGCTATTCAATTCAATTACTATTCGGTAGAATTCAATTCTGTGGCTATTTATTTTAATGGCTATTTATTTTAATTGTTTGTGTTTTTATATTATTTGTTGTAGACTTATTTTTCCTTGAAGATGGAGTCGATATACGATGATATGGTCAACATCTCAAACAAACATGGAAAATCCGATGTCGAATTATTCGTCAATGGAGCGTATCATATTACCCCACTGGAATAGATGAAATCCAAATGGTGTTGATAGATAAAAATATATATTTTCTCAATTTGCTATGTTTACATATATGTATATAAATATATTCTTCTATTTTTCTAATGAGTGAATATATTTTAATTTTCAGGGTGAAAAAATTTAAGCAAAAATACCCAAAAATCTTATATCTAACTTTTCTAACTTGGTGCGTGAAGGATTAGTCTGTGTTGTGCGAAATTTTAGTGTCCTAAGAAACAGTGGTCCTTATCGATATTCTCATCATGCCTACATGATCAAGTTTAGCTTCCTCACCACAGTTACACCAACGGATGAAATTGAGATTTGTCAATATGGATTCAAATTTGTTTCTTTCAATCTCATAAAGGAGAAGACTTTCGATATAAACTATATAGTGGGTAAGTGTTTTAATTACATATGAACTATATTTTATTACACCTTTTTCGACCATCTTACTCAAATTTTTTTCTTCTTTGAACTAGATGTAATAGGTCATGTTGTTTCGAAACCATCGTTTACTACTCTTGAGATCAACAAGAAAGAAGTAAGCAAACTTGATTTTGTCGTGGCAAATGAAGAGTAAGCTCTATCACTTTTTGTTATTGTATCCTATTTTCATTCTTTTTTTAAAACTTTATTTAATTTTAATATGTTTACATGTAGGAATGAAACAATTAAGTATGATGACATTATAATGCAATTTGTAAAGATTAAGTTATTTCAAGGTATAGCTCAAAACTTATATTAAATAAATTACAACGTAATTCTATTTTTCTATTGCATGAATATTTATGAAATTCTTTAATTATGAATATTTTTTATGTAGGTGAAAAAGTGTTAAATAATACAAAACATGCAACTATAATCCGGCACGATCAAGCTTTTCCTCAATTTGTAGACTTTAAGACCAGGTAGTTTTTCTATTATCACTTTATAAATTTGCAATTTAGCCATATGAAGTATATAGTAGTAGTTTAAGCTATAATGATTTAATATTAATTGGGTTATAACACGTCCGAACACTCCAATTAGAAGTCTGATGAAAACTACGTTAGGTATTAACAAATCAGTGGGCTATTTTTGCAAGTGAACCCCATAATTTTATTGTTGCATTTTTTCTTTTATAAAAGGATCAACTGTTACATATTTATTAATTGTTTTATGGAGTACTATAAAAAAAGACAATTCTCTTTCGGTCTGATTTATAACATCTGTATGGTTTGATTTGTAGGTGGAATGCAAATGAGCATATATTCGATCCTTCTATGTTTCCTGTGGAACGAAATTTATTCGAAATAAGTGTTTCTAAATGTTTAAATAATATTGCAAAAACTAAAAAGGTATGTCTTTTTAGAGACTACATTATCGAGTGCTTCACTTCTGATTTTACTATTTTTCTTTTTTACTTGAAGTATATAATACTGTTTTTTTTAATATATAGAAATGTATTTGCATGGTGGTGGCCACTGTTATGGCTCTCCATCAGGTCGATATTAGCTTTCTCACAACTCAAAATAAATTTCTTATGCCCAATATCAAGTTACTCTTCTGCTGTTGTTTTCGTAACGAAGAAGTTCGTTTCATATTATTGTTTTACATTATAATATTTATAAACTCTCTCTCTCTCTCACACACAACCCAACGTCCATGACAAGTTTGTTCACCTGTTTAAATACATAGTTCAAATCAAAAAACAACATGAAAGATTCGTGAAAAAAAAAATAAACCCAATAATCCGTACATGGTACGGGTCTTCAACTAGTTGATAGATTAAAAAAACTAATAAAAGTCCCAATTAATTTCCAACCTTATTTTTTTTCTACTTATTTATCTAAGGCGATATTAAAATAAACTAGGTAGACATACCCGTGCGTACGCACGGGGCATATTTTCTACTTGTCGACCTTTAAATTGCATTAATGTTAAATATATTCTTTTTATTTTGAAAATTATTGAGATTAAAATTAAAATGGAATTCTAAAAAAAATATTTTTAAATTTAATTTATTCCATTTAACTTTCCACCTCAAATCTCAATGTATATAATATTTCGATTCTTGGATTTTTTAAGTTGACTTAAAACTATTATAAAACATATAATATTAGGATATATATATATACATAGATTTAAATGAGATAAAACAACATAAGTTTATAAATTCAATATGTTATATTTTTTGGTATACAAATAGCAGTTAAGGACATATAATTTTAAAATAATTATATATTTCATTCACGTGCATGTAAATACATGATTTGGAGAGACTATCTAATAAATGATTTGAAGACAAATTTACAAAAATGCAATTCATCCTTTTTTATCAAATAAATTATTATTGTCAATTTCTTCGATTCAACATATCTTTTTACAACAATTAGAGATGTGAGCATATTACTACCTATGAATTTAGAAATAATAATCTATAACATGAAAGGAGGAAAAAATTTTATTCATTCATATGTTTGAGAAAAATAATATAAAAAATTATATGTGAAAGTGTAAGAGAAAATCTATCATTGCACCAAATACACATGAGGTGAATGAAAATCAACATATATAAAACTAAAATAACACAAAATAAGGAAGAGATAAATTTAAGGAAATAAAATTTACTTCGTACCTTGTAAAATTACAAATGAAAATCAATACTGATCAACTCACCTAACTTAACCAATTGAAAATCGTGAATAGCTCCTCCCTCATTTCTATAAGATAAGAAAACAAATTTCATGGGGGAATATTGTGACCATTTTTTTCTCAACTCAAATTTGAGAAGAAGCAAGAAAATTGGTAACACAATAACTCCAAAAAGAACAACATTTCAATCTACAACAATTCATGCTGATAAAGTGTTATAAACTAATCTAGATTTGAATTATAGAAACAATAGATGAGAGAATGTGAATACAAATGAATCACTTTTACTCTTTCTTTTCACCAATTATAAGACATATATATAAGCTATTACATGGAATATAATCAGTCAAATATACAAATAAATATGGTTGTAATTAGATGTAGTAAATGTGGATAATAAGTGCACATATGAGAATAAGCATCCTAGGAGAATTTCTATGTGTACATGGAATGCAATGAGTCAAAAATACACATAAATGAGTGTAATTAGATGTATAGTAAATGTGGATAATAAATATACATATGATAAGAATCTTATGAGAATCTCTATGTGTATATTCATATTATATATTAAAATATTTATACTAATTGTTAGGTTTTTTGACAAAAAAAATTGTTAGATATTTTGATGGAAATATGTAAATAATATATGTTAAATTTATAATTTAAAATATAATATATGTTGAATTATATAATATCCACTATCATGAAATTTTTGAAGAGTTGTAAATAAAATCTAAATTAGAAAAGTTTGAAAAGTTTAGTTTTGGCCAAATATATATGTTAATACATGGAATATATAATGAGTCAAATATACACATAAATATGGGTTTATTTACGCGTAGTAAATCTAGGTAATAAGTATACATATGAGGATAAACATCATAGTAGAATCTCTATATATAAGTGTACATCCATATTAAATATTAAAATACTTATAATAATTATTAGATTTTTAGACCGAAAAAACGTGTTATATATTTTGAATGAAATATTTTTTAAATTTGCATTTTAAAATATAATGTTGAATTATACGGTGTCCACTGTCCACTATCATGGAATTTTTTTAGGGTAGTAAGCAAAAACTATTATAGAAAATTTACTTTGGAAAAATATTTTTTCCTTGTTGCATTTGATAGAATTTTTTTTATAGATTTTAGCATGAGTTCATTGGGTTATTAAAAATATTTTCAAAAATGATTAATTGAGTCTATGAACCTCTATATGAACCTTAGACATTTTAATACAATTTTATGGCTTTAACCGTTGAGCTAAGGAGATTATTTTATCATCTAATATAATTGACATTATAAAAAATGAGATGATTTTTATAAATTAAATATGTATAGCAAATGCACCTTGTACATAAATTTTAAAATGTTATATGTATATAGATTATAGATTTTAACTAAAATTTTATTTAAGAACTCAATATAGCAATTAGTTGAAATGAGACTCAAAACTCATTTATTATTTTAATATTTCAAAATAGGAATTTGCTTGTAATTAATTGTATTAAATGTGGTCAAAATTATTTTGCAATAATAAATATATAGATGGATTTTTTTTAATAAAATGGATAGTGGATCATAATCAAGTGCATTAAGTGTGCTCATGTACACAAAATTATATATGTACTAGCCAAGTCAATCCCGTCCGTTGGACGGGGCAAATTTTATATTTTAATATTTGAAATGCATAGATGTTTGCAAGCATTTACAAAAATAATACAAATCACAATAAAAAAAATTAATTTAATAAAAATCATAGAAATTTGAACTTTAAAAAAGTTCTTTTGTGCAAACCTAATTACCATCCACCAAAAACCTTCATGTCTTGCATTCTCACATTCACTCTCCCCGTCTCAATTCATGTTTCGATTCGATCAATCTTTCTTGCAATTTGAGGGTAGTCTTCTATTTTTTGCTTCATAGTGGATGAAATTATGACGCGTTCATACAAAAATAAAAGACGTATATAGTGAGAAATAAAAAGATAGAAATTAAATTTTATATTATGTTTTGTTAGCTATAATGTCTACAATTGTGTTTGATGTTGTGTTTTGTATCTAATATCAAAGGTTTATAATTTAATGTGTAATATCAAATGTTATTATTGTTATTTGAAATATCAAAGGTTGCAAAAATAACTATTTTAAATTAAGATAGTTGATTATTTCGCAAATCTTCCAACTTTAAATAAAAGGATTTTAAATATTTCAAGACATCAATAAAAAAATATTTATTTAATTTTGATGATATATAAATTCGCATGTTGTAAGATTATAGCTTTAGTGATTTGGATTAGTCTAGTAACGCTTTCAAAAAATTTCCATTAAGATTCATGATAGGGGTAAAATAAATATATTTTTTTTTTATGAATGATTTCGTCTATTATATATAGCCTTATTGTATCATTTGAAATTCTCTTAATATCCATCTAAAATTGATTTGATCCTATAGCAAGTGTAGGCTAAATAAAAAGAGATTCATCTAAAATTTTAAATGCACTCTTATATCTAATAAAACTGCATTAAATTAAAAATATATAGTAAAGTCGTTTTGATTGTTTGAAAGAATTGGATCACCTTATTACAAAATGTAATCAAATGGATTGGTGTATACTTATCAAAATCATATATATTAGTTAACACATTAATTTACATTGTTCTGTGTATTTTTCTAATACAACTTAGCTCATATGTTTAATAACAACTATAATTTTTTTATAAATTAATTATAACAAAACGTTTTAAATATTTAAAAAAAATATGAATCACCTTATAACTACATATAATCAAATAGATTGATGTATAATTAATTAATATTCAAAATCATATATCATTTTTCATACACATGTGCAATTTGTAATATAAGCATAATAAAGTTTTTATATATCATTCACATACTTTTAATATCAAATTTAAATTGAATTTAGTCTTTTGTATGGGGTCTTTTGATTGTGGTAAAAAAAATTATCCAAAGTGATTATTTGAATAATCGAACCTTAAACCTCCAATATAATTGTCAAAGCTTCAACCATTGAGCCAAAATTTTATATTATATAATAAAATCAACATAATATAGTGAGATGTTTTTCATAAATTTAATATGTTCACCTAGTACATAACATTTTAATGTATAAATTTTAAAAATAAAAATTAAGGTGAATCTAAAATAATTTATTTTATTATATAATAGTGTAATAGTGTAATTGACTATAAACAATGGTGCCTAAAATATAATATACCAATGATTAAATAGTAAAGTATTTCAATTAAATAAAATATATGCAACAAATTAACAATGACCAATAAAGGATGATAATATATAATAGTATATACCAATTATAATTAAGCCTTAATACTAAATGTGAATAAAAGGATCTACTTGGTTATTTAATAGTGTAATTGACAATGCATATGGTACATATGACATAATATATCAACAATTCAAAACTAAGAGTGTGTTATCTACTAAAACAAATAGTTGTCAAGATTTGAATCGTGATCTATAGGCAGTTTGAAAGATTCTTTACTACTAAGTTATGTAGAATTATTTATTTAAAATGATAAGTTCTCATAAAAATAAATATTATGTAATAAATGTGGCAATGAATGTGGTTTTGTACATAAATTTATCTATTTAGTATAAATCATATTAAAGGTGAAAAAACAATTAGGAATTAACATTAAGTGCATTAAATATGTCATGTACACAACTTTATATATGTAGTATAGATTATAGATACCTTATAAGCATCAACAATAATTAGCTCATCATTGTCATACCCGTCGGCGCTACGGCTGAGCGCCAGCCCAAGCGGGCGCCCGCCGGTGTTGACCACCTCTTCCACCGCCACCGACCCATCCTCAAAACCCGACCCGTCACCCATCTTGACCCGTTTTATCCACCCGTCCCCGCATCCCGTGTACAACACCTTGGAAATCGGGTCGTACACGAGATCTTCCGGGCCCGTAAAGCGGCCCGACCCGACTCGCTCGAGGCTCGGGAGGATCTAGCCATCGATCACCCGCGGCTTTGGAGCCGAGTTGTGGTGGTGGTAGTGGTCTAGTAAAGCTATTGGGTCAGATGGGCCGAGAGTGTATAAGACGAAGGCTAAGAGTGGTCTAGTAGTGGAACAAGATTTTGGAATAGAGGATTTGTGCTGCACTTTCATATGGATATATTCCAGGTTTATCGGAACTTATTGGATTAATACGCAACGCAAGCGCTTACCAATATAATAGGACAGATAATAGGGTAGAGATATTGATGAACCCCGCAGACTTTTTTTTTTTGGGGGGGGATCTTGGGCAATGTTTATGGGAGTCGAAACAGGACCTCATGATACTACCTGAGATTCTTGCCGCTTGACTAGATGGTCGAAGACTCAATATAATAGGGCAGATACATTGATGAATCCCGTAAACTTTTTTTTGGAAACAAATGATTTCTCACATTCTAAATATGAAACATGATAAGTCTAATATAAAAATGATAGATTCGACCAAAAAAATATATAAAAATGAAGATCATTAGGTCCAATAAAAAAAGAAGAGTATTATATTATTCGGATTTTCTAACGTGTCACAATGAGAATTCTAATCTTGGTAAATCTGGATTATCATTGCCCTTAGATTAAAGTACTAAATTGATAAACTAATAATTACTCCTACTCGATTGTTGCCGCTCGAAAGAGAAATCATGATTGGTGATCTTGTTTGGTTCCCAAGGCAGGCTTGACTCGGCGCGAAAGATGTCTGCTAGAGATAGAGAAAGGGTCGAGAGAGGAAGGGTTGGCTCGAGGGTGTTTATTAATCACCCTTTATTTAATTACGAAATCAATCTACACATTCAAGTTCAATCATACAAGATAGCACTTAAATAAAAGTCAAAACGTGCACTTTAACAAAAGTTTATATTAGTCCCATTAAAAACCGAAATTTGAACCATTCACTGATGGATAGCTTAAAATACATATTGGGTGAGATTCAGACGAAAAATGTGCTCATAGTAGAGCGATCCCAAGTATAAATGTTGTCCAATCTTAATCCCACTTGTGATCGCTGACAACCTCTTATCATACAAGTGTGCAATCGGGTTTCCTTCCAAATCAACAACCAAAACTCCAGCCGATTTCATGAGACCTTGAAGGCCAATGTACTTCTCTGCGATTATCGCCCCTTTCCGAACCGAAGGATTGTTCATTACCTTGTGTAAGATGTCCGGAAGATACTGCAAACAACACCGGAAAGAAATTAAGGGACAATATAAGATCACATTAGGTATAAATAAGGTGAATATTTCATTGATTTAATTACTACAATACCGTTGGTATTCCGATCCAATAACGTCCTTCGCCATCGTAGTGAATGTTATCGGGTGAACCGAATGTATTGTTGATGAATGGTTCGAATGATCCTGCTAATGTGCCTGTTATGTGATACCTTTTGCACATTCTCCTGCATTTTCAAACCAAACTTGATCATTTTACAATAGCTAAACCAGATTAGGATTGAAAAGATGGAAAACAACAATACTTAGTAGGGGTGTTCACCGGTCGGGTCACCCGCGACCCGCACTGACCCGACCCGCAATTTGCGGGTTGCGGATCGACCCGCGACCCGCAATATATTAAAAAATATGTATATTTTTTATAATTTTATTAATATATAAACTATTTTTTTTATAAAAAAATCCGGGTCGACCCGCAACCCGACCCAACCCGAAATTGTGGGTTGAGGGTCGGGTCGCGTGTCAAAAATAAAATTTTGTGCGGGTCGACACGACCCGATCCGTGAGCATCCCTAATACTTAGGGTTATTTGAAAAAAAAATCATTTGATAAGTATAGACTTTAGGGTTTACTTTTTAATAAAATAATGGTTAAGAAGTGTTACATGAATAATGACATATTGTGGAAGAAAAGGTTTAAAATGCTTAGTATATGAGTATTAATTTGGATTACTCCTCATATTGCTAATTTGTTTTAAGATGCAACCTATGTGCTTGTGTATTATGTCTAACACGCTTATGCACATGGCCCATCGGACATTAACATGGTATCAGAGCATGTTTGGTCTAAGTCCCAATCACTGGTCTAATATTGGGCTAGCCGGCTTGAAGGCGTGACAGTGCAACTGACATATTGTAAGGCCAGACAGTTGCATTTGAGGGGACAAGTAGAAGAAAAAGTTTAAAATGTCTAGCATATAAACACTTAAGTTACTCCTCTTATTACCAACTAGTTTTAGGATGGAATCACATGAGAACATATGTGCATGGCTCACCATACCATGACACATAAAGATATAGGGACTACACAACTTTTGAAAATAAAATGTAAAGTAAATATTGGTAAAAATAGAATGGATAGCGGCTCAAACTAGTTTGAACTTGATTCAAATAGAAACCCTAGCTAGCTAGGGCTGGACAAAAATTGGCTTGGTTCGAATTTTTGAACAAAACCAAACCAAGTTGGTCTAGATCGACCGATTCGGTCCTCAGTCCATGTTTTTTGAAAATCGGTTTTTGATTCGGTCCATACTATTTTTTTTTACCAAAAAACGTTTCACAAATTTGTTTAGAATTGAAACAATTGATGGAGGGAGATTAAGGGCATAACTTACAACATGGTTTCACAGAAGATGAGAGAGCTTTGATCAGGGGCAATTGCTACCCCATTAGGGAAGTATAGGTCTCGGAGAAGAACCCTAGTCTCACCAGTGATCGGATCAAAGCTCAGGAGCCTTCCATACGGTCTACCATTCAACTGATCGACGATAAACGAATCAAGATCGCGATTGGAAGAGGCGTCAGTGAAGTAGATGATGCCATCTTTGGCTACATCCACACCATCAGTTAGTTTGAACTCTTTTCCCTCTGCCTCCTTGGTTAGTTGTACAAGTTCACTATCTTTAGTAAGCTTAAGAAGGCCCTATAATATACACACACATGTATATAAAAATGTAAGACACCACAAAAAGTACGTTTATGTATTTTATAAATCGCTTTTTCTAATCTATGCCTTAAGATCTTTAATATGACAATATTTTATAATTTTTATTTATTTTCTATTAATTAATTTTTTGTAAAAGGATTCACTAATTTCCTAATAGGATTTTAGTTTCCTCTAATTGTATGCTTAACATATATGTCATAGGTTAGCTAGAAAAACCGTTTATAAAAAGCCTTATTATACTAGATCTACGTATATAACGTAACATCTACGTAATTGAGCACCGTTTTGTAATAAATATTTGCTTGGTCAAATGAAGGGTAATTAAGCTCTTTAGTCAATTAAGTCATGTTAATTACTTTTTAATTAAGTATTTCAAAAAAGAAAAAAAATTAATTTTAGATTAAAATATACTTTCAATACAAAATTAGAACATGGCCTTAGTCAAATTTGACAGAGTGAATGATAGGTGGTTAATTACAAAATTGGGCCAGTTGATAATCGATAAATGGTTGTTTAATTGTTAAATACATGCAATAATTAAGGGCACCTCCATTGGAGGTCCTTAAGAGAGTCCCTCACCAAAATTAAAAGCAGAAAAAATAATAAAAAAATGAATTGGAGTGAGCATTTGTGAGAGACCGTCTCTCATATGAGAGACAATGAGGGACCTGTCCCTCAAAAAATAATAGAA
This sequence comes from Fallopia convolvulus, assembly GCA_964016875.1. Classification (NCBI taxonomy): domain Eukaryota; kingdom Viridiplantae; phylum Streptophyta; class Magnoliopsida; order Caryophyllales; family Polygonaceae; genus Fallopia; species Fallopia convolvulus. Next base: position 57,994,885 of record OZ024726.1, read on the forward strand.
AAATATTGATATTTTATTAAGTGAGAGTTTCATTGAGTCTCACCCAATGCAGATGCTCTAAATGAGGTTAGGTGGAACTTGCAAAATACTCCGTACTTCGTAGTATGTTGGTTGTCTACTTAACCCAGTTCGGACAAGCCCATTTTGTTATTGTTCGGACAAGCCCATTACGTAGTAATTTAAACGAATTTTTATATGTTATTATTAAAAAAAATTAAAAAAAATACTATTGATAAAAGAAAGTTGTAAAATGTAAATAGTGCGTTTAGATTGTTCAGTTTAATGTATTAAGTTACATTAAATTACATCAAATATATACATTTAATGTATTAAATTGGCGATCTAAACAGACCCAAAATCCGAAAAAGAAAGGGGAAGAAATATTGAACGGTCTTAATTTGTGTAAAAAGGTTTTAAAAGGATAAATTATTCCTTTTCAGATATTATAATACTCCTATATTTTACTTTATACAACAACAATAGTAGTATTCGTAAGTTTGATTTGGTCTATTTTCTTCTCATGTTCATGTAATTAGGACAGTTATATATCGAATCGATCGACATTTTGTATTGTAATGCAAAAATGAAATATCTAAAATTGATTTTTTATAACATAAGTCATATTTTCAATTATTTAATATTAAACTTTCTAAAATAATATATTATTTAATTTACTTCACATTTCAATGTCCATTGAAAATTAGCATCAATTAAAAAATGAATTACTAGTGGTATTGGAATTATAAAACATAATTATAAAGTATACCAAAGTTCTAACCCCGTCCTTTGGACGGGTCAAAGTTTGTATTTTACGCTTATATAATTTAAATATTTAGGCTTTTGGAAATTAAAACATGTGATCAAACATACTAAATTAGATTCAATTGAATTACATTATGAAATACCATAAATATTTATAGTAGAAAAACAAAATGATAAAAATCGTAACTATATAAATTATGTGATCATCTAATCGGTGCATACCAATTTAAGATATAGAAATGTCTCACCCATCTTAATTTGATAGTTGAGGTATTATTTTAATTTCACTTGCATAATCTATCAACAATTTGTTTTCATATTCAAATTAATGTGGTTCTCGTGCATATGAAATTATAAATAATCGACAGTGATATTTAATCTTTCATATGCTTTCTATATGATGCATAATTTGTATTTTTATTAATAGTTGGAATAATGAAATTTAAAGTCTTTGATATAAGAAGAATAGTCGATTATAAATATATTTAATTTAATTTCTTTCATATAAGTCTTTACATACTTATTATATTTCAACATTGGTGGAAATTAATACAAAAATGGCAGGGCATTTATTTGACCAACAAGAATAACTTTACTAAGATTTTAATTTAATTTTAAACAATTAAATTAAAATTTTAGTTTCAAGATTAATATTTAGATAAGAAGATTTAGATAATATTTTAATTTTAAGAATAATTTTATTATGATATACATACTTATACGGGTGAATACAAATTTGAATTTTATTTATTTTATTTTTCTAATCTACAATAGAATTATTTATTACTAAAAGATATCATTAAGATATTTAATTATAAAATTATTATAAAATTTTAAATTAAAATATTAAAAATATATATTTTACCACATACTTTCTTTAATAAAAATATATAAATTAATATAATAAGTTTTCATAAAAAATCATGAAAATCTTGTTTTATCTTATCTATTAAATAAAGATATTATTGGGTAAAAATTATTATATTTGTTTGATCTCTTATTAAAGAGTGAATTGCATGCGATAAAAACGAACATTAAATTAACATCTATTCTATTTCAAGAATTTCTTAAAACACGTGTAAATTGAGAAAATGACTTACATTATGAAACGGATATAGTACAATAAAAGTCCCAATTTCCAACCTTGGTTTTTTCTACTTATTTATTTAATGCGAGTATAACGCTAAATATTAAAAAAATATTCCCTTTGTCCCTAAAAGATTGTCCAGTATTTCTTTTCGGGACACCCAAAAAATTTGTCCACCTTTTTATCTTTCATTTTATATCAAGCTTTTCTTACAATATTACCATCACTCATTTTCATTTTTTACACACATTATCCAATAAAAAATCTACCCTTTCAACCCCTTTTTAGTCATTTTATTTATTTTTCACTTCCTACCTAACGTACGTCTCCACGTCGTTATCAATCAAGATGGTGATTTTGAATCTTTGATATCCATCCACTAAATTGATGGATAAAAAAACTAATAAAATTCCCAATTTCCAACCTTTTGTTTCTAGTACATATTTATTTAAGGCAAGTATATGATGTTAAACATTAAAAAATACCTTATAAGCATCAGCAATAATTAGCTCATTGTCATACCCGTCGGCGCTATGGCTGAGCGCCAGCCCAAGCGGGCGCCCGCCGGTGTTGACCAACTCTTCCACCGCCACCGACCCATCCTCAAAACCCGACCCATCACCCATCACGACCCGTTTTATCGACCCGTCTCTGCATCCCGTGTACAACACCTTGGAAATAGGGTCGTACACGAGATCTTCCGGGCCCGTAAAGCGGCCCGACCCGACTCGTTCGAGGTTCGGGAGGATCGAGCCATCGATAACCCGCGGCTTTGGAGTCGGGTTGTGGTGGTGGTGGTGGTCTGGTAAAGCTATTGGGTCAGATGGGTCGAGAGTGTATAAGATGAAGGCTAAAAGTACAGGAAGTACGAGGAAGGAGAAGACGTAACAAGATCGAAAATAATTGCTTTTATTTGTGGGTTGGGATGAAGATGAGATGGTGGAAATGGGATTCATTTCGATGAGCTTTGTTCTTCCTTAATGGGAGTTTGTTGAAAGAATGAGAGATATATATTGAATCTTAACATGGGTTGAAGTGGACTTTTTTTTTGTTTGGTTTTGCCCCATGTCACCCATTAAACAAAGGTAATTTTAACCAATAACAATTAATACTCTATTATACTTCAACCAAAAAAAATTAATACTCAATTATACAGTATTTGTTTGCTAGCAATTTAATGTTGGTCACTATTGCAATGTACTCTAAACTTTAAAGATATGAAATAAGTATATTTCAATTAGAAATTAAACCCCAAAAAACTTATAAAAATTTGTTAACTTTTTAGAAAAAATAATATAGACAGAAAAATCATATAAAATACTGAGAGGGTAACTTAAAAAAAAAATATGATTATGCCTCTCACCCACTAGCAAGGTAAAACCGAGATTCCGTGAGCACGGTAGTCGAAAAACTAGCTTGAACGAGTTGAAACAACACAACAACACGTAAAGTAAGTACAATGGCGAAAAGCTGGAACTAGAATGAATAAAGTACGTAGTGGGGAGAGTGAGAACTAAAGATAACAAGCCTTTAGCATTCGGGTCAATGGGGACAAATTAAATCAAATAAGATGAAGTATGTCATATCCGGGCTCCGTTTTTCCACCTAGGTCGGGAAAACAAGCGTCTCAGTGTACTAGTAGCCGAAATCTTGACTCGCAAGTAACTTCCGAGATAAGACGTAACTCGTTAATTATAATTCTTGAGTTGTACTAATAACTTTAATACTTTATAAAAATATATAATTCTTAATATGTTAGTTGATCCTTATACATACAATTGACATATTTAGGTAACTAAATCATTAAAAGTCGTAGACAATTTTATATTAAATTAAAATTTCCTCTAAAGCCAAATCCCAACCTAACTTTATCTATCTTATCATATTTCACTAAAATTCTATCCAAATCTTCTTTCTATATATTTCCGTTCCGACCTTTCTTCATGATCAACCAAACCCTTCACAAGCGTTCATTCGAACTCTGTCAAAACCCAATTCCCAGAACCAAGACCCGCCCTCATAAATTTCTCCGGTAGCAGCTTATCGGGGCGGTAGTCGCCTCCCTTTCTTGGTTCATTCCGTTCGAGATCATCGTTGATAATCGAAGCCGCCTTTGATCCACCAGAGGCGCCGACTCGCCGATCTGGGTTGGGGAGCAACAGTCGCACATCAAACCGACTGCAGCGTAGCGGTTCTGCCGCCAAGCGGGCCTATTCTACGCATGCCGGTGGGAAGGTCGTCGATCATCTTTTGTTTCGTTGCCGCGGTGAACGCCGCCATTGTCGCCGGTAAGCGTCGGTAACCCGACCTTGCCTTTCCCTTCTTCCGGTTTGGTTTTTCTCAGTCATGTTTTTTTTTTCTGTCTTGCGATCCTGTTCGGTCGAGTTTGAATTGATTTTGTAGTAATCGGATTTGGCCTATATGTATGCTGAATGTTCATATAAAAATACATATATAATAATGTTTGTGTGTGGGAGGGGTTGAACATTAACGTGGAGTAGAACATAATTTTAATTCCCTTTGAAAGTGGATCTTTTTTTCAGTTATAGAATAGTGTTTAATCGGTATTATAAATTAAGTATAATCAGGTCGGTACATGCAAACGACTATAATTTTATGGATTTGCATTGTTAAATTTAGGGTAATGTTTAATTAGAAATTGGTATGTTGGTGGTCAAGCATAATTAAGGGATTCGAAAGTTTTGCTCGGGGATGGTTAATGGGTAAGTTGGGTTCGGTTTTAAGAACCGAGGTGAGGCTTGAATCTAATACAGTTTGTCGGATTAATATTATTCTTAGGGAATCACTTTTGGCCACACTCTTACATTTCCACCTTCGTTAAAGGATCTTTCATTGAGGTAAGTCGTTTTTCGACTTGCTCGGTTCTTCTCTATCCTGTTAGATTGTGTACCGTTATTGTAGGGCGGGTTTTGAGAACTAGTCCCGAATACCTTTTAAATTGTTTGAACTTTTTGAATTGTTGTGTGCGTAAAATGGTTTTGAACGTATTTTATCGGAAGGATATTTTTGGAATGTTTTCTCTGTGTTGGTACCGTTTCCGACACGGCCCATCGTAGCTGGCGTGGAGGAAGAGTTAGCTACTTTGACCCGTGTGACAGGGAAACCATGCCCCTTCAAAACGAAAAGTATTATCTGTGTGTTTTTGGCAAGTGCTCCAGTGGAGGCTTAGCCCGGGGTTAGAAGGGAGATTGTGAAGTGGAGTGGGAGGGCCTGCCTCTGCACTCGGCGCGGTGATGAGCGCCTTGGTAGTCGGATTGTGGAAAAGGAGGAATTGCTGTGTTATGAGATTGTGATTGTGAATGCATATGTGGTTCTGTGTGACTGATTATAACTAATTTAGGTATTGGCCTTTAGAGATATGATTGCGATTGAGGATTTGTATGCTGACTTTAAAAATGTTTTCGAAACGTTCTACAATTTCCGTATTCTATCTAGCTTGGTAGATTAGACGCTGACCCTTCGGGGAATATTTTTCAGTTCCAGGTATGAATCAGGGAGCCGTGCAGGAACCGAGGCCAGATGGCGGACCGGAGCGGTAAAGAGCGCGTGTCATAGTGGGATGGGATTATTTTTACGATAGTTTAGTTGTATTATTTTTAGGATGTTATTTTTATTAATATGTTAGAGTTGGTATTATGACTTGTCTTCTGTTTTCGTCGAATGATTTTATTGTTGGTGATGATTCGTCAGATTCAGGATATTTATAATTAGGTTTTCGGGAATTCATGGATAACTATGTTTTCTATATTTTTATAAAAGAAAGGTTGGATGTTTTTATTTCGTTTTCTCGTCGTGCCCGCGTTGCAAGATCCTAAAGTGTAGTTGTCAACCTATTTAATAGTACCTAGTAAGGTCTATTTCTTAGTAGTGCCCCGTCGGAAGTCGGGGTGTTACAAAGTAAACCATTGACGTTACCTCCATCGGAATGAGGAATCTTCAGCAAATTCGAAAAACGTCTAGGCGACCACGCCAATCACAAATCTAGCTTAGACCTAAGGAATATAATATTAATAAAAAAAGGGGCTAATTATAACAAGTATCCTAACATTTTTGGATAATTGTAGAACCCTAACTTAATTGTAAGGACTAAGGAGCCTTGAATTTCACCAAGCTAGTATCATTTTGAATAAATATGATTATCTAATATAAGTATATAACTTACCTTGTTACAAAGTGATGGGTCGACGAGGAAAATCCCAAAAGCATATTGAGTTGTTTATAGTAAATAAAAAAGAAAGTAAAACTTAGTGCTTGTAATGTGCATTTTTCCCGTTCTAAGTAATTACAAATCTCATGAAACAAACGTGTCTTATATAATTCTGGTTTTTTTTTTTTATGTTTGTAATGTGCATTTTTCCCGTTCTAAGATTTGTCAATTTATCGAGAGGAGGTTGCCATCGGACATATTTTTCGATCAAGTGTTAAATTTGAGAAAATAAATCTGGAAGGTGAAAGTTTATTGGTAGTAAATGTCTTGGAAAGTAGTAGACCGTGTTTATAGCTATCGAAATGTTGATTGTTGATCCTTGTGTTTTTGTAATTTTTTGAGGCAGTTTAAATCCACTATTGAATGCAATTCAGTTGTTGATTTGATTGTTTAGCTACGTTATTCATATAGTATCAATCAGATTCGAGAATATTTTAAATTTTGTATCATCATTCGAAAAAATACACTAGGCTAAATTGTACATTTTGCCTAAAAGTTTGTTGGGTTGTCCAGATCTAGGCCCAAATCCGTCAACCAGAGGCTTCATTCGGCAAGAAGCAGGGGCCCAAAAAACAATTGATCGAAGCTTGTCAAAGATGCGGAAGATGAAGCTAACATCTTGCGGGAAGTTCGTCCATAACAACTAGAGCATTAATAACCATCGTCACGACATTCGCGGGATTGCCTACCAATAAGTTACAACGGTTCGTTGATAGATGGCGGATATAAAAGACTAAGAGAAGGTAAACGAGGGGACACAGAATACTGGGAACAAAAGCTACAAGTCATTCCATTCTATTCTTCGATTCCATACGCTAGAGCATAAAAAGTAATTGCCCGATCGATCTCTTTGTAAACTCAAAGTGACAATGTTATTGTTCGATTATCATTATGTACATCCTAACTACTTTTGCTATTTCCATTCATACTCATTTCTTATATTTTGCTAAATCATACTTTATTTGGGTTTAAAGCATTAAGACTATTTCTTGGTTGAGTTTCTCTCATTATAGTAGGTAACGTGTTAACGTGTTAAATCTGCCCAAAATAATGTTTACCTTTTGGATTAAAAAAAACATTGTTAAATTTTCGATGGGTCGTTGTTAATCGAGGGCGAGAGATTACATCGATTATATCATTAGTCTTTTAATATAAAGTCGAATCCATAGTTCATCCCAAAAAATTAAGCTAAAATTTCAACTAGTCTAGTCAATTTTCTTCACTGTTTCTAAATGTGGGATAAATCTGCAAATAGTTTAATCTTTTTTATTAGCGGGAATTTATGTGCACCACTTTAGTAAAATTCAACAAAAAGAAATGGCCCATGCAGGTTTCGAACCTGCGACCTTCGCGTTATTAGCACGACGCTCTAACCAACTGAGCTAATGGGCCATTTTGCTTATTGTTCTATATTATAGAATAATGTATATAAAATAGAGTAAAAAGCACACAAAACGATCTCAAATTCCTGTTGTTGTCCATTTTCCTATACACTTTGGTTCATAATTTAAGTCGTATTGGTTCTGATATGCCGTCTACTGAACATGACAAAAGGATGTCTCGATCATTCTAGCTTTTCTATCTGATTAGAAAGCCAGTTATGAAAATGATTACCAAAAAGGTCTTTAATTTGCTACTCAAATTATCACTCTTTAGTCTTTACTGTTTTCATTTCATATTTTCATTCAAATGGGTTGCATTTCATATTTGCATTCAAATTGTTTATTTGCTTTTCATAGGATATTATAATTTTGTATATATAATATATATATAATGATATGTAAAAAAATATAATATATCCATGGCTTGTTTTTTATATATCGGGGATATTAGGTCTATTATACCCTCAGCATTTATCTTTGGCTTGTTTTAGCCTATATTAGAGATGTATTTTAAAAAACGCCGGAGATAAAAGGCTATTTGTGTAGTAGAGTATATTATAATTTTGTATGAATGTTTTGATGATTCTGTGTCCATTTATCATATATGATAGAAGAAATGCACACATCATATATATTATGCTGGTTTTTAGTCTTGTAAACTGCATTATGCAAAAAAAAGGCATCCTATGCTCCTACTAGTTGGCTTTTGTGATAGTTAGTGATGGTTGCCTGGTTGGTGCTTTCTTGTGCTATTGTTTTATAAATTTGTATTTGTTTATCTTTTATCAAAGAGAACAAAGAAATGTGTATTGAATTTAGGAGTGCTTTAATAGGTGTTGGAAGCTTACTATCGAATGGTCAAAATTTAGATAGTTACTTGATTGAGAAGTGTGCTATTGAAACATAATGTGGTTTTGTACCAGGTACTGAATGATATAAATCATAATTGAGTTCTTGTATATGTTCTCGATACTTCAATTGCAATATGTTTAATTATGAGTTTATCACTAGTATGATATAGGTTATCACTCTACTGACCGGCGCGACGCCTTTAGTATGCACAAATGAAGCTAAAAATTGGTGCAATATGAATCTTGCATGGACAAAGTTAGTTTTTAATGTAATGGTGAGAACATAATCAAGTGTCATACAGACAGAATGGTCTTGTATTTGAATATATGTTTACCACCGGTTTTAAGAATTACACGAGTTAGAGGTAAGAAAATTAGAAAGGTTGATCAATAAAAAAGGGGGGCATTTTTCAATGTATATAAAGGGTAAACTAATTGGGTATATTCAAATACGTACAATACTTGCTTCAATTAGATCACTTACTCTTATTCAAAAATAAATATTTTTGGTACGTATTTAATCAATTAACTTTGAGTTTAATAAATCTCATAATTTGATAATATCTACTATTACCAGTGAAAAACGCGCGCGCAGTTGGGTAATACCGTTACGTGACGTAACCATGACGTCAGCTGGAATCTTGATTCGAGCTCCGTTTCCTAGACCGCGTGTTGTGCGCAGGAGGGCCAGTAGAATGCAGATTGTAACGATTAGGTGGCACGCCACCTGTACTCTCCTTCTTTCCACGTCGACTCGCCGGACGCTGGGCGCTTGCGCCAACTTCTTGAATATCCTGTTTCTCCGTCAAAGTTCCGGTCACAGCTTCTTTAATATCCTTTCCCTCCATCGAACTTCCGGCAACAGATTCTTGAATACCCTGCCTCTCCGTCGAACTTCCGGTGACCGGATTCGGTTCTGTCTTCACCAACACATCTTGAAGCATCTTGATTTTTACCTTTCCAACCGGTGGAGAGTCGTCGTCCTCCAGTGGAGTCTCCGACGCCGACGCCGGTACCTCGGCGACGTGATCAGTGGTCCGATCGGCGTTTGGGATTAAATCTTCAATGCTCGCGTCGTATTTCGGCAGCGGATTTGATGAGCTTGCCGTTTCTTGATCTCCCATTGGTCCACGTGGCGGCGCGGAGTTGGCTTCTTCCGTTGGGTCCGGCCACTTCTTGCACGGCGGGTCGGTGCAAAGGGGGGTTCCTTGGTAGCCGTTGTAGCACTTGGGGCAAGGGGTGGGGCGCCCATCATCGCGGGAGGTAATATCGACGATCGGATCCATCTTGATCGTGTTCTGCTGATCAGTGTGCTAACTGCTTTTTGCTGAATCTTGTTTTTTCTGTTTCGTTGTTTTGGAGAGGGCGAGAGCGGGAGGTGGTTTATATATTTTTTTAATGCTTTCTGTGGGATGAGATCTGGCCGTTGATCTTGGTTGACTGGGGGTGATGATCGGACGGTTGATGTGCGTTTAGTTTGGAGTTGAGTTTGGGTTGAAGAGTCCAACCCACTTTTGTAGGAATTCGCGTTGGGCCAAGAACAACGGCCCATTCGGATTGAGTTTTTTTTTTATTGAAAAAATTGACAACTTAAGGTGTGTTTGGATAACATAAGTTTAAAGTTTAAGCATTTTACTCTTTTTTTAATATTTTATTATTAGGGTGTGTTTATGTAGTAGTATTTTAAGAAGTTTATTTTATCTTTTTTCATTGGAAATTGGACCATACTATTCATATTTGAAAAAAAATATTCTTTTTCTATTTCATAGGAAGTTGAGTTCTTATGATTCAAATTTGGAAAAAAATTAAATGTAAACAGTGTCCTAAAAAATTAAATATTAAAAATGAACTAAAAAGCTTTATAAACAATAAACTATTGTAATCCAAACAAACCATTAAGTTAACTTAAGTGTAACGGTCGTATGAACCGATCAACACACGTCGGCCTTATGTGATTTGAATGGCAAACGAACGAAGCACCCAAGTCAACCTCACTCGGACTAGACAGATTTGAGGAATAAATACAAGGGTTGGTAAATACAAAGACACTTAATTTTTATATTATAAGAACAAATAAACAAGGTTTATAAAGAAAATCGCCCTCTAATGAGTCTTTATTATCAAATTATAAACAAGCATAATAATCTAAGTAAGAAGGCTTTATACAAAGAAAGGCTTATCTCCCAAGTCTTGTAGTCTCTAAATATCACCCACCCAACCACATTAGCATGTCCTCTAACACAAGGGTGAAACATTTCCATTCGACGCACCTAGGTACATACTTGGAGGCACCCTAGTTGTCGCCTTGGCATTGGCTATGTTGAGTGACTAGCGTGGCATACGCTTGGCACAGGCGTGCCCACGCCAAGCGCACACAAAACACGTTGATCGCCACCTGGGTGCCACAGAGCTGCTTGCTCGTCACATGGGAGCTCACCACCTAGTCAATTGTAAGACCTCTCGAGTTGCCTCGATCACATATTTGGTCCGAGACTCGAACAACATCGCATAGGCGTGTCGGACCAAATGTCGCGATACAAAGGCGCATCGGTCGAGGTGTGTGCATCGCCTAGTAGCTTATCACAACTCCACACATGTGCTAAGGTCAAGTGCCTAGCAGGATCTCTCAAGTCACAACGTCCACACAATGGTGCCACCCAGGTCGAGCACCGCGACATATGTTACTACAATGAATGTGCTACTGACTCACTACTGGCCTCATAGGCAGCCCTAGCTAGTTCAATCTTTACACAAAGTTTACAATTGACACAACAAAAAATAAACTAAGTAAGAAAAATTGAATACAAGTTGATGGATCGTCACACTAAATTTCACGGTTACACCAACTAAATAATATATTAAATTCAACCAATAAAAACTAAATAATTTATTAACTGGAATAACAAAATCATTTATTGTATGTATCATAGTTGAAAATTATATGACAGGAAAACTTAATCCTATTTTGAAAAGACCGAAATTACTTAGAATATCCACAATAATAAAACTGCTACAATAACGTACACACATACTTTTTTCATTCATCTATCTTTCACATCATCTATGTACCTCACTATAATTTATTCCTATATCCATGTAGCTCATAAAGACATAAAACCCTACTTTTCTCATTTCTAACATTTTTTTATATCAATTCGTAGTATATAATTACATATATATTATCTCTTTCTCCAATAAAAATTACACATATATCCTTGATTATAAAAACTTACATATATATCCTTCATTATAAATAATTTTATTCATAATTTGACTATAATTTTATAATAAATAAAAATTATATTGTTAATTTAAAAATAGTAGTTTCTATATGTTTAAGATTAAAATAAATAAATAAAAACATCTGCTATAGTTCTTTTTTTTTTGAGAAGAAAAATGTTGAAATAATCATTCACCTTATGTATTTACTATACATATACTGAGATTGAACATTACTTCATATCACGCTGAACAAATCGCGAAATTGAATTTCATACAGGCGGGTGAGCGCGGCAAACCATTTTTTGTAAAATTTGCCCAAGCCTTCTTCACTTTCTCGCTGCCTCTGCGTGCTGTTGAATAAGCAACCCTAGAAACTTGAATATCTCAACGCGTCTGCTTGAATAACACTAAACATTCCAATCGAAACTCCATTTCATCGAATCGGAAGCCCCTCGTCGCTTTATCCGCTCGGTCGGACATGTTAATTCATGAATCCGCCATTGCATATGAGGTAATTTTATGCGGTTTATCCGCCATTTTGTTTAGTTTGCTTTTGATTTCGTGGAAATGTGTATTCTCTATGTTCCTGATTTAGTTTGATTGCGAATTTTGGCTTGTAATCAGTGAGAGCGATTCTCGCGGCGGTTCGAAATTTAAAAAAGTTTCTGGTAAACCTGAAGATAATTGGTCAAAACATGCCGCTTCTCTTCACAATTTCTCCAACCAGCACAAGTTCTTAAGCTCGAATTTCCTCTTCTCTCTCCCTAATCAGAAGCCCCCTTTGGAAGGAGGAATGAGTGCCAGGTATTTTTCCTGCTTGTTTGGCAGTATCATTTTAAATCGACGGGGGGCGTTTAAAAGAAAATGATTCTGAACCGAGAAATATAGAGTGAAACAAGAATGTACAAGAGATTAGTACAGAGTCAGAAGAAGGGAAAAAACGTGGATAAAAGAATTGATATAAAGGGAAAAAATGTATATGTAGAGATTCTGGATACATAGAAAAATTTGAGGGAAGGGTAGATGTCTCTTTATTCTGTCAAAAAATCACATGCTTTAACTAAATTCTTCACTGGAAAGGTGTTGCAATTTAAGTGCATAGTTTTTGTATATGCTGCATGGTAAAGCGTATGAGAATGCTGATAATTGAGATATAAGAAGAGTTTATCTATATATGTATTTTTGTTGAGTCCAGATTTTCATCTTTATACTGAGCAATGTGCTCATGAATATACTTACTGTATACAACCTATGAAGACATAGGTTGGTATCTGTGTTCTTTACTGAAATTCTGAGATGAATTCTATTATTGTCTTTCCTTTCAGTCTTATGAGCTGTCACGTCCAAAATGTTGGAAGGTTGCCGAGCCCTCATGTGGAGAAGGTAATGCTCTAGTCTTATACTTGCATAACTAGAAATTGTGCACAGCCAGCTAAGGTTTCCTTTGTATCCACAAAACAGTTTCATCCAAACATAAAAAAATCAAACAGTTAACTCCAACTTTACTCAATTTCACAAATAACTAGAGAATGTTTCAAGGTGGAAGATTCACTTCTCCTACAATGTCTATGTGTATTTTTCCAGGCTTGGCAAGCTCTCTGCAGCCTTCAGATATCCTGCAGGAACTATGTGAAACCTGGAAAAACTATACCACCTTCACAAAATGGCAACATTACTAAGGACGTTTCAAGACAAAGCAGAACAGGAAATTTTTATGACAGTCATTGCAAACCTTTTGATAATGGAAAAATCGATAAAAGCCTTGGATCAAATGGCCGCACTTCAACTAGTTATTCAGATAATTATTCACGATCATGTGCTGCTGGTAATGCTGGAAAAGCTAGTGAGGGCCAAAAGAGGCACGGGCCAATGGTGCAAAGCTTTCATTCACAAGTCACTGGAAGACTACCAGGTGATGTTGTCATGACTGAAGGTCAAGTTAATGGACACTTGGAAGTAGCACCTGATGACCTCAATGACGATGACCTTCTTGAGGTAATTGATTTCCAGTATACGGATACTTTGAGCTTTCTCATAATATATGTATTTTATTACTTTACAATTTACATGGTACTATTGTGTAAAGTTTTACCTAATCTAGATGATCCTTGTCACTCTCTACTAAAAAAATGTCTAATATCACCATGATTGTTATTCATTAACTCCTTGTAGAGCAAAATGCATGAGTGTGCCCATGAAATCAAGGATGTGATGATTATACTTTTTGCACTAAGAATTTATTATCCCTTTGAGAATCTGGATGTTTGTGCTCTATAAGGATCATCCTCATCATTTCTTATTCTGAAATGCATCAACAAATATTTCTCAGCTTATGCTATTTCAGTATTTCTACATTCTTAATTCTATATATTTGAGGTTTGCTGAGTAAATTGGCTCATTAACATTTTTTGTTACTCAACATGGTTTACAGAGTATTGATGTGGACCAAATAGTCATGGAACACTACCAGACAACCAGTACACCTCAAACCTCCAATTTTCAGAATCCACCAGTCACTCCTGCAGCTGTTTGTAGTACAGCAAAAAATGATGATACCTGCTTGCCATCAGAGCTGTCCTCAAACTGCTGTCATGGATATATGGTAGGCATTTCTTCTTCCCTATTCCCTCTCTCCTTTCTATTTGTCAATGCCCAAAGTCAATAAAAGTTCAGGGCATGCTTATAGGGAAGCTTTAGGCTAAACTATGCTTTCCATAAAGGTTGCAGTCTTCAAATTGATTTTAGTATAAATATTGATGCTTCATTTTCTGGCACTTCCAGCTTGGACTTTGTCCTGACATGAAAAGTCACTTACAAGAGTTGAAAGACATGCTAATAGCCATAGCAAATGAACTTCTTGATAATGCTGCTGATCTGGATCCTCGACAGATGGTGAAGCTTCGCAATGATAGGTTGGCCTTAAGTTCTTACGCTAACTTGTGAATTTTGGGTGTTGGGATGGGAATGAATGGAAAAAAGGATATTGATTTATTTAGTAGATGCTTTTGACTAGGTGAAGGGGCAGTAAAAAATTTTAAAAGCATTATTCATAACATTTTTTCTCTTAAGGTTTCATGCTGTATCACACACTTCCATTCACATCTCATCCATGATTTAATTATTGCTTTAACTTTTTCTGTAGATTTCTGCTGCTAAAGCAAATTCAGTTGCTTGAGGCTCGAATTCAATCCAATTTTGCTGATGAAGAGAGGCGGGACTCACACTTTACAGCTTCAACAACTATAGTTGGGAATGCTGGATATAACACCCCCCAAAATCCTACCTTTAATGCTAATCCAGTGAGGCTGGACAACTGGCAAAATACGTTTGATGATCAAAGTAGCTATAGTAGATGTAGCTTCTCAGCTGCTTCTATCCCTTTTGCAGACAGGCTTGATTTTTCCTCAGTTCCTATTGAAAGGGAACGATACACCCCAAAAATTATCGACGTCAACTACATTGAAGGTTCGAGCGACAAGAAATGGAGTAGCACGTCTTTTCCTTGGACAAAGAAGCTGGAGGTGCTACTTTTTTTTTCAAGAGATTTTACTTGATAGGTCAATTGGGCTCTTTTAACACTCTGTACTTGTCTTTCAGCAAAATAACAAAAGAGTGTTTGGGAACCCTTCATTTCGTCCCAACCAAAGAGAAATAATTAATGCTACAATGAGTGGATATGATGTTTTTGTCTTAATGCCAACTGGAGGAGGAAAAAGTTTGACATATCAGGTGAAGCTAATCTTTTGTCATTTGCATCATTTTGTTTGCTTTCTTAAAAAAACAGAAGCCTTGAGCTATTTTTACACGAATTAGCTTCACTAGATGAACAATGTGATATGAAAATAAAGCTCATTTACTTCATTCTATGTATTCATGCATTGTACGTTTTATCTACGAGACTGTTGAGTCTTGCAATTTTTTGTCCCTATGGCTTAAATTTGCCTTTACAATAGCGATTAATACTCATATTAATTTTCCTTGCAGCTCCCAGCTTTAATTAATGAAGGTGTCACCCTTGTTGTTTCACCACTAGTGTCTCTTATCCAAGATCAGATCATGCATCTTAAGCAGGTGAGTTTTTATCTTTGACACCCTCTAAAAAATCTTCTTGCCAAATGCCAATTATCATTTTTCAGTTTCTATGGCTATTTCATAATTCATAACTTTAAATCTTGTCAGGCAAATATACCTGCTGCTTACCTGAGTGCCAACATGGAGTGGACTGAACAACTAGATATACTGCGAGACCTTTGCCAATATAAGCTGTTGTATGTTACACCTGAGAAAATAGCCAAGTGAGTGCCAATTTTGTTTGGGCTTTTGGTATTAAAGTTATCATCTAAAAGATAGCAGACACGAGATGGTCTACTTATAGTATCGTAAATAAATGCTGTTTTCTAACAACGTGGCTTGAAAATACAAGGCGCATATGATGCAATTTTAGAATTCAGTGACCTCCATTGTGCTGTCATAATGCTAAAATGTTCTTCTGACTGTTCTGAGTGCAGGAGTGATTCGTTGCTGCGCCAGTTGGATAATCTAAGTAGTCAGGAGTTGCTTGCTAGGATTGTTATTGATGAGGCCCATTGTGTCAGTCAATGGGGACACGATTTTAGGCCAGATTATCAGGTATATTATTGTTTTTTTAAAAAGATCAAATTTGAGCCGCAAGTCTTATTTCACACTGAAGTTTTTACTAGTTATTTTTCCAACCAGGGTCTTGGAATTTTGAAGCAAAAATTTCCAAATACCCCAGTTCTGGCTTTGACAGCCACTGCAACAAAAGTTGTCAAAGAAGATGTTGTACAAGCTCTTGGTCTTGTTAACTGTGTTGTTTTCCGTCAGAGCTTCAATCGTCCAAACTTATCGTAAGTGCTGGATTTGAAGTTTTTAACTATTGGTTTATGAATTAATTATTGATTTGTCGATTTAATTGTTGCAGGTACTCAGTTGTTCCAAAAACTAAAAAGTGTGTGGAGGACATTGACAAATTCATCAAAACAACTTATCCTGATGAAAGTGGAATAATTTATTGTCTTTCAAGGATGGATTGTGAAAAAGTGGCCGAGAAGTTAAAGGTTTGTCTCTTTTACTCGAATCATCGCTGAAAAACATTTTCCCAGTGTATACCTGGACTAGAGGATACAAAGTACATTCTTGTTTGTAATTGAGCTTTACCATATTATCAATTTAAAAAAGAATCAAATTTTCCACCAAACTTGGCTGTGTTCATAACTTTTGGATTAAGAAAAAATAACATTCCATTCAGTTTTGAACTTTCCACTTTGCAGACTATATGATACAATACACCCTTTTGCTTAATCCTAGGGTTATTTATTTTAGTGGTGTCAAGTCCTTTGATGTCTGTTTGTTCTGTCAGTACCAACATCAAGTTTATATCTCTTAAAAAATACAGTACGATAATTAGGATCACCTTTTTCTCTGTTTCATTTATAACTTGAGATTAGGTTTCATCATGAGTGTAGCATGGCTGACAGCTCTCAGAGTCTATTTTCTTTCAGCATGCTCAGTGTAGAAGTTTGGTATGTAGTGATAGTTTCTTGGAGCTATAGTGATCCTACTTCCTGTTATATATGTAGAGATATTCATTTGTTGTGAATCTTGTAATAATTGATTACATGAGATGTAGGACTGTATCAGCCAACTTAGCCGAAATGTATGACCACTGATTGCGAAATATAACCTTTGTTGTTGTATCTGGGCAGTTAGGGGAAATTTCAGGACATCTAAATGTAAATTTCACCAACGAAATGACATTGATGTTGACATGTTTAAAGTTTCTACTCCTCAGTGAGGAAATTTTGAAAGGACACACGATTTAAAAATTGAGAACCAGCTATTTTACTGAATGCCTCAGTTGGTTTTCAAGTCACGACCTTCACTTGTAGCGTTTAATTCTACTTCTCATCAACTCTTCTTCTGTGTAGGAATATGGCCACAAAGCTGCATTTTACCATGGAAGCATGGATGCTGCTCAGCGTAATGATATTCAGAAGCAATGGAGCAAAGACGAAATTAACATTATATGTGCCACTGTGGCATTTGGAATGGGTATCTCCAACTAACTTGATTGATCATTCAGTAATCCGTCAAAAAAACTTTTTTGCTTATTATTTGGGTTTTCAGGTATCAACAAGCCAGATGTTCGGTTTGTTATTCACCACTCTATTCCAAAATCAATCGAAGGTTATCATCAGGTGATTCCTCCTAGCTACAAGTTTATTATTGTTATCTTTTGCTCTATATTGGTTTAAGTAAAATATGTAAACCTTCATGATATACTTGTTTGTATATTAGGAAAAGAACAATAAAGGTTCACATAGTTAGAGCAATTTCAATATTGAAAGTTTTTCATAACAGGAGCAATCAAATGCTAAGTCATATGGATACTTTCATGGTTAATGCGACACTTTACCTATTTTACTTTACAGTTGTGCTCTGAGTTTAGCATTTCGATGAACATAGCAATCCAACATGGTTTATTACGTGTAGGATTAGCAGTTGTGAAGATTGTTGATTCCATTTTAACTTATCCTAGTTGATTGTGTTTCATTTTTCTATTTCTCTAAGGAATGTGGTCGTGCTGGAAGAGATGGTTCGTCTTCGGATTGTGTGCTCTTCTACAATTATGGTGATTATGTAAGTTACGCTTCCTACTTTTTGTAAAGCTTCTTATACAGCTATTTGATCTGATTTATCAACCATTACGTATTGATTAAAGCTGGAAGTCCCGATCTAAACGTGACAAAACTAAATTGACTCACTTGAAATCCAATCCACATTCAAAGTAAAAGTATATTTATTGGCCTGAACTCAATAGTACCCTTCCAACTAGACCCATCCGAAACACTAAACAAGCAATTCAAGATGATTTTAAAACCAAAATCTGGTATGAACCAAATTATTATTATTGTTATTCAATATTATAAGAACTACAGTGAATGTTAAGGCATAATATGCAACTCCCTAGTCTGTAATGACCAAACTAGACCTGAATACTTGCATAACCTAACAATTAGCCAAAACTTGATTATTTAGAGTACAAAGTAACCCATGGCTCACCCAATTTGCAGTTGGTCATATTCATTTTGTACAACAGCATTAGCATCTGGTTTTATAATTGTTAATTGTTTGAAAGGAACAGCGTTTACTGTTAGCCAGTTTGGAGCAGCTGTATTCTTAACCCTCTGCAAAAGTTAAACTCAAAATAAGATATCATTTTGGGCAAGGCATATCAAGAAACAAGCATATAATTATTCTTCACCCTCATGTGAATCTTACACCTATTGCACTTATGCCTGTAGATTCGTGTGAAACATATGATCAGTAATGGAGCAGCTGAACAGAGTTCATGGACACCAGGATATCAGCGTCCAGTTTCAACAAACTCAGGGAAGATGCTTGATACTAACATGGAGAATCTCCTTCTTATGGTATTAGAATTTCTACTGTTTACCTTCTTTGATATGTACATAGTATCTTCGTTCTACAACCATGTTCTTTGTAGTTCTTCTTCCCTTGATTTATACCAGGTACTTTCCAATTGTGCAGGTTAGCTACTGTGAGAATGAAGTTGATTGTCGACGTCTTCTTCAACTCGTTCATTTTGGAGAGAACTTTGACTCAGCCAACTGTAATAATAGCTGTGACAATTGTGGCAGGGCTAAAAGTTTAGTTGACAAAGATATGACAGAAATTGCAAAGCAGCTGGTAGAAAATGTCCCTTATATGCTATTTATCTTATTTTATTTTTTATCAGATATATGATACTTGTCGTAATTGTCTTTTGTTTCTAGGAGTAAGATATATGGATTTTAACTTCATATTCATGCTTTTTGTAGGTTGAGTTGGTCAAGTCAACAAGACAACATTTCTCATCATCCCACATACTAGAAGTGTTTCGTGGATCTTTAGCCCAAAATGTATTAGTTTTCACATTAGAACTGTTTGTAATCATATCAAATCTATTTTTCCCATATTTTGGTCTGATTAACCTCGGTAAATCCAGGTCAAGAAACACAAGCATGATACACTGAAGTTACATGGAGCTGGAAAACATTTGCCCAAAGGTGAAGCATCAAGGGTGTTGCGTCATCTTGTCACTGAGAAAATTCTTGTGGAAGATGTTAAGAAAAGTGATCTCTATGGATCTGTCTCTTCAATTCTAAAGGTATAAGAATTTGTTTCCATTTTTTTTTTGTTTAAAATAGCTTTTCTGATTAGGCATTCATTATAGTACTTATTTGTTTCTTCTAGTCGCTACATCAACTTAGTTGCAGAGTTCTCAGTTTCTTGTATGTACCTGGTATTTCAGGTGAATGAATCCAAATATTACGAACTTTGTTCTAGACAACAGCGTATTGTCTTGAGGTATGTTTAATTTTCTTAGAATTTATTGACGTCGGCTTTTACTATCAACCTCTACCATTTGTATCCTGATTCCTAAATTGCTCTCATAAAAAATTAGCTACGGGCTATAAGTCACATTGTCACACTTCAGTGACATTAACTGGATAAGTGGACCTAAATCATTTGCGTTACAACTCCGTACACACTATTATGCTAGGTGTGATCAATTTTTTTTTAGAACATGATGGTAGGAGCACTTGATACCAACCCTAAGAAGATTGCACACCTATGATGTCTCCTTGTGGTTTACTTTGCTATATCAGTGAATACTATTAAAAGGAGACTTTTCTGCCTTGTAGATTCCCTTCTAACGCAAAAGCAACGTTGAAGTTGAGTAATGCTGAACCAAAGACAGCAAAGGGCTCGCAACCTTCTGGGAAGATGAGTTCAGATCACCTTCAAAGTTCAGTTCAATCTCCAACCCAACTTCAGACGGTAATATACAGTTGCATATACCTTCATTTCTCAAGCTGTGGCCTCATTATGAACAGAGTATCTCAACTATTCAGCTGCTTTATTCAAAATCTTATGCAGGAAATTTCTGCCAAATTGTTCACTGCTTTGAGACAACTGCGGACTAAACTTACAAAAGATGCCGAGGAAGGACTCATGGCATACCACATATTCACGTGAGCTCCATCTTCTTTGATATTTTCTGACTTCAGACCTTTTGTATTTCGGTTCAAATATATTCAAATCACAAGTATAATTGACTTGATCTTGAAGCCTGAAATGCTGGAGAAATTATCTGACTAGTCAGCTGGTCCAAGTCTGATGGAGTATCGTTTTATTATCACCATCATTAATGACTAATGCTGACTAGTCAGCTGGAGAAATTTTCTGACTAGTCACCTGGGTAGATGTTGTTGTTGTTGTTGTTGTTGTCATCATTAATGACTAACCAATGTTTACAAAATCTTAATCTAAATGACTAATTACCATGTTGACATACTGAAATTGTATTATTCTTATGATCTTCTTTGTGGTACCCAGAAACGCAACACTACAGCAACTCAGCAAGAAGATTCCTCGGACAAAAGAGGATCTTCAGGAAATCAACGGCATTGGCGCGTAAGTATCCCCAAAAAACACTTTCATATCTTCATTTTACTATGAAATATAGAATCCCTATATCTAAAAGCCATTTCTTGGCATTGTGATCTAGTGTAAAAGTGCAGAAGTACGGTGACCGCATTTTGGAAACAATTGAATCCATCTGCAATCAGTACAATCTGGACAAAACCGGCTCAACCAGCAACGAGAGCAGCAATTCATCCAAGAGGACTAGAAACTCGCTCAAGGGCTCTAGCGGAAGCTCTAACTCCAAGGAAGATGACAATGATTTCATGGAGAGTACGGGAAGATCGAAGAAGAGGGCTACGAGATTGGCCAACTCCAGCTCTGATGCCATGATCCATCCAATTGAGTTGGATGATTTTGGTGAAATGTACATTGATGATGAAGAACTTGCTAAAATTGAGGAAATGAGTAAGGTAAGAAATGAAGGTGGAAGAAAACTACCTGGGTGGTAGTTATTACTGAGACACCACTCTACCTTTGATTTGTAGCTGTGATTATAGATTAATAGTTTTGAATGTAGGAGAGGGATTTTTAAGTACCTAAAATAATGCCATATTCTTATCCTCTTCTTCATTCCTTTAGTGCTAAATGTAATGTAATTGTAAATAGTTGACTTACTAGTAAGGTTACTTCTCTCAATTTTGTCATGTACTATTTAGGTCCCATTTTTTTTTGGTAACTTCATGTTTTTCGTATTAAAAGACCTCGACCTTATTCTATCTCTATTTATATAGTTTTTTAAGTTGACTCTCATTTTGTGATTGTGCCCCTGATTAAGTTAGGTTGGTTCGATCACATTAGCCAGCACTATTTAACAAATGTTGAAATGATAACACATTATTATTGATTCATTGACCTTATACTAATTTTAAGCACTTTTATGTACAAATGATACACATTATTATTGATTCATTGACCTTATACTATTTCTAAGCACTTTTATGCTCAATGATTTTTTTTTTCAAACGATTCGATATACCAGACTGATAGAACTAGTAGATTGAGAGTCCGAAACAATCACCAACCACACAAAACAGTAATGGAATAAAAACATAATTTTCCTTACAAGTAAGAGAGAATCATTCTAACGAACAAAAGCAAGGATTTTCGGAAAGCGTATCTCAACCACAATCTCTCCCGAACAAAATTCGAACTCAACACGAATGAATTTATTTCTTTTTCTTTTTTGTTAAATATGACTTAGCTCATCAATAAATTTGTTTATTTTTTTCTCCTTAAAAATGGTAGGACAAAAAAACACGCCTACCAAACCACCGGGCACCACCAGCGGGTCCATATGCTAACGGGTCGACTCTCCCCAATAACTCAATGAGTCAACTCATCACAACTCGCCCCCGTGTAGCTGGATTAGATTGTAAAAGTGTCTTTCTGCTCCCACCCAATCATCAAAAACCCCTTCCAACTCAACACTCCAATTCCTCTCTTCCTTCCATCGCCCAATCTCTCTCCAACCTCCATGAGAGAGAAAGCCGTTGCGGAGCCCGACCTTCCTCTCAAGGGCTGATCGATAACCCTCCAAATTTCCCCTTCTCAACATCCAATTCGTCGGTGAAACCCTAGGAAATCCAAATTTTCGCTTCAACAATAATGTCTCACGCCGTGTTTCAGACGGCTCTAATCATGCCGTTGAACGCCCAAATCCCTACCACAAGCTACTCCTCCAAGGCTTTCTTGCTCCCGGCGGCCTCTTCCGCTCGGTTCAGGAAGGCTCCGGCGGCGTTGGTGGTTCGGGCGGCTTCTTCGCTGCTTCCTTCGCCTGCTCCTGTCGACGGAGGCGGCGGTGATATGGTGGCTCATTTGGAGCAGTGCTTGGCTTCTGCTTCTGCGGTGCCAGCGGATTCTTTGCCGTCGTCTTCGGCTGCGAGGCCGATGGAGAGCGGGCCGGTTATGAGGGGAGGAAAGTTTGGATCTTTTGGCGGTGTTACGCTTGAGAAGTCGAAGCTTGATTTGTCCCAGAAGCAAATGAAGTCCAGCCCTGAGGTTTGTTTGTTCTTGTAACTCTTACGCTATCCGTTAAATTTTCTTGATCATGGTTGAAATGTATATGATAAGAAGCTCCATAGTAGTTAGCTTTTACTTCAGCTTTGAGGCTGCGTTTGGTTTGTGTGTTTGAAAGATGAGGAAAAAGTTGAAAAACGATGAACCCTTTGGTCAGGGGAGGATTGGAAATGATGATATCAAGCTCCTGAAAATTCAAAACAGGGGAGTTCTTGCACTTTGAACACTTGTGGGGGGATCAGTGTTAAGTAACAGAACCAATTCTTTGATTTGTTGCTCACTTTAATGAAAGTTCATCTGCGATGTAGCTGGTAGCTTTTCTGCTCAGATACTGTTTTTTTCAAGGGAAACTGACCTAGCATTCCAAAGATTTGCAAGAAAAGGAAAAGTGTGAAATTTGAAGTAGGGACTATAGGTAGCTACGGAATCGGAGTATGGGGTTGCTTCTGAGATGGATATTTTTGGAATGGCATATATGGTGTTTTAAATAGATTGTAGTTGAGCTCATCAGTGTCTGAGAGGCATTAAGAATTCTTTGATCAGTTTATCATTAGATAGAAAGGTCATGATTTGCTCCAAGTTTTTTTTATTTTTTCCTTTTTTAGAAGGAAGTGTTTTGGTTTAACCCTTTAGAAATACTACTTATTTGTTTGCGATATAACTATGGAAACACCTTTTCATATATTAGGTTGATACCTTTATGTTAAGTTATGAAAAAGGAGGAAGGGAACGAGATGAATAGGGAGGGAAAGGAGAGAATGTAATATTTTCTTTGGGTTCTGACATTTGTGTTTTACAGCTTGCTACCGGAGGAGGTGGTGGTGATATAGGAAAGAAGATCAATTTTGGTGGTGGAGATGGTGGGGATGATGGTGGTGATGATGATGATTACTTTGATGACTTTGATGACGAGGAGGATGGGGATGAAGGTGGATTATTCAGAAGAAGAATTGTATTACAAGAGGTAGGCTGTAAACTTATGCTGGAGGCATGACTATCACTCAGTTTTCTTTTTTGTTGACATTGCCTTTTGTTCTGTTATATTTCATAATCCTTGATATCTTCCTTTTGTTCTGTTATATTTCATAATCCTTGATATCTTCCTTGTGCATGTTTCAGTTGTTTGATCGAAAATTTGTAGATGCAGTGTTGAATGAGTGGCAAAGGACAATGATGGATCTCCCTGCTGGACTCCGACAAGCTTATGAAATGGTATGGACTTGCACTTCTTTTGTTTTAAAAGTTTTTATGATTAATATGCATGCTGATTGTTAAGTCGTGTGTGCAGGGATTGGTCAGCTCGGCTCAAATGGTAAGGTTCTTGGCAATTAATGCCAGACCAACCACTGCAAGGGCCATTGCTAGGTCCCTCCCTCAGTCAATCTCTCGAGCATTTATTGGGAGGTTAGTCTACAAAATTTGTGTTTATTGGTCTTGTTATTAAATCATTTACATGCTAATCAACAATTAGACCTTTTCCTTCATTAGACCAAGTATCTATGCTCTTTTGAGTTTTTTTTTTTCCTTCTCCAAATCTTAGCCTTTTCCTCCCATAATTGCGCGTGCTATTGGTTTTTGGTGAATACATCACCTTTCAGATATGCAATGGATTGACATCTTCATTTCTTCAAGTTCTTCTGATATTTTGAGTTCCTGACCAACAATGACCTATGGAGACAAATTACGATTTTATTATGAAAACAGTAGGCGTATTATGTATCTAGTAATCAGTATAAGAGTTCAAGTAATACTGTGTTATAAATATAATACCACATATATTTGCAGGATGATTGCAGATCCTGCCTTTCTATATAAACTCCTATTGGAGCAGGCTGCTACAATTGGTTCTTCTGTTTGGTGGGAGGTGCAAAATCGCAAAGATAGGTAAGCTTATCTAATAGCAGCTATTACATTTCACCCTAGTACAATACTACAATCTCTCCTCCATACGTTTTTTCTTGGCCTTTCTCATTGCTTTTTAACTGTTTGTAATTGAAGAATAAAGGAGGAATGGGATTTGGCCCTCATCAATGTACTTACAGCTTCAGCATGTAATGCAGCAGTTGTTTGGTCACTTGCTCCTTGTCGGTCATATGGAAATACATTCCGCTTTGATTTGCAAAACACGCTTCAGAAGCTCCCAAACAATATATTTGAGAAGAGCTACCCTCTTAGGGAATTTGATCTGCAAAAGAGAGTCCACTCATTTTTCTTCAAAGCCACAGAGTTGTGCTTAGTGGGAATGACTGCTGGAGCAATACAAGGCGCCTTATCAAATCTTTCTGCCAGTAAAAAGAAGGATAGGCAAGTCCTATGTTTTGACTGGTTAATTGATAACTTGGATATAATTTCCCTCCAGTTTTCCAGTTTGTGATTTTGACTGCTTATTTTTTTATGTATATTAGCAGGCTGTCAATCACAATTCCTTCAGTGAGTAGCAATGCACTTGGATATGGTGCCTTCCTCGGAATCTACGCCAACCTGCGGTATCAGCTTTTATGTGGTGTCGACAAAGCCTTGATGAACCATTTTGATGTTATCAGTGTGGGACTATTCCTCAGCACAGCTTTGAGGTCCGTATTCAATTCGCCCTAATTAGGTTGTTTTTTGTCATATTATATATAACAACGTTTTTCCGAAGGCATAGGTTAAGAATTCTGTTTTAGAAACCAAAACCCTAAAAGAAAATAAATAAACCATATAAAAAATTCAATCCATTTCAAGGTTCTTGGACATAGGTTAGAAAAATCGTAAATATAATTCCTAAATCATCTTAGTTGATGACAGGGATGTTAAGTTTAGTATCCATTTTCAATCTGATCATATTGAATGTGTTTTTAAAAATCCAGGATGATGAATGTTCAACTCGGGGAGAGGTCAAGATTGGCATGGCTAGGAATAGAAGCAGACCCACTTGTTGATTCAGAGAACCTCTTGAGGGCTTACAACAGGCCATCAGAACCCACATCTAAGGACTCCTCTAAATGGTTCATATCAAAGAATGCCATTGTATCAGGCCTCGGACTGCTCGGGATCAGGCAGTCTAAGGGCGATTCAATCGGTGAAAACGAAGCTCAACCTCCAAAGGCTCGTAGAAAAAGAATCGTCAAGAAAAAAGTGGCGAGTTCAACTTAGAGGATTTAGCCTTAGTCTTTCCTTCCTTTTGTTTTGGGCTATTCGTTCAATTTTGGCAGTGTTTTACATAGGTGCATCTTGTTGCAAAATTGTATTTGAATTGCAGAGCAGTGCTCAATTTTACTCTTCATAGGGCCTTTTGGAATACACTATTACCATTGAAATAAGTAATGCAGTTATTAGCCTTGACAGTGATGTTGATGATTGAGAGAAGAGTTTGTGGCATTAAGCTCAACTATAGCTCATTTCATCTTTACGGATGGTTATAGAACAGCAACATTGACCCAACCCAGCAAAGCTCCGGTACAGCGGAATCCGGGGGGCCAAGATGGGGCATCCCTCCTGACCTGACACAGGGGGTGTGCCCGAGAAACCCGAGAGGAACCACCAACCGCACCACCCTAAACCAGAGCCGAAGTAAAGCAGCAGGAGCGCCTAAAACCGTCAGTCCCTACTAGTGACTTAGAAAATGACAATCTTGTAAGTTGTAACCAAACTTGAAATTTACTGGATTTGGTTCAGCAATAAATGCCAGCAATTGACAAACAGTTTTCATTACACTCAAAACTTATTAGCAATTGACAAACAGTTTATATTACAATCTTGAGTCTTGACCATCAAAGTAAGGCTGCCCGATTTGTTCTGTTGTTGCAGCCTCTCGATCTATGAGGTCTCTAGGACTGTTTCTTCAGATCAAGGCAATTGAACCGGTGATTGCGCCTTTAAATCCTCCTCCCGGAATCCTAACGGAATCACCACCAGGTCGCTTGCCACGATCGGCGGTGCGCTCAAAGCAGTAAGCCGGCGCTTGCCACTCAGAGTCCTCGAGCACGGCGCCGACCTCGAAAGTCATGACGTGAGCGCTTCTCCCGGTGTAGAATCGCCAGTGAACGGGGCGGCGCGTGACGACGTCCTCGTAGTACCAGATGAACTCCACCTTCTCCCAGACATTGCAGAGGAATCCGGCGAACTCCTCCTGGCCCAAGTAATTGGCGCCGGCGAGCCAATTCGGCGTGAGGACGCCGACGCCGACATCTAGGGTTTCGCACTCTTTGTCGTCGTTGAGAGAGTAGAGGAAGGAGGTTCCGTTGTTCCATTCCAGATCGTAGATGACCTTTCCTAGCTGGTGGTGCATTATGTTGAAATTCCGGCCGTTTGGCCAGTCGTACCAGAGATCGATTAAGTCTACCTTTCCGCTGTAGTTCATCACCAGCACCGAGTGGAATTGCTCCGGCCATGGCTTCGGCGTTGGCTCTCCTTCTCCGGGCACCGCTGACGATATCAGTATGGTTAATGTCACCAAGAGCCAAACACTAGCCGCTGATTTGATACTTGCTGATTCCATTTGATTTCTTCACAATCTAAGAAGGAAGAAGAAGAATTCGAGAAATTGAAGACGACGAGTTCGTAGAATCGCAAATCGCAAAGCACAAATTAGATACCCTATCTTATCACGAACAAAAGTGAAATTTTATTTTTGGGAAAATTGCATTTATCACCCTTTATCTTACTTTTTTTTAGGAGGTACCCAACTTTGGTGATAAATCCCGGGTTCATGAACTAGCCGGCAAAGCGCACGATCCAGGTAAACCGGTTTGCACCGACCGGCTCAACCTAGTGGTAAGAATAATGGTGAGACTTGGTTTTTTCACCTAAGTTTAAGGGCGGAGGTAAGGATCTAACCTAGGACCTCCCAACATCTCCCCATGCCTCTTACCACTAGGCCACCCTTTGTGAGGCTATCTTACTTAAGTTGCGTTTCACCAGTGACGGACACACAACAAATTTCAAGGGGGGCACGATTTCTCCTATGAAGTTAATACTTCGGGAATTATCGACTAGTTTAGTTAGTCAATATTCTTAAATATGAAAAATTTATACTTATTTAATTATAAAAGAGAGTAAAGTATTAAATGTGAATGAAAAAACTAAAATAGAACTATAATTCGAGAATTGTCGATGAGTTTAGTTAGTCAATATTCTTAAATATAAAAAATTATACTTATTTAATAATAAAATTTTATTTTATTGAGGAAAGTATTAAAATGTGAATTGAACCTTAGTGGATTGCATATAAGGTTGAGTAATAAATCATTTTAACTAGTTAATTTTCATATTTTTAATACAAATTATTTTAAATTTATCCATATTGAAATTCAAAATTTACATACATATTATTAACAAGTCCGACCGAAGGAGGGGTACGGACCCACCCATACCCACCCCTAGGTCCGTCAATCCGTTTCACTACCCGTTATTTTTTTTTTTTTTTATAAAACCACCTTTTATTTACAAATGTATAACATTTCACCATCCCTTTGACATAATCCGTTTGTTATCTGTTAATTTATGTAAATTACCTTTCTACCCTTCATCTTAAATAAAATGAATCCCTATGGTGGTAGTGAATAGTTACTAAGGTTGAGGTATTATTGGTGGCGTGGGTGACCCTTGGGAGGAAAAACCTTCGAGGATGGTGGGTGCGGTGTCGAAGTTTGTGGTGATGTGATGACTTGAATGAGGTAGTCGGGTGGAAGGTGGTGGTGGATCTAAGGTTTTCGAAATCGGCAAGGGCGAAGCTGGCAGCTTAGCGACGACAGAGGAGAAGGTAAGGGTGGAGAAGAAGAGCTTACACCATCAACCTCAAAAACTCAATTCAATGCAAAATTATCGACTTCCAATGAGAATTTTCTTCTCACATCTAGTTGCCAACCCTCGAATTTCTCAAAATCTGAACGAATGCGAGATAAAAACTTCAGATTTGGGCACTTAATTGTTACGGCTTGTATCCTTCAATTCGGGTTCTTTATATCTTTTTTGTAAATTTGTTGTTATTGCTTCAATCTTTCTCTCAATTCGTGTAGATTCATGTTCAGAAGAACATAAAGCCAACCCAGATAGAGGGAGAGATGGAAGTGAAGACGGAAGAGGTCGGTGTTGGTGGTGGCGCTATATATGGAGACGATCAATTTCAAGGCTTAGAGTTCGGTGGCTATGCGCATCTGGTTAGCGTCTTGTCGACGTTGCTGGAGCAAGTGGCTAAGGCGAACGATAGCAGCCGTCGAGGCAACCATAGAAGTTATTTGCTTCTGCACACACTCTCTCTCTCTCACTCCTCAGTATTAAGATATGTGTTTCTACAATTTGATAATCAAATTGAACTAGGTATGGGTTAAGTTTAAAAAAGTATTTCTTGCAAATTGAAATCGGCAGTGCGGTAATGACTTGAAAACTTTGTAAAATTGGATTTTGAGAGAACTAGTTTTTTTAGTTTTCAGGATTTTTTTTTTTTGATTTGTTTGAATGATAATGGTGAGATTTAATCCTTCTCGTGATTTATTTGCTTTCTTACATAGAATTCATTATTTCTTGTATTTACTTAATATTTTTTGATCAAATGTATGTACTTTAATGTTAGAGAGACGAATATTAGTATCCATGGGTTCATTTTTATTTAAAATGAGGGGTTTATTTTTATTTAAAATGAGGGATACAAATATAATTTACATGACTTGACAGATAGAGAAACGAAAATCTGTTAAAGAGTGGTAAATTGATATGTATTTGTAAATAACGGGTGATTTTGTAAAAAAATAATATAACAGGTGGTGAAATGCAACTTAGGTAAAATAAATTAGGTAAAATAAAAGGTGATTAAATACAATTTTTCCTTTACTTTTCTATAATAGACGCTTTTATAAAAAAATCTTAGTTCCAAGTAAAATCTAGCTTGTTATTGCATTTATTTCATAAAATTTTTACAATATTAATAAGGCCTTGCTATAATTCTTATGAAAAAAGTGTATAAATATTTTTTTTTTAAATACGCACAAATTAATTATTTTTATTATTTTAAGACGTAATAATTTATTTATTTTTAAATATTTTTCTACAAAAGCTATAGCAAGACGGAAATGGAATTTAGAAGTATCGTATTAATAGTATCAACCGACAATACAACATTTTGAGCCCCTCTATCTTATTATTCTTAGCTCTTGACAATAAAATCCATACTTCCATTTCATCTTACAACAAAATATATCATGACACATTAGCATTCTTAACTATTGCAAATTGCACCCAAAACTCACTCAAAATTTTCCAGGGTAACAACATTTATTCTTACACCAACAAGACATGAGAATCGATATGATCATTTCTCAACACTTGACGCTAACACGGCAAGCGCTAGCAACCTTCTTGGCACCGGGCGAGTTAACATATTGTCTAAGGCTAGGGTTCCTATAGTACTGGCAAAGACATGGCCTCTGCTCATTCAGCTTCTGGCAGCACAACCTCGAGGGCGGCTTCGACGAGATTATGGACGACCCACATGGGCTCAGCTGCGTCACGCTGCACGTCACCGCCTCCGCCTCTTGTGCCGCCACCAGGAGAGCCACCGCCACCACCAAGATTGCAAGGAAAGCAAACTTGGTCATTTTCAATTTGTATGTGTTGTAAGTTTAGTGGCTTTAGTGGGTAGGTTTTATAGAGGGAAAATTGGTTGTGATGGGGCCCATATGGGTTGAAATTTCATGCGTTGTGGGACCCAAAATTGGTTTGCAAGTGGGTTGTTGGAAGGAGCACTAATAATGTCTAGTGTTTGGTTTTAGTGTGTGTCTTATCATTCATCATCTTTGTGTTGTAATGGCAGGCCGTGTGTATGAGCTTGCCATGTGTAAACAGTAGCAGAGCAAAAACACACACCATCTTGAGAAAAGATCAGGAACAATTAGACATTTAGACCTGTCAAATAGGTCGGGCGAATCGCGTTCAAATTAATCGGGTTTGGGTCAAAACAGGTCTCGGGTTATTAGGTCACTAAATTAGTTTGGGTTAATCTAACGGGTCACGATTGTAAATTTTGTTAACTTTTATTTTGTATTTCTTTTAAAATAATATTTAACAATAATAAAGCAATAATTTTGTATTTCTATAATAAAATATTTAATTTTTTATGTAAATAATACTTTACTGGGTTAGTTGGATCAATCCAACGGGTTGATGACCCAACCCAGTTTTTTCCGAGTCGCTCTTGACCTATTGATTTCCAAGTCAAGTTTCCACCCAAAAAAACTTCACGGGTCGGATCGATTTTTCAAGTCAGGTCATGTTTTAACAAGTCTAAGAGCAATCAATCAACAATGGAGAAATTCAAATCAAAAGCAATAAAATCAAAGATATAAACAAGGTTTTATATACATATTGATAACAGTTGACAAACATGTCATTTAGAAGGTTAGACTTAGATTAAAAGGGGATTCTTATGTAAACAATAAAGAACAAGATTAACAAGTGCAACATATTGATATGTAGCCCTTTTCCAGATTAGTAAAATTAAGGTAGTAACTGACTCACTGATAAAAACAGATCAATAATCAAGGGTCACTAGACCTGTCAAAAACTGACCTAACCCGCTAACCCGACCCGACCCGCCCGATAATTTTAGGGTTAAGACCCGAAAATTTGAACCCGAAACCCGAAATAAACCGAACCCGATAGAACCCGAACCCGTTGGGTTGAAACCCGAACCCGTTGGGTTGAAACTCGAAACCCTTTGGATTGACCAAATTAGCATATTTATAGAATTTTTTAAATTTATTTTGAAACTTATAATATATTTTATTATTAAAATAAATGAAAATAATATATTATAATTAAATATTAATATTTAATTAAAAATTGATTTTAATAATCATAAGAAAAAAGGATATTTTAGACCCGCTGGTCAACCCGACCCGACCGAAAACCCGCTACAACCCGACCCGATTGACCCGTGACCCATACGACCCGGAACCCGATTTTACCCGAACCCGAAATGACCGAACCCGAACCCGCTCAACCCGACCCGATTGACAGGTCTAAGGGTCACTGATCAAAAGCTTGGCATTAGGAGAAGCCCTGGCAAAACCCATTAATTCAGCCATCAAGTTTTGTTTCTCCTCAGTAGGAATACCACCATACATATCAAGGCTCATCCTCTCAAGCACTGGTGAACTTTCAAGCAAAAACTTAATGAAAGCAACCTTGGCAGGAAGACCACAAACACCATCTATATTGACAACTCTCAGTTTCTCAAATGCAAAATCGGGTGCCGATCCGAAATCCCTGAAAGATACATGAAGAGCTTCTAATGCATCATCTTCACCAGTGGAAAAGTTAGTCTGCACAGAAGCAAGGATTAGAATTGCCTGCATCATAATCTTATATACTTTGTTTTCATACATTATGCAGAACAATCATCATCATCATCATTGACCCAGTGAGGCTCCGCTACAGCGGAATCTGGGGGGTCAAATGGGGGTACCCCTGCCCAAGGGAAGGGGGTATCCCCGATAGACCCAAGAAAAATTGAAATTCAGCTATGTTACAATAATAACTGAATTTAGTTAGAATGCACCAAAATTGATATAGGGACTAAATCCATCTCAAAGGTAGTGTATAAAAGCCAATGAGCACGAGGATGCGCCTGCAATCTGTTCAAATTGTTATGCGTCATACTCTATAGTGTATAGTGTATCCTACATCACTTACCGAGATTTCAAGCTTATGTAGATTAGGGGCACTGATGATGAGACGAGCAACAGCCGATATCACTTTTCTATATCTAAAATCCACATGCTCTAGTTCAATATCCTTTAGGTGAAGAAACAGCGAGAAATGATGATCGGTTTTAATGCTCAGATACTAACACACACACACACACACAGGAAAAAAAAAAACAGCATATAAGAATGAATCTAATTAAGACACTTGACAAAGATAATGCAAGGAGAAAGAGGTTTGATTCGTTGTTGTTACCTTTGTGAAGTAGCGAAGACCTCTCAGCTTCTCAAGACAAGTAAAACCACCAATGAATTTGGTATAATTACAGACTGAGCTTTTCTGTTGTTGATGCTGAGCTGTGAAATCATCAGAAGTTAATGCTACATCCATTACGACGAGAAGAGGAGCAAACAAGCAGATTTCTGTGTAATCGCCAACTAAATACAAATGCTTGAGATTTGGAGCACGGATGATCAATTCTGAGACTCTAGATTTGATCAATACCAATTTCTCAAGAAGAGGAGAATTCGCTACAAGACTTTCAATTCCATAACGAGACAAGGCAACCTCTTGAAGAGAAAGGTGCCTAAGGAACAAGAATCCCTTGAACGTGCAAGGTGGCGGATCCAATTCACAGCGGAAAAGATCCAAATAGGTCAGCTTTTTACAAGAATATATACTAGAGTGCAAATGCAAGCAATTAGAGTTATCAGAATAGCCCATATCTAGGATTATCTCTCGGATATCCTTCCTAGACAGACGAAGTACCCATACATGAACATACGGGCGGAAAATTTGAAATGAGACAGACATTTTGAACTTATGGATGGGTCCTTGGTGATGGTAAAGAGCATGGGTGATGAAATTTTTGACGCGATCTTCGAATTTGCATCTTAATTTGTAATTTCGACTTGCCAAGTGTTCTTCAAAAGTAAGGTGGGGAAGACTAACCCATGTGTACCTCCATTGCCTCGATAAGATGCTTGTTTTGACAGCATCTCTAACAGGAACAAGTGCTAGAATGATGTGGATAATACTCATGGGAAGATCACTTAGCAAATCAGGATCCAGCTGATAACCCATTTTTCCCCTTTTAGACTGATTTTCTATCATGATAATAAGAAACCCTAAACCTGAGAGGCATTATTATTGCAAGATAAAAATCAAAATCTTGAACAAACGAAAGAAGAATCATACCAAACAATAGACAATCAAATATTGATCAATTCACTTGACAATGAATCGTACATCACAGAGGAGTTTCAATCATTACTCTAATCAATCAAAGCCTTTAAGGCTACAGGTCTGCATTGAAGAACAGAAATCTCTGCTCCAAAATCAAATTGGACACCCAATTACTATTTAACAATACATTTTAACCTCTGAACCTATGTTGATTTAGTGGATTACCACAAAATTCACTAAGTTGAATCAGTTGACACATCATATGAAATAGTCGCTACAAAAATTTTAAAAAAATAAATATACCAAAGCAATAAAGATTTGGGCTTGGAGTTCACGAACCGCAATCGGAGACCGAAAGTGTCTTGATTTGTCGAAAATCGAATTTGCTGAGATAGAATTTGGATGAATACGGTCAAATTGGGGGTTTTAGCTATTGCTGAATGGGGGAAATGCTGAGTATTGTATTTGCCATGTTAAGAACTAAGAATTGCTCGAAAAATGAAGGGGGGTGGGGTTTTTTCTGACGCGGTTGGATTAAAGATAGATGGAGGGTTAAGTAAGGATTATATTTATATATAATATATAGTTTTTTTTTATAAAATAATTTTGTATGTCTTATTCATCTAGTTCTTGAGTTTGTTTAGGTAACTTTTTTTTTTTTTAATTTTCCCATGTATTTTTTGTTTCTTTTGTTGTTTATGTTTTTTGTTTATACAATAATTTGTATGATACATAGAAAATCCTTATTGTTTCCAAAAAATAATAATATTTGCCCAGCTTAACTACATAAAGGGTCACTAAAAAGAGCGTAGTAGAAATGTAGAATTAATTTTGAGCTTAAACTATGATGCTTCCGTTAAGAGCTTATAATTTTATATACGGTTTTTCTAACCCATGTCCTAAGAGCATATGATAAGAATACTAAATATGGAAATTAAATCCTAGGGAGGAAATCATAAACCTTTAGGAAATAATTTTTAAAATATTAAACAATCAAAACAAACTTAAAAGTTTCTAAATAAAGGTTTTTAACATACAGTATGCCTTTAGGACGTAGGTTAAAAAAATCGTTTATAACGTTACAACTTTATACATCTAAGTTACTTTTTTTGGGTAAGATGATCACATGCCTCCACTTTTTCTAGAAAATTTCAGGATTGTTTTATAGTAGTGTTTGCAAAATTAGACAATAAGTTTCCTACTCCGGTGTCATTTTGACTTGTGCTCATTCATTAAAGAGGAATACAGAGCAAGATTAACAACTCATCAAGATCAAAACAAGGTTCATATACTACATACAGATAAACAGTTCACAAACATGTCATTTAGAAGCTTAGACTAGGATTAAAGAGGGATTCTGATGCAAACACTACAGAACAATATTAACAAGTACAGCCATAATGACATGCTATTTTTTCCCACATAAGTTTTGAAACTAAGGTAATCAGTAGTCACTGATAAAGACACTAAAATTAACCAAGGGCCATCAATCTATGGCGATGACAAGATCAAAATCCTGGCCTTTGGAGAAGCCCTGCAAAAACTCAATAATTCAGCCATCAAGTTTTGTCTCTTCATAATAGGAACCCAATCATATAGATAAAGGCTCATCGTCTCAAGCACTGGTGAAGTTTCAAGCAAGAATTTAATGAATGCAATCTCCGCGTCAAGACCACAAATGTCACCTATTTTGACAACTCTCAGCTTCTCGAATGTGAAATCTGGTGCACATCCGAAATCCATAGAAGATGCACGCGGAGCTTCTAGTGCATCATATTCATCACTGCAAACATTAGTCTGCACATTATGCAGAACCGATCAGTTCTCACATTGTTATGCACTTGTGCAGCATAAATTCATAATCTATAGTGTATCCTTTTCACCAAAAATAAATAAATCTATAAATTATCTTTCATCATCACTTACAGTGAGTTTAAGCACGCGTAGATTCGGGGCACCAATAATGAGACGGGCAACCACTGATATCTCTTTTGTATCTTCAAAATTCACTAGTTCCAATTCTATATGCTTTAGGTGATGAAACACCAAGGAATGACGACTGGATTCAATGCCAAAGCTCAGATACTAACACACACAAAAAGCAGCGTATAAGAATGAATCCAATAAGACAATTGACAAAGCTAATGCAAGGACGGAAGTCACGGAATTAAGGAAATCCTTTCAAACAAGTTTCAGATTTCTCAACAACTCTTCCCATGAGCAACCTCATAGATCTATTACGAATTCATGAATCGTTTGGTGAAGTATTACCTGTGGGAAGTCGTTTTCACCTCTCAGTTTCTCGAGTTTGGTCAAACTGCCGAAGAAGTTGGTATAGTTACACACTGAACTTTTCTGTTGTCGATGTTCATCTGTGAATTCATCGTAGGTTACTTTTACAAATACTTCAGCAAGAAGAGGAGCATTCAGGGATATTTCTTTGAAATCACCAACCAAATATAAATATTTGAGATTTGGAGCAGTAATTCTCAATTCTGAAGTTATAGATTCGCTTATTTCCAATTTCTCAAGAAGAGGAGAATTGGCTACAAGGCTTTCGATTTCGTCAGAATACAGGTGCACATCTTTTAGGCAAAGGTGCCTCAAGAACAAGAATCCCTTGAACATCGAAGGTGGAGGATCCATTGCACAGCAGGAAAGATCCAAGTAGGTCAACTTTTCACAAGAATATATACTAGAGTGTAAGTCAAACCAACCACTGTCATCACAAATGTCTATATCTAGGATTAGCTCTCTGATATCCTTCCTAGACAGACAATGTAACCATCCATCAATATCCGGGGAATGTAATATATAGGAGATAGACATTTTGAGCTTATGGATGGGTCCTTTATGATGAAAAAGAACATTGGTGATGAAATTTTCCATGTAATCTGCGAATCTGCCTATTGCTTTGTCGTCTAGGCCTATACTTCCAGAACCTCCTGTAATATAAAGCTGAGGAAGAGTAGCCCATATGTACCTCCACTGCCTTGACAGGACACATGTTCTGATAGCATCTCTAATTGGAACAAATGCTAGAATGATGTGGATAATACTCAAGGGAAGATCACTCAGCAAATCTAGACCTGGCTGATAATCCATTTTTTCTTTTTTCGAAATAGACTGATTTTCTGTCATGATAATAAACAACCCTGAACCTGAAGGCATTGTCATTACAAGTGAAAAAATCAGAAAAAAATCCAAAGCTTGAACACACGAAGGAAAAATCATACCAATCAGCATACTATCAAATTTTGATAGAAATGATAACTTATCCTCCCTCACAGAGGAGATTCAAGATCATAAAACTACTCAATCGAAGCATATAACTCCATAAATCTGGCACTCGCACTACAACCCTAAGAAGTTTCTCCTTAACAATAAAACATTAGGGTTTCAACATCTTAACCTATGCTGATTTAGTAATTTCCCACAAAAACCACAGACTTCACACATCATATCATATAGTTGCTGAATGAATCAAAAAATTACCCGAACAAAAAGAGATTTGGGATTGGAGTGGAGACACGCACCGCTATCGGAGATTGAAAGTGTGTTTGTTCCTTTCAAGTGAGCCTATGATGCATCGTCGTTTCAGGCGGGGAACTGAGATCCTTTCGCTCTGCTGAGATAGAATTTGGGTGAATGGAGCTAGGGTTTATGCTATTGCTGTCGCTGAAGATAGCATTGTACAGTACTTGCCTTTTGTTGGAAATTTAAATACACGCTTTAAATTGAATAAATAAGAAAAACATTAGACATGTGTTCAGCATTGTGCCATTGTCCAGCATTGTGCCATTAGACGCGTGTTCAGCATTGGGCTGTCGCTGAAGAGGAAGGGGGATGTTTGGAGGTCTAAAGTTCGATCTTTGCTTCCGTCCTTACACTTGGTAAAAAACTAAGTCCCACTTTTCTTCTTATCATTAGGTCGAGCTGGTCGGTGCAAGCCGGTTTACCTGGTATGCGCTTTGCCGGCTAGTTCATAGACCGGGGTTTACCACCAAAAGTGGGTCCCTCATTAAAAAAAAAATAAAAAAAATAATAATAAATAAATTGCTAATATAAGACTTTAGGTAGAGTGATTAATTTTGGTTTCTGACACTTTTTTAATCTTAGGGTTAAGAATCTTCCAATATACTACCACCTATTCATAAAATGTTTGTGCACACTCTATATAATAAATAAAGTAAACACAAATATTGCGAATTCTATAAGAACATATGACTCTCAGAACAAAACGCCTAGAATAATCCTAAATGAGATATACCAGCTCTTAGGAAAGAAAGACTTCACGTATGATTGTTGTTTGGTGGAGTATTTGGCATCAACTTGTCTTTCAGCAAGATCACGATGAAGGAATAGTAAACTTGACAACTTATATTTGAAATCAAATTGCAAATTGGGAAAAGGCTTCTAAGTGGTTGGAAGATGAAGAAGCTCGATCAACACCTCATATTAGTAAAAGGAATAGTAAAAAGAAACAATCAGAAAAAATGTAGAAAGCCTAGACCTAGATACATTAAGATCAATTTAGATGCATCAAAACTATCCAACGGCAATTCGGCAAGAGGTATAGTAATTAGGGACCATTTGGGACAAGTACTAGATATTGTGACAAAAAGTTTTGGGAAAGTATCGGTTTGTGAAAGCTGAAGCACTAGCCCTAAGGGAAGCAACTACACAGATAAAAATAGAAATCTTGATCGGGTAGAAATTGAGGGGGATAATCTCCAAGTTATTAATGCGGTAAAAAAGAAAAACCACTGCTCGTGGGAGATTGAGCTTATAATCATTGATATCCTTGTTTCCATTTACGGAAAGCAAGACGTTGTGATTAATCATATTTCTAGGCATTGTAATGCTGTAGCTGATAAAGTTGCTAAGCTTAGCCACAGTCTCCTTGTTGAGTTCATTAAAACTCATTCAGAACTTTTAGTTCTCATCCGAAAGGATGCTCTAGGGCGCCCCCCGTAAGGAGAGCACCCTAATTCTTACCTAATAAAAAAATTCTTCCAATATACTACTTGCAATTCTTGTAAATTTGTAATTACTGTAAGTCCTTATTTGGTTTGAATCATTCGGAATCGAAAATAGTTGATTTCGATATGTCGTTTTGTAAGAAAAATCTAAAATCGATTTCATTTCTGATTGTTGTCCATTCTCAAAACGACATATCGAAAATAGTTGATTTCGATATGTCGTTTTGAGATATATCATTCATTACAAAAAATAATAATTCTTCATTAAAAATATAACCCCCAAACCTTAAATTAGAAATTATAAAAAAACAAACCCTAAATCTTAAATCTTAAACCAAACCATAAAATTAATCTTAAAGTATATATATTAAAAATCTAAACCTTAAATCTTAAATTTCTAAACCCTAGATACCTTACACCCTAAATCCTAAAATTTTAAACCCTTAACCTTATATATCCTAAACCCTAAACATTCAAAAAAACTTAAATTATAAAAATCTAAAAAACCCTAAACCTTAAATCTCAAAAGCCTCAAACCTTAAGAACCTTAAACCATAGTTCATAACTATAAACCCAAGTCATAATTATTAGGAATGGTTCATTCCAATAACATATCAAACAACATGTTCTAGGAATGGCCTATTCCGATTCTTGATTTCAATCCGATTTCATCAGTATACCAAATGGGGTCTAAGATTGTAGAACGATTAATTTCGAGCTTATACTATGATGCACTTTCGGAGGGAAAAAAAACTTTTGGAGCTTATACTATGAATGTTTCGTGCAAGATCTTATAATTTTATTGATTTTTCTAACATATGCCTATGTCCTTGAAGTATAAGGTAAGTTCCTTAAATTAGTAATATTTTATTAATTTGTATTTATTTAGGATTAATTATTTTTTAAAAAAAAATTCATCATTTTTCTTATAAAGTTTTAGTTCCATTAAATAATATGCTTAACCTATGCCCTTAAATACATAAGTTATAAAAAGCGTAATTTTATATATAACATTACAACTTTATACATCAAGTTATTTTTTTGGGTAATATGACCACATGCCTCTTTTCTTTCTTTCTTTTTTGAAAATTGTAGGATTCTTTTTTAGTAGTGTTTGCAAGTCATTTTGACTTGTGCATTTGATGAACATTTGTATGAACCCAACTTTCAATTTGCAACTCCAAAAGGGAATGATCATGAATTCTCTCATTTGGCAAAGAGGAATACAGAACAAGATCAACAACTCATCAAGATCAAAACAAGGTTCATATACTACATACATAAAACAACTGACAAAACATGTCATTTAGAAGCTTAGACTAGGATTAAAGAGGGATTCTGATGCAAACAATACAGAACAATATTAACAAGTACAGCCATATTGATATGCTATTTTTTCCCAGATAAGTTTTGAAACTAAGGTAGTCAGTAGTCACTGATAAAGACACTAAAATTAACCAAGGGTCATCGATCTATGGCGATTATTTGATCAAAATCCTGGCCTTTGGAGAAGCCCTGCAAAAACTCAATAATTCAGCCATCAAGTTATGTTTCTCTTCAGCAAGAATACGACAACATAGATCAAGGCGCATCATCTCAAGAGCTGGTGAAGCTTCAAGCAAAAATTTAATGAATGCAATCTCCGCGGGATGTCTGCAAACGCCAATTATATGGACAGCTCTCAGCTTCTCGAATGTGAAATCGGGTGCAAATCCGAAATCGCTGAAAGATACACGTGGAGCTCCTAGTGCATCATATTCATCCAGATTAGTCTGCACAGAAGCAAGGATTAGAATACTTTGTTTTAGCACATTATGCAGAACCCATCAGTTCTCACATTGTTATGCACTTGTGCAACATAAATTCATAATCTATAGTGTATCCTTTTCACCAAAAATAAATAAATCTATAAAATAACCTTCATCACTTACTGTGATTTTAAGCATGCGTAGATTTGGGGCACCAATAATGAGACGGGCAACAACTGATAGCTCTTTTATATCTTCAAAATTCACTAGTTCCAATTCAATACGCTTTAGGTGATGAAACACCAAGGAATGACGACTAGATTCAATGCCAATGCTCAGCAACTAACACACACAAAAGCAGCATATAAGAATGAACCCAATAAGTAATTAAGACACTTGACAAAGCTAATGCAAGGACGGAATTAAGAAAATCCTTTCATTTCAGTTTCAGATTTCTCAACAACTCTTCCCATGAGCAACCTCATAGATCTATTACAAATTCATGAACCATTCAGTGAATTGTTACCTTTGTGAACAGGATTTCACCTCCCAGTTTCTCGAGTTTGGTCAAACTGCCGAAGAAGTTGGTATAATTACAAACTGAACTTTTCTGTGGTTGATGTTCAGCTGCCAAACCATCGTAGGTTACAAGTACATATACTTCAGTGAGAAGAGGGGCATACAGGGATATTTCTACGTAACCACCACACAAATATAAATATTTGAGATTTGGAGAACTAATTCTCAATTCTGAACTTCCAGCTTCGATTATTTCCAGTTTCTCAAGAAGAGGAGAATTGGCAAGAATACATTCAATTCCCCCGTTAGAAGACAGGTGCATGTCTCTAAGGCAAAGGTGCCTCAAGAACAAGAATCCCTTGAACGTCGAAGGTGGAGGATCCAATTCACAGTAGAAAAGCACCAAATAGGTCAACTTTTCACAAGAATATATGCTAGAGTGCAAATGCAACCAAC
This sequence comes from Fallopia convolvulus, assembly GCA_964016875.1. Lineage (NCBI taxonomy): Eukaryota > Viridiplantae > Streptophyta > Magnoliopsida > Caryophyllales > Polygonaceae > Fallopia > Fallopia convolvulus. The sequence continues at coordinate 58,036,517 of OZ024726.1, forward strand.
TGCAATCACTATCATGTCTATCAGAGTTCATATCTATGATTAACTCTCTGATATCCTTCTTAGACAGACGAAGTACCCATCCATCAATATCCGGGGAACGAAATACAAAGGAGACAGACATTTTGAACTTATGGATAGGTCCTTTATGATGAAAAAGAGCATTGGTGATGAAATTTTCCATGTATTCTTCAAATCTGCCTATTGCTTTGTCGTCTAGGCCTCGACCTCCAGAACTTCCTGTGATATCAAGCTGTGGAAGACTAGCCCATATGTACCTCCACCGCCTTGACAGAATGCATGTTCTGATAGCATCTCTAATTGGAACAAATGCTAGAATGATGTGGATAATACTCAAGGGAAGATCACTCAGCAAATCTAGACCTGGCTGATAATCCATTTTTTCTTTTTTCGAAATAGACTGATTTTCTGACATGATAATAAACAACCTTGAACCTGAAGTCCTGAAGGGCATTGTCATTACAAGGGAAAAAAAATCAGAAAGAATCAAAAGCTTGAGCACACGAAAGAAAAATCATACCAATCAGCGTACATCAAAATTTGATAGAAATGATAACGAATCCTCCCTCACAGAGGAGATTCAAGATCATAAAACTACTCAATCGAAGCATATAACTCCATAAATCTGGCACTGGCACTACAACCCTAAAAGTTTCTCTTTAACAATAAAACATTAGGGTTTCAACATCTTAACCTATGCTGATTCAGTAATTTTACACAAAAACCACAGACTCCACACATCATATCATATAGTCGCTGAATGAATCAAAAGATTACCCAAACAAAAAGAAATTTGGGGATTAGAGTGGAGACACGCACCGCTATCGGAGATTGAAAGTGTGTTTGTTCCTTTCAAGTGAGCCTATGATGCATCGTCATTTGAGGCGGGGAATTGGGCTCGTCGATGGTCATCCTTCGAACATTTTTTCGCTCTGCTGAGATAGAATTCAAAGCTAGGGTTTATGCTATTGCTGTCGCTGAAGTGAAGTGAGAAGTGAGAACTACGCTATACGGAGCAGCATTGTATTTGCCTTTTGTTGGAAAATTTAAATACTTATAACACCCACATAAAAAAAATACTTATAAAACACACTTTAAATTGAATAAATAAAAATATATTTATCCAGCTTAACAACCTTAACTACATAAAAGATGGCATTGAGTACTACAATATGCTTAAACCTATGTCATCATTTTATCAATTTGTATTTATTCAGGATTAGTTAATTTATTTTTCAATTTTCTTATAATAAGATGTTAATTACGTTAAACAAAAAACAATATGTTTAACTTATTATGTCCTTCAAGACACAAGTTAAAAAAGGCATAATTTTATATATAACGTTACAGCTTTATACATCAAGTTATTTTTTTTTGGATAATATGATGACATGTCTCATTTTTTTTCTTTTTTTCTTTTTTTTTTGAAAGTTGTAGGATTCTTTTTTAGTAGTGTTTGCAAGCCATTTTTTTTTTTTTGAGCTCCAAAACCCACTTCAATTAGCTAGCAACATCAGTTTGTAACAACAAAGCAAGATCACCAGGAAAAGAAACAGGAAAAACATAAAACAGAGGACTAGAAGGTTTAAAACTAGGTAACAAATGTGCAACTGAATTTGCTCCCCGCCTGACATGCGACCATGAACAAGCATGAAAATGTTGGCAAATTGCACTAGTATGCTGTATTATCCTGTTGATCTCATTCTTCCCCTTAGCCTGCCTTTTCAATTTAGAAATCAAAGCCAAGCAATCTGATTCAAAGACTACATGAGTCATGTCCAGTTCTCTACATTGTTGAGCTGCCCACAGAATCGCCTCAGCCTCTATCAGTTCAACCTCATCCGACGCTGGAACACACTTGGCCCCATAAAAGCAGACAGAACCCTCCTCATCTCTTGCAACAATTCCAACTGAACAGCCCGTTTCGAGCGAAACCGACGCATCACAATTTACTTTAATGAACCCTGTATCCGGTTTAGTCCATCTTGACTGCTCCAAATTCCTCCTCACACTTCTATCAGGCATATCTTCCCTTAAGTCTCCCTTCCATTCATCCACCGTCGCCTTAGCCATGCAAATAAGTTCCTCAGCATTCGATACTACACCTTCAAAAATGCATGCATTCCTAGCATTCCAGATCTTCCACATCACCACTGCCCATAATTCCATTTCCCCTGTCTTTGCATGAAGCAACAGTTGATCGAAATAAGCCTCAATTGTGTTCACTCTGCAACCCCAAAAACGCAATTGAGGAACAAGTCTCCAGACTTTCTGCGCTTCAGGGCACGAAAACAAGACATGAAAACCATCTTCAAGTCCCCCACAAAAATCACACGAAGCATCCGAACAGATTTTACGGCGTCTAAGGTTTACTTTGTGAGGGAGAATATTTCGAACTGCCCTCCAAAGAAACGATCTAACTCTTGGCAGAGTATTGATCTTCCATAGTCGTCGCCAAAGATCTTTTGTCCTGAAAGAAGGGGTTGAACACGTACCTGATTCTGATCCAATTCCAGCATGATAAGCATGTGGTATGCTGTTCTAACACTGAAGTTGCCGTCCTTAGCATAAAACCACACGAGCTCATCTGGAAGTGAAGCGTCAACTAACCGAAGTTTGCAAATCAGCTCCGCATCACTCGCATCAAACAACTGATTTATCACATTATACCTCCAAGAACATGTCGACCAATCAACCAGATCAATTACCTTCATGTTTACGTGTTCTTCTCTTGGACTGGTAAGCACCTGAAACTTGTGTGGCCTTGGTATCCAACGATCATGCCACACATTGATAGATGCCCCATTACCAATGCCCCAGTAAACTCCTTTCTCCAAGACATGTCTGCCAACTAGCAAACTCCTCCAAGTATAGCTCGGTCGATACCCCAAAGAGGCCTCCATAAAGTTTGAATTTGGGTAATATCGAGCTTTGAGTAACCGAGCTAAAAGAGATTCTGGATCCTGGATAAGGCGCCATCCTTGCTTGGACAGCATTGCCTTGTTGAAATTCTCCATATCCCTAAAACCGAGTCCACCTTTCTCCTTAGGCAAACACATCCTTTTCCACTTCAACCAATGAATTCGGTTTTTATCACTACCATCACCCCACCAGAAGCGACACAAAATATGTTCTATTTCTGTACAGAGAGTAGTCGGTAATGCAAAGCAAGACATAGTGTAGAGTGGGATGGCTTGCGCTACTGATTTTATCAACACCTCCTTTCCCGCTCTAGAAAGCGATTTTTCTTTCCAACCACTCAGTCTACTAGCAATCCGCTCCTTGACATTTTCAAAAATGGCCTTCTTTGATCTACCAACCATAGTCGGTAGTCCGAGATACTTCTCATGTTTCTCTACTTCCCGAACTCCAAGCAAGCTCTGAATTTCAGCTCTCCTTCCGCCATTCACATTTCGACTAAATGACAATTCTGATTTTGTAAAGTTTACCGTTTGCAAGCCATTTTGACTTGTGCATTTGATGAACATTTGTATGAATCCAAGTTTCAATTTGCAACTCCAAAAGGGAATGATCATGAATTTCCTCATTTGGCAAAGAGGAATACAGAACAAGATCAACAACTCATAAAGATCAAAACAAGGTTCATATACATACATAAAACAACTGACAAAACATGTCATTAAGAAGCCTAGAGTTCCAATAAAACGGGATTCTGATGCAATCAATACATACAGAACAAGACTAACAAGTGCAACATATTGAGTCATGCTATTTCTTTTTTATTTGATCACAAGCTTGGCATTTGGAGAAGCCTGACCAAAACCCTGTAATTCAGCCATCAAGTTTTGTCTCTCCTCAGTAGGAATACCACCATATATCCCAAGGCTCATCGTCTCAAGCACCGGCGAACATTCAAGCAAAAATTTGATGAATGCAATCTTGGCAGGAAGACTGCAATCACTATGTATAAAGACAACTTTCAGCTTCTCAAATGTGAAATCGGGTGCACATCCGAAATCCCTGAAAGATACACGCGGAGCTTCTAATGCATAATCTTCTCCAGTGGAATAATTAGTCTGCACATAAGTAAGGATTATGCACTTAAGCATCAGTTCTCACATTGTTATGCTCTTAAGCATCATCATCTATAGTGAACCTTTTTTCACCAAAATAAATCTATAGGCTTATCTTTCTTCACTTACTTTGATTTGAAGTATGCATAGATTAGGGGCGCCGATGATGAGACGGGCAACAACTGATATCTCTCTTATATCTTCAAAATTCACGTGGCCTATTGCAATTATTCTTAGGTGATGAAACACCAAGGAATGACGGCAGAATTCAATGCCAATGCTCAGATACTAAAACACAAACACAAACACATACACACACAAAGCAGCATATAAGAATTAATCCAATTAAGTTATTCAGACACTAGAGAAATTAGATAATGCAAGTATGAAGAGATCTAGTTGATTGTTACCTTTGCGAAGTAGAGATCACCTCTTAGCATCTCGAGTTTAGTCAAACTACCAAGAAAGTTGGTATAGTTACAAAATGAACTTTTCTGTGGTTCTGTGAAATCATCATAGGTTACTTCTACATACAAATTAGCGAGAAGAGGAGCACACAGGGATAATTCTATGTAACCAACAATTAAAAACAAATATTTGAGATTTGGAGCACTAATTCTCAATTCTGAACTTCCAGATTTGCTTATTTCCAATTTCTCAAGAAGAGGAGAGTTGGCAAGAAGACTTTCAATCCCGATAGAAGACAGCTGAATCGATTCAAGACAAAGGTGCCTCAAGAACAAGAATCCCTTGAACGTCGAAGGTGGAGGATCCAATGCACAGCAGAAAAGATCCAAGTAGGTCAACTTTTCACAAGAATATATACTAGAGTGCAAGTGAGACCAACTGCTATCACCATAATAGTCCATATCTAGGATTAACTCTCTGATACCCTTCCTAGACAGACAAAGTACCCATCCATCAATATCCGGGGAACGAAATTTGAAGGAGACAGACATTTTGAACTTATGGATGCGCCCTTTATGATGAAAAAGAGCATTGGTGATGAAATTTTCCATGTAATCTTCAAATCTGTCTATTGCTTTGTAGTCTTGACTTTCACAACTACCATTAAAATCAAGTTGAAGAAGAGTAGCACATATGTATCTCCACTGCCTTGACAGGACGCATGTTCTAATAGCATCTTCAATTGGAACAAGTGCTAGAATGATGTGGATAATACTCAAGGGAAGATCACTCAGCAAATCGCGACCAGGCTGATAATCCTTTTTTTCATTTTTCAAAACAAACTCATTTTCTGTCATGATTTTAAGAACCCTGAACCTGAAGGGCATTGTCATTACAAGGGGAAAACAATCAAACGCTTGAACACACGAAAGAAAAATCATACCAATCAGCTTACATCAAATTTTGATAGAGATGATAACGAGCCCTCCCACGCAGAAGAGTTTCAATCATAACACTACTCAATCGAAGCCTATAGCTCCATAAATCTGGCATTACAACCCTAAAAAGATACTCTTTAACAACACACAAAACATTAGGGTTTTAACATCTTAACCTATGCTTAATTTAGTAGATTAACACAAAAACCAAGTTCGCGCATCATATCAACTAGTCACTGAAAAAGATTAGAAAAAACAAAAAAACAAAGATTGGAGTGGAGACACGCACCGCTATCGGAGATTGAAAGTGTGTTTGTTCCTTTCAAAAGCGCCTACGAAGCGTCGCAGAATTGAGCTCGTCGATGGTCATCCTTCGAACATTTTATCGCCTTGTTTGATCGAATCTGCTAAGATGGAATTTGGGTGAATATATTCAGAGCTAGGATTTATGCAATTGCTGACATTGCTGTCGCTCGCTGAGCTGCTGAAGCGAGAGCAATGGAAAATTTAAACACTATGACACGCGCTTTAAACGACGACGTTTTGAAGGAGGCCCGTCTACTTTATTTAGCCCATTAAATTGGGCCTACAAACGAGGCCCAAAACAACTCTAACCGGCCTTTAGGCCCAAGATCAATTGGTGTCAAAAAAATGTTCAAAAAATGTTTTCATTTTATTTCCCAATCTTATCACGTGGGAGATGTGTGTGTCGTCTTCTTCAACAGTCTCCCACTACTTCCACGCCATTCCACACTTCTCTAAAGTCTTATCTCCATGAGTCACACTCGGGTGTAATATATTGCTACAGTGCAATGTGCGAGCAAATCAGAGCCGTTAGATCAAACAAATGGACGGACTAGATTAAATAAAAGGGGTTTGAAAAAAAAAATATAGAAAAGGGGTTTTGTTCATTTATAATGACACGCGGGTAAATAGTCTATCTTTTTTATTTCATATACAAAATTACCCCTTGACAAAAAAGATTTTGAAAGACAAAAAAGCTCGTACGCTTCTTTCTCAGCCTTCTCCTTCTCACCCTCTCTCTTCCCTCCCCCTACTCCCACTCTCACTCAACCATAGATCTGAAAAGAAATCTTTCTACTTCCCCCCATTTTCTACTTTCTCCCATTTTCTTTCCCCCATTTTCATTCATAGATAATATCGGTTCATCAAATCCATGAAGTATGATACAAAGAAAGGTATGCATGAATTAGATTTTTCTAGGGTTTGTTGTTTGGGGTTTAGTAAAAATTTGTTTGCAATCTACACATTCTTCTGGTTTATGATAGCAAATTTGTTTAATTTTCTAGGTTAAAGTTCTAAATTGCAAAGAAACAACTCAACCATATACTTTTTTTTTACTAAAATCATTTACCCCCAAATTTCCAAAATTTAGCCTTTTGCTATTGGTAAGTAGAAGAAATATTCATTGATTTTCACATGTATTGATCAGTGAAAAGAAGATTTTTAGTCCATTGTTGAAGTTGTCTACTAAGTCCTCTAAGGAGAAATCTCAATGTAAGTTTGTATAGATCTTGTTATATTGGTGATAAATGAGAAATGTGCATTTGACACTTGAGAAATTACATATTTAGTAGCCTATTAGCTCAAATGGTAGCAATGTGCATGTGCACATAGATGTGGGTTCAAATCCCACATTGGCTAATTCTTGATACAGTAATGTCTTTTTGTTCGTATCGGTTGTTCTTTTGGTTCATGAAATTTTAAGGTAAGGTTCATAATATTTCTTCTTATAGTTCATAAATTTTTTTTCTATGCTTTTTGTTTAAAAACGGTTATTCTTTTGGTTCATGTTTGAATAACCTTAGGTTCATCAAAGTTCATCTTATGGTTCATGTGTTTTAGTCCATGCTAGTTATTATTTTCTTTCGTGATTTTTGGTTCATGGTACTTGTTCTTTCGGTTCATGTTTTTGTAAGGTAGGTTCATAATAATTCTTATGGTTCATGACTTTTAATTCTTAGTAGTTTATCTTATAGTTCATCTCACTTGGTAGCCTATTAGCTCAAATGGTAGAGCAATGTGCATGTGCACATATATGTGGGTTCAAATCCCACATAGGCTAACTCTTGTTACACTTTATGTATTTTTGTTCATGGTAGTTATTTGTTGGTTCATGTTTTTATATGCTTAGGTTCATGATAGTTTATCTTACAACTCATGTCTTTTATGTCATATTAGTTGTTATTGTGGTCAAAGTCTTTAGGTTCATGAGATTTGTTCATTTGGTTCATGTTTTATAAGCAGATGTTCATAATATTTTATCTCACGGCTCATGACTTTTAGTTCATAAAAATTTTCTCTATTGGTTCATGTCCTTACATAGTTAGGTTCATAACAATTGGCAATAGCGTTCATTAAATTCAATTCACCATATTTTTTATTTTTTGTCATGTATTCAAATGATATTATGTTGGTTCATGTCTCTATACGTTTAAGTTCGTAACAATTGTTAATAAGGTTCATAAAATTTAATTCATAATACTTGTTATTTTGTCACGTAATCTAATACTAAATCGTGTTTTGTGGGTTCATGCCTCTATATGATTGGGTTCATAACAATTATCAATAAGGTTCCTAAAAATTAATTCATAGTACTTGTTACTTGTGTCATGTATTCTAATTCATAAATGATATGGGTTCATAATTTGGTACAATAGGTTCATAATTTATGTTTTTACGGTTCATAATTTATGTACATAGAAATTAACAACTTGCAAGATGTTCAACGTCTTTCTCAGATACCAGTGCTAAGCCTTACAACAGTATCTAACTCAGCGTATGATGTATCAAGCTTAGAACAAAGAAACAAGTTGCCAAAAGAGATAAATAAGAATATCTACTTTGTACTTACTAAATCTTAGCAATGGAGATGATAAAATATGATTCACATAGAGAAGATTATTCTCTTATGGATGGATCACAATCCATACAAATTGAAATCACCAACAAAATTAGTAAAAGGGCATCAAAATTCAATGAACAACACCAATTTATTGTTAAATCTATGCAGTTTGAAATACCATAATCCCAAAATCATAAACCCCCAAATACAAAAAGCCTAAATACTGTTTCAAGTTCAAAATTGAGAATAACTAAAAAACCCAAATTCCTAAATCCATACTTAAAGTAGGAATTAAAAGTGGTAGAAAGCAAATTGAAGGAAGAGTAGATAGCAGAAGGTGGGAGAATACGTAGTTCGGAGGCGGAAACGCATAGACATGCTCGCGAAATGACAAAAATCTGAAGGTAGGAGATGATTGAATAACAAAGTTACGAAAATACCCCTCCGTGTATTGAAAAGAGTTAAACGCGTGTGCTCATCCTGACCATTAAAACACAAGATCGGACGGCTTACACTTGCTCGCATATTACACCGTATTAAATATCCGTACCTGATCGTGATTCTATCTCCATTCATAACAAATAGGGTGAATAGTAGAATCTAGGTAATTTACATAAATCGACTTATTATTTAGAAATTTCTATTTAATCATCCAAATTATATTAACATTTAACAATATATCATTTTAAACACTCACTTTATCTTTAAAGAAGTACAGTATTAAATAGTGTGGTATGTCCAAAACACTTCTTATTAATACATTAATAAAATTTATTATGTTTAATATTTTTTATATTTTACCAATACTTAAGTGGTATAATAATAAAATGTGATGATAGATTCATTGGATAATATAGAGAAACTGGTACTGAGAGAGTTTTCTCAAAAATAGAGAAATAAAGTAATCGGTTCGAACGTAGAGTAAAGCTGACTGATCGAATCTAGCAACCCAAAGGCGAGACTAAAAAACATTTATTACATTTTGAAAGAAAAAAAAATCAATAATATATGTACGAACCTATAGATAAAACCAGGATGTCATGTAATTCCAAAATTAAATACGGAGTATAATTTTACATAAAAAGAAATATATTGGGATACTATGCAATTTACACTTACCTTCCATAGTTCCATCTCAAATAGAAAGGAGATTCCATTTCGTCACTCTTGTAAAGAGCGAATGCGTTACGTTTTTCTGTTGTAAATGCGTTACGTTTATAAAGATTTTAATTTTAGCGTGGTTTTTTTACAAACAATTTAAATTCACAAAAAAAAAGACACGAAGGCCATGTTTTACTCTTGTAAATGACAATGTTGCCCTTCACAAGTACAATTCTGTTCGTGATCTCTATCTAGATGGGTTTTGAGTACATTTCCCATAAAGCCCTTTTGCAAGTACAAAACATCAATTTTGCATTTTCACAATGATACTTTTATTCACTGATAAATACTCTTTTAGTAAATTGTATGTCCATTTAAAAATATAAAAGATGAAAAATAAATGAATGATAAATGGGAGAACATGTAACAATAAAAGTTACATTAGTTATCGTGTTAGCTCACACTATAAAAACGTTAGTCATTTCACTGTTTTAAAAAGCGAATGCGAAGGGATACTGAGTCATTCTATTATGCGTTGTGTGCGGGCTACTAAATGTTTCAATTTAGAAGAAAATGACACATAAAAGATGAAAGATAAATGGGAGAACATGAGTTGTATTAATTGTTGTGTTAGTTCACTCTAAAAGAAAGAGTTAATCGTTACACGGTTTTAAAAAGCGAATGCGTAGGGATACTGAGTCATTATATTATGCGTGCGAGCTTCTAAATGATTCAATTTAAAAGAAAAAAACACATAAAAGATGAAAGATAAATGAGAGAACATGTAACAATAAAGGTTGTATTGTGCATGTGAGATACTAAATGCTTCAATTTAAAAAAAAAAACACGTAGAAGATGAAAGATAAATCGGAGAACATGTAACAATAAAAGTTGCATTGGTTATCGTGATAGTTCACACTTTAAAAATCGTTACTCGTTTCACTGTTTTAAAAAGTGAATGTGTAGAGATACTGAGTCATTCTATTATGTGTTGTGTGCGGGATACTAAATGCTTACATTTAAAAAGAAAAAACACTTAAAAGATGAAAGATAAATGGGCGAGCATGTGACAATAAATGTTGCATTAATTGTTGTGTTATTTCACTCTGAAAGAAATCGTTAGTCATAACATTGTTTTAAAAAGCGAATACGTAGGGATACTAAGTCATTCTATTATGCGTTGCGAGCTTCAAAATGCTTCAATTTAAAAGAAAAAACACGTAAAAGATGAAAGATACACGAGAGAACATGTAACAATAAAGGTTGTATTATGTGTGCGAGATACTAAATGCTTCAATTTAAAAGAAAAAACACGTAGAAGAAGAAAGATAAATGAGAGAGCATGTAATAATAAAAGTTTCATTAGTTCTCGTGTTAGTTCACTCTTTAAAAATCGTTAGTCTTTTCACTGTTTTAAAAAGTGAATTTGTAGAGATACTGAGTCGTTCTATTATGTGTTGCATGCGAGTTACTAAATGCTTAAATTTAAAAGAAAAAACACATAAAAGATGAAAGATAAATGGGAGAGCATGTAACAGTAAAGGTTGCATTAATTGTTGTGTTAGTTCACTCTAAAAAAATCGTTAGTCGTTACACTATTTTAAAAAGCGAATGTGCAGGGATACTGAGTCATTATATTTTGTGTTGCGAGCTTCTAAATGCTTCAATTTAAAAGAAAAAACATGTAAAAGATGAAAGATAAATGTGAGAACATGTAATAATAAAGGTTGTATTATGCGTGCGAGATATTAAATTCTTCAATTTAAAAGAAAAAACACGTAGAAGATGAAAGATAAATGGGAGAACGTGTAACAATAAAAGTTGCATTAGTTGTCGTGTTAGTTCACTCTTTAAAAATCGTTAGTCGTTTCACTATTTTAAAAAGTGAATGGGTAGAGATACTGAGTCATTTTATTATGTGTTGCGTGCGGGTTACTAAATGCTTAAATTTAAAAGAAAAAACACGTAAAAGATGAAAGATAAATGGGAGAGCATGTAACAATAAAGGTTGCATTAATTGTCGTGTTAGTTCACTCTAAAAGATATCGCTAGTCCTTACATTGGTTTAAAAAACGAATGCGCGAAGATACTAAATCATTCTATTATGTGTGCGAGACACTAAATGCTTCAATTTAAAAGGAAAAAACACGTAGAAAATGAGAGATAAATGGGAGAACATGCAACAATAAAAGTTGCATTAGTTGTCGTGTTATTTCACTCTTTAAAAATCATTAGTCGTTTCACTGTTTTAAAAAGTGAATGTGTAGAGATACTGAGTCATTCTATAATGCGTTGCGTGCGGGCTACTAAATGCTTAAATTTAAAAGAAAAAACACGTAAAAAATGAAAGATAAATGGGAGAGCATGTAACAATAAAGGTTGCATTAATTGTTGTGTTAGTTCACTCTAAAAGAAATCGTTAGTCGCTACACTATTTTAAAAAAGCGAATGCGTATGGATACTGGGTCATTCTATTATGCGTTGCGACCTTCTAAATGCTTCAATTTAAAAGAAAAAACACGTAAAAGATGAAAGATCTATAAAGAACATGTAACCATAAAGGTTGTATTATGCGTGTGAGATACTAAATGCTTCAATTTAAAAGAAAACAACACGTAGAAGATAAAAGATAAATGAGAGAACATGTAACAATAAAAGTTACATTAGTTGTCGTGTTAGTTCACTCTTTAAAAACCATTAGTCGTTTCACTGTTTTAAAACTTGAATTTGTAAAGATACTGAGTCATTTTATTATGCGTTGCGTGCAGGTTACTAAATGCTTAAATTTAAAAGGAAAAAACACATAAAAGATGAAAGATAAATGGGAGAGCATGTAACAATAAAGGTTGCATTAATTGTCGTGTTAGTTCACTCTAAAAGAAATCGCTAGTCCTTACATTGGTTTAAAAAACGAATGCGCGAAGATACTAAATCATTCTATTATGCGTACGAGATATTGAATGCTTCAATTTAAAAGAAAAAAACACGTAGAAGATGAAAGATAAATAGGAGAACATGCAACAATAAAAGTTGCATTAGTTATCGTGTTAGTTCACTCTTTAAAAATCATTAGTCGTTTCACTGTTTTAAAAAGTGAATGTATAGAGATACTGAGTCATTCTATAATGCGTTGCGTGCGGGCTACTAATTGCTTAAATTTAAAAGAAAAAACATGTAAAAGATGAAAGATAAATGGGAGAGCATGTAACAATAAAGGTTGCATTAATTGTTGTGTTAGATCACTCTAAAAGAAATCGTTAGACATTACACTGTTTTAAAAAAGCGAATGCGTATGGATATTGAGTCATTCTATTATGCGTTGCGAGCTTCTAAATGCTTCAATTTAAAAGAAAAAAACACGTAAAAGATGAAAGATGTATGAAAGAACATGTAACAATAAAGGTTGTATTATGCGTATGAGATACTAAATGCTTCAATTTAAAAGAAAAAACACGTAGAAGATAAAAGATAAATGAGAGAACATGTAACAATAAAAGTTGCATTAGTTGCCATGTTAGTTCACTCTTTAAAAATTGTTAGTTGTTTCATTGTTTTAAAAAGTGAATTTGTAGAGATATTGAGTCATTTTATTATGTGTTGCGTGCAGGTTACTAAATGCTTAAATTTAAAAGAAAAAAACACATAAAAGATGAAAGATAAATGGGAGAGAATGTAACAATAAAGGTTGCATTAATTATTTTGTTAGTTCACTCTAAAAGAAATCGTTAGTAGTTACACTGTTTTAAAAAGCGATTGTGCAAGGATATTGAGTCATTATATTATGCGTTGCGAGCTTCTAAATGCTTCAATTTAAAAGAAAAAACACGTAAAAGATGAAAGATAAATGAGAGAACATATAATAATAAAGGTTGTATTATGCGTGCAAGATATTAATTGTTTCAATTTAAAAGAAAAAAACACGTAGAAGATGAAAGATAAATGGGAGAACGTGTAACAATAAAAGTTGCATTAGTTGTCGTGTTAGTTCACTCTTTAAAAATCGTCAGTCGTTTCACTATTTTAAAAAGTGAATGTGTAGAGATACTGAGTCATTTTATTATGTGTTGCGTGCGGGTACTAAATGCTTAAATTTAAAAAAAAACACGTAAAAGATGAAAGATAAACGAGAGAGCATGTAACAATAAAGGTTGCATTAATTGTTGTGTTAGTTCACTCTAAAAGAAATCGTTAGTCGTTACACTGTTTTAAAAAGCGAATGTGTATGGATACTGAGTCATTTTATTATGCGTTGCGTGCGAGCTACTAAATACTTCAATTTAAAAGAAAAAACACATAAAAGATGAAGATAAATGGGAAAACATGTAACAATAAAGGCTGTATTAATTGTTGTGTTAGTTCACTCTAAAAGAAATCGTTAGTCCTTACACTGTTTTAAAAAGCGAATGCGCGGGGATACTGAGTCATTCTATTATGCGTGTGGGTTACTAATTGTTTCAATTTAAAAGAAAAAAAACACGTATCTAAAAAATATAGAATACATACCGGCATTTGTCATTTTCGATACGTTAAAAAAACGTGAGGTTCCTTATTGATTTTGGAAAAAATATTGTTCAATAAATATTCTATCCTTCATTGCTTTTCCTCGAGTAGATATTGATGATATTCGTGAACCTATTTTTAAATCTCTTCTTTACTTCTACTATATTCTATCTCATCGTATGACATTCTGTTCTTCGATAGTTTAGAGTTCATTCAACCTAATACATAATATATTACCTTGAATGTATATGCATAACTTTTTTGTAATCCATATTGAAGAGGAAAGAGGACAACTTTTCATCTTATTTCACATAGAGAAATCATACTATATATAATCTAATTTATTACTCCTAAAGTAACTTAAAAACCTCACTTTTAAAATAAATAATTAAGTAATTAGTGTACAAGGTGAGTTTGGTATATAGCACCATCATTTATACCCGAAATGGAAAATCTCAAAAAAAAAATGCATAACATTAAACAGATTTTTACCCCTTCATATTTACTTTATGAAATTACTATAAATTTCAGAATTCTTGAGATAAATTTTCAACAATTGATTTCAGATAGACATTACAGAAAATTTTGAGCTACCTTCTCTGGAGCTCACTCTCTCTTTGGGTTTCTGGGTATCATCTTCTCTGCTCTTTCTTGAGCTCTTTTGCCTCAAAATCTCTCCCTTTATCTTCTAAAACACATAAAGATCCTTTCTTTTCTTCCAAAAACGATCTAATAAATGGTTTTTCCAATCAAATGTTTTCCCTCTCATGAACTCAAAGAGATTCAAACCTGTTTCTGCTACTGAAAGCTAAAAAAGCTTTGATTTTGGGCTAATTGAAATGGAGAACTTGGTGGGTCAACACCAAGAACATGGATCCTCCGACCAAAATGGCAAGAGGAAGTTGGGCGAAACTGGGTTCCTCAAACAAGAGGGATCTGGAGAAGATGAAATTTCTAGGGCTTCAATACTTACCATAAATGGCCATGATTTGGGGCTTTCAAAGCAAATGTCTTTGTTGAGATCTGCTGGTTCTTTTGATGGAGGTTTTGGTGGGCCCCAACAACCTCAAGTACTGAGCTTTTCTTCACCCTCATCAGAAGTTAGCTTCCTTAGTAATACCGGTGCAGTCGGCGGCGGCGGTGGCGACGGTGGGGATAAAAGTGTCCAGAGCTTGCCTTTGTCTTATTACCAGTATCCACCACCACCACCTGTTTACCCCAGAAATGCAGGTCTGATTGTAAAATAATCTACATATATCTTCTAAATTTATGCATTATAAGTTATACCCAGATTCATATTTGCCCAAATTTTGATCTTTTGCCATTGATTTGGGTCGATTTGGTTTCTATTCAAATTTAGGGTCAGTTTGATTTAGGGTTAGTTTGATGGGTTATGAAATTGGCAATCTTTCTATTGTTCCAACTGCAATAGGTGAACAAGGGAAGGGTAAAAGAAAATATTTTCTCTTTTGATATCATGAAATTTCTGATTTAGTCAGGTATTTTGATGGTATCTTAGCATTTATAGCAAAATAGAATGATGGTTTTGACGGTAGTAATTGGACTAAAAAATTACGGTAAAGGAATGAAATTACTACTCGATCTTGCTCCATGGCCTTTAACCCTCTATTTGAATTTTGATTCCTCCCTGGACAAAAAATTACTATTTTCTGCTTCTGTGGTTGTTGCTTCTTCATTATCTTAAAATATGAATCATGAATGTCTTCTCATTAATGTAAAATTTGTCTCATGGCCTTATTTTAAGAAACTTGTCATTAATCAGCTGTTTTGCTTGTTAATTCTTTTTAGTCTTATCTTTATTTTCTATACATGGTCCCCATAGTTTATGGTCCTATGCTACTATTTAAGTATATTTGTGTTTGTGTGTGTTTTCAGCATCTTATTGTTAGTATATCTAGATTCTAGATTTGGTATGTTTTGTTTCAGGCTATGCTTCTGGAAGCATGCAAGGATCGTTCGCGGGGATTCGAGGACCATTCGCTCCAGCTCAATGGATTGAGCTTGAGCATCAAGCTTTGATCTACAAGTACCTCACTGCAAATGTGCCTGTTCCGCCTACTTTACTTGTTCCGATTAGGAAAGCTCTCATCTCAGCTAACTTTTCCGGTTTTGCCCCTGGTTCCTTTTCTGCTCAGTCATGTAAGCTTGCTTCTTCTGCTCTAATAGAAAGTTTTAACATCATTTTAGAACTTATAGGATTCAGAGTGATGAAAATTCTGGTCTAGATTTTGCCTATCCGTGTTTGTTGTGTTCAAGAGACTGATTGTGAAAAGTTTGAATTGATTGCCTTTTTTTTTTCTAACATCTTGTTTGTTTACAATCAAACAATGTAGATGGGTGGACCCCTTTTCATCTAGGGTACCCTAACAGCACTGATCCCGAACCAGGGAGGTGTCGTCGAACAGATGGAAAGAAATGGCGGTGCTCAAGGGACGCTGTTCCCGATCAAAAATATTGCGAAAGACACATAAACAGGGGCCGTCATCGTTCAAGAAAGCCTGTGGAAGTCCAAACTGGCCAAGCTGCCTCGGGTGGGCCCACAAATCCAAAGGTGGGTCCTACCTCCTCTGCCATGTCATCATCAACAACATCCGGCGGCGTATCATCCAACAACACCCTACCTATTAAGAACTTGCAAGCTGGTGTTCCCAACCTCGTGACAAACACAGTTGTTAACCGGTGAGGCATACTGACTTATTTTGTTACAATGATGATGTACATGAATTGCATATACTCTTGCTTTCTTTGCTTTCACTTTTAGTCTTAGTAGACCCCCTCATTGTTTCATCCTTTTTCGCCTTTTTTCCCCAATGTGACTAGTCTGTCAAGTTGAGATTTCAAATCCACTCTTAGATTACTCCACCATCATTTATATTTTGATGGCCCATCAAATCTGTTGAAAATTATATTGGTATCTCCATATAATTTGATCCCTTTATCAGTTTCAAATGAATCCAATATGATTTTCTTGATTTATTTTGTCTCCATATATCCCTTCCTACATTTGTTACATCAGTTTTTCCAATACAGAATTCTTAAGGGCATAGGTTAGAAAGATTGTTACATGAAAAGGCAAATAATGCTTACTGATGTTTTGTATGGACAGATTACAAGGCTCACAAGGCCTCTCCATGATGCCAACATCCAAGGATTCAGCTTTTGCCATCCCAAAACAACAAGTCCCGTACGAAATATCTCCTCAGCCCAACTTTGGATTCGTTCCGTCTGAATCTATCTTCAATCCTTCACCAAAATCCCCATACCTAAACTGTAAGAGCTACAATTCCTTCTTTGACTTCAATGATCAACAACAAATTCAAAACCAGCAATTGACCGAAAACTGGCAGAAAGACGGATCCTTTTCCAGCCATTCAACCGTTCCTTGGCCCGAGGAGGTGCAACCCGACAAGACTCAACCCTCAATGTCAACAATACCCATCTCAGCTGACCTATCATCACTTTCCTCCAATCAGGAGAAAGAAGCCGGCTCCAAGAACGGTACGTGGGTCCCGCTATCTTGGGGGAGTAATTCAATGGGAGGTGGTGGTGGTTGTCTTGAAGAGATTGTACTTAACAGTGTAGGGAACGAAGGATGGGACGGTAGCCCTCAGTTCAGCTCTTCACCTACCGGCGTTCTTCAAAAGGGAGCATCCGTGTCGCTCTCAAACAGCAGCTCTGGGGACGAGAACAAGGCGGCCTTGGAAGAAGCTTGTCTTGGTGATGATGATCTTCTCGGTTCAGCTCATGCCGCCTCGTCTGTTGCATGATCAACCCTCTTCTTTGGCTATTTCAGTTGAATGATCAATTGCATTTTATACAAGTTTGTGTTGTTCAATTTGGATTTGTGATTTGCATTTGTGTTTGAGGTTTGTGTTGTTTGATGTGTACCTGCAAGAATTAATTTTGCTGTTGGCTTGTTGGCCCAATTGTGTCTGCTAAAATGTGAATCAAGTGGAAGCTGGTTTGTACAGCTGAGATTTGTGATGGAGATTTAGTGAGTTGTGACAAGTACCTATTTTGTAATGGATCTTTACATGTAGATAGGACTAAGAACTAAAAATCAAACAAAATCAAATAATGGGAACCTCAGCCAAAATACAGTTGTCACTAGTCACCTGGTGTCCATTCCACACTGACATCAACCATCCCCACTCATTCTTTTTTTTTTCTTTGCAAAATTTGAATTCACCCTTAGTGTAGGATCTTTTTTTCTTTTAAAAAAACAATTGTTGATGAGTAACTTGATGTTATTTTAGAAAAAAAAAAATTATTAAGAGTGGTGTGGTAATAACAAATTTATTGAATAATAGTTGATTGTTTAGAGCATTTCTAACATTTTCTCTAAAATTTCTATAAAATGAAAAAAAAAATATTGTTCACTTCATTATAGTTCCGCCTTTGGTTGTGCAGGTAAATAGCCTAGCATACAAAGTCAATGAGATTCAAACTCAAAATCATATACATGTGAAGTAACTCATAAACGTTATCTTTTAAAGTTTAATTTTCACTTTCAAATAAAAATTACACTATTTTAGGTCAATTTATACTATATTAATTTAGTTATACTGTAAAATTTTACGATTCAATTCAAAAAGCATCCGTATTAAGTCAATCTGAGAATTTTACACTATATTAAGTCAATTGGAGTGTAACAACATTGAATGGATGTCAATAGTCAATACGTACAAAAGTTTTATTTGAATTGATACAACCGAGTGAATTTATACAACATTGAGACGTTTGTCAAGTGGTAGGTTGAAGTCTTAAAGCCCACATGCAAGATACCGGTATGTGTTAAATCACCCAAACACTTCACTTACTGTGTTAATAGTACGTTACACTTACCTTTCTTTTCCACTTTGTACTAATTTTATTCACACCTATGCATGTTTTTCTAACAAATTTTATGTGGCTAGGGTTTTGCATCGTACGGTCTGAACTGTGTACTTTTGTGGTGTGGGAGTTTTTGAGGCGTCAGACATCTAGTTAAGTAGTCAAGTTTCTAATAGTAGTATCCAACGATTTTCAGTTCGACTCTCATAAATAGTGTCATTCGGAAAAAAATTGCACAAAATGATATAAACTTTGCGGATGACACATACACTAAATAGAACTATATCGGTCAGCCATGTATATTACGACAGATTGTTGGTCGGAGGATATGTTCATCGATAAGCCTATATCTGTTGGCAACCCCAACCGTTTATCTCGTCGGTAAATGCCAATTTTCTTGTAGTGTAATTAACTTTCAGTATATTAGTTTAGATATAGTGGTAAAGTAGTGTTAAAACTATTAGACTTCTTAAGTTTTATTTAAGATATTCGAGTTCGAATCTCCGAAATGTATGAAAAACATGATATTCGGAGGGTCTCCTCCAAAATGGGACCATGTGATCAGTTATCTAGGATTGATTGCGGATATTTAGCTCGAATTTTATATATTTCATGTTATGTTTCAATGCATTTTAAAAGTTATCGAATATTTCTTACAATTATTAAAAATGTGTTACTAATTTACATCTCTTTTTTGAAGTTTACTTCTTCTTTTTTATTGGATAAGATTTTAGGGTAGCTCAAGTACTACTTAGACTAGCCTAGAGCACCCGTAAACGAGCTAGAACTGGTTACTAACCAATTATAAGAAAGAAGGGCAAATTGCCGCCCTGGCTGCTCGAACCTGAGACCTTTTACATATGGACAAGAGTCTCAACCGTTGAGTTATGTGCACATGCACTTTTTGAAGTTTACTTTGGTGGTGTCATGCGTGACCTTACAATTATAAATTATAAATCAATATTTAAAAAAAATCGACATCTAAGATTGTACTTTGAAATGTAACTTCCTCCTTGCAAGCTATGAAAAATAGAAATTGCTAGCTTGTTTTTTTTGTCTATTTAATGTTGGCTCATTTCATGTCGAATAAGTTTATTAAATGAATAAGTCATAAGTGTTTTTTAATAGCGATGAATCCATCTTTGGTAATAAACTCTAGGTCTGTGAATTAGCTAGCAAAGGGCACAGATCAAGTAAATTGGCTTGCATCGACCAACTCGGCCAAAGTGGTAGGGAGAATGATGAGACTTGATTTTTCACCCAAGTGAAGGGGCGGAGGTAATGATCGAACCTGAGACCCTCCCAACATTCCTTCATGCCTCTTACAACTAGGTCACCCCATATAAGGTATTAAAGGAATAAAACACTAGCTCAAACTCAACACTTTTGGTCAAGAGACTAAAAACCCATTTGGTATCCATATCAAGATATCAAATATGGGTATGAATATGACTGATATTCATATCTAGTGCTTGATATATTTTGATATCGATATCAAATTGATATCTGCTTTTTGGTATTTGGGGATATCGATATCGACTGATATTGAAGTGATATCAAGTTAATATTAGAGTGATTTTGATTCTCCCGAAAAATTGGTATATCAAAGATATCACTCGTACCTATATATACACATATCCGATATCTTGATATCACTCATACACATATCTTGATATCCATACCGATATCTGATATCTGATATCTGATATCTTTGATATCAATACCAAGCAAGCTCGAAGTCACTTACAAACTTCACTCAACTCTTATGGGTAAATTCTCTTCTTGTTGTTACACTTGAATATTGCAGGCGCAAATTATAGAGGTAATGTAGTCCAATATTTTGTTGGTCTAGTGGTAAAGTAGTGCTAGACTGTTAGACTTGTTGAGTTTACTTTAATATCAATACTAAAATAGATCACATGATCTCATAACTTTGATATCGAACCTAAAAAATGACATCGAAAAGCGAAGAACTACAAATTAGAGCAAAATAAACTATACGAAAACGACGACATCTTCATGTTCACATACCCAGACTAGAGAGAAAGAGAAATCATGGAAATGCATCGATAAGATACAAGGCACATTCATCATCAAAGGAAAGTCATGATCATGAGAGGAGAAATGGAGCATGAATTTTACCTCGCACGATAGAAATAGTGATTTTGCTTAACGCAACTAAGATCAACCAGATTGCAACCAGGAGGATCAATGACATTGTTGTTCTTATCTCAAACACAAATAGAGAGGGGGAGAGAAAAAGAGAGGGGGAGGGGGCTCAGAGAGATGGAGAAAGAGAGGGAGTGACAGATGGAGGAAGGATTTTGAAAATTACTCGCCTTATAAAGGCGGTGAAAGCCACTCTGTTTTACGGTCATATGGTGGTGGTGGTTGTTTGGAATTGGTGGAATTTTTTATTTCTTATTTTTTTCTCCCTTAAATAATATGGAGTAGCTGCTTTCTTTTTCCAACAACAGCTACTCCGTACTCCCTCCGTTTAGTTCTACTTGTCCATGAAACTTAATGCACATATATTAAGGCATGTTATAATCTTACCAAATTACCCTTATTAATTAGACATTTCTCTCTTCTTTTTTGGTAGACTTTTCCAAGTCTTAATTATATGCAAAGGATACAAATGGAAAATCTTGTACAAATATAGCTTCAAGGACAAATAGAACTTACAAAAGTTTAAGACTTCATGGACGCGTAAAACTTTCTTTTTCCAACAAAACCTTTCACAAAAGTTTAAGACTTTGTATTTCTCCGTCATATCCATTATACCAAGGATCCATTGGCTCAATAGTCTCCTCCAAGTTCCTATTAGAATGAGAGTAGTTCGACTTCTCAGCCACATAACCTCCAAAATCACACACACCAATTTCGTCAACGAGGTTGCGTTCCAATGCACAATGCAATATCGTTCTTTGGCCGGGTTTTAACCCATCCATGATAACTGGAATTGATCTCCGAGAATCTGCATAGCAAAAGTGTGCATACTCCTTCAACAAAAATCTTTGTAATTGATAGACTTGTCCTTTTCTTTGTCAAGATGGAGTTCAGACTGCAAATTTTTTTTATCAAATATATAATCCATATATGTCAAAAGTATAACATACCAATTAAAAAGAAATAATAGCAAAAAGAACCGACATTATAAGCTTCAAACAGCTTCCCTGAACTCTTTTTCCCAAATGTAGCTTTTATTACTTCATCACAAGGACAAGTCCAAATAAAATCCTTTTTGTACTTGTGTAAGTCATGAAAGTACTCTTGTAATATCTTTGATGAGCTCGTACACAAATCCTACAAGAAAAATCTTAATATTTCATGTTAGAGTACAATACCAACAAATTAAGTAGTATTAGTATTGATAATGAAACATTAAAATACCCTATTAATCTCCTTGAACAGTACTTGATGGTTCACAATCCTGAACCGGTTCGTCAACTCGCGGTTTCCGGTTCGACTCTCATAGATAGTGCTCTTCGCAAAAAAAAAATTTGCACAAAATGAATAAACTTTGCGGATGACACGGACACTTAATAGAACTATATCGGTCGGCCATATATAATACGACCGATATGTCCGACGAGTAGCCTATATCCATCGGCAACCCCAACCGTTTAGCTCGTCGGCAAATGCCAATTTTCTTATAGTGTAATTAACTTTCAATATATTAGTTTAAAACCAATATTTTGTTGGTCTAGTGGTAGGTAAAGTAGTGTTAAACTATTAGATTTCTTAAGTTTTGTTTAAGATATTCGAGTTCGAATCTCCGAAATTTATGAAAAACTTGATATTCGGAGGGTCTCCTCCAAAATGGGACCATGCCATCAATTATCTAGGATTGATTGCGAATTTTTAGCTCGAATTTTATATATTTCATGTTATGTTTCAATGTATTTTAAAAGTTGTCGAATATTTTTTAAAATTATTAAAAATATATTACTAATTACATCTCTTTTTTGAAGTTTACTTTGGTACTGTCCTGCGTGACCGTACAACTATAAATTATAAATCAATATTTTAAAAAAATCGACATCTAAAATTGTACTTTGAAATGTAACTTCCTCCTTGCAAGCTATGAAAAATAGAAACTATTAGCTTGTTCTTTTTGTCTATTTAATGCTGGCTCATTTCATGTCGAATAAGTTTACTAAAGGAATAAGTCAGAAGTGTTTTTTAATAGCGAGGAATCCACCTTTGGTAATAAACTCCAAGTCCGTGAACTAGCTGGAAAATATCACAGATCAAGTAAATCGGCTTGCACCGACCGACTCGACCTAGTGGTAGGGAGAATGGTGAGACTTGGTTTTTCACTCAAGTGAAGGGGCGGAGGCAATGATCAAACTTGGGACCTCCCAACATTCCTCCAGACCTCTTACCACTAGGCCACCCCATATAAGGTATCAAAGGAATAAAGCACTAGCTCGAACTCAACACTTTTGGTCAAGAGACTAAAAACCCATTTGGTGTCCATATCAGGATATCAAATATAGGTGTGGATAGACTAATATTCATATCCGGTGCTTGGTATATTTTGATATCGATATCAAATTGATATTTGATGTTCAGTATTTGAGGATATCGATATCGGCTGATATCGGAGTGATATCAGGTTAATATTAGAATGTTATTTTGATATACTCGAAAAATTGGTATATCAAAGATATCACTCATACCTATACCCATATCCGATATCTTGATATCACTCATACACAAGATATGATATCCATACCGATATCCGTTCTCATATCTTTGATACAATACCAAGTGAACCCGAGAAGCCTCTTACCGACTTCACTCAGCTCTTATGGGTAAATTCTTTGCTTGTTATTACACTTGAATATTGCAGGCGCAATTTAGAAAGGTAATTAAAATAGTCCAATATTTTGTTGGTTTAGTGGTAGAGTAGTGTTAGATTGTTAGACTTGTTAAGCTTACTTTGATATCAATACTAAAACGATTACATGATCTCAAAACTTTGATATTAATACCGAAAGAGCCCTAAGTCTATTACCAACTTCTCTTGGGGGTAACTTCTTTGCTTGTTTTTTTTTTATTAGGAAAGGAATAAGCTAGAAAGGTGGATAACAACCAAGTGACTGCCCTAGGACATCCTGACGGTTTTGGGAACAAAAGCCCAAATCAGATGCAATTGAACTTCTTTACTTGTTGCTACCACTTGAATATTACAAACACAATTTATAGGGGTAATATAGTCCCACCACAAATACACAAAGAACTCAATGGTGATGAGTCGAGAGGAGTAGTCACTGTCTTGAGAATTACTAGCCATGGTTACATAATTGCATTACTATTCTCTGGCATCTCTCACTCTTGAATTATTGCCAACACCATGTCTTTTCTTTTTCCTTGGCACATTGTTGTATCTAATACTTGTGTCCAAAGTTTTCTGAACAAAAAATAATTAGAAAGTTGTTAGAAAACTCCAAAAAGTTTCATAATCGATCCCATATAAAAGGCTTGAGTTGTCAAACCTTCAATCAAAAAATCTCCTAAGAACTCATCAAAAAAAGCTATACCAAATTAAGCATCCTTTAGTGATGAAAGTTGTCAAAACGGGGTTATCCTTCGTTTGCTGACTACTTAGTCTATTTTTTATTTTTAATAAAATGCCTCCTTGAGGGGCCGGAGAGTACCGTCTCTCCTTCCACCAAAGAAATATGAAATTATTGAAGATCATTGAATTACATGATTTAGATTGATTTCATCTTCTTAATTCCTACAGAACATGGGAAATAGATTTACTGAAGATCGGGCGCATTCTCTCTGCGTCAAGCCAGGAGTGTCCCCCATCCTAACCCCCAAATTCCGCTGAAGCGGAGCTACACTGGATCGATGTTGTTGTTGTTATAAAAAAAGATTTATTTAAGCTCTTAGATAAGTTTTACTTTCACCTTTTATCATTTAAATTTTATTTTTTAATTTTTATTTCCAAGTTTAAATTCAACTAAATAAATTTTCTTCTAATCACCGGATTTCTAATGAATAGTAAGTTAATTCCCTTGAAGGTGGGAAATAATTTCCTTGAAATTACAATTTCTACGATAACCCAAACGAGCACTAATAAGAAGGAAAAGACCATAAGACTTGCGAGTGAAAATCCTGGAAAATCGTGCAAATGGGCCGAATTTGGGCTTGAAATTATCGTAGTTCTTACCCTTTTGGTTGATATATACTGTGGTTCAACTAGCTAGTAGTTGGCATTTGACGACATTAGAAAAAAAAATTAACTCATGACATCTTTACAGATGAGAACATGAAGTTCAGTCACAAGCCGATTCTTAGGGAAAAAATGCCTCAATTTAAACGTGAGATCAATTACAACGTTACAACTTTGAGGCATGCGATTGAGTTTGACGGTCTTACAAAATTATAATCAAAATTATAAGCCAAGTATCTACAATGACACAACTTCTACTTTCTTATAAGACATTCATAACATGCATTTATTGTATGTTTTCATCATTCCATATATATTCATTGTAAAAAAATACAAGTATAAATATTAGTTGCCATATTTGTTAAGTGGAACTGAAGACGTACAACTACATGCAAGTAAACCTAATCAAATTATAGAACCCAATATTTTATGCCTACTAAAGTTGTATATATGAGTTAACAAATGTATATAGTTTTTTTTTAATTGTATACTTTCTATACTGATCTTTTAATACCAACCATTATTTTTGGACGAACTCGGATCTTATAAATTATTTGGTTTGCGTGTGGCCAGTTTACGTTAATGGATTGGTCAGTGTAACTGTAAACCAAGTAAACAAATTAATTATAATCAGCCAATACTACACGTCTACACCTAATTATTGCCTTAAATTAGGTTAGTTATTGGAGTTATCTGAATTTTTTTTATTGAAATAAATCTGAACTAATTAATTTAATTTTTTAACCATTCAAATGTTCAAGAGCCATCTTCGAGCAAACGTAATTAAGAAGTGGATTATGAATGTCTTTCTAGAATTAATCAATCGCATGTATCATGCATGTAGATAAATTCATCTAAATGGGCCTAATCGCCTGTGCTTAATTTCTCTTCTTAATCACGACATTGATTATACTATACGTATAATAAGGTCATCTTAACTTAGCAATATTTTAATTTAGATGAGACAAAAATCCATCCTATTAAAAGAAAACTTCCATTCACAGTGAATGGAAGTTTATTGTTCCACCAAAAAAAAATGGAAGTTTATTGTCTATGACTTCACAAATAAATATTCTTATTACCAATTAATTAAATCAAGTTTTTTTTTGATTAGGTAAAGATTAGGAAGCACTCCTTCATGGAGGACGTTCTAGAGCATCCTTTCAGATGAGAACATTAAGTTCTGAATGAATCTTGATGGACTCGACTGGGAGACTATGGCCTAATTTAATATTTTATCGGTCACAACATTACACTTCAGGAATGTGATTGATTAATCAAGTTTTATTAGTTGGAATAGATTTGGTTTCTCATATGCGTTTCCTTTTTAATCCAAAGAATGTGCATAAATCAAAATAAATAAAGACATAAGAGAAAATTTTGGAACGAGTCTTATGCATCTAATTGATTGGTTAAATCTTCAAAGATAATACTCACAGGTTTTTAGTTCGACTCTCATGAGCAATGTCTTTCACCAATCTAAAAAAAATCAGGGGCGTTGAATTGAAATTGTAAAGATACCACTAGGTCGGGATACATGTTGAAACCTAATTGGTTGGGACACTAGATCGATTTCATATCCCTAATTTAGGATGGGCTATAGGTAAGGGAAATGCTATCCCTCCTAAAATTTTTGATACATTATTTTTCTACTTTTTTAATTCATAAAATATAAAAGTAATAAGTTTTAAATATACTTATAGTTTTTTTTTATGAAAATATAATTATAATTTTTAATTCTATAACTTACATATATGTCTACAAATTATGGATTATTTAAAGTTCATACTCAATCACAAACATAATTCTAAAACTTGCGTGACCGTGTTAGAATGTTTATCTCACATCTACAAGTTAGATTTAACTAGACTATCATATAACTCAGCAATTGATTTTAGAATGACTCCATCGGGCTAATACAAATTAACTGTTTCTAATTCCTTACGCAAAACCCAATTGTATTTAAAACATAAATATTCTATACATAATTACATTAATACATTATGCATACTATATATAGGACGAGCGACCCGGTCGAGATAAAAAAATATCGATCGAGCCCATTCCCTAGCACACGATCTAAATATACAAAAATCCACAAAATAATTCACAATCGTATATCTGTGATTTACCAAGTGAATTTAAAATTAATATTTTGAGAGTTGCATAAAATATAAAATCTGGTTAATTTGACCCAATCTCGTTCGAAGAACAGCGCACTCGTCCCAGAGCCGGCGGTTCTCCGTTTTCGTGAATAAAAGTTGCTGGTTCACGAAACTGAACCGGTTTGTCAACTCGCGGTTTTCCAATTTCAGCCGGTTCACGCGGCCCACCAGGCTCTCGAGGTTATTCAGTTTCCGCATCCTCGACCGCCTCGCGGATAACCGGTTCGAGAGCTTCCGTTTGCGCTTCCGCTCCTCCATGATGGAAACCGGTTCGTTATGGTTCGGGACCGGTTCGGCAGAACCGGAAGAGGAGTCTATGTTGACGGAGGGTTCGAAGGAGTCTGGTGAGTTCGGGACCGGGTCGAGAAGGAAAAGGAGATCTTCCCAGGGTGTGAAAACCGGGTCGAGGTCCGGGATCGGAGCTCCGGCGACGGCGGGGAAGGTGGCCGGAAAAGTGGACTGCATTTGGAAGGGAAACCGGGCTTAAGGGGGGAAGAGGGGAAGAGGAGGTAAAGGGGGGAGAGGCGTTGAAAGCGCGCGCTATTTATGGAGGAGGGAGGTGGGACCCATATGCATGAAGGTGAAGTTGGCAATAATTCTTTTTTTTTTAATATAAAAATAATATTTTTTTTGACCAAAAAATAGTATATTTTTTAAACATTTTTGTACAAAAATTGGAGATTTGCGTCAACTTGTGGAACTGCAAATAGTTGTGGGGTGGCTAGTGGGTGAACAAGTTGGAAACTTGGAATGCACAAGTTATCTATTCTTTGCTATGAGCTAATGCCATTCAGATGGATGAGGTTCTCGAGAATCTGAAAAGCTATTTAACTTGGATCATGGCTATGGATGATCATTTGAGCAAGACGCGCGGTCTGCCACCTTGTTGATTTCTCTGAAGACGTGGTTCAGTCGTTTAATATCAGAATGTTCGACATTCACATCTCGACTTTCCATGGACAACTACAAATATCATTGATGATATTGTTGTAATATTCGGGTTCATTTTTTTTTTTTATTATTCTAGGTCGGAAAAACGAATTTCGTGAAGTACAAGTAATCGAAATCTTAACGTGCAAGTAATCTCCGGCATAGAATTCGACTCGTTACAATCCTTTAATTTGATCAATACCTTTATTACTATAGCTATAAAAATTATAAATGCGTTAGTTGATCCATAAGAGTACGGGTAACATCGAATCTGATCGGAATTAATTATATAACCGACTAGTAAGTAGATAAGTATAGTTTAACAACCTAAATCGAATTGGTTACAAAGATTTTTATCTCAAATTTTCTTTTATCTAAAAAAAAAAAGAGGATAATTATGAATCTAATAGTTTTGTATCTGTGATATAGTTTTTAGCCTATCTTGTTAACAAATACGACCAATTAACGATATCTTAGAGCAAAGATGATATATATATATATATATATATATTTTTATTATTTTTCTCTTCTTAATTAAGCTAACCTTATCCTTTGAAACACACACGTATAAATTCTTATCATTCTTTAACCTCGTTACACCTTCAACCGAGATCTGGCTTTTCATAACGCCACCGATACCTTTCGTTCTCGTTTCTCGTTCTCTCAAACCACACCCTTGTTCGTTGTTTTCACGCCATGGCCAAGTTCGTTGTCTTCAATCGTCGGTCGTCTTATCGTGTCCTCTCGGATTATTGAGGAGTTGATCGCACCGATCTCGTCTTTCATCGCCGACCTTTGTTTCTTTCCCAATTCAATTCAACTAATCATCAATCCCTTTCCGATGGCAATCTCATAGAGATCTGAAGTTAGTCGAGGTTTTGGTCGCCGTCCCCGTTAATTGTTCTGGTGAGTTTAAGTACTCTCTATTTCGTTATCCTTCCCTGTTTTCCTTTTTCGGTTCAACTTAATTGTCGGGTCGTGGTCCCTAGGCAGCGTTCTAATTTCTGTCAATGGCGGGTTGGCGTAGTGGGTCTTGGTTCGGTTGGCGGGGATGCGGACCTGCTTGTTGCTATTGGCAGGCTGGTTCATGGTGTTCCTTTAGAACAAAGATGGGAGGGGTAATCTTGGGCTAAGTAGTTGAGTTTAGGGGTTAAAAAAAAAATTAATTAGACTAATCTGATGATATGTATAAACTCTCTGGTACAACGGGGAAGAAGATGATTTTTTTTATTGGGTTGTAATGCTAGTTTAGTATAAGTGGGAGTTCGAATAGGTTGATAAATATATACCTGTATGTGGGGGTGCTCGATCACATCATATATACAAGCCTAGTTAAATTATTTAATTAGTTAGTTAGCTATATGTATATATACATATGTACACGATCGATTAAATTATTTAATTCAAGTATACATGCGTGTGAATTGGTAATTTGTCCCTATATGTACGTTAATCAATATGTATTATGTATATACTAATTAATTAGTGTGGGGGTTGTTTGTTGCAGGTTTAGTTATTGATTTTAGGTTTAGTTGAGTTTGGTAACTAAGGGTTTGGTAACTTAATTAAGTTGAAACGTATAATATATAATAATTATACTTGTGGTATGTGAAAAGTTGGTTTTTAATTAGTTTATAAGGGTAGTTGGTGGTGGGGATTGACTAGTATGTGGTTAGTAAGAATCGTTAACTTAAACACAGTGAGTCCGAAGGGTGTTAGGAGAGTTAACTTGTTGGTTCTCAATCGGTCATTGTTATAGTAATTCTTTTTTTTCGTTAAAATCTCCAAGCTTTTGCGTTATTAAAATTATCGATCGTTAATATGTTTAGGAGATCCTGTTTGTTCAAAGTATTGGTTTTCTAGCGTTCTTCAGACAAACCTTCACTTGAGGTAAGTCGTTTTTCGACTTGCTCGGTTCTTTTCTCCCTTGTTAGATTGCGTATCGTTATTGTAGGGCGGGTTTTGGGAACTAGTCCCGAATACCTTTTAAATTGTTTTGAACTCCTTGTGTGTGGTGTGTGTTAATGATTTTAAATGTGATTTATCGGAAAATATTTTGGAACGTTTTCTCTTTGTTGGTACCGTTTCCGACACGGCCCATTGTAGCTGGTGTTGAGGAAGTGTTGGCTACTTTGACCCGTGTGACTGGGAAAATCGTACCCCTTCAAAACGAAAATTATTATCTGTGTGTTTTTGGCAAGCGCTCCAGTGGAGGCTTAGCTCGGAGTTAGAAGGGAGATTGGGAAGTGGAGTGGGAGGGCCTGCCTCTGCACTCGGCGCGGTGATGAGCGCCCTGGAAGACGGATTGCGGACAAAGGAAGAATTGCGTTGTTGTGTGACTGTGATTGTGAATGCGTATGTGACTTGTGTGACTGATATAACTAATTTAGGTATTGACCTTTAGAGTTATGATT
This sequence comes from Fallopia convolvulus, assembly GCA_964016875.1. Classification (NCBI taxonomy): domain Eukaryota; kingdom Viridiplantae; phylum Streptophyta; class Magnoliopsida; order Caryophyllales; family Polygonaceae; genus Fallopia; species Fallopia convolvulus. The sequence continues at coordinate 58,066,935 of OZ024726.1, forward strand.
GCGGTTGTGGATTTGTATGCTGACTATAGATAACTGATTTCAAACCGTTCTACAGTTTCCATATTCTTTCTAGCTTGGTAGATTAGACGCTGACCTTTCGGGGAACATTTTTCAGTTTCAGGTATGAATCAGGGAGCCGTGCAGGAACCGAGGCAAGATGGCGGCCGGAGCGGTAAAGAGCGCGTGTCATAGTGGGATTGGTTTTTACCAGTTATTCATAATAGTTAGGATGTTGATTTTAATATTTGTTAGATAGAGTTGGTATTGTGTTTCGTTTATTATTATTTTTGGTTCGGATGGTTCAGTTCAGTAGGCGTTGTGACGTATTTGATTATTTATAATTTTCAGGGATTCATGCATGATACGTTTTTCTAAGTTTTATTAAATAAAGGTTGGATGTTTTATTATGTTTTCCTCGTCGTGCTCGAGTTGTAAGGTCCTACAGTGTAGTTGTCAACCTAAATAATAGTACCTGGTAAGGTCTATTTTCTAGTAGTGCCTCGTCGAAAGACGGGGTGTTACAATTGTCACATTGAAGAGACAAAGATTATCGCCCTCAATACGTGTGCTCACCCGGAAGGCTGCATTGAATTTGTTCTTCAGTCCAAGGGCTTCCGCCATCAAGGCCAATCGATCACCACATGCATCATGTTCACAGTGGATGGCCCTACCATCGTCGTCCTAATGATAAAACCGTACACTAAGCAACCTAAATTAAATGATATTTTACAACATTAAAATTTAACTTGACGAAACCTTTTTGCGAATTTTCTTGTTTAATATTCTTGTGTTTTCTTCCCACTTAGCTAATGTAAATACAAACAATAAATATCCCCGGTAAAGCATATTTTAAAGATTGTTAATTTTGTTTTACTAAAGATAATATGAGTTTGCGTAAAAATATTAAATTTCACATAAAAAAAAAAAAAATCAAGTCTAGTATTTAAGTTGAATCTCAAGCTTACGTACGTGCTAAGTTCAATACGTGTGCTATGTTTTGTATAAACGTGTGAACTCCCGCATTATATTATTTCGTCGTATTTTGACGGTTTGATAAGTTGTTATGTTAAGCATAGTACAAATTATGGATGAATTGAATGTAAAAAATTTAGTTTAATAGTATTAATGACTGTATACGAAGTATTATATATAAAGTGTGTGAATTTGTGTGATTTATCGTAAAATATAGTCACGTTGAAAAACATAAGTTTCAATTTTAAGAATATGAACTAAAGACTATATAGTTTTTTTTTTTTGAAAAGAACTAAATACTATATAGTATATACTATATAGATCGAGATTAGAGAGGCTATTTTAAATAATAATTAATGGTAGTTTTCTACGTACGGGCACACGGCAAATGTCAATTTTCTCTTGTCGTAATTGGAAATCATAATATATCATTGCTTGATCAATGAACGTTTCAAAGTGTTTGATCATCATAATTAATTGAGCACTCACTTGATATGTAAAACAAAACTTTGAACGATTTATACTTGATAGTCATTCTCATATAAGGCTTCTAATGAAGACCAAACTTAAAAATTAATTAATCCAAACATCATATATAAGACAAAGGTAGAAGTAGCTAGTTTATTCATACCTTGTAGAACTATAAAATTGCATGGACTAGGTGATGTATGAAGCTTTTGGAAGAACCAAGGGCTCTTAATGAATGTCATCACAAAAAGGCTCTTAGATATAAGAAAAGGGCAAATATTTGTAGTCATTTCCATGGATTGTCATTACACATTTGGAATGTGTAACTAAAAAAATTTAGGATTGTGTCTAGCCTAGGGCTGAGCAAATGGATATATCTGATCCGATCCAATCCGATCCGGTATACAAGATATCTGGTATTTTTTCTCTTAAAACCTCGATCCGTATCCGATCCGTCAATTGCCGGATATCCGGTAAGAAGTATCCGTTTGGAACGGATACCCAGTAGCGGATATCCGAACTATCCGTTTTGAAAAAATATTTCTACTATTTTTTATTTAGGCCAAATTAATATGCATGATTGACAGATATCGGGACCGGATATCCGCCGATTCGTTTAAATTTTAAGAGAAAGTTTACATGGTTGAAGAGAATTGAACATTTGATGATTTGAAAGTTTACAAAATACTCATTAAAACATTTATGCTACTTGGTATTAATGTGTATTTTCCAAAAAATATATATAGCGCCGGATATATCGGATATCTGGTTGCTTCAAAACCCCGATTCGTATCCGGTACGGATATCCGAAAAAAACTCTCGGATCGGATACGGATAAAAATTTTTGTGATCCATTCGGATCCGAATTTTATCGGATCGGCGGATCGGAACAATGGATCAGGTATTTTTGCTCACCCCTAGTCTAGCCCATGTACAAAAGTCACAAGTTTCATCACCCAGTCAAAAATTTAATACTCCCTCCGATTCGCAATAGATAGTCCTTTTACATTTTTCACACATTTTAAGGTTAGCTTAAAATAGAAATAAGAGAAATTTATTGTCTTAGAATTTAATGATTCAATGTAAATCTCGGTATCGCAATTAAACTTAATCTCATTAATTAGAAAGTTCATTAAAGAGAACAAAATCTTCAATTAACCCACTGCTCTTCTTAGGGTTTGTTTGACCGAGAAAGAAATTTCTATGAAGTTCAAAATCACATGAAATGAGGAGAGAGGTCCATGTTTTGTTGAAGATTTTCTATCCAAAATCATGGATTTTTCATTTCATGTGATTTTTCATTTCCTCAATTTAAAAAAATTTATAATTACCTAGAGGGGGCTAGGTAAAATAATCTCCCCCGTTTAATTCATGTGAATTAGCGTTTAACCAAACATAATTTATCAATTCCCATGATATGAGAATTTCACTTCCTATATTAAACCAAACGATCACTTATCTAGCCAATCCATTTCAACGAGTTGATTCTTAATGGAATTAATCTAATCACTAATCATTTTGTGCAAACAGAATTTTATAAGTAACGAAAAGTTTCGCTAGATCACTCCTAAACCGGAAGGTGGTAGTGTGGTACTACCACTCTACCAGTACGTATTCTTTGGTGGAATGGCTTTTGTGTGAAAGTGGGCACTTTTGTATGGTGCGCGGTGGCCCAAATATAATTTTGGGCCATTAGATTTGTCGTTTTTTCGCTTCGTGGGCTCATACTAATCAAACTACGCAGCTTATTTCATGACAAATACATTCCAAAGTTTCCTTTTATAAAATAGATTCCAAAGTTGTAAACTATACTCCTATTAAATATTTTTAAAGAAATATTATATTTTTCAAATTAACAATGGAAACGAACCAATTTTAATTTTTTTTAATCAAATATAAAAGGTTAATAATGTACGATGGATATGCGCGCACTATATACATAATATAATGAGCACCATGTTATTAATAGTAATTAATTACATGATAAAGTTTTCTGTCATTTTCAATTCATGCACGGTTCTGACATTTCTTACGATTGATGCGTGTCTTTTCAAAAAAATTATACTCCCGATTCTATATATGTACATAAAGTTCGTTTGTATTTGATTAGGTATTTAGGTTAGTTTTTGATTAGCCTTGTATTTAAGTTTTAACGTGCATGAAAGTGCAACACTCTCCCGAAGCTTTGTGGGGTTAATTGGATGAATGTCCTTGTCCAATTTTCCCAAAAATTAAAGTGAGAACATGAAAAGAAAATAAGATTTTAATTAGTTGTTACGTACTAATACTATGCATGCATGTCAAACAAATAACAAATTGAAGTGGGACATTTGGTTTTATTATTTTGATGTCATCTATCTATCTAAGAAGGAACTCCACTTTAGATGCTTTAAATTTTCTTCTTTTTCTTAAAAATGTAGCCAGAATTTTTGTCAGTAAGAGCTAAATTTCTTTGGGTAATTTTTTTTCTTACAAAAAAATTCATGACGAAGGTAGGAATTTTTTTTTTCCATAAATATAGAAAAAAAATTTGTATTTTTCTATATATATAAAAAATATATATATTTTTTCATAATATTTTATATTTTTCAATATAAAAAATCATTTTAACATATTTTATATATATAAAAAAAATTAATCTACTTTTTTTTACCAAATAAACTAGTTTTTAACAAATAACCTAATTTTTTTACTATTATTTATAAAATTTTTTTTTTTAAAATTTCAGTGGGAACTACAACCCCCATTAGACACCATGTAAGTGCGCCCATGCTTGTAAACGAACTTGTTGAGTATGATCGATTTGTGAGGTGAAGATACCATAACTAGAAGTTTGAATTGATGAATGAAAGGTTCATATAACTTTACCTAACGTAAAAATTAATTAATTGTACATTGACAGTTATCATATACCAATATTTTCCGGCCCAATACTAGCAATTTTTTTTTCCTATTAGTGGTTCAATTTTATGGATGAATTTGATCTCATAAAAATATACGTTGGAAGTAAAATCACTACTATAGTACAAGTGTACAGCCAGTAGACCTATCTATATTCATAATATTAAATTGTATATGCATAATTTTAAATGCAAGTATTTATGATTTTGGATTGCATATTTTTTTTTTTAAGTTACATACTTTTATGTAAATACTAATTTATTAAAAATATAAATATGCAACTCAATAAGCATGGTAAAGAGATAAAAAATTATAATTTTTTTTTAACTACAGTTATATAAAAATATGTTTTAAAAACATGAATATAGTGTAATAGAAAAATATAAATATGCAACCCAACAAAACATATACCCTCATTCAATTCAAAACACATACATATTACATATACAAATCAATATCATATTTTACAATTTTTTATTTATATCTTACTAGAAAAGTAAATCCACGACCAAATGACTTGCAATTTGGCAACAAACAACACCCATTTTTAAATTAAAATTCTATTATTTCCCTAATGAATAATTTTTAAATTTATTTTTAAAACGAATGAATAAAAATATATGAAATGGTGGATATTATGGAGTAGATAAATTATTTAGAAAGTCGAGGATATTATAGATTAGAGAATTTTATTTCGTTCATGACCAATAGAAGTGTCAAATTGTGTCACATATTGACGATCGGTAACAAATAACATGGAGGACGGTAATTTTTCAACACACCACGAATCAAAATTTTGCCCCACAATTTTTACAGCGGCAAAAGATCAATTAAGTAAAAAAGCAAACCCATGTTAGTAAATTGCTAATTAGATAGATTCCCTTCAATCTCATGAAATATCAGCTTCGCGATTCTCACATCCATCTCCCCTGTTGCCTCCTCTTCCTCTGCGCCATCGTATCCTCTTCGTCTTCGCTCCCTTCGAATTTCTGCCCTATAAGCTTCGCCGCCGCCGCCGTCGGAGAAGCCGAGGAGATCGAGATCGAAAGCTCCGTGTGCGGAGACGACATGTCCAAGGCCCGCGTTTATGCTGATATCAACGATCTTCGCCCGAGGGAGTACTGGGATTATGAATCGCTGACTGTTCAATGGGGGTAATAGAAATCTCGAAACCGAAATTCAAATCCTTTGCTTTTTTTTGTGTTTGATTGTTTTATGTTTGAATTCTGCGGAGGATTAGATTCCTCTTGGTTTTAGATTGGAAATAGGTTTTATCATGTTTAGGCTAGTTCGAATTGAGATCAGAATTGCAAATTTGGGAAATTTAACGGAGATGAGGTGGATTTTGTCCATTTCATGAGCTAGGGTTTATGTGTACGGTTGAATGCGGAATAGCTTAGATGTATTTTATGCAATGTTAAAAGAAGCCTTCTGTTGAGTTGAAAGTTGTAATAATTGGTGTACCTGTTACAAAGAGAAACAGCAAATTTGAGCTTTTGGAACTAATAGTGCTGAAAATTGAATGTTACTAAGCTATTACTATCCAGCAAAGTAGCTGTATTCAAATCCTTTGCTTTTTCTGTTGATTATTTTCTGTTTAAATTCTTTGGAGAATTAGATTCGTCTTGATTTTAGATTGGAAAATAGTTATTTTTTTCATGTTTAGGCTAGTTCGAATCGAGATCAGAATTGCAAATTTGGGAAATTTAACGGAGATGAGGTGGATTTTTTCCATTTCATGAGCTAGGGTTTTATGAGTACGGTTAAATGTGGAATAGCTTGGATACAATTTGTGCAATGTTAAAAGAAGCCTTCTGTTGAGTTAAAAGTTGTAATAATAGGTGTACCTGTTGCAAAAAGAAACAGCAAATTTGAGCTTTTGGAACTAATAGTGCTGGAAATTGAATGGTACTAAGCTAGTGTTATGCAGCAAAGTTGCTGTATTCTTGATTTTACTTCTTGCTACCAGCTGCAGTTCATGTTTCTCTTTAAAATTTATGGGAAGTTTTCTCATTGTCTGATTGTTACTTTTCTTCTGCCATAAATTAGTCATCTTACCTATGTGCTGCCTGTTTGTTGATATTTTGCAGTGATCAAGATGATTATGAAGTTGTGAGGAAAGTAGGAAGAGGAAAGTATAGTGAAGTCTTTGAAGGCATTAATGTAAATTCTAATGAACGATGTGTGATCAAGATCCTCAAGCCTGTAAAGAAGAAGAAGGTTGGTTGTTTTTTCCACATCATTTTCCTAATTGCATTCTAGGCACTGTTTTGTATCATAGTGGTAGTGTTTTCAGATCAGGAATGTCATTTTTCCCTATATTACGTCGTAACATTTCTTAGATGGCTTCTTGTTTGTTTTTGGCAGATTAAAAGGGAAATTAAGATACTTCAAAATTTGTGTGGTGGGCCAAACATCATAAAGCTGTATGACATTGTGAGAGATCAGCACTCTAAGACACCAAGCTTGATTTTCGAGCATGTCAATAGTACAGATTTCAAAGTCCTGTATCCGACATTGACAGACTATGACATACGCTACTACATCTATGAGCTTCTGAAGGTAAACGTCATGGAAATTTAAATAGTTAGTATGCATGAAGATGTGATTGAAACCTTTGATGCTTTTTTTCTCCAGCCAATTCCTTTGACAGAGGATAATAGCACAAGAACAGATTATTTAATTGATGTGATATTGCAGGCCTTAGATTACTGTCATTCACAAGGCATAATGCACAGAGATGTCAAGCCTCATAATGTGATGATAGACCATGAGCTGAGAAAACTCCGCTTGATAGATTGGGGCCTTGCAGAATTTTACCATCCTGGGAAGGAGTACAATGTTCGTGTAGCTTCAAGGTAATTGATCCTAAACCATCTTTTCTTAGTTTAGAGATTTCTTAATTAGATGTATCAGAATTGTTTGTCCTATTTCATCGGTGGTTTGCTTACATGTTCTTAATATTTCTAATCCAAAGGGCATTCATGAAGTTGGAATTGTAATTTTTTTACACAGGAATTGTAGCTGTTTCATAATACAGATTGCATTAGGCTTGACTAAATGAAACCATAGACTAAAATTTTCAGCAATTAATAGAGTGGCTGTATATCTAGGCTAAATTTATATCAGTACATTCATGCTGAAACAAAGCTAACTTCATACAGATATGCTGAAAATTCATACCTCCTGGCTGAGTGTCATGTTGCATTTTTATCATTCTTATATTTGAAGTTGTACAATGGATGTTTTCCAGTTGATTTCTCTGTCTTTATTCAGATATGTTGTTGTAGTTAATAATGAGAGTTCTTCTCTTTCTTTATAGATATTTCAAGGGGCCGGAACTACTTGTTGATCTACAAGACTATGACTATTCATTGGACATGTGGAGCCTTGGCTGCATGTTTGCTGGGATGGTATGGATCGATAATTATTGTTCGTAAATACTTAAATTTTATGGTTTTCAAATTTCTAATTATTACCTTCATCTAGATATTCCGCAAGGAACCTTTCTTTTATGGACACGACAATCAGGATCAGCTTGTTAAAATTGCTAAGGTAAGCTGCTTTCAGCGTGAACTGATACAATAGTTTGTCACATTGTATTAGCTTTGTTTTGATCTTTCATTTACATTCAGGTCCTTGGAACTGATGAATTAAATGCATACCTGAAAAAATATCGCTTGGAGCTTGATCCTCAACTCGATACACTTGTTGGGAGGTTTGTATTCTTGTGAACTATTGTTGAAATTGAATAGAGCCCTATCATATATAATCAAATTGAGCTCATTTGTATCTTAAATCTACACTCACAGGCACAGTAAGAAGCCATGGTCAAAATTTGTTAATGCAGACAATCAGCATCTAATTTCTCCTGAGGTTACTACAATTCCCTTCAATTTCCAATTCCTTTCTTTCATAAAAATCAGTAGAAAAATTGATTAAAAACTTTTAAGCTATGATTTTCTGCAGGCTATTGACTTTCTTGACAATCTTCTTCGGTATGATCATCAAGACAGGCTTACAGCAAGAGAAGCAATGGTAATCCTATATAATGCCATCAAACTATATATCTATCAATTTCTGTCATTTGATACAAGTTCTTAGCTTTGATTCTTATTTTTGTTTGTTGTGTACCTTTGTTACAGGCCCATCCTTATTTCTTCCAAGTGAGAGCAGCGGAGAGTAGCCGAATGCGTACACAGTAGAGCATCATCTGTCACTCTATCAGCAGTACGCATGCTTCAATATATTATCTACATTGTACAAGCACTTAAAAAACATGTTTTTTTTTTCTTTGTTCTGAAATGATTGTCATTTTAGTCTATGACATGAGCTGTTGAGATATTTAATCATTAATCTAAAACAATATAAATGTTTTCTCAAACCAATGATTTATTACAGATTTACTTTATTTATAGCCAATGGTTAAAAGAGAATTTGTATAGTTTTGACCAGTTTTTTTTTAATCACAAAGAATTATTCATTGCCTTACATTATTTTGGAAACAACTTGAAATACTCCTGCCAGAAGCAAAAACACATTTCATCAGCACTCAAAATTGAAACTGGTCATTGATTTTGGCCACTACAGAGACATCCTATATCACAATGTGTTGTGTCATCATCATTCAACTCTACATAAACTTATTGCAAAAATCTATGAACAACAAACGTTGAACAAACTCTAGCAGCTCAGGACACAGAAGCTTAATCCAGTAAGTTGAGAGGATCCACATTGGCTCTGTCAAGTACCTATCACCCCTGCACACACTCCTTACAATCGCCTCCGCGCACACTTCAGCCTTCTCCACCGGAAATCTTGTTTTCTTCACAAGCTAAAATTTTTCACCATACAATAACAACAAAAAAAACCAATCAACGACAGAAAATTTACCATAAGAAAAAGTTCTTGGTCAGGAGTTCATCATACATTGATCCACCACTCATTAGTGGCATGTCCTGCATCGTTAGCGGGCAAGTTCTTGCTAATGGTGGTGATTTCGGATTCTACAACTCCAAGATTCACGAGCGTTATCTTAACATCGCTTCCAGCTTCAACCCTCAACGCTTCAAACAGGCTCATCAGCGCACCTTTACTTCCCTGAAATCGGGATTACATATAATCAGCATCATCGCCCAGTAAAGTCCCGCTCCAGCAGGATTTGGGGGTCAAGATGGGGGGCATCCATAACCTGAACATGTCAGGAGGATGCGCCCCAAAGACCCAAGGAAAACTAAAATTCAGCTATGTGACAATAATAACTGAATGTCAATCAAAATAATCATCAAGGGTTAAATATAGACGCTTTGAGCAGTACACTGTAAATACAAAGCCTGGGAGACGGAATCCAATAGATAGCTGATGACACTACTACGATCTTTCCTTTACTTTCGCGTAGGTGTGCCATTGCTGATCTTGTTGTGTGGACAGCACCCCAGAAGTTTGTATCCTGCACTTGTTCATGAATTAAACTTTAGCAAGCTAGATCACCAAAGCAAGTTCATATTTACACATGGTTTCTTGGATATAGATTTAGTTCATAAGCATAATAGTGGAAGTGAAAAGAGTCAAAACATTTGAAGAACAAGAAACTGTACCATGATGGAATTCATCTCTTGGATATCAGAATACTCTTCCAAGAATTTTGATGTAGTAATACCAGCATTATTCACCAAGTGATCCACTAAAAATAATCCAGGGTTATGCAATTGTTCAACCACACATATAAAGCAAACATTTCAAGAAGAAATCAAAAGAATGATACACACACACACAAAACAAAAATCTGATTCAACCTCTTCCAAAGTGAGTGAGAGTTTCTTGGACAATTTTCTCACAGTTTGCAGGTTTAGAAACATCAGCACAGATGACAAGAGTATCAGGAGAACCCAACTTCTTTGCCTTTTTCGCAACAACAAGAAGACGATCTTTCCTCCTTGCAACCAGCGCAAGGCGAGCTCCTCTCTTGGCATACTCATATGCAAGATGCTAATTAACAACACATCAAACATAATTTGTATTAGTTTAAGCTATGAAGATCCAGTTTGTCTTGTTTTTTTTTTTCAACCTAAATGGCTAAATTACCTCGCCAATGCCAGAGGAAGCGCCTGTGATGAGGACGACTTTACCCTTGACATCTTCAGGAAACGAAGACCTTACAAGGAAGCTGGAGATCTTGAAAAGCCAGTATGGAGGCAAAACCAAGCACATTAGCAGCAAAGTTAGTGGCAAGAATACAATGTTCAGCAATGATTGTATGGTATTCATGTTTTTTTATGATTTTTTTTTTCAATGAGATTGTTCCATTGTGTTTGTATGGTTGGGTTTAATTTATGGTAGTGACTATGAGCTGCCCAACCCAGAGGGATGTGTATTTGCAGCATCTGATAACGACGATTGGCAAAGGTGGGTTGTAAAGAGCTCAATCAGTGTTCTAAAAAACGCTAGGCGGACCCTAGGCGGGGAGGGACCACCTAGCGCCTAAACGGGCTAGACGGGCTAGCATCTTCCAGGGCCTAGACAAATATACAATTGAATAGTAGGGGCTGTAAATGCTTACCAGATTAAAAATAAAGGCAAGCAATAGCAGGTACCTTCTAGTTAGTTACATGTCACCTTCAACACGTTAAAAATGCTTACCAAATCAAAAATGAATAGTAGGTACCTTGTAGGGGCTGAATAGTAGGAGCTGAAAATGCTTACCAGATTAAAACTAAAGGCAGACAACTAGTAGTTACCGTGTAGTTGCATGTCACCCTCAGCATGTTACATGTCGGCCTCAACAACAAACCAAATATCTGATTTCTTTCTGGGTTTTTAGGGGATTGGGAAATACAAGCTCAACTTTAGTTGATCAAAATTTCTACTTAATTATATTAACATCTACTTATGAGATTCAAATTCAACTCATATAGCACTTTTTGACAACTTCTGTTCACAGACTCAAGTATAAAGACCAAGGAGCTCAGCATAAAAATCCAAACACAAGTGTTACAAAGACCTAAACATATTTGCTAAACTTTTGTAATTCATTACATAACATCTCAATATAGACGGCTCTTTATAAATGAAAATGCAAAAGCAGAACAAACCGTAGCTACTCATTATTACAACAGACAAGAAAAATCAGACGAAATTTTAATATCCTCAGAAGAAACTACATGCTGATTGCCTGCAATGACAAATTTTGACCAAGGTTTTCTGCTACGCCTGTGTGTAGATTAAACATATAACGAATGAAGTACATTCTCTACGTGCTATCAATAACAAAAACAAATGGCAAGGTTCTCTGCCTAGTAACAAGAGACCAACACCATTTACATCCTACATACTTTGGATTCTCTGGCCAATGATTCCATGTCAAAAATAACGTCCAAGGCCAATCCCATCCTACATTACCTGAACTGCTGCTGGTGCGGATGTGACGGATGAGGGGCACTGCCTCCTGTTGCGTAACTAATGTAGCTAGGCGGCGCCCCAACGCCATATCCCGCATTTCTTGTGGCATCATCCAACACATAATAGTATGCTTTCTGATCATTACCCACATGAGCAACATAACCACCTTGGCTTGCATTAGCATTAGCATAAGCATACCTCTCTTGTGTCTCGGGAACAGCATAAGCAACACCCTGGCTTGGATTCGGATTAGCATAAGCGTACCTCTCTTGTGGCTCGGGAACAGCATAAGCGTACCTCTCATGTGGCTCGGGAACAGCATAAGCAGCAGCCTGGCTTGGATTCGCATTAGCATAAGCGTACCTCTCTTGTGTGTCGGGAACAACATAAGCAGCAGCCTGGCTTGCAACTGGGTAACTGTATGCATGTGTAGTAGTAGTAACAGTAGAAGAAGAAGCCCCTTCGTTTAGGTGGGGAATGTGGGTATGTCTTGGAATATTACCAATTCTGCCGCTATGGTGCCTCTGGAATCCGCCATTTGTTCTCGGCTTCTTTGGCAGGTTATGTGACGGTTTGTACTTGCCTGCTTCACCATTAGTCCTCTTTTTGTCAGAATTAACCCTTGATTTCTGCAGCTGTGTGATTCTTGACTCAAGTGCAGCGAGAGGATAGTCAGCTTGAAGATTGTAGTCCTTGACGCACTTAACCACACTCTTCAATGCTGTTAGTTCCCGTGTATTGTATTCAGCCTGAATAGTGCAAATCTATTAATAGCACATCATTTGCAAATCCATTACTATGACTGTATCATTTAAGGTATTAAAAACAAACCTGCAAAGAAGCATCTCTCCCGAACTTTGCAGGCCTTCCTTGTGTGTTCCTCCTAACATCTTTCAAGTGCGCCATTAAGAGTGGGACAGGAGGGTATGCATCAGACAGTTGGAAGGCTTGAACAAGATGGACTGCATCTATCAGTTTCCCATCGTTGATCAACGCCTCAATAATTCCTGAAAAGGGGCAATAGGGCATGAAACTCATTTAATAGTGAAGTAGGACCAAATATTCAAGAATAAAACAAAACTTCCATAAAATTGTCATGGGCAATGGACATGAAACTAGAATGACATCTCTCGTGTATGGTCAAGCTTCACAGACCCATCACAGGTCAGTAAGTTTTTTAAGAGGACCAACCTGGCATTTTTTCTGTCAAGCCAAGGGAAAGGCAGAGCTCAGTAGCCTGCCTGTCACCACGAACTAGTGCAAGAACAAGCTTGCAGAGTTCGTCCTGATCAAACTCAGACCCGATCCTAAAAGTTGCAACAAGCCTCAAGAATCCCTCTATTTCAAGTGAATTTTCATTTCCACTGGCAGCATCATTGCCTTCAACAACACCTAATTTAGCCATCCACTCATCAGCAATTCCCTTAGCTTCCCCTTTGATTTCAAGATTCAAATAATTATTATCCACACATGAGCCAGCCTTTGCCAACACAGTAGCCAAGGCCTCTATGATTACCAAACAAGATCGACGTATACTACTATTGGCCGAAGAGAAGAATCTCTTCAGCAAGTCCAGCACCAAACGGGCTGGTTCAGATGCACTAGATAGCGCAGCAGAGAGTTGACTCTGGACAGCAGAAAGGTCTTTTAGGTTCTCCATTATAAAGTCGAGAAGCCCATTAGCATCCATCAGCTTACAGGATTGTATCAGACCTTCTGTATTATCAACCACATCATGGAGAGGAGCACTTTCAACATCAAGAGAGCTACTTACCTTGTTTTCATTTTCATCAGCCAATTCAACAGGTTCTGTTGATTCTGGTAAGTGCTTTGCTTGCGCCTCAACAATGGCAGCTACTGTAGCATCCTTTAGTTCCTGAATGTGATCCAACAAATCCTGCTCTTTGGCACCCACCATTGCTTCTCGCTCAGCTATAACTCTTCGAATCTCAGATTCCTTCTTGGCAAAGTCCTCCTCTTTCACCTTTAGGTCTTCGAGCTTTTTCTTCACCATGGACTCCATTTGATGAAAATGATTTTCAATATACTCCCATTGTAAATTGTGGTCTGAACCATCCTTGTGAGCTTCTAATTTCATATATGCCTCTTTGAGTTGTTGTATAAGAGATGAAGCCAGCTCAACAGAAGAAACCAAGTCATTCTCTGCAACCTGATCTACAACGTCCATTCTAGAACATATATTCACAAAGATACAAGAAATATCATAAATTCAGTCAGGAAAGCTCTTAATGTAGATAATACATCACTAGTCACTACTATCAATTATTGATGAATTACAACAAGCATAAATCTAGCATTCCACAAGAAAATTCATAGAATAGTCGAATGTTCACTACAGCGTCACAAATTCGCATTGAATAGTCGAGCACCTAATCGTTGCTAAGTAAGATTGCAGCATTCTCTTAATTCTACAGCATAACTATCCCTCTCCAGCACATCAAAACAATGGAGGGAACTACTGGAATGCTAACAAGGTTGAGCTGAAAGCCGCAACCTCCATAAATCATAATCCGAAACTGCAAAACAAAATTGACTAATCACAACTCAAGACAGTGTCAACAACACTCCATTACCGCCTCCTTTGTTCAGAAGCATCCTAAAGGCGAACAGAAGCCGCGCCTTGAACACCAAACAATCAAATTATTCCCTAAATTCCCCAAATTAACAACGAAGACCAGTTAATCAGCTCAACTCACTTGTACACGAAACAAAAGCCTTAAAAATTGAATAAATAAATCTCAGAAACGAATTAATTTGAATAAAAGGCCTTGAAAATACTCCTTTTGGGGAAAAAAGAGAAAACAAAGCACATTTCAACAGAAGCCCAGACTTCTAAGCGCAAAATGAAGCAAAGAATGGTAACTGATCATTGCAAATCGATCGGTCGGCTAGCAAAAATGATAATTGGGAAGGACAATAAAGCAGGGAGAATAAAAATCGCACCTTTGACGAATTGGAGCCTGTTAATACGAACCCTAAACGGAGAGACAACGAGGAAGACGATGATTGATTTGCAATCAGAGAATTTGAGCGCTTCTTGGGAATCGTTGACGCCTGTAAATACGAACCCTAAACGGAGAGACGGCGAGGAAGACGAATGGCGGTCAGATTTCCAATCAGAGAATTTGAGCACTTCTTGCCTTCTTGGCAAACGTGGATATATTTTCACATTTTTATTCGACAAGTTAAAAATGTGTTCTTTTCTTCTTTTTTTCGGAAAGTATCACGCTTCGTGAACCGTGGTTCTTCATTAGAGATTTAGAGGTGCTCAATGGGTGGATCCGACCTAATTTACGGGTCGTATGTTGACCTCTTAAAACCTTTATTGACCCGCGACCCAACCCGCGAGTTGCGGGTTTTGCGGATCGGGTCGCAGGTTGACCCGTTTGACACATATAAAGGCAACTCCACATATCCAAAAATAGGGGTGCTTAATGGGTTTACCCAACCCGACCCGCAAGTAATATAATAGATTTTTTACTCTTTAATGAAATAAAGTATACATTACACTTAGAGCTGCCAAAAGCTGACCCGACCCACAAACCCGACCCGAACCGTCCGAAAATTTGAACCCGAAACCCGAAGTGAACCGAAACCCAATAGACCCGCAACCCGTTGGGTTGACCGATTTAGTATATTTATAAAATGTATAAAATTTATTTTAAAAAATATAATATATTTTATTATTAAAATACATAAAAAATAATACATATTTTAATTAAATATTATTATTTAATTAAAAATCTATTTTAATAATCATAAAAAATTCTATGTTTTTGACCCGCTCAACCCGACCCGCCCGAAAACCCGCATCAACCCGACCTGGTTTAACCCGTAATGACCCGAACCCAACTCAACCCGAACCCGAAATGACCGAACCCGACCGACGCAACCCGATCGACAGGTCTAATTACACTCTTTGAAATTTTTGCTGACACATTCAATTGATAATATTGCCTTTGTAATATCAACTGCAAAAGCACATACTGATTACTGAGTCCACAAAATCTCAAATTACAACCATGTTGGGCCCTTCTTTCACTCTTTTTTCTCCTAAGCAAATAAGAGCTTTACATTCAACACCTCTAAATTAATACAAATCCAGCCCTCTTGTTTAGTAGTACCACACAACATTGAACACCAGTTAAAACTTAAAAGGCATATTTTCTCTAAACCAATTTGTACATAGATAAGCCCTTGAATCTTGCTCGTCTCTCTCCTAACAATTTCACAACGTAGGTTAAGAATCTCTTAGTTCAGTATGCTCACGTCCACCTTAGAATTCCTGAAGCTCAACCACGACGAAAATGTCACACCCCTTGCTACAAGATACACTATGAACACAACATAACAAGTTGTAAATACAACGACTAAGGAGGTGAACAACGCTCCGGTAACTTCTGATGAGAAGAACTCGAGCAAAAGGTAGCCGTTGATCACTATAATTAGGGCAGCTACAAGCCATGAAGCCACCTGCAACAAACAATGCCAAGGACTCCTGTGTTATCTTACCAATTTCAAAGAAGAAATACAAATTACAGCACTGGCTCGGATTTGAGTTTTCAGTTTTTAGTTTTGACAAGTTAATTTGAAAACTAATCTGGGGGTCAAGATGGGGGCACCCATAGCCTAAATATGTCGGGCGAATACGCCCGAAAGACTTAAGTAAAACTGAAATTCAACTATGTGACAATAATAACTTTGTGACAAACAAGAATTAGGATCAAGTACCTTGGTAAGAGGGCCAATTTTGAATGCACCCATGATTTCTTCCTTAGAGACCAAACAAAGAAGAGGGATGATAGCAAAAGGGATCTGAATTGACTGTAAAACATTCAGCCATTCATTTAGAGCATCAATCATGTCATCTGAGGTGTCAAAGACGAGGGCAACGATAATGGTTGGGATTATAGCACAGCTTCGAGTGATCAAAGCTCGTACCCACTTCTTCAACCGCAAATTAAGAAACCCGCCCATGATAAACTGCCCTGCATAGGTTCCAGTGATCGTACTGCTTTGTCCGGCTGCAAGAAGGCCAATAGCCCAAATGTAAAGAATAGGAAACAACCCGCCTCCATACTTTTCTTGCAAATAGTAACCTGCGTTTGAAAGGCCTATGGAATCCGCCAGTGTTGTGCCATAGAACGACTTTGCAAAGACGGCTGTCACAAAGAGATTGATGATGAACGAGACGAAAAGGGCGATTGTGGATTCGATTGAGTAGTAGTTTACGGCTTCTTGGACTCGCCCTCTCTTTGACCGATCAATCTCTCGGGATTGAACCAATGCTGAATGTAGGAACACGTTGTGTGGCATAATGATGCAGCCTACAACTCCCACTGCTTGCTGGATTGTTTTGGAGCTCAATTTCGGGACAACAAGACCTACAATGGTAAATTTGGTTATGGTGTGTGTTAAATAATGGAAAAGGGTTCCTTCACAAGAGAAAACGGGTTAATTGGGGTAATACCAATGAGAAGCTCCGTGCCATTAGGCTTTGTTTCACCAAACATCCATGCAAATGAGAGTGCCATGGTTGCAATGAGGACTGCAAAAACTGCCTCTAGTTTCCTCACACCATAGTTTTCTAGAAATAGGAATATGAAACTGTGTAACAGATCAAGAAAAAGTGTCCATTTTAGCAGATCAAAATCTTGAATTACGCAGGTTGCATTAGCAGATTAGAATTAGGGTCAAAAACCATCTCAATCCTACTTATGACTAAACATAAATCTCACATCTTAGACCAAATTGAGCAAATGACTATATAGATCACTATTCAAATCAGTAAACTTCAGAACTCTCATTCAATCATATTTCTGAACTTGATTTCCAATTAAAGCAATTTCTACCCTTCTGAACCCACATGTAGACCCACAAAATTGCAAGACATGACAGATACTGGTTCTGCACAATATGCACTCACCATCATTGTACTTACATACATTGCCCAAAACAGTTTTTAGTTAAAAATAATAGAAAAGACAACAGTACACTTGTCATTAATATGATAAATGACCTTGCTTTTAGGATTTATTACACCAAACTACCTGTACAAAAAGAAACTACACATAACTACCAGCTTTGGAATCCCTTACAGAAAATAATTTTTTCGCCTAAGTTGGATGATTTGGTATTATTTTCTTCCATATGTGCGCTTTTATGGAAAACAAAATTGTGCTATCCAGTTGATTCTGTGTAGGGAATTGTAAAGGCTATTGGGTGAAAATAGAGTATGGCCAACTGGAGTAGTACTCTAGTTGATGGTTTTCTGCAACATGTATACAAAATGGCGGCTAAATGCAAATTCAACTGAAAGTATGGGCCAATTTTTCAAACTACAGAAATCAGCAACAGGACAAAGACTCGTTATATTATTGATAGGGTTAAAACAGATCATAATCCAAAATCAGCAACGAGAATCAACAGCAAATCACTCCAATTTCCACTAATTAATCATCAATTGTAAAGGATATTAGGTAACAATGGTGCATGGCCAACTGGAGCACTCTAGTGGATGGTTTTCTGCAATTTGTATACAAATGGCGGCTAAAAGCAAGTTCAACTGAAGCATGGGCCAATTTTTCAAACCACAGAAATCAGCAACAGGACAAAACACTCGTTCAATTGATAGGGTTTTAACAGATCATAATCCAAAATCAACAGCAAATCAGTCCAATTTCCACTAATTAATCCCCAATCAAAGCTCAAGACCAACAAAAAGTTCGAAACTTTACCAATCAGCAGCGGTAATCAAGACCCCAGACCAAAGGGGCAAAACCCCATGGCTGAGGATCTTAATCGCAATGGCGCTCCCAATAACCTCCTGAATATCGGCACCAATCAGCGCGAGCTCCGCCATGGCCCAGAGCAGAATCCGGGCCCAATTAGGGTACTCGAGGCGACAAAGCTCGGCCAGGTGGCGGCCGGTGGCGACTCCGAGCCGAGCCGATAGAAGCTGGATGAGAAGGCCCATGGCGGTGGCCCACATTAGAAGCCATAGCAGAGAGTAGCCCGCAATTGCCCCCGCCTGGAGATCGCCCTCCAAATTGCCCGGGTCCAAGAACGCGATGCTCATCAGAAAGCCCGGCCCGGTGAAGAGCCAGAGCTTCTTCCATGAAAACGGCGGCGTTTTGTCGTCGTCGTCGTTGTAACCGACTCCGATTACGTGGACTTTCTCGCTGGCGTCGTAGGCGGTTTCTTCTGATGATGATGATAATTCGTTTTCCGGGGAAGCTCCGAGGAGGGGTCGGGCCGGGTCGGAGTACGGGTCGGGCTTGGGATGGGATAAAGCCATGGAGAGAGTTGGTTGAGATTTTGGGATGGTGTGTGGGTTTTGTGTGAGTTGCGTTGCGTATGGTATTTATTCCCAAAAATGGAGAGATTTTGTTATGCAAAAAGGAAAGTGAAAATGGAAAAGGTATCGAATTATTGTTAAATTTGGGGGTGAAAATGAAATATGGCTGATTTCAAAATGCAGCTTATACTTTAAGCTTTTACCTGTCGGAAAAATGACTCAAAATAATCTTAAGTATCAACTTTCAACCAAAAATAATTCAAAATTTGAAAATCACCATGCAAACTATTGCAATATTAACCAAAAATGATTCGAACTCATTTTCCGATGAGTTTTCCGGAGGAATTAATGATGTGGTGATCAGATATATTTTAAACAAGCGTAAAATATCAAGTTGTTATGTCAAATTTTCGATCGCTATATCAATGATTCCTCTGGAAAACTCGTCGGAAAATGAGTTTGAATCATTTTTGGTTAATATTACGATAATTCGTATCGTTGGTGGTGATTTTTAAACTTCGAATTATTTTTTATTAAAAGTTGATACTCAAAATTATTTTGAGTCATTTTTCCCTTATGTCCACTAGATAAAGACAAACTTCTTGATTCGTCAAGTGTTTTGTTGTTTAACTAGTACTTGCTTTTCTCTTCATCTTCTGGTGTTATTAGAGAATATATGTAGCATAGTTTATTTGAGAGATTTCGTGAACATAGTATACACAAGTTGACATTGGGTGCTTTGTTTTGAACAATATAGTAGACAGTTTATAGACTTTTTAACGCCTACAACATGTTTGGTAAGAGGTGAACCGAGGGGAGGGGGTGAGGGTGAGAAAATTAAAGAAAGGGAGAGAAAATTATAAAGGAAAATTTAATTGGTACATTGTTTGGTTAGAAGGAAATGAGAGAGAGGAAAACTGAGAAATATTGTTTGGTTGGAAGGAAAAGAGAGGAAAATGGGTGTTTAATTAAGTACAAATTAATTGTAATTTTTTTTCTTTTTTTAAATAATCTGAAAGCTCTTTCACATTGGAATCAATTATCCCTCCCTTTCTTCTCTTTTTTTCTTTTCATTTACCTCACTCCCCTCCCACTTCCTCTATATTAAATTTAACCAAACAAAGAGACTAATTTACTCTCCCTTCCCTCTATAAAAATCCCCCCTTTTAGAACAGTGCATGCTACTAGTGCTCAGCAATGTAGTTCTGTTTGAGATCCTCATCTTTGCATCGTGTTTCTAATGGCGTGGAGTGCATGCGCATCTAGATACGGCAATTATAAGAACCTTGCGGAGTAATCGAAGGCGCTAGGTCTCTTTGAGGCGTTTGTTTGTATTTTACGGCCTAATCCGTTGGGATTTTGGTCCAGCTAATTGTACTCTCCCTTCTCTTTTCTATATAGTTTATCATATGGAAAAAATAGTCTTCAAAATAGTCATATTTTTGTGTCATATTCATATATAGATTTTATTTGAATTTCTAAATAGAAATCTGTGTAAAATAATATAGATATTAGGTGTTTATAAATCGAATTTTTATAAATAATTATTTAAAAATCTAACTAAATGAATAATAGGTTGACATGTGATAACTAATTTTTTTAATTATATATAAATATATATAGAGAGAGTTTTTGCATGTTTATTGAAAAATTTATTTATTTTTTAGGAATTTTTTCGTTATAAAAGAGATATTCAAATCGCTATAATAAAAAGAGAAGTTCGAACTTTCATTATATAATCGCGAATATCATCACCTATCAATTAAATTATCGAGAGTTGAGACTTTACAATTACTGTATTATTTTCAAAGATAAAGATGAGAATGAGTAGCAGGACCCATATATATCATGATATAATGGCTTCTTTTGTTGATAACAAGACAATATGAAGATAACAAGAGAATATGAGCATATGACATGGTACGTGATTTGTAAGAAGGTACAATAATTAAGTTAGATATGGCAAATTTCCAACCAATTCTTGTTTTTTTTTCGGAAAAGGGCAACCGATTTCATTATATCATTTTGCAAAACTAGTTTACACAATCAAATATTTCAAATTTCTGTTGTAAAATTTACCTTTGTTTTATAATGGTATTTACGTACATATCCTCTCCATTTCTCAGGTTAATGTAAGGATGGGTATATTGCGACCGCCCAAACCCTGTCCGAGACAAGTCCTCATTAGATTGTTGTTTATTTCACATTGTATACTTGACGTGCTATACACAAACAGTAACATATACATATACATACATACAACTAGAGATGTCAAAAACTCACCTAACTCGATCCGACCTGTCCGATAATTTTAGGGTTAAGATCCGAAAATTTGAACCCGAAATCCAAAATAAACCGAACCCGATAGAACCCGAAACCCGTTGGGTTGAAACCTGAAACTCGTTGGGTTGACCGATTAAATATATTTATAGAAATTTTTAAATTTATTTTGAAACTTATAATATATTTTATTAATAAAATAAATAAAAATAATATATTATAATTAAATATTATTATTTAATTAAAAATTAATTTTAATAATCATAAGAAAAAAAAAAAGAGATTTTAGACCCGTTGGTCAACCCGACCCGACCGAAAACACATTACAACCCGAACCGATTGACCTGTAACCCATAACGAACCGAAACCCGTTTTAACCCTAACCCGCCCGACCCGACCCGATTGACATGTCTACATACAACATTACAACCCATTAAATTATATCAATAATTACACACGAGTAAAAGCAATAGAACTACTAAAAGTTATCCTAATTTTTAAATGAAGAATGCTCTCTTAACACATTTGTAATATTTTTCACACATTATTAAATAGATTTCGATGAAATAATGAGTATACTGTAAATCGAACTTATACAAAGAGACAGCAAATGAGGATATACAAGCAATGGTCGTATTCATGATTCACGACCCTTCAGAAAAAAGCGTTTTGTCGTCTCGGGGAATAAAACGACGAGTTTTAGGAAAAAGTTAGAAAAGAGCGTGATGGAGCGTGGAGGAATAACGCCAAAGTGTGTGAGGTAGACGCCACAACTCCGCTTGTCCGTGTACTCCTCGTGCTGACTCGGGGCCCAGCCTTTCTTTTCTGTCCACTCGCCCTGACGCGCGTGTACTTTAATTGCGATTAGCGTAGCGAGTTATATTCGATGAACCCGCGCGTAGAGATCACGTTTCAGGGGAAAAGAGGGACGTGGGTGACTGGGAGAGTGGGCCAATTGGAAACATGCAACGTGGACAGATTCGAGTGGACAAAAAAGGTAAATCCAAAATTACCCCCACACAAATGGTAAAACGGTCGTGCAGGCGAGTCACGGAATCAACGTGAAAGACAAAATTTACAGAACGGTAAAATCTAGAATTTTTTTGGAGGCAGTTAGGCTGTGTTTGTTAATGTAGTTGATAAATTAATTAGAGTTAATAAATTAGTTAACTTACTTTGTTTGTTATTTGATTTAAAAATCAGTTAAAGTTT
Source organism: Fallopia convolvulus (assembly GCA_964016875.1). Taxonomy (NCBI): domain Eukaryota; kingdom Viridiplantae; phylum Streptophyta; class Magnoliopsida; order Caryophyllales; family Polygonaceae; genus Fallopia; species Fallopia convolvulus. Next base: position 58,089,484 of record OZ024726.1, read on the forward strand.
ATTATTTAGTTTAATTGAAAAAACTAGTTAAAATTTTGGATGAAAAATTAATTTAAATAATAAACTGTGTTTGTTATCATAATCTAGTTTTTTTGTTTTTAATCTACGGTTGATTTAAAAAATTCTTCTCCTCCACTACTTTCTCTCTCATCTCCACTACTTTCTCTCTCATCTTTTTAGGTAGAAATTTCTTTTCTTTTTTTTCTTTATCCAAATAAACTAGCATAAACTAGGCAATAAGCTAATTTTTTTAGCTTATCATTTAAACTAGTTTATTAACCAATTACTAGTTTATTTATGCAAGACAAACACAGTTTATGAATTTTTTTTAAACTAGTTCACGTTTATTAACTAGTTTATTAAGTTTAACAAACACATAGATAAAAAATTAGTTAAACTAATAAACTCTGTTTGTGCTTATAAACTAGTTTTTTGGATAAATTTTATGTAAGTTTTTGAAAATTACCTCTCAGCCTTTTTTTTCTCTCTCCTCTTCCCACATTCCCACTACTAATAAACTATCATAAACTAGTAAATAAGCTATTTTTTTGAGTTTATCATTTCAACTAGTTGATTAACTAGTAACTAATTTATTAATGCATAACAAACACAATTTTAAGATTTATTTCAACTAGTTTGAGTTTATCAATTAGTTTATTGGTCATTACAAACACATCCTACTTTTCTTGTTTAGAATACACATAGGCCCCGTTTGGTATGTTGTTGGAATCGGATTGGAATCAGGAATCGAAATGAAATCGGAAATCGGAATGAACCAATCCTGTGACATGTTGTTTGGTATGCTGTCGGAATGAACCATTCCTGAGAATTACAGTTTAAAATTTTGATTTAGACCTTATAATTTAGGGTTTATGAATTTTAGAATTTATTATTTAAGGTTTAGGAGTTTTAGGGTTTTAAGGTTTAAGATGAAAAGTTAATTTTTTTTGGAATGGATGATATCTTCCATTTTCTGTTGGAATCAACTTTGTTTGCAGTCTTGGAATGAGTCATTCTTGGGAATGAAATCGATTCCATATTTTGGTAAATCAAACAGTATACTGGAATCAACCATTCATGATTCCCATTCCTGATTCTCAGGGAATCGAACCAAATGAGGCCAGTATAACATTGGAAGGTGGCGTATTATTATTGATAATAAAATCAAGTTTAGGTCTTGTTTGACAATCTAAAAATATTAGTGTTTAGCTTATTGTTAATAAGATCAAGTTTTTATATTCGCCACATTCGAGGCAAACTGGATCGCCTCTCTATCAGGTTTGCCCCACATGGGGTGGTAAGAGGCATGGAGGATGTTGGGAGGTCTCAGATTCGATCCTTGCCTCCGTCCATACACTTGGGTGAAAAACCAAGTCTCACCATTTTTCCTACCACTATGTCGAGTCGGTCGGTGTAAGGCGATTTACCTGGTTCGTGCGCTTTGTCGGCTAGTTCACGGACTCAGGGTTTACCACCAAAGGTGGGTCCCTTGTTAAAAAAAATAAAATCAAGTTTAGGTCTTGTTTGGTAAACCTAAAACGCTACTCCATCGTTTAGCTTTTAAAATCTCATTTTAAGTGTTACTATGATGTTTAATATAATTAACAGTAAATGTATTTCTAGCGTTCAAAAACTTAATTTTTAGCATCTACTCTAAACAGCTTTTTGAAATTTAAACTATCATTTAAGATTTCTTTTTCATATCTACAATCAAACAAAAAGAAAAACTATAACTTTTTTTTATAAAGTATATGCCATACTGTATTTCATTATTTTACAAGTATAAGTTAAACTCAAAAATTATCTCAACCAAACACACATTAACATTTTGTTTTAATTACATTGTTACTTTCAATTACAGTGTCAATCGCTACAGTTATTATATATTATAGCTACAACTATCCGCTACCAATAGTTTTAGCAAACGGAGTCTTACGGAATATTAAACCAACCTAGCTATTGTTGAAACCCGAAATAAACCGCTCTATAAACGAAATTATAATAAATACTAACTCTCGGGATTCCGTACAACCAAATGGTTTTCGTACGTAGATTATTCCTCCTTCCCACCCTTCAGGTGATGGTTTTGTAATCCTCGTTACTATTAAAGCCATTTGGACTTTATACCGTAAATAACGCGATCTCGCTCGGAGATCAAGCATATCGAATCTAGGTATACGAAAAGATTCGTAACCCGGAGCGGTTTTTCGATCCTTTTTCAATTATCTTTCGATTCATACTTATAGCAAATTAGAGTTGCCTGCTTACATATATATTGTCAACGTGGGAAGTAAAACGAGTATGTACTTTCGTGCCAAATTTAGAAGAAAACCAATTGGTGATGACAAGGCTTACGTGGCCATGTGAAATGTTGTTTTTGTTTATGATCAAGGCTCTGTTTGGAACACCTAGCTGAAACTGGCAGCTGGAGCTGGAATCTAGTTGAAGCTAGAGTTGGTAGTTGGATTTTTTGGAGAAGCTGAAACTGAATTTATTAGCGGAATAAAAAAAAAAAGTGTTTGGCAAGTAGTAGCAGAATGGCAAAAAAAAACTAGATGAATTGACAAAATTACCCTTTAATAGAAAAATTAGAAATGCCCCTTGTGAACATGTGCACCTCACGTGGCTCTTTTTTCCCCCAATTTCTACTTGCAATTAGTTTCACAAAAGCTCAATTAGTTTCAGAATCGAAAGCTCAATTAGTTTCACGAAAACTCATAAATTACCTCCTACCGACCTTTGGGATAGCTCGAGCTTCAAAAATGCCGCTTGAGAAGTCGCCTTGTTGTCGCTGAATATCGCCTAAGACTCTAATCCATCAGATAGGTGAAGGTCAGGGACTACAAACTCAAGATTTAAACTTAGAAGCTCCTATAGAAAGCACTAACCATACCAATAACATATCTACTGCAAGAAATCAAAGGCCATTAATCCAAAAGCAAGGTTGAGAGATCCCAATGAGAAGCAAGATCGATAACACAACAACCTAAGAGGTAGTATCAGAAATACACGAACAAAAGATTGTATTTCTCCAGAGTAAGATCGAGATCAACATATATCTAAGATGACGAGAGATCCTACTAATGAAACTAGATGAATCCGATCTCCCGAACACCACAATTTCGATATGCAACAAACGATATGCTAAAGTTATAGCCATTAACAACATCAGATTTCAGATAATGCTTGAACCGAAGCACATATTCAATGATCTTCATCAAATTCGAGGAAAGCAAATGCACAAAGCACAACGGATTTCCAGCTAATCACACAACTCGAAATTGAACGGATTGGCAAATTGCCATAATTAAATGAAACATAATCCAACGACAAGACGTAGAAGCTCATGGATTCGTTTCAATACCTGAAATTCAAACAATCAAGTGACAAACGGAGAGAGAAAGAGGCGTACCTGGAAGGAGAAATGAAGATTACGATTTCTCCGGAATGAAGAAAATGGAGTGAGCTTGGAGAGACGATGGAGAGAGTGAGCTGTCGCCAAATCGCCGCTGGAGAAGAGGATAGCTCGAGCTAAGTTGTTGGGCTTGGCTTTTTTGGGGGATATTGGAGGGGTATCGAGGGTAATGAAAGGGGGAAAAAGCTAGCGTCCTCGCAAGAAGCTGGAGGGGAGGAGGGGGCGCGAAAACTAGCGTCCTCCCGCTAGCTTTCCCCGCTCCCGCTAGTTCGCTCATCTATACCCGAACACTGTCCCGCCACGCTCCCGCTGCGTCCTGCTCCCCCTCACGCTGGAAGACGCTGAGGTCCGAACGGAGCCCAAATCATAAGCACGAAATATACTCCTTGTTGAAACAGTGGTTGTTCCATGGTTTCTCTTAGTTTTGATGATAACAAACTTAGTTAATATAACTTGCTTCTACATGTAAGTGTTTTCAGGAAAACAGGTACATAGTCACGAGTGACGGAACATTGTGAGGAACGATGGAGGGAACGAGTGACAGATTTAGGAAGCGCGTCTCAGACAGAACGCGGCTTTATATTAATGGCAAGTTACCAGATCTTCTGCGAGCAATCTTCTACGAAAATATGACAGTTGTAGGTGGTTGCTTGAGGAGATCAAAGGAAGGATAAGATCAAACTTCACACGATCTTATCTAAGGAAATCCAAGATCATTCGGTTTTGGCAAGAATCAGCATGGTTGAGGATCCGAAATCACAAACAATACTTTCTCCTAATTGTGTGGGATTTGTTAAGTGGAATATCTGCGTAATTAGGCAAGAATTACATATGAGATCAGACTTGACATATCTTATAAATAGCTAGGGTTAAATAGTGGTTGTAGACGACGAACTTGAAGAGAGAGCTTTTCAAGTGTACGAGTGTGTGACTTTTTCCGGTGAAGAATCCACAAGTAAGTCATTAGTTTACTCTGTCTTAGGTTTACGCTTAGGGTTGTAGAAGTCTAGTTGGTTGAACTTTGGTTGGTGCCTTAGTTACTGAGAAACTTGACTTGCCTTGTAATCATTGAAACTTAATAAAAATATTCTATTGAAAATCCTCTGAGAAGGAGTCTCAAAAGTAGAGGTTTTTTCTTTCTACGACTTGGTGGTCGGACAGAAAGTTTTCCTCTCTAAATTCTGTGTTCTTATTGTTTATTTCCGCTGCCCAGAGAACATTACTAGTTCCCTGACTTGTTACTAACGCGTCACGATCCAACACTCCTTTTACACCCTGATCGTGTTGGGTATACTTTGACACGTATATACAACGCAACACTTTATCTCTTTTCTACTTTATATTTATTAATTCCCCCTTTATTATTTAGCGGTTATTTCGCGCACCATCAGCTATATTATATGATTAGTTAGATGGAGTTGAAGATTAAGATGCTGCGAATATGTTGAGAGGAATGGAACTCTAAAAAACTGTGCATTAGGGAAGTCGCACTTTAAATACTACTTATGCTGTATTTATGATTCATAATATGCTATTGATATCGAAAATCACATGCATGCATGACAGTTTAAGGTAGTGTGAATTGTGATGGTAAGTGGGGTTGAGTTGTAACTTGTATATATAATATTTTCGATTATAAATAAGATCACAAGTTGATAATATATATACTTTTAACTTTCTTAAGTTTTTTTTGGCAGAAACTTTCTTAAGTTGTGTATGCTTGTATTACACTACTATATTTTCAAATATACTCCCTCCAATTTATAATATAAGTCATTTTTTTGATAGAATGCAATGTAAGTCATTTTTAGTTTCAAAAAATATTTCATAATATAAGTAATTTTTTCAATTATTTAACGCTCTAAATTTTCTAAAATAGTCCATTATTTAATTTATTTCACATTTCAATGTCCATTGAAAATTAACATCAAACAAAAAAATGGATTATTTTTGGTATTGGAATTAAACATAATTATAGAGTATATTAAAGATTTAATTGCATGTGATAAAATAAACATCTATTGTATTTCAAGCATGTCTTAAAACTTGTGCAAATTGAGAAAATAACTTACATTGTGAAACGGAGATAGTAGAATTGTAATTAAAATTTATGAATAAAGTTATTAAATTTACACTATTAATTTTTTTATTAGGAATATAACTCTATTGGATTCGAACCGTATTTTCAGTTATTTTTTTTAAATATCGTAATTTCAATATGTGAAAATTTCCCCTCCAAGCCGCCTATAAATTACTAAAAATACCCTCCAAATTATTATTATCATTCTTATTTGTTTGACATCAAAATGAAAATAAAATAAAATGAAGAAGTCACTAATGTTGCAATTACGTTTGAACACTTCCTTGTGACAGAATATTCCAAATCTAATGAAAATTCACGTAAAGACACATATCATATGTGTAGCATTAATTTTACGGCTGCAAATTAATAATAGTGCAATTACATTCGAAAAGCACAAATGCAGCCCTGGAAAGCTACGAGCATGTATAATGCATGAAAGGTATGGATCAAGGCTTTTAAATTTTTAATAACTTAAAATTATTCAATTAAATTATGGTTAGTTAACTAAACTTAATTATATTCATGCACTTCTTATCGTTCTTTTATTCTTGGATAATTTGTTACGTGTAGGAGAATAACGAATCTGAGATGGCAAGTGAGTGATAATAACGAATTTGTTTGGATCGCATATTTAATGCATATAAGGCCCCGTTCAGATGTGGCGTCTTCGAGCGGAAGTGGGAGCGGGTTGTAGCGTCTCAGAGCGGCCGCGGTGTTCGACTGTTGCGGGCGCCAGTAGCGGAAGCGGAGGAAGCTAGCGGGAGGACGCTAGTTTTTGCCCCCTCCTCCCCCCAGCTTCTTGCCAACACGCTACCGAGCCCCATCAAAAAACCCCACTTCTACCCCTCGATACCACTTTTTTTTTATCCCCAAAAATCGATTCACTCCAAAACCTAGCAAGGCGATTTCTACCCCTCGAAGCCAGTTCGGCGACAGATCGACGACGTCTTCTTGAGTGGCGATTCCCGGTGAAGGTAAGTGCTCGATTCACTCGCTAGATCTATGTGGCCTCTGTATGTCGTTAGGGAGCTGGATATAGTTAGAACATATGAATTTGTTGTGTGTTTAAGCGATTTTATTGGCCTTCTTGTTGGGATTTTGATGTGCATCTAGGTATTGTTGGTTACTGTCGAGCATTCATGATAAGAGCTAGCTTTTCCTGAATTGGTTGTGCATATGATGATTGCAAATGTTTTGGCCTCATGAACATGAGGCCAAAATCAGGATTGGCGTTGATTAAAAATCTGATAAATGAGCTCCTTTTCCTGGATTGCAAATGTCGATTGCAAATGAGCTCCTTTTTGATGTTGATTAAAAATCTGGATTGCAAATGTTTTGGTAAACAATTGGCTTCCTTTTCCTGAACGAGTATGGCTTTCAGAATAACTTTGAGTGTATACTCCATCATGTCGCACTAAATTAATTTTAGAAGGTTTATTTGAGAACAACCATGATGCTTAATAAGAAATATTTTTCATATAAATGTAGATAATAGTACATTCATCATGTACACAAATCTTTTCCATATAATACTTAATTGTAACATTAATGTAGATTCATAATAAGAGATTAATAAGGTAACTTATCATATTATTTCCCCCTATAACTAGATACAATGGTTATGAGAATGTCACAAATCTTTTTCATTATGTACACAAATCTTTTTCATCATGTATAGTATATTATACTCAATTTTCATATAACTCTTATAAGGTATATTATACTCAATTTTCATTATTATGCAAAAGTATCTTCCCATGTATAGTAATTTACATATTAGGTATTCACCTTTTTATTATTATATTCATTTCTTCTCCTTTAAATACAACCCCTTGGCTTCCATTCTCCATCACTTGAGCACCCACAAAAAAACCCTCTCCTTGGAAGCAAAATTCGAAGGTATCCTCTCCCCTTAATTGATTTTGTTCATGTTTTTAGTATTTGTATATAATTCTTATTATTCACATTTTAATGTTGTCAGGCCTTGAACAGATGACGGATAACTTCGTTTGGATCGTGGACCAAGACAAGATCTTTCTCCAGCTTGCCCTCCCTGCCATAAGGAGGGAGAGAATGCAACATCATCAACCGATTCATTTCTGGGAGTTGGCCAATCAATTCGACGATGCAATTGGGCATAGGAGGCCTAATGAAATGAATCGGTTGATGAAGTTGCATTCTCCCCCTCCCTACCATATGGAGGGAGAGAAGGTTGATATTCTACGATACAACTGGACACCCCCAATGAAATTGTGTATAGTAGAATGCAAGGTTATCAGGATCGGGATTCTAGGTCGGATTGTTGAGGGTCTTTTGGATCGGATCGCTAAATCGTAAGATCCTACATTACAACTAAAAGTATACAAGGATAACCTAATAGATTGTATATTTTATTATATATGAACTAAGAAAATGATAAACATTATTAATTTGATTATTATTTTTATTATATATGAACGAAGAAAATGATAAACATTATTAATTTGATTATTAAAAATGTTATAGGATGAACTAGTCAACTATTTTAATGCAAATGAGACGTTGACCTTGAAATTATTAATACTCCAATATATTGTCATAATTATCATTTTATAGGATCAAACCAAGATTGTATTCTAAATCATTTAAGATCATACTCCAATAAGATTTTACTTAGGATTGTGGATCGTTTCGCGTCTTATGGATCATAGGATCGTTCAAATTGTAGAATCGGATCGGGATTCTGATAACATTGGTAGAATGCCAACCTTCTCCATGACACACATATGCTTAGAAGGCCTGAGCCCATGCTTGGATTGTAGCTCGTCACACAACTTCCGAAACACGTGCTTCTCCATTCGAAAAGCATTAATGCATCTAACCTCGGACTCGGATTCCATTATCTCTCTCATCCATAAGTACCCCGTCAATGGCGACGTGTAGCATGGTGTCTTGTGCATATATTTGAGGTAGTACCCCAATAAAAGACAACGTTGCCGTTGCCTAAACAAAAACCACGCAGTCATTATCTTCTGACGCTGACTAAGCTGCCTTACCGGTGCACGAGGCATGCTTCTTGGCCTGTAAATCAGCTACAATCACAAACTAATAACACATTGAAAACCGCTTCCTTAACATAAAAGTCACAGAATAACATAAGCATATTCAATCCCAAAGCAATCCACATCCGATCAACACAATTAACATCCAATTCTAAAACAATCACAATCAAGCTAACAATCCACACACAATCACAAACTAAATAAGCATCCATCATGACCAAAACCAGAATATAAGTGTACACCCTTAACAACCAAACTCAACCGGTCTTCTTCGACGCCTCCTTCTCAACGAACTTGTACCGTAGCCAAGCGATCCTTGCATCATCATTCTTCAATGTCAGAAATAGGCGGCAGATGTTCTCATTGTTCAACTGATCCACCGTATAACACCATAGACCACCGTGCTCCTCTACCATTCCGGACGTGACCATCCCTTCAAGAACCTCAATTGCTTCATCAAGCTCGAAAACCCGATTTGTGCCCTGCCTTTCCGTACCCTGTACCAGCCCTTCCAAGAGCGTCACAAACCGCTCACCTTGTTGTGCAGTAATAACCAATTGCTCCCGGAAGAAGGCAGTCACCGATTGTTTCTTTCAACGCTTAGGCACTCGTTGACTAGTACCGCCACTGGGTTGATGCAGAGATGGAGAGTTGGTAGCTTGCTGAGCAGCAGTCGCTTGACCAGGTGTGTCGGTGAAGTCCCGAAGTAGATCATCCTCATCCAAGTCGTCATCCATTCCCAGTAGGTCCTTAAAACCTCTTGTCCCGGAAACACGAGATTGGGAAACCGACGTTTGGGACTCATCTTTTCCTACAACTGGGGGGTTGATAACTTGCATTTAGGTAGTGTTTAGGATGCATATTTATGTTTATTTTACATGGTTTTAGCTTAGTTTAGTCTAGTTCTTAGGTTTTTAGGTTTTCTAGGAAATTCGGGTTTTGCGCTTGTTTTGTTCGGTTTTGCAGATCTTTAGGTAAACAAGCATGGACGGGATGGATCTTATAGGACTATGGTTGAGTTTGATGAAGCTTAGAGTGATACAAGTGAAGATTGAAAGAGCTAACGCCCAAGAGCTTGTGTGAAAAGAACGCTTAAACCCGGGCTATGCATTGGAGTTCTTGTTTCGACACCTCTATCTTGCAATGCTTGGTTTGGGAGCTACAGTGCTCGGATGGAGCTGAATTTGTTATCACTAGAAAGCTAATTCAAAGAGCTACAATTCATATTTTTACTCCGAGTCCAAATTCCAACTCTAAGTGGGTCAAAACAGCCTCTGAAGTGACACCTGAATGCTGAACCGAGGCAAAAGCGCGGGATGACAATTGCTCGGCCGCGCAATTCCAACTAAGGGATGATTGCGCGGGATGACAATTGCTCGGCCGCACAATCCTCATGCAACTCACGCAATCGGTGTTTTCTACGTGGGGAAGTTTTGGGCTTGACTTTTGGGCCTAGGGTTATATCATATCCGAGTATAGCTTAAAGATAGATCTTTTGAGGATTATTTGGAAGACATATATCGACCTTATGTTAGTTTATTTTTCTCATACAACTTTTGATCAACTTTTGGAGGCTAGGGTTTTCTCTCAAGGAAGAACCTTTGAACCTTTGTAAGTTTGATTTTAATTCAATTATGCATTGCTAATTTCTCTTGTGTTTGGCTAGTTATTGAAGTCATGATTTGTATGTAGTTGTGAGGTTTGATTAATTCTCAACAAACTTGAATAGAAATTATTCCCTGTGCTTAATTGAATCTAAACTAGGATTTTCTTAGATTGATCACCTAATTGAATTTCTAGTTATAACTGAATCTGATTAATTACCGGTTGGAGTTAATTTGATCAAGAGTATACTTTAATCAATTTAGTACCGGTTGGACTTGTTGGTTAAAGAAGGGAATAAATTCACAAGTCACTTAGATGTCTGGTTGCTCTAAGTGTTTGTTTCTATTGATAACTTGAATCGTTATGCTGTTATTTAATTGAATCAAGTGAGAAGAGAATCAAGAGAATCGATGATCAACGAATCAATATCATGATGGATCTAACTAGTTGAACACGTTTGTCTCTCATATACTCAAATCATCTTTTGCATTCATAGTTAGTTTTATTCTTGCCTATTAGTTTAGAACTTTAGATTAAACATTCCAAAAAACCCCTTTTTAGTTACTTGGCACTTAAGCAATAACACATTTACAAGAGTCTCTGTGGGATCGACCCTTGCTTCCACTTTACTCAGATTAGGGAGTTAGGTATTTCTTTGATAGTGCTTTTATAACGACGTAAAAGTGCTCATCAGGGGTTCATTGTGGCTGCAACAGCATGTTGGCCCGACGCACATATGTTGCCGAAGACGCAATCCCAAAGATCACTCAACTCCGGGTCGGGACGCTTATGTCGGAACCTTTTGTACTCCGCCTTTTCCTGTCAATTATTCAAGAGCACATAAATAACTAGGCAAGCTTCCCATAATATGAGACATGATTTTTCCCTCAAAATCACCCTATGAAGCTTACCCTTATCTTTCGCTCCAACCATTCAGGATCCGCTGTAATTGTTCCATCTGTCGGGTTCCATCCTACGCCAGTTTCCTTGTACCGTAAGCCAACCCAAAGTTTTCGAATCTTTTTCATGTAATCGAATTTGTTCTTCGCCGTATCCTTATCAATCTTCCGGGTGTTCTCATGGCTAAACTTCTCCGCAATCTCAACCCATTGAAAGTGAGTGTCCTTCCCATTTTGCTTGTGATATTGTAAACAAATTGACATTAGGGCTTTCGCCTCTTCATCACTCCAAGCAACGCCCTTCCCATCAACGCCCTTTCCCTTCGATTTCGCACTTGACTTGGCCATTTATCATTCTTCCTTTCGAATCACACACATTACATAAAACCACACACCAACAAACTCTTATATTCCAAAGCCAATAATGAGCAATTAACAACACACAACTACAGTCAAATAAGCCTAATTTATGTATATCATTCACTAATTTTCAACAATCGTGCACAACCTTGACCTAATTCGATGTCACTACAACACAAATCTCAATTTGTCACAAACTCGACCTAATTTCATATTGTTATCATGAATCGAATAATCAACCATTCCATTTCACTATCTATACCTAGCTACAAATTGACATCGTTAATTTCGCTCAAACAACAACTACCAATGCATACACGCAAACAAGATTGAAGTCCACATTTTCACTTACCTAATTCGCTTCAGCTAGGTGAAACCAGACGCAACCCCAAATTCACCGCTTCCACGACCTCCGCTGGCGCCTCCCCTCTCTCAGCTATTATCAGGCGACGCCTACAATCGCTTCGATGGACCTCAGCTTTGATGAATGACGACTCTACGCAGCTGGAGCTGGAGTGGAACACACAAATGGAGTTCGAAGCTTGGAGGTGGAAGCCTTTTTTGGGGAGTTCGAAGCATAGAAAGCTAGCTCAGCTTATGTCTAGCAAGTAGAAATTGGGGGTTATTCCATTCACGTGAGTTGCACATGACGCGTAGCTAGGGGCATTTTTTTTTGTTATATTAAGGGTAATTTTGTCATTTCAGCTAGCTTTTTTGCCATTCAGCTACTACTTGCGAAACACTTTTTTATCCATTCCGCTCCTAAATTCATTTTCAGCTTCTACTAAAAATCCAGCTACCAGCTCCAACTTCAGCTAGATTCCAACTCCAGCTGCCAGTTTCAGCTAGGTGTTACAAACGGAGCCTAAGTTAACATCGTGGGTATGTTAATACAAGTTATTAGATGAAAATTAACATCGTGGTTAATCGAGATTTTAATTTGTAATCACATAATGTACATATCGAGATTTTTAAATAGTGAAATTTGTTAACATAGTATTAAAATTTTAGGTAATTAAATTCCATAGACTTGGTACCTTGCAGGAGATTCGAAGTTCGAATCCCACTGACGACATGTATGGAAAAACTGATATTGGGAGGATCTTCTCCAAAATGGGGCACGAAGTACCCGGTCCGAATGTAGAGTGGTGTCCGACCGATCAAACCGGGCGAGCCAAAAGGCAAGACCAAATTTTTTTTATGTGATCTTATTTATTAAGTTTATTTTTTGTCCATAAAACGCATTTAGGTCATTATTACGGGGAAAGATGATTTTAACTCGTTAATTAATAATCACGGATGCCATAAGTCATAACCTACCAATTAATTTGGTTAGGCTTGCCGATTCTAATTATTAGCTGTGTATCTTGATTCTTCCCTTTACATTTTTGTTCTCTCAATGGACAATGAAAATGAGTAAAGATTATTCTTATTTATGGATTCAATAACGCCTTGTTTTCTCATCTCTTTATATTGTTGTCATCTTAGTGGAGAAGAAGAGCCTTGGATTGTTACTAGCTAAGGGTCTCTTTAGACCACAATATTTAATGCAACTTAACATATTAAATATGCTATTCAAATAGGGGCTAGGAGATCAATGAAGCAAAACTAATAAATGTTTATTTAATGTTGTTGGGGATGATAAAGGTGAAGTGTAGAGAGGAGTAAAATGAATTCAATACAAAAAGGAATAACCTAGCTAGTTGTAAAAAGAGGTTTCAAAGGTGTTATCTTTACGGTCGAGGTCCCAAAGACCCGAGTCAACTATAGTCGCAATAGAGGAAAGATGAAAAAGATGAAAGAAAAAAAGAAAAGGATCGTCCTAGAGCTAGACATGGGTTCCGATCCACGGAACCGGCGGGAAACCGGAACCATGGTTCCAGTTCCCACTACGGTTCTGGTTCCTCCACCTCAAAACTGACGGTTTCGGAACCGCCGGTTCCATCAATTAAAAATATAAAAATAGCGTAACCGCGACCGCGGTTTTCATTCAAAGGTTTAAAAATTAGACCTTTTGTACTATTTTTTTTAATATTTCCGGTTCCGGAACCGGAAAATAGGCCAAGACCGGTTTCGGTTCCGATTCCAATGAACCGGAATCATGTCTACCTAGAGCATCCTTACGGATCAAGCTCCAATTGTGCTATTAGATGACAAGAAAAAAATGGGATAAAAAAGTTTGGGAAAAGATGATACTCCTATGATTTTCCATTAAAAAATCTCAGGAAAGATTATTACAATCTCTAATGGTTTAAGTGGTCCAGACTTGGGGGCTTACTTGGGCTAGCATTCTAAAATTGGGCCTGGATCCCATCTATGCATTGTCAGCCCATTATTCTTAAAAGTAAATTAATCATCATCATCAGTCAACAAAACCTAGGATTATGCCTGTTAATTGGGTCAATACTCAATATAATATATTCAAGGGGTTCATGTCAGCCACTGACCTTTAAAAAGTCAAAATGTAGAGCATCATGTTACAATTAAATTTCTTAAGGCAACTTATTTATTTCAAGAACGTTGAGGGATGCCACTTTGGTGTACCTAACAAAAAGGTGATTAATTAATAAATCGTTCTTAATACAAAATTAATACGTCAATTCACAAACCCAGGATTTTCATTTACTTTAAAAGGAATCATGAAATTTAGCATAGATCACCCATTATTATGAATAAATTAATAGGAGTAGATTATAGTACATGTTTAATTGGTTAATGTAAATTAAGGAAAAGAATGTGCTCTAGATGTTAGTGTAGACATGCTAGCCATTTTTTTAACACAAATGCAAGTTCATGCTAACCACTACTCAGCAAGTTTGTATAAACAATTGTAGAAAATCAGATTGCATACAAGTATATATATGTGCTCAAACATTCAATTACAACACCATTAAAAACAATCTTCTCTTCATTGGTTTTACTAAGTAGCAATTAGCAAAAAAAGATGATGAGAGGGCTTGTTCAACTCCTTTTGGGGTTGGTTTTAATGAATGCATTGATGGTGAATGCGGGCGATGATTACTATAACAACTCACCGGAGAAGAAAGCTCCTAAATACAAGCCTCAACAACCTCCGGTTTACAATTCTCCACCACCACCACCTGTCTATTCATCTCCACCGCCACCGGTTTACAGTTCTCCACCACCACCAGTCTACCCATCTCTACCACCACCGGTGTACAGCTCACCACCGCCACCAGTCTACCCATCCCCACCACCACCAGTTTACAGCTCACCACCCCCACCAGTCTACCCATCCCCACCGCCACCGGTTTACAGCTCACCACCACCACCCGTCTACCCATCTCCACCACCACCGGTTTACAGCTCCCCACCGCCACCGGTCTACCCATCCCCACCACCACCCATCTACGCATCCCCACCGCCACCAGTCTACTCATCTCCACCACCACCCATCTACGCATCCCCACCGCCACCAGTCTACTCATCTCCACCACCACCGGTTTACAGCTCCCCACCCCCACCAGTCTACCCATCCCCACCGCCACCGGTCTACCCATCCCCACCGCCACCGGTCTACAGCTCCCCACCGCCACCGGTCTACCCATCTCCACCACCACCAGTCTACGCATCCCCACCGCCACCAGTCTACCCATCTCCACCGCCACCGGTTTACAGCTCCCCACCCCCACCGGTTTACCCGTCTCCCCCGCCACCAGTCTACGCATCCCCACCGCCACCGGTTTACAGTTCCCCACCTCCACCAGTCTACCCATCTCCTCCACCACCGGTTTACAGCTCCCCACCCCCACCAGTCTACGCATCGCCACCACCACCGGTTTACAGCTCCCCACCTCCACCAGTCTACCCATCCCCACCGCCACCGGTTTACAGCTCCCCACCTCCACCCGTCTACCCATCTCCACCACCACCAGTATATAAAAATGCACCAATTCCATCCAAATATCACCCTAAGCATAAAAAGCCAAACTACCATAAGTATTCTCACCCTCACCCAACAAACAAATATAATTCTCCACCACCACCTTCTCCTAAATACTACTAAGGTTGATGGAGCCCTACTACTACAACGCTTTCCATATTAAATCTATATGTATGCGAATAAGAGCAGAAATTATGCAACATTATATTGTTTGCATGAGAGTTTGTAAGATGGATTCCTTTTTGTTGTGATTGTTTATTTATTTATTACTCATTCTTCACTTGCGAAACCAATTCTACATTGTAATTCTTTTACAATTACATTTATACACTGCATTTATGTGTTATGGTTATGATTTTGGACTCTGTAATCTCCACTTGATCAGCCATATGTTGTTCTATAATCCTTGCCATCGATCGACAAAGAGGATATTTGCCATCGAGCCACTCTCAAATCAGACATTTTAATTTACTTTTACTCGATTTAAATAATAATTAAATATTACTCGATCGGAATACTTTTAAGAAATATGTTATTATCCAATTGATTATCCCAATTAAATTGAATGTCTAGCTTATAAAACGAAAAAATTGTCATTTTTTATCATCAAGATAGGTCGAAAAAAAAATCTATAACTAGATTTTTTGGTTGAATTATTAATAGATTTAATGTCAATAAGTTTAAAATCCAAAACTTTATACTATATACATTATCATTATGTTATTAGGTCTAGTTGTGCAAATATTTTGAAATTTTAGAGCCTATGATTTAAATTTAGAGCCTAAGACTGGAGCTCACTTCGACACTTCTGTGTAATCCAGTCTTCAAAAAAAACCGTGTAATCTAACTAGGACCAAGATATACATACCCTTGTCTTGATAATTAATCAGAAGGGTATGTCCGAAGGAATTTGTAAATTTTCTTTTGTACTACTTATGGGAATGGAATTTGTTAGTGATTACAATGTGCATTGTATAGTTTTTATAAACACTAACCTTATTGTGCATCGCTGCATTGTAGTTAAAACTTACAATGGAATCGGAGATCTCTAGGTACTACTATTCAACTATCCTTGACGAACCACTTGACTAGATGACCGAAATGTTTCATACTTGAAATCTTTGTTTAGTTCACTAGTCTATCACATTACATATTGTTAAGACCAACAAGCATGTAGCGTAGTGGGAGGGGCTATGCTTCCCTTCGTTGAGGTCGAGTGTTCGATTCTCAATGGAGGAGAAATGAACTTGTTGGGAGAGCAGATCCCACCCAAAAATAAAGGGGCCCTCGCGAGACTCGAACTCCAGACGTAGGCGTTTGATGGAACAAAGGTCTTCGCTGAACTGGGGTGGGGCAATGAAAAAAAATAAAATTACATATTGTTAAGTGTTTCCACACTTCAATTTTCACCATTACAGTTACAACCATTCAAAACAGAATCAAATCACTTTCTCCTCCTCATTAGCTTGACCAGCAAGCCATCCTTCTTCTTCAACACCAATCCCAACTGATAAGGCGGTCTCCCCATCTTCTCCGGCGTCGCTCCGCCGTCAACCGCCACCACCTCAAACTGATAAAGCACCGCTACCACCACCGCCTTCATCTGCACATAAGCCATATCCTTCCCCAAGCAGATCCTCGGGCCGCCGTGGAACACCGGATACCTAAACTGCTCGCACGGCTGGAAGTTTCCGTCTCCATCCAACCACCTCTCCGGCCTGAACTCCCGGCAATCGGAGCCCCAAACTTTCTCCATCCTCCCCATGGCGTAGGTGGAGTAATCGACATTCCAGCCTCCCCGGATTCGAGTCCCATCCGGAAGGATATCGTCGTTGACCGTTAACCTGGAGTTGCCGGGGACCGGAGGAAACAACCTCATGGATTCCGTTAGAGCTGCGTGCAGGTAATTGAAGCTCTTTAGGTCGTCGTAGTTCGAATTTCCTTCCCCGCCGGAGGTAACCGAGGAGGAGATCTCGTCGTAGATACGGCGCTCGCAGCGAGGATGACCGGAGAGTAGCCAGAAGAACCAGGTCAGCGCCATCGAAGTCGAGTCTTTCCCCGCTAAGATAAAGCTCACGATTATGTCTCTGAAAAATTTCCTCCTCTCCTCAGGAGTATTGAATTCCAATTCGACGTTTGAGCGCATGAATCTGGACAAGAGATCGAGTTTTTCTTCGCTATTAGCCGTCAGATCTGACGATTTCAACTTCTCCTCCTTCGACCTAATGATTTCGAAGGCGAATTGATCGATTGTTCCGATCGCCTCCCTCAACCTCTTCTCAGATCCGATGCAGAGAAGCCTCTTAACCTTCCAGATCGCCGGCAACGGCGACATCAACCTGGACATACAGACGTCGGTGGCCTCATCAAAGCACCTCGCGAAAGCGGAAGCCATAGGCGCATCGCTTAAGCAAGCAGGATCGAAATCGAACGCCAAATTGCAGATATTATCGAAACCGAATTTCTGGAAAACAGGCTGTAGATCGACGATCTCGCCCCTGGCGCAGGCGCCGGACAAGAGCGGGAGGAGCCGGCCGGAGATCTCGCACTGGACAGTGTGGGAGATGAAGGATTTGAGAGAGCGAGTGTTGAACTCGTGGCTGGCGATCTTTCGCTGAACCGACCACAGCTGGCCGTCAACGTTGAAGATTCCGTCGCCGAGCAGCTCCTGGAGGAAGTCCTTGAAACGCCGTCCCTTGACATAGTTGTGGAAGTTGGACTTGAAGAGGTAATGAAGGTTGACCGGGTCCATGGTGAAGATGATGTGGGAGAGGCCGAGGAAGGGGTTGACTCTGAAGGTGAGTTGGCCGGCGTCGGCGGCTAAATCGACCGCCCAGTCGTAGAAGCGGTGGTAGTTGCGAAGGACTCCGATGAGGTTTCCGATGATGGGGTAGGATTGAGGGGCTGGTGTACATGTCCTCGTTGGGGTGCTGACGTGGCGGCTGACTAGCCAGACAATTGGGAGGATGAGGAGGAGGAAGATGAAGCGTAGTGAAGAAGAGCAACAAGATAGGATGAAAGCTAACATGATTGATTCCTCATTGGCCTCAGATTCAGGAATGTGAGATCTTTCAAGGAGATGATGAAGATAATGAAGGCTATATATGGTGCTGATGTGGCAATGCCAATTGCCCGTCCACCAACCACTACAAAGCTCACACTTGTTATGACAGGATTTGTGTGTATTTCATTTTCTTCATTCTGCTTAACTTGGATACACATACTGACATACAGTAAGTTTTCTCTCCATTTTTGTGGGTGGCTTGATTTCCTTGAGTTTACATGCTTGATCTTTTGAGTTGAAGATTTGACAGACCATGCCTTGGAAGCTAGGATCCTAATTTTGATGCTGTTCTTGGAAGAACAACTGTGTGGCTGTGTGTGGTTAGATATTGTCCTTTCTATGTGGTATATGCAGTTATGGGTTTTGCTTATTTTCCAAGGATTCCAATGAACAAGAGAATTAGCTGAATCCTTTGACAAATAAGGGTTTTGTTGACATGTACTTGAAGAGTATGCATTAGCTTACAGACTCATTGGCAAAGATGAAGCTTTTCCCATGGATCTTGACAAGCCTGACAAAGAATGAAGGCCCCAAGAACACAGTGCAAGCCAGACAAGTAATTACAAGAAGGATGGATCAAAAGGGTGTTCAGCCGTGCCTTCGTTTGAGTAATTGGCAGGAGAAGCTCCAATCTCCTGTTTTGTTTTGTTTTTTCTAGTGAGCCTACACTATATAGTGTACATCATCATAATGTTGTTAGGTCTAGTTGTACAACTTACTCTTAGTAGAATCTTACAAAATAAAAAAAGACTGTCAATTCCATATCCATATGTATACAAAATTACCCACTAAATATACAATAACACAATCACAGTATAGTCTCGTTGAGACCGGGTCTCAAAGTCAAAATATACGCACACTTATATTAAACACGTCGAGGTTTTGAATGCTTTCAAGTTTCAATACACACGGAAAAATAGAAACAAAACAAATATACATATAGAACCACTTTTGACCCAAAAAGACATACGAATAATCATCCAAATATAATGATCATAAATTGTCTATAATCAATATTGTAAGGATTGTGAAAAATGACTTAGGGCTTGCTACACTTAAATAAGTACTTTTTTTTAAAAAGCATTGCTTATTTATTTTGAAAAACGTGAAATATAATTAGTTTTCACATATTTCAAGGTGAATAAGCAATGCTTTTTAATAAAAAGTGCTTATTTTTAAGAAGTGTAGCAAGACCTTACTCCCTCCATCTCATAATGTTTGTCCATTATTCATCTTTGGACGTCCACAAAGTTTGTCCATCTTTTAACTTTTCTTATATCAAACTTTTTTTACAATATTACCTCTATCCAATCTCACCTTTTATCAACACTATCCAATCAAAAATATATCTCAATACGCTTTTTTGTCATTTACTTTCCCTTTCTCTTTTTGCGCATCTTTACTCATCACTATCACACACTCTCTGCTTTCCCCATTGATTACTTTTTATTCCTTTTTTTTCATCTTAATATGTGTACAATATTGCTATATAGACAAATGTTTTGGGACGGAGGGAGTATTAGATTAGCTTTAGAAGCTTCTAATCTCGCTAATGAATCAAATTACAAATAAATCCCTCAAGCAAAAGTGATTTGATTTGTAGACCTTTGTTTTGCTAATGAGCAATTTCGTTTGAATAGTGAGTTAGTAGGGTGCGTTAATCCGAAGGGGTAGCTTTCTCCTGCTACCCGCTACCCAAAACGTTGGGGAAAGTTTGAAAATTTTACACCCTCCTATTCTCAAGGGTGCAGAATTTGGATATTTTAAGCTCCAGCTAGTGAGAACAAGCTTCAAAAACGCTAATGCTGAAAGGAGCCTTAGCGTCCGTTTGGATAGTGGGTAGCGGGAGCTTAAAAGCGGAAAATGTTAGTGGAAATTGAAGACCCTTGGGTGCTCCGCTAGCGGAAGATCCTCCTATTTCCGCTACATCCGAACGGACCCTTAATCAGTTAGCAGGTGATTTTGTACACATTTATTACATTGTAAAGCCATGGGTGGTTTTGTGTAATATAAGTTTGTGCACCAAACCACCCATAAAAACAGAAATTGCACAAAACCACCCACATAAAAATTCTGTTAACAAAGTACCACCCTCATACACTTTCCGCTAGTGGCCGTCAACCATTTGTTTTATTTCACTCAAAACAAAAAGAAAAAAAAAAAAAGAAAAAGAAAAAATCGTTCCATCTCCCCATTCTATATTGTCATTTGGGTTACAACTCAGTACACATCACCGCTTGAACCAAATCGGAGTTGAGTGCCTGCCACCGATCCATTCACCTTGGAGATTCTCGTAGTTATTTATCCCATGTCACTAGCGTGAGATGGACTGGGTTCACGATCGAATCGAGCGAGTTGAGTGGGTAGTAAAGTATTGTCCATGGTGTAGGACGTGGAATTTCAACACGAGTGCATTGCGATCGGCGGATAAAGCCCGCAATTGAACGGTGGGGGAGGGTTTAGTGTAGATCGAGGGGTTGTAAAGGATGGATTTGGCAAGAGAGAGGATAGTGGCAAAGGAATTAAAATTAGGGCTAGGGTTGAGATTCGAGGAATTTGGGGGCTGGAGCAAAATGACGCCATTGGAGAGGTTCTAGTGGAGGTCGGACCAAGTGAGGTAACGAAGGAGGATGTGGAAGTGGACAACATCGGAGAGGGCGGTGTCGGCGGCGGAGTTGGGAGTTGGGGACGATAAGGAGGGAGAGGGGAAGTGTGGAGGAGAGCGTTCACTATTTTCTCCAACCAGGTTAGGCGGCCACAAACGGAAAATGGATAGGGGTGGTGGTTTGTTAACAGAATTTTTAAATGGGTGGTTTGATACAATTTCTGTTTTTATGGGTGGTTTGGTGCACAAACCTATATTTAACGGGTGGTTTTGTGAAATTTACCCAATAATCTAATATTAGAGGAGCCTTTCCTTTCAGGCTACATTCGCGATTTCGCGCTCCGTTTGGCCCGCTCTTTACCGGCTTGTCAGAGCGTGTTCTTCTTCTCCGACGAGTCCCAAATCGAGTTTCTATGTGCATTTTCTCGAATTAAAGGAATCAAATTTGGCACCTGGCATGCAAAATCCCCTGCAAATCGAGAGTTGGGAGAGAGAGAAGAGATGCTGAAGATTGTGACGTACAACGTCAATGGCCTCAGGCAACGAGTCTCTCAGTATGGCTCTCTCCTCAAATTGCTCAACTCCTTCGACGCCGATATAATCTGCTTCCAGGTACTACTCATTCATTCTCTCGTTCGAGCTATCGTGGGCCTTTTATTTAGGGTTCGTCTATCGATTTGTTGTTGTGATGGCTATTTTGTGTGGGGTTGATGTAGGAGATAAAGCTTACAAGGCAGGAGCTCACCTCTGATTTGGCTATGGCGGAAGGCTATGAGTCTTTCTTTTCCTGCACTCGCACCTTTGGCAAAGGCCGCACTGGCTACTCTGGTAATCCCTTTTCACTATTCGTTCCGCTCTTCGATTGTGTAATATGTTAGAAATCATGATAACTCTACACCTGCTTGAATTAGGGAATAAAAGAGTGCTGTTTGTTCTTATGGGTTCTCTGTGCTTGTTGCTGAAAATGAAATTAGAAGAGTGTTTTTTTGGTAGATCAAACTGAAGTGCAACCTTGGTCTGGTTCTTGACTAATTCAAAATTACTTAAAATAAATTTATTAGGAATGAAATTTGTTAGTGATTGCAGTGTGCATTGTATACTAAAAAGTACTAACCTAATTGTGCATTGTGGCTAAAGTTTATTATTGAAGTTTGTAAGATTTACTGTTTTTTTGGTAATGTTGTCACTGAGCTATGGCTATATATGTAGGAGTGGCAACCTTTTGCTGTGTAAGCTCTGCATTTTCAAGTACGGAAGTGGCTCTACCAGTTGCAGCAGAGGAAGGATTCACTGGCCTTCTTGAGACCTCTCGGGTATCTGAAGCTAGTAACGGTGATTTATTTGCCAATAATGAATGCTTGGAAGAGTTCACAAGAGATGAGCTTTTGAAGGTGGATAGCGAGGGACGTTGTATAATCACAGATCATGGGCATTTTGGTATGTCAATAAGTCATTACTGTAGTCAAGTCTGATACTCTCCCACCGAAAATGCTCTATTTTTTCAAATTTTTTGTCCTTCCCAAAATATGTGCACTAGTTCATAGTAGTAAATAAGATTTTTATAAGTGCAAACTGCTCTTGTTTTCTTTTGTCTCCTCAAAGTTCTTCGTTAATCATAAGTTTGTGATGTTGGGAACTGGCAGTTCTTTTCAATTTATACGGTCCCCGTGCTGATGCTGATGATGTGGAGAGGATTCATTTCAAGACTATTTTTTACAAAGTCTTGCAGGTACATCTCTATCGTTTTTTGGATGTAAACCAGTTATTTGTCTATTGGCATAATATGAGCCCGTCTCATTGGCAAGTTTGAAATGACGTCCTTGTTTACTTTTTTTAACTTGATCCTGATTCTTCATGTTGCATCATGCTTAGCCTTTCTCGTTTTTAGGAATTATAAAGTTGTGAACTTTCCAAACTCTGTATAAATTATTAATTGCTTCTGATGACGTTTTTTTAGTCTTGACAATATATGATGATTTTTTGTTCCAAATTATACCTATTAAAATGCTTTTGACTGAAAAAAGGAACATAATTTTCTGTAGAAAAGATGGGAATTGCTTCAGGAACAAGAAAGAAGGATAATTGTTGTAGGTGATCTCAACATTGCTCCATCAGCTATAGATCGTTGTGAAGCTGGACCTGATTTCGAGAAGAATGAGTAAGCAGAAACTTTATGACCTCATTGCCTCATTTGATCTTCTTATATCTGTGTTTATATTGCATCCATCAATCTCATATAATCTTGATGCTTTTATAGGTTTCGAAGGTGGCTTAGATCCATGCTGGTGAAGAATGGAGGCAATTTCTTTGACGTTTTTAGAGAAAAGCATCCTGAAAGGTTTGCAATATTGTATTGAATTCTTCATCTATTTGGTATGATATTTCTTTTTCAAGTGATATACTTGTTCAGGAGTGTGAAGATTCTGAATTCTAATCCTAATGATGTCTGCAGGAAAGATGCATACACTTGCTGGGCGGTACATAATGGTGCTGAAGAATTCAATTATGGAAGTAGGATTGATCACATTCTCGCATCTGGCTCATGTTTGCATAAAACGTCTGAACAACCAGGACATGGCTTTGTGGCTTGTCATGTCGAAGAATGTGACATTATGTTGCAATATAGAAGATGGAAACCTGGAACTGTACCCAGGTGAATATCGTGGCCTATCTTTCCTCGCCGTGCTTAACATGTAGTTGATATGGCTTTGATCATCGGATTTTTGTAACAGGTGGAAAGCAGGGAAAAATATTAAGCTAGAAGGTTCTGATCACGTTCCTGTTTATGTGGTTATAACAAAAATCCAAGATTGTCCTATGCACAACACTCCATCTCTATCCAGTAGATATATTCCCGGTATGGGTGGATCCCAGCAGACTATCGGTATGGACTTTTCTGTACTTTGAATATCTATTATCTTCTATAAAGTTGCACATATGTAACTGTTGGAAGCACAAATATCCCACATCGACAAAATATACCAATCACCACTAATGTATAAGGAGAGGTGAAACTCTACTCATTGGCTTAAGCTTTTGGGTTAGAAGGTGGATCCCATCCTTATATGTGAAATGGTTTAAATTGCTGACATGTCACCCGTTTAATCACGGTCCACCAGACACCAGAATTTAGCAGTAACTTTTATCTATACTAAGCAAAAGAAAAAAAAAAAAAGCAACATAACTGCAATAAATTTGTGAATAAAAAAAGAGCAACATAACTGCAATAAATTTGTGAATAAACCACTAGTCGTTATACCAGTTTGAGAATCTCAATTTCTACCAAAGAAAAAGAGTTTGAGAATCTCATTAGGCCTTGTTTGTTTCTATACCCTTGGTATAGGGAATGGGTATAGGAATGAGTGAAACCCATTTTAGTGTTTGTTTTCACAAAGGGGATGAGAATGAGTGATTCCCATACCTACCAAATACACTAGAATTCATACCCAACTAAAAATCAAGGTATGAGTGATTCCTATTCCATTCCGATTCCCCATTCCAACCCGATTCCTAGTATAGAAACAAACGAGGCCTAAGTAGGGAAAGAATGAGTGAAGAATAGCAATTTGGTCTACTTGTATTCAGGATCAGCTTTTCAGTTATCCATCATTCTTGAAAAAAATGAAACATTATTGGGTTATTAGTTTTGTATATACAGGTGCTGATTTGAAATTTCTCTAGAGCTTAAATTTGCATTAATAGCTTTTCTAAAATGTGTTTTTTTTTTGTGTGTGTGTGTGCGCGCTTGTTTGTAATTCAATTGAATTCCTCACAGGGTGTTGAGGTTTGTCACTGATTCTGCTGTCATTATCCTTGTACTCTTAACAGTGTCAGTTTTGATGAAAAGAACAGTATCAGAGCAGATTAGTATCAGGCAGATTGAAAGTTCATCTAGCCAATACTCCTCATTCCCCACCAAAACAACGCCAGATTCAGAAAAGAAAAGGAAACTAAAACCAAATCAAACATCTCAACTCTCCCTGAAATCCTTCTTTCATAAAGTCCCAAGCAGCTCAGGCAAAGATGCAATGCAGAACCCTGAGTATAGTTCAAATCTTAGTAATGATACTCCAGAAGAATTTGATAAATCTGATTGCTGCACAACTAGCCCTTCATTAATGGAGCAACAAAGCATAGAAGCTACAAATTATGCTTCTGAGAAAGACAAGAAGGAATCTGCATTGCTGGAATGGAGAAGGATTCAGCAATTCATGCAAGATAGTATTCCTCTCTGCAATGGTCACAATGAACCTTGTGTTTCCAGGGTGGTGAAAAAACAAGGCCCCAACTTTGGTCGTCGGTTCTACGTTTGTGCTCGATCCGAGGTAATCCTTATAATTGTTTTTTTCCCTTTATATTTCTAACTAAATTCAGTTATTGTCACATAACTGAATTTCAGTTTTCATTGGGTCTATCGGACGCATCCTCCTGACATGTTTAGGTTATGGGTGCCCCCATCTTGACCCCCCATATCCCGCTTGAGCGGGACTATACTGGGTGATGATGTATGTATGTTTATTTCGTCGTCTTAGGATAATCTAATTGCAGGGACCCTCGTCGAACCCGGAAACAAGATGTGATTTCTTTAGATGGGCTGCTTCCAAATCTAAGCATAAGTGATGATTTAAATCATTTTCATGATGGATTTTTGATATGATGTTGTATAAGGATGGTCAATTGCTCAGCAAGAAGTTATTTAGAAGCTTCGCATTGAGTTTTGGGTAGGAAATCTTACAATTTGCCCTCTTGGATGTCTTGTACAGCTTGTACCAAATGTAAATTATTTATATTTGGCATGTTTTCGTCTCCAAATTAAAATATCTGTGATGTTAAAAAAATGTTGACATTTTTTTGAGCTTGAATATCACTCGTCAATTATGTTGCGATTTAATGGCTATTATTTTAGCTTTTGGTTTTCTATTTTAACATTAAAGTATCTTGTAGTCAATGTGTCTTATTATAGATGTATTCATACAATCATACATGTTGGTAAGCTTTGGCATATATATATATATATATTATATAGAACATATCGCATTAATCTATGTATATAGTTTGTTAAAAAATTGAGCAGCCATAACTCACAAGTAGTCTTTGATATATATGGAAAGAAATCAAACTATTTTACCTATTTAAATAGGTATTGAATCGAGTTCTTGAAAGGCATTTTAACCCAAAATAACCTGATATGACAATTAAAATTTGGAAGGTGGATAATGTGAATCAAAATCAGACATAGCAATATAAAAAAAATAGGAATGATATATATTTTTTTGATGTTAGTAATTGTAATGTAATGAAATGTTACAATACACAATATCACAAGTAGAATTTTGCCAGCAAAATAATCAACTCAATACAAACACGTACAATAAGATTGATAAAGCTTGATTCGTCTCTGTCTTCTCATACTTGATTCAAATGATCATTTTGGATGCTCTTATTTGACGATCAGAATGAATGTAGATTGCATATCACGTGGATGAAACTTAGTAGTATTTGGGGGGAGGAGGAGGAGGTGAATTGTATTTGTTGTGAGGGTGGGGGTGGGAATACTTGTGGTAGTTTGGCTTTTTAGGCTTTTTAACTTTGTACACTGGTGGTGGTGGGGAGCTGTAGATAGGTGGTGGTGGGGAATTGTAGACCGGTGGTGGTGGGGAGGTGTAGACCGGTGGAGGGGGTGAGCTGTAGACAGGTGGTGGTGGGGAGCTGTAGACCGGTGGAGGGGGGGAGCTGTAGACCGGTGGAGGGGGTGAGCTGTAGACGGGTGGTGGGGGGGAGCTGTAGACCGGGGGTGGTGGGGAGCTGTAGACGGGGGGTGGTGGGGAGCTGTAGACGGGTGGTGGGGGTGAGCTGTACACCGGTGGTGGGGGTGAGCTGTAGACGGGTGGTGGGGGGGAGCTGTACACCGGGGGTGGGGGGGAGCTGTAGACCGGGGGTGGGGGGGAGCTGTAGACGGGTGGTGGGGGGGAGCTGTACACCGGTGGTGGGGGTGAGTTGTAGACGGGTGGTGGGGGTGAGCTGTAGACCGGTGGTGGTGGGGAGCTGTAGACCGGGGGTGGGGGTGAGCTGTACACCGGGGGTGGTGGAGAGCTGTAGACCGGGGGTGGGGGTGAGCTGTAGACGGGTGGTGGGGGTGAGCTGTAGACCGGGGGTGGGGGAGAGTTGTAGACCGGGGGTGGGGGAGAGCTGTAGACCGGGGGTGGGGGTGAGCTGTACACCGGGGGTGGTGGAGAGCTGTAGACCGGGGGTGGGGGTGAGCTGTAGACGGGTGGTGGGGGTGAGCTGTAGACCGGGGGTGGGGGTGAGCTGTAGACCGGGGGTGGGGGAGAGCTGTAGACCGGGGGTGGGGGTGAGCTGTACACCGGGGGTGGTGGAGAGCTGTAGACCGGGGGTGGGGGTGAGCTGTAGACGGGTGGTGGGGGTGAGCTGTAGACCGGGGGTGGGGGAGAGCTGTAGACCGGGGGTGGGGGGGAGCTGTACACCGGGGGTGGGGGGGAGCTGTAGACCGGTGGAGGTGGTGAGCTGTAGACCGGTGGAGGTGGTGAGCTGTAGACCGGTGGTGGTGGGGAGCTGTAAACCGGTGGAGGGGGTGAGTTGTACACCGGTGGAGGTGGAGAACTTTTACCATGAGATTTCGGTGAGTTGTAGTCATCGCCACCGGCGTTGACCGCGATCACATTGAAGAGAACCAACCCCAAAAGGAGTTGACTCAATAGGAGGTGAGCCCTCATTATCAAAGCTTGATTGATTGCTAAAAGGGAATGTAATGGGATGAGATTGATAGAGAGAATGGTTAGTTTGATGACTTATATTGCCAAACATGGACATGTATTTATACTACTTGTAATCTTCCATTGTTAGATTTTTTATTTCTATGTATATGGCTTCAATTTGATTTAGTATAATATTGTCTTAATTAGTTGTGCTTTGCACGATCTCCTTCGAACAACATTTCAAATGTATAAGTGAGCATGTCTTGCATTTTTAGAATTCTCGAAGGTCAGCCCTCAACCGACAATTTCAAGGCTAATATTGAAATCCTTTAGCAACTTATAATTACTCAAAATTGTAATTAATGAATCAAGAGTTATAACTTGGCTTAGGTATATTTAAAATGGTTAAAATACACAAAACTTATAATTAAGCTATTTAGAACCTGTTTGAATCACGCATTATAATACAAAAATCTGCATTATAATGCAAAATTAAATACAAAATTCTTTAGACTCAACTCAAGAAACTTAATCAAGGTTGGTCGAATAATTTTAAACAAATAATTACTTAGAAATTCTCTTTTTGTGATCTGTCTACAACTATAGTCTCGTGACAATAATGTGTCTCCTTGGAAACATGCTAATAAACTAATAATAAGAGAATGGTTTGTGTGTTTAGTCTATTTTTTTGAAGGTCAATGGCAAACGTAGTAACATGGATCCTTCATCCTTGTACGTGGAATTGACCGAGCAAGTACGTCGTACCTAGACAGTGAATTAACTCGTCGAGATCGAGCCGAGTTGGCTTTCTTAAATTTATCGAGTTTGTTGTAAAGAGAACGATAAAAGCGAAAAGAAAGACACATAGATTTACGTGGTTCGCGTAAGGTGTGTTGGCTACGTCCACTGGCAGAAAAACGTTAACTGAGTTCTTTATTAGGGAGGCTAAACAAAACATATTACAATAATAAGGCGTTTCATGAGTATATATATAGACTCATGTAATCAAATTGTAGGTCGCAAGCCCAAAACAGATCACGATAAATTCGTTAATAGAAAACATAACATATCGTTTTGGTAGGGTGACGCTGCCCCCCTGCCCCATCGTCGTGGAACGCTGCTCCTTGATCTCCTTGGGACCCCTAGTGTTGTCGGTGTTCCGCCCCCAAACCCTTGACAAATACGGATTAACAATAGATTCAAAACATATTAATAGACTTGACTAGAAATTTAAACCGCAATAGAGTTTAACCACCAAGCTAGGGTTGCTTTAAGAAAAAAACAAATTTGCACTTGAACTAGAAATTTGAGAATCTCCACAACTAGTTTGGTCCAATAAGAAGATGACTACATAAAGGTTGAACATTTGAAATGCAACAACAAAAGTATGTGCATTTTCATATCATATTCCAAGTTATGAGCACATTATCAATGATCAACTTACTCATTACTTGATCAAATCTTACTAATTACATTTGGTTACGTATAAACATGTTTTTTTTTAATTAGGTAAGAATTAGGAGGCACCCCTTACGGGGGGCGTCCTAGAGCATCTTTTCGGATGAGAATATGAAGTTCTGGATGAGTCTTGATGAACTCGGCGGGGAGACTATGACCCAATTTAGCAATTTTATCGGCTACAACATTACCTTAAACATGTTAACTAAACACACCAACATTACAAAATCACTTCTAATGCCAAAATTCTGCCTTGAGTTTGTACTCCTCCAATTTAATTAGCTCACCATCACTTGTTGCTTGTCTACTCTGGCTCATGACTAAAAGTTGTCAAGTGAAAGTGGTGTTCATCCGGTCCAGGCCAGACCGGAATATACGGCCTCAATCCGGACCGATGGAACATAAATTTTGTATAACCTTTAAACCGTGAATACGGCCCAGTCTTATTATGGTCCGGTTCGATTTTATACTATAAGGATCAATTTTTCATATTTGACTATAAAATTTTAATATTTTAATGTTAAAAATTGGTTAAATTTCAATCCGATCCAATTTTCGAATGTAAATAAACTGTCAAATATACATATTAAATTATTTTTTATATACAATTTTCAAATAAATATTATAATCCAATTCAGTTCATACCGTACATTTACGACCCTTAACCGGTCGATAATTTTAAAATGTAATGAATCATAGACCGGATCGTTTCGCTCCCGATTTTAAACCAGACTATATTATTTCGATTCGGTCCGGTCCATGTTTGCACAATAGTCTAAACTTCCAGTCATCATTGTGAAAACTGAAAAGGAATAAATAAACAAATTCCACGTAATCTATGCGGTCCCCACATTCCCGTACACCTTGTACACGTCTGTTATATAACAGATTTTTCTCCTTCAGCGCTTTTCTCTCTCTGAGCTCCATCAATGGCGTCCCAAGAAGCTCCGAAGCATCGCCCTTCTCTCTATCCTCAAGTTGACCAGTCAAATCCCTATCCTTCCCTCGTCGACCCGAATCCGAATCCGAAAGTTTCGGAGTTGACCGAATCCGTACCTTTCGAAGAAACCCTAATCGCAATCCGGGGCGCAATCGTCCACCTCATCGACGACGAGCGGAGCGTCGAGCTCGCCAGTGGCGAATTCTCCGTCGTCAGGATTTCGGAGGGTGATACCGTCGTCGCCGTGCTCGCCGGCGTCGGCGATCAGATACAGTGGCCTCTGTTGAAGGATGTGGCCGCCGTGAAATTGGATGATTCCCGTTACTTCTTCTCGCTCCGATTGCCCAAGGACTCATCCGGGTCGGATTCTGAAAGTGAGAAGAAAAAGGGTAGGAATCGTAAGTTTTTATGAGTGTGGGCTAATTTTGCAATTTTCGGTTCATAAGGTTAGCTTAATTGTATTGAATAACTTTTTAGTTATGTTTTTTTTTTGTTATAGTTGCATATTTAGCTTTAATCGAAAATTTGATGAGGTAAGGTTTTGGTGAGAGCCAAGACTAACTTCAGCTCCGACCAATAGCTAGGTAGTATTATGACGGATGAGAACGTGAAGTTCTGAATGTGATATAATTTGATCCACGAGAAAAGTATGAGTTAATTTTGCAATTTTATTTGTGGCCCTTTTAACTTGTATGATACTACTCGTAATCATTGTTCTAAAAATTCCCGCCTAGTTCCGTTTAGGCTCCGTCTAGGCAGTGGATCGAAGATACTAGCTCGCCTAGCCTTCTAGCCCTTCTAGCCCGTTTAGAAGACCGTCTAGGCCGCCTAGAGTTTTTTAGAACACTTATCGTAACAGTGTTTATGATTGTACTATTATCTCCTTCTATCATAAATATTTTATATGATACGAAATGAATATGTGTATTAGACATATTTGATTCCAAAAGTCACACATGAGTCATATTGAACAAACAACTAGCCAAAATGTTACACTTAGATTTACAAAATTAATGCTCCCTAGCTAGTCAATTTACGGTTATCATTTATCAAACTTTGATCATAATGTATAGCTTTGATCATAACATTATGGCGACCAATTCATTCATCACAATTTTCATGTTGTGCAACAGACCATGATTACGAGCTACTAAACTACGGATTAACCTTTGTAAGCGATGTCCATGATGAAAAGCTGGAGGAGCTGGAGAGAGTGGTGCAGAGCCACACCGCGTTCACGGTGCAGAGCGCGGCCGTCAATGGCGGCGGCCTGGACGGAGCGCTGGTGGCGGAGGCGTCTCCGGAGGATAGGTGCGCTGTGTACTGGACGACCCTCGCCCCGAACGTGGAGGAGTACGGCGGGGTGGCGGCCAAGATGATTGCGGCCGGGTCGGGGCAGCTCATTAGAGGGATACTATGGTGTGGGGATGTGACGGTGGATAGGTTGAAGTGGAGCAATGAAGCTTTGAAGAAAAGAATGAGTTGTTGTGAAAAAGGTTGAGCTTAGTCCCAAGATTTTGAGTAGGATCAAAAGGTTTGATTGCTTAATTCTCTTTTTGTTTTTGCTTCTATTGTTTTTGTCACTTGAAATGTTATGGAGATCCCTATTTTGACCCCCAGATCCCGCTTGAATTGGATTATACCGCGATAATATTGATGTTATTGTTGTTTTTGTCATTTGAGTTGAGGGTCAATGGTTATACCCAAAATGAACCAAACCAATCGAAGTAGGACATTATATGCTTCCGTACGATATGTTATCAATCTTGTCCAAATTAGTCGAGAGGATGTTTCTGATAGACCCCAAAGATGGTCCAACTAAAACACGAAAGGGGGAAATTTGAACTAATTTTCTCATTGAAAGATCATTTTGATATGAATAGTGAGGGTTTGGATGAATGCACCTATGCTCTAAATTAGCCGAGAGGGTGTTTTTGATAGACCCCAAAGGTGGACCAGCTAAAACACGAAAGGGGGAAAATTCGAACTAATTTTTTCACTGAAATATCATTTTGCTACAGTGATGGTCTGGATGAATGCACATGTGCTCCAAATTAGTTGAGAGGGTGTTTCTGATAGACCCCAAAGGCAGACCGACTAAAACACAAAAGGGGGAAATTCGAACTAATTTTCTCATCCGAAGATCATTTTGCTATGTATAATGAAGATCTTATATGCTATTTATGTGTCACATTGTGTATATTGTAGGGCGAAGAGGGTGACGAAAATGACCCAGAAAGTAGCGGAAGGAGTGATGAATGGAGTTGTGAGGGTGTCAGTGTACTTTACAAGCTCATTTGCTAACACCAAAGTAGGGAGGTCGTTCTTTAGCAACATTCCTGGCGAAATCCTCCTCGCTTCCTTGGATGGTTTCGGTATGATCCTTTTCGCTTTCTATTAACTCCGCCTTGCAAATTGTAACAAAACCAAGTTCTAATGCTTGTTTATTTTGTGTGATTGTAAGGCAGATAAAGTATGTGACGCTCTTGAAGTAGCAGGCAAGAACGTCATGTCAACTTCGTCCATTGTCACAACCAGCCTAGTAACCCACAAGTATGTATTTTCTCACTCTACCTAGTGGTAGATATTTAGGTGCATCTCGAGTCCTCGACCCCTCAGACCCTGCTCATGCAGAATACACTAGATAGTCGTCGTTTTTGTTATTGTAACGAATGATCCGTTACACTTGACTAAACGGATTTTTGAAATTTGTTCGTATTTACGGTCATTAGGTATGGAGATGAAGCAACAAAGGAAGGGCTCGACGCAGCAGGAAACGCGATTTGGACGGCTTGGACAGTCTACAAAATCCGAAAAGTTTTGAATCCGAAGGGTGCCTTCAAGAAGACTGCCCTAATTAAGAGCGCTGCCGAAACAGCAGCTGATGAGTACAAAGCCAAAAGGGAGCCTAAATCCAAGTGAATAATGTGCATTTCTTCCTCGAAAACTTAGACATGTGTAATTTATCTTTTATGAGACATACATTGCTCTGTAAATATGAATCTTTGTGTGTGGTCACTTTGTAAACTATCGTCAAACGAGAAAAAGATTAAAAAAAATTGGCCCATGCAGGTTTCGAACCTGCGACCTTCGCGTTATTAGCACGACGCTCTAACCAACTGAGCTAATGGGCCTTTTTGATAGTGTTTATTATAAATAATATCTATTATAAAACAAGAGTAAAAAGCGCGCAATTCGTTGAAAATGGCGGATCACTCCTATTTGTTTCCCTGTTGACAATCCATTTGGCTACGTTCAGCGAACGCTTCAACTGCATTGTTTCCGGCTTCTCAGGTATACCACCACTCTCTATTCTTCGTCTCCTTTTTCTCTCCTCCTCTTTCTCAATCTTCTCTCTCTTTCTAACCAGATCTTAGTACCTCTAGGGTTACGGTTTCGTCGTTTCACATGCCATTTTCCGTCTCTTCATTTGTCGTTATTGTTATTTCACAATTTCAGACCGGTCAGGGATTTGATTGAGTCGTCTAGGTTTCGTTCTTCTTTGATGGATTTCTTGACGAATTCACAGGTTTGCGATGTCTAATTGAAGGACGGAAACTCACAATAATAATTATAAGCAATTGAAAGTGATTTGTGTGGGATTTTGCTTCGGTGTGTTGGGCCAGGTCTTCTGGTGATGATCTGATAGAGAAATTTATAACTAGGAGAGGAGATGAGCGCTTCCAGGTTCATCAAATGTGTCACTGTTGGTGACGGTGCCGTTGGCAAGACTTGTCTGTTGATTTCTTATACAAGTAACACTTTCCCTACGGTGATAATTCTTCTTCAGTTTCCACATTTTCTGTTTCATTTATCTAATTTTGGCCATTGTGTGGTAGATTTTGGCTGAGAAGTTGTGAATTGTGATGCATTTTTAGTCAGTGATGAGAGAATTTTGCAGTCTTCCCATGTTCTTATGCATTTGACTTATAAGGGGGAAAGATATCGTCTTGATGTTTCTTTCGAATTGTTTTAGCTAGTTGACTATGACATGATGAATCAGTTTGATTGGCTTATAGAGAGATTTCAGTCTATGTCATTTGGCTTTTGAAGAAAGGTAATGTGCCCTTATTTTATTGCATTAGGCTTCCATCAAGGTTGATTTTATCACACATTGTTTATCATTGCTTATGCATACATCTTCAGCTCTGACCTCTCAGTCGTATCTTTAACCATTTTGTAGCATTTATTTATCTTTTATGGGATACATACTCTTTTTGTTCATGATTGGTGCATGGAGATGCCTTATTATGTTGCTGTTATATACTTCTTTTTTAACCAGGATATCTTCGATGTTGAATCATACTACTTGTCTACTTGTTTGTGTTGTTAGTTTAGGATGACCGGTTTTCTTATGTAATGTTTTAAGTGAGCCAAAATTGCAGAGTTCTTCAGAATTTTTTCCTCATCCCTATAAATTGGCTTGTTTAGAATCTCTGGTAGAACTTTGAGAACATTCCATGTACATCTCTGATAATGTTGAAATAGGTGAAGTGAACATATTATGTTGAGCAACAATACAGTTCTCAGTTACCCGTTCTAATAGATTTCATTGGTTATGGCCACAGGATTATGTGCCTACAGTTTTTGACAATTTCAGCGCGAATGTGGTTGTTGATGGAGCCACAATTAACCTCGGCTTATGGGACACTGCGGGTTATTTCTAAACTGCCATTTTGATTTCTCTATTTACCTTGGTTTCAGTTTATGACCGTGACATAAAGTCATCTGCTTTTGGTTCTGATATGTTATCTGCTGAACAGGGCAAGAGGATTACAACAGATTAAGACCATTGAGTTATCGTGGTGCAGATGTGTTCATTCTAGCTTTCTCTCTGATTAGCAAAGCCAGTTATGAAAATGTTACCAAGAAGGTCTTTGCTACTCAATATCAGACTTCCTATTCAGCTGAATGATCAATCATCATTCTCTACATATTTATTACTTCTCTGCTTAGTCTGCTCACATGTTGATGTCTTATGGCTTCAATTTCAGTGGATCCCAGAGTTGAAACATTATGCACCTGATGTTCCAATAGTTCTTGTTGGAACAAAGATAGGTTAGAATTCTGCTTATTCTCGTGTATTTTTTTTAATGTCACAGTGTTACTTGTATCATGGTACTTTAAACACACACTTTTGCAAGCTTGTTTACTCTTCTATAATGCAATTCAAGGAATTTTTTTTTTTTTTTACTTGCTCTGCACTCAGGCAGACGCTGTTCTTTTTATTTTAATTGTTGATGCAATAGATTTCAAGGAATTCCATACTATCATGCTTGCCTCTTAGTCTGCCATTGTAATGATGATTTATCTGATAAATAGTGGTATAAGTGAACTGCAATGATGCTATATGCTCTGGATAAAAGGAAATGCTTGTACAAGTTTGGCTATCTTTACTCAGTTTAAAATTCTTATATTTCGGGATGTTTGTGAGTTTATGTAGTTTCACATGCAAATCTTTTGCTTACTTTCCAAATTCATAATTTGCATGTCATCTGAATTAGAAAGACAAGAGGTGGCGAATGAGGAAGAGAAAAACAAACTACAATTTTATAATTTCCTTAGGAAAAGCATTATACCACGAAGTAAAATCAATGAGAAAAACACTTGTTTTCTGTGTATTGCATCAGATCTTCGAGATGACAAGCAATTTTTCATAGATCACCCTGGTTCCGTGCCAATTACATCAGCCCAGGTAATGCATTACCACCTTCTTAATTCTTCAACTCTAAACTTGATTCAAATACCATACATTTCATTGGATTGTGTATTATGTCAATAATTAGGGAGAGGAATTGACAAAGCAAATCAACGCTCCTGCTTACGTGGAGTGTAGTGCCAAAACACAACAGGTAAGCAAAAAATTTCATTATACTCAATGTGGTGCATCCTCATGCTCATTGGCTTTTATGCACTGCCTTTGAGATGGATTTAGTCCCTACATCAATTTTGGTGCATTCTAACTAAATTCAGTTATTATTGTCACATAGCTGAATTTCAGTTTTTCTTGGGTCTATCGGACGTACCCCCTTTCCCTTAGGCAGAGGTACCCCCATCTTGATCCTCCAGATTCAGTTGTAGCGGAGCCTCACTGGGTCAAATTCAGTTATTATTGTCACATAGCTGAATTTTAGTTTTTCTTCGGTCTATCGGGCGCATTCTCCTAACAAGTTTACGTTATGGGTGCCCGCTTGTGTGGGACTTTACTGGGTGATGACGATGAGCTTTAACATGGTATTTATTAACAATCCAAGATGTTTTGATGAATGTAGAATGTCAAGGCGGTTTTCGATGCTGCGATCAAAGTCGTACTCCAGCCGCCCAAGCAAAAGAAGAAGAAGTCAATGGCACAAAAGGCTTGCTCCATATTGTGATCAAGAACAATGTAATTGGAAAGAGAGACAGCTTGGTGTATTTTGACACATGCTTCTTCATTTGAGGAAACCCAGTAGGAACAAAATGACATTGATCTGCGGTGGTTACTTTATTCATCCAAAATTACAGCAGATTTCATGTCATATGGCGCCCATAATGAAGTGTCTATCATCCAGGAAAAAGGACAGGAATATTTGTGTTATGTTTTTGAATGTTTTTATGGGTTCTGAGGATATAATACCATGAGCTCGATGTTTGATTGTAGTTGAATAAATGACCGTTTAAGAGTATCGAGTTGGACAATTTGATTACGGATGTTTTCATTAGCCAATTGTAGACATGGATTGATTACTGATGTTTTCATAGCTCGATTTGTATGGTGAAAGTGCTTAAAATGAGTACCAATGTACTTACACTTAGCACTGACAGATACCACCTAAATAAATTTAATACATGGACGAGTATTATTGCCGGAGTTCTAAAACCATACAATAAATTAGGAAAAAAAAATAAAATAATTATTAAAAAAAGCAAATTTAGAGAGAAAAAAGTTCAATTTTAACTCTTTTTTTAACAATTGAGATCTTTGTAAGTTCACCCATATAAAAATTTCCAAATATACACATACATTATTTATAGAAAACAAGGGCATATAATAAAAAAATCAAAGATAAAAGTAATATTTTTTTCCAAAAAAGAAGCGGAAGTATATTTATATTCTTTTTCATTTTTATATATTCCAAATATATCATATGTATTATTTCCTTTTTATACTTCCAAATATATCATATATGCTCATTCATTTTTTTTTAAATATATCAAAATTATAATTTCATATCGATATTGATGTCTAAATATATGGGTACGTTTAATATCCGTATCCATATATAATATTCATGAATATCCATACCAATGATAATATTCAGAAATATTAATTCAAATTAAATATTTTAAAATATCTTAAACCTTACTACGTATAGTTTATTTTAATATATGAAATAGTCAAATTGAAATTAAATACAAATAATATAATATTCATTTATATTAATTCAACTTAAGCATTTTAATATAATGTATGAAATAATCTCCCAGATAGAAATTAAATGTATATTAATCATATAAATTAATTTTATGTTACGCCATGTTGAAAGCCCACAATAAGTGCGTAGCACCTGATTCCTCCCCGATATCTTTTACTCTTTACAAGTCGAGATCGATAAGGATTAGGAAAGGACTCCCCCAACCACTTTCCTCTTCATAAATACACCCAAAACCCCTCAACCGCGTTGAATATCGCTCTCTCTGTGATTTCCAATTTCTAGGGTTTCTCCGCTTCACATAATCACCGAAACAAGAAGAAGAGAAGAAGAAATCAATGGATTCTCCGAAGAAGATTACCTTGAAGAGCTCCGATGGCGAGACCTTCGAAGTGGAGGAGTCGGTGGCGGTGGAGTCGCAGACAATCAAGCACATGATTGAGGACGATTGCGCCGATAATGTCATCCCTCTTCCCAACGTCAACAGCAAGATCCTCGCGAAGGTGATTGAGTACTGTAAGAAGCATGTCGAGTCTCCTAATACTGAAGATCGCGCCGTGGAAGATGAGATTAAGGCCTGGGATGCCGAGTTCGTCAAGGTCGATCAAGCCACTCTTTTCGATCTCATCCTTGTAAGTTTCTTTCTTCCTCTTTCTCAATTGCGGATTTTGATTGATTAGGTGATTATTGATCGGTCTGATTTTGCTTCTGTTTTTGTTTGGTTGGTTTTGAATCCCTAATTGATTTTTTCTTCTTGCTATTGCTGGTTGATCAAACACATAATTGACAAATTGTGCGGTTGTCTGTGCTTCTGCGTGCGTTTTGGTTTCCTTTGTATTCAGTATTGATTAGAATGCAGTTTTTGTTCTGAAGTTGTGTTCTTTCGTGCTTGTGCTTTCTTGTGTTGTGCAACTCCTGCAACGTTACCTTGTTGCAACAATTGTTCTGTTTTATGTCAAAAAGTTGGAACTTTTTTTGAAGATAACAATTATACAACGTTCATGATACAACCTGTAGTCTGTGTTTCTTGTGTTGGGACTATCTTTTCCTTGGTGTTCTTGCTTTTGCTTTATTTTTTTAGGACTCTTATTTGCAATATGATTCATGAACTAATCCGAAATAGCCAAAGATTACTGAAGGCACACTATATCTTCTTGTTTTGAACCATCTTGTTTTAGCAAATTGCAGGAGGTGAATAATTGTTAATGAATCATCTTGTATTTGTAGCAAATTGTTTTTGCTGTCTTCATGTACCTTTAGTCTAGTTTTTGACTCTTTAATGTCGGGTAATTTTCCTTTTCTGAGGTTTAGAAACTTCCATTGAATGATTGGGATTGTTTATAAGCTTTCCATTGAATGATTGATGTTGTACTAATCACATGACATTTGTTTCTGGTGCTAGGCGGCTAACTACCTGAACATCAAGAGCTTGTTGGACCTCACATGTCAAACAGTGGCTGACATGATAAAGGGCAAGACCCCGGAAGAGATTCGCAAGACGTTCAACATTAAGAACGACTTCACACCAGAGGAAGAAGAGGAGGTTCGCAGGGAAAATCAATGGGCTTTTGAGTGATAATTTGGAAGGAAAAGGAGTGGGAATAGTAGTATACATTTTGTGTTTGTGTGTTTGTTTGTTATGGTACCTAATGCTGAACGACTACTTTGTGGATTGGATTGGATTCTCTCTTAAACCCTCGAATCATCTCTTCCATCTCTGCTGTATAATGGCTCTCTTCAAGTTAGATTCTGAATGTTTATTATGATGATTTAACTTCAGTTATATCTATGTCTAATTATTATTACATTGGCCAATGCTTTGATTGTTTTGGAAACCCTCCTTTTGGAGGTTGACATTTGCTTAAATTTGCTTTGCTTTTGCTTTGATTGTTTTGTTGTTGTCTCGTCTTTGCTTTTGGTTTCCTGGTTTGCCCCGTTGGGTCTCTTGGGCGCTAGGGAGGCTCCTATCTTGACCCCAGATTTTCCGGCTCCACTGGGTAATTGTTGTTTTATGGTGCAATTTTATACTATTATCGAAGGTGACAACTTATCTGATCATTGTAACTCATATCTTAATCATCTCATTATGTGAAGCCGTGTTCGTGACCTTATCTGATGGTCGAAGTGTCTCTTGTGGACCAAACAAAAATCTCATCATAAAAGCTGCAAGTCTAATTCGGATTTTTATAATCCCATCATAGCAAACTCAAGATTTTAATGATCCATTGATCCCATCATGCTATAAGGCAGTCGGTCCTTAAAAGATCTTCCCCTCTTTTACGTCATGGTTAGAGACCCAACGTATCCCCGAATTTGTACAAATTGAAAACTAATTCTTGTTCGGATGTTGCAGAGACACATTGTTGGAGGTCATCAGGAAAATTCAAACTTCGATCCTTCTAGGCAAGCACATATATCTTACCCCAATTCATATTTCATACAATGAAATTATTTCATCATGTAATTTTTTTCAAGATTTGTCCTCGTCCGCTTACAAATATGAACTTGTCAAGCTTGTGTTTTGATGAGAACCTTAGTCTCGGTTTTCTTGGTCCTAGTGAGTAGTGATTGATTGTTGATAGAACTCGTGTCTAAACTTTTGTAAAGGCTCGATTTGTCAAATAAAATCCTTTTTTATGAGGTAAAAATTCGTTAGATTAAACAGAACTCGACCTTAAAAACCAAACAGAAACACCAAACAAACAAACCACAAGACAAATAATTTCATTATAGATAAAAGGTTTTTCTAGTGTGTGTCAAGCCGGGTCGGACCGGTTTTGCCATCACAGAGAAAAACGGCGGTCAATGAGTAGTGGTGTATTTGGGGAAAAGGAAAACGACGCCGTATTGTTCGTCTACATAGAAAGAACTCTGAAGTCTAATTATTTGCCTTGTTCTTCTCACTTGCTTCAGGAATCAGGAAGACCGGAGGGGGATCGGAAATGGTGAAAGCAAGCATAGCATTGCTGAAAGAGGCGAAATTAGGGCTGAGCAAGACGCTCTCCGACATTCTGGTGTGCCCATTAACGAAGAAGCCATTGAGGTATGATCAATTTCCTCTTTCTGAACAGTGTTTTTATCTTCGCCTTTGGATTGCTGTTGGACGGGGTGGATGTGGATGAATCATACGCATTCTTTCTTTCTTTGTATTTCTGTGTGCAGGTTCTGTGAAAAGACGAATTCTTTGATCAGTGATTCAATCGGGGTCTCTTTTCCTGTGAGTATATCTGCTCGTTGATTTGTTTTCCCCCTTTTCCTGGTTGAATGTTATGCATTTTGCATTGGATGGATGGTGAAGTTACATACATACATAGCTAGTCATCGAATGAGTTGAATTTGAAATTTCATGAAACCACTTGTAATTTAGGGTTTTCCTGGGTTAAACTCCCCCAATTTCATCGACCTCAGATTAGCAAAATTGAAAACCCATAGTCAATCCCGGCCAAAATTTACATTTGGCAGTCTATGTTATAGTGTTGATATCCACTAAAGCTCCATTAATGGCCTGTTGTGAATTATTTGTTCCAGGTTTATTGAAAAAAAACCACCTGAAGTATGGATATCTACTCAATGTTTTCTGTAGTGTTTGATGATTCTCTTAACTGTACATTTATTTGGATGATTGCCTCATCCTATACAAGATCCATTAAGATATGGAATGAACTTGCTTTTTGGCCCACAATTTAGTCAAATTTTCCTACTTGATTAGTGAAATGAATTGTTTAAGCTACTCTAATTTCCCATTCTACTAATGTGATGGTTTTAGTGTTTGCTGTCCAGGTTTGAACTTGCTTTTTGGCCCACAATTTAGTCAAATTTTCATACTTGATTAATGGAATGAATTGTTTAAGCTACTCTAAATTCCCATTCTAGTGTGTTGGTTTTAGTGTTTGCATTCTTTGAGCTGCAATGTTCTCTTTAGGGTTTTTTAGTCATGAGGAAGTTCTTCTTGTGTGATTAGCTAAAGCATCTTGAGATCTCAATCTGGGTTTTTATCTGTAATGAGAAAGTATAGTTTTGCAAAATCTTTATTGGTTTACCTCTCTTACTCTGAATATGATGCGCAACAGCACAAGCTAAACAATGTTTTGCATTGTTACTGTATGAGTTAAACCAATCTGTGGTTAGGGTTGTTTGAAATCCATATGTCCAAGATGATTCAGTTGTCATCTTATGTTATGCAGATAGTTAATGGAATACCCTGCTTGGTTCCAAAGGATGGCAAGGTACTCGAAGATAATGAAGCGTCAAACTTAAACGAGTCAACTGCCATGAAAGAAGATGAAAGGACCTAGCCAATTAACTAGCAAGTGACGTATGTCTGCATTTGTGCACATTTTAAAATCAGCTGAAGTCTGGATAGATTGGAGTTATCAGAATATGTCAGCTCATTCCTTCACAAAAAGGTAGTTGTAACTTGGTATGACAGAACTGCCTCAAAAGCTTTGATGATTATTGCATTATTTCAATTGGATCGGGATCAGTTGAATCATAGTTTGTAGTGACTAATGAGGGTTCAATCTTCACAAATCACAACAGGAGAACTTTGTAATGCTTTTTGAATGCCAAATATTTAGTGGATAGAGTTCAAATCCGAGATTGGCCCAAGGTTCTTCTCTGGATATTTGATGCATAATACTTGCGACATGGTTTATTGTAGTATACCTTAACACATGGTGCTCCCATTTGTATTCAGATTTGTGTGTGAAAAATGGTGTTAAAAAATAAAAGTTTATCTATTAACTACATTCGTAGTTAGTTATAAAGCGCCATTGAGGTGGATTTAGCGCCATTGAGGTGGATTTAGCCCCTGTATCAATTTTGATGCATTCTAACTAAATTCAATTATTATTGTCACATAATTGAATTTTATTTTTCCTTGCGTCTATCAGGCACATCCTCCTGACATGTTATGGGTGCCCCCGTCTTGACCCTCTAAATCCCGCTTGAGCAGGACTATAGACCCTCCAAATCCCGCTTGAGCAGGACTATAGTGGGCGATGATGTTGATGTTGTTGTAGCATATACATAAAACCTAAACACCACTTGTAAACAGTGTATAAACATTTAAAGTAAATACCGCACTAATAATTTTAACACCCAGTTATACATGAATCCTTCATAATGCAAGACATCCAGTGACAAGTGACATCAAGCAATAAGTGCACCAAACAGTCAGACACAACATACTCTACAAATAAACACTTGGGTTCAAACAATACCATCCAATGACACTTAAAAAGTCAAAAGTAATAAAGTACTTAGAAATGACAACATCATATTACAAAAGAAGCAATGTATCCACCTCAAAATGAAAAAAGACAAAGGTAAAACCAAATAAGAAACAAGCACCAAGTTTTTTTTTTTGTTCAGAAGGAAGCAACCAGCAAGTTTACACTAGAGATCCCAACTCAGAATCTGATGCAGCATCACCACCAAACACAAACTCCCTTTGCTTTCCTCTGCCATGAAGCACACCATTGCTTCCGATCAAACCAACTCAGAAGGCAGCACAGAATCCCTTTTTTTACAAAGACTTCACAGAAACCATCATTTCATCAACCAGAAACAGGAAGGGCCATCATTTGATCCCAACAAGTAAACATGGCAAAATAAAAACTTGTGCCACTAGGTCTAATCATACAATAAAATCCCTCCCTTAAGGTGTGCTTTCAGTGCATCATTGTTTTTTCAGTTCAACTTCTAAAATCTCCCTCTTTTATCATGCTTCATCATTCCATGGAAGTCATTTTTCTATGGACAATATGTTCACCATTACCTAATTTTCAATTTTCATGGCTTTTTGGGGTTTTTTTTTTGCTTTTTCTAATTTTTTGGGGGTGAATGATAGGGAAATTTATGGGTCTCCCTCAATCTTCACATAACGTGGGTAATCAATACCCGCTCAAACTCCTACTATCCTTGGAAGTCTCTGACAGGCCTTGATATCTCAGAAAGATGATCCGAACAAAATTCCAGCATGAACAGACGATCATCTACCTGGCCTTCAGATGTGTAAATAATT
Source organism: Fallopia convolvulus (assembly GCA_964016875.1). Lineage (NCBI taxonomy): Eukaryota > Viridiplantae > Streptophyta > Magnoliopsida > Caryophyllales > Polygonaceae > Fallopia > Fallopia convolvulus. The sequence goes on from OZ024726.1 coordinate 58,133,011, forward strand.
TAGTCTTGTTTTTCTTGCAGTGTCAGACCTTGGACATGAGCAGGAAGTGTGTCCTGCAGCATATGAGGAGAGTATTGAGAGCCAGATGTGGTAGGGAATTGAGCAGAAGACGGCATTATCCATCTCATCCAATCATCACGTTTTCTGATTTTATCTCCCTGCCAATACAATAGCAAAACTGTCAAACCCAACCAACTAACTTACTTGTAAGTTTTAAAAAATAAATAAGATAAAATTTATGACAAGCAAAGCAATTGAAACTATAAGCTTGAATGCCAACCTGCACTTCCACAACATTAGAGGCTCGGACAGCATCTAATATCAGTTGAATATCGGTGGTTAACTCCATGACCTGATAACAAACCAACAGCACTTTTGGAGTCAAAGCACAAGCCTTGGAAATGATCTTTGAGCATGCTATGAATTTTATAAAACGACAATAAGGTGTCCCATCCTCCAGCAAGTGTGGTGCAGTGAGGATTTATAAAATATATCATAATAAATTACAATTTAAGTTCATTGTCAACTAACAACAAACCCTTTCCATCATCCTACTTGGGGGGCAAGTAGACTTGTTACTTGTAGAAGAGAAGCATCAGAATTAAGTTATGCAAGAGAATTATAAAAATCATAATGTAGCATGAGATACCCATATGTCATACGGACAGCAAAGATGTCATCTTTTATAAGGAATAACTTGGCAGCCTAGACATGTTACCTTCTACGGTGTTAGTGTATAATAACTAATCATCAAAAAGAAGATTAGTGTGAAGTAAATAACAGTATCTCTGTCAATCCATTCGGACCATGACCTTGCAATCCAAACAGTATGCCTTAATCTTAATGTTCTGTTACTGACACTAACAACCTGCTTAATATTGATCATAATGAAAATATGGATAGAGTGACAGAATAACATTCAGAAATGAGTTTTTTTTTTTTTTTTGTAATTATCCATGATCATTATAAATGGAGAAACTTTAATAGCTATGAGCATGCCAAGACTTCTCTTTTTACAACTAAGTTGCTTGATGAACCAACCAATCCCACATCAATGCAAGCCAGTACTTACAATCAATATAAGCTATCAATATATAAACACATCATTGACAACTTATATCCTCTAAAAGATTTTTGTACCAGAAATGAAATCCAAGAAATCACTAAGATATGGAGCTATAATCAAGTAATCAACCATCTATCCGGCAAAGACTGGAATGTTATATGCAGGAATACAAGACATCATGTATAGATTCACAAAGACACATGATACAACCACAAATGGAAGGGATTCATGGTGAATTAATGATTAATGAGTAAACCGTAGTGCAGCAAAAATAGTATGCCTGGACATGATAATGATACAGATATTAAACCTACACCATTAATGTAAAATTCTATCCTCAGTCTATGACATAATATAAGGAATAAGGATATCATTACAATCATCATATTCATGTAAATGAGAAGCCGTAACATGTGGGCCCCTAAAAAGTGTTTATCTAATAATACTATAATATTCATCACAACCAAGCATTAACTTCATAAAAAATATTAAATATCAGTGGTAGGCTAAACAACAGCAAAGTGCAAAAGAGTATAGCAAATTAGCAATGAAACTACGCTTACTTTCTTGAAGTTTGCAATTAGTTGGATAGGGACCCAACCATATTCATCCATGTTCTTGCGCAAATATGTATCCTTAATCAGGTTGTCATTACTGCAGCAAGCAAACAACAAAGATAACAAAATTTTTACAACTAGACTTGAACACACATAAACGTGACAAATTTTATGTTAAATCGGTTGAAGTAACCTGAAGTAATAATCTATCTGATTTATAATCTTAGCATGCAACTGAAGATCCAGCGGAGGGTAATAAACTGCAGGAGGCATTGGCGCCACCACAGGCATCCCTGGAGGTGGTGGTGGAGCAAAATAATATAATGGCTGCACCTCTGAATAACATAACTCAATTAGAGAAAATCCATATTATGTCATAGTGTATTATGTTACAAACCTGGCACTCAATTGAATAAAAACAACTTACCAGGAGGAATACCCATAAGACCACCATAAGGTAGAGGTGGTGGTGGAGGAAAATAAGTAGTAGCACCAGGTGGAGGAGGTCTTGTAAATCCATTTGGACCAGCTCGTTGTGGTTGCATGACCGAGTCTCTGCCATTAAAACTCCTCTGGTGACTCCAATCATGGTTTCGACGGTCATGATCGCGCCTACCACCAAAAGAACCATCACCACGCAAATGGGGCCCGCTGTTACTCCTCCTGTAATTACGTTGCTGAGGACGGTCTCCTCCACTCCTCTGGGCACCTTCTCTATTAGCATTGCTATGTCCATGGTCTCTACCTGAGCTATCAGAACCACCAGAGCTCGTCTTTGAAAGACTATTACTAGCATGTGAAGTGTCCCCTGATGAACTTGATTGTGAAAAGCCTCCATCTGGAGGTGAACTTCCTCCCCTCATCGATTTCTGGCGTGCAGGCCTCCCATGATTCTGATTAGGGTTTGGTTTGTTAGGCTTAGTATTCGTCTGTTTCTGAGGAGACAGTGGCAAGGGAGATTCATTGGCAGCAATAGCCTGAGGTATAACCACATTCAGCAATATCCAATGTCAAACCAATAATTGGAAGAGAGATCTAAATCATTTTTGTTCAATATATTATTATCTCGCAATAATGAATGAAGTCGAACAAATTAACACCCTTAGCAGTCTTCCATTATAAGATCACATAACAAATTGATTGAAACATACAAAAAAAAACCTAGTTTTCATCAATCCAGTAAATTGCTTATCCTCCCCAATTGAAAATCACATTAATGAATAAGAAAGCAAGAAAGAAGGGTTCAGAGCGAACCTGAGGAACGGAGATCGGAGCATCGGGAGGACTCGTCGAGGAATCAGCCGCCGGCTTCAGAGACACGTTTTTGGATTCAGAAAGGCTAGGCCAAGAGACACCTCCCATCACCAGGCCGCTCTCAACAACGGCATTGTCGGACCTATTCCAAGCCTGCTTCGGGGAGCCATTGCCATATTCGCATCCATCGGAACTCTCAGCGAATCCCTGATTCGGCGACGCCCGGCGCGGTGGCGCGTGAGGGCCACCGGCCTCTCCGGCGCGGGGAGAAGAGAGAGCGGCGCTTGCATTGCTATTAACGGTGGCCGCCATCATCAACGCGATTGACCTAGGGTTTTTTTTTCTCCAAATGCCGACTGATTTGGGGAATCTGATTAAATTAGAGAATGATCAAAACTTCGTTCTTTTTCTCTTCTCCGAATAATTAGGTGAATGGAATTCGGATTTGAGAAGCTCCGATTGAAAATCGACGGATGGAGAAGATCAGATCCGGAATCAAACTGAGCTTTCTACGCCCTTGCTTTCTTCGTGTTCAACCTCTCAACGGGGAGTTGCCAGTCTCAGTCACCCTCTCTTTCTCCTCTCACGCAGAAAATTTCTTCCTCGACGACGGAGGTGTAATCGCTTCCGTGCAAGGACAATTTCATAGGGGTTTTTACTATTTTACCCCTGTCTCGTCCATCTATTAACAACACTCGCCTTATGTGAAAATTTGATTTATGTGATGTAGGAATTCTAGGGTTGATTATACTTGTTCACCTATAAATAGAGCCGTTAAAGGTTGATCGAATCCGAAAAACCGACCTGATTGACCCGCTTTTAAATTCAATTCGGTCGATTTCAAACTCAATTTTGACCCGAGTCCGATTGACATGAGAATATACGATCGAATTCGATCGATTCGGATCCGACCTGAATGGACTGTAAATGTAAAATAATATTTTTAAATTAATATTTTTAAATTGAGGTTATTAACTCATTGGTCAACCCGAACCCGCACGATAACCTGTAAAAACCCGACCCGATTTAACATGTAACTGATTGACCCAAACCCATACTTTACTCGAACATGAACTGATCGAACCGACTCGATTAACAAGTCTGGTATAAATCAATATATTACATAAATTAACCATATAAATTTCCTAAAATGCACTTCTAAACATTAATTTTTACTAATTTTGGTATGCCATATTGAAAGATTAAATGGAACTATTAGTGTTTTTTTTATTTGCGAGGATCCCACCTTTGGTGGTAAATCCCGGATCCGGACCAACTCAACCTAGGGATGGTAATGGGGCAGGTTCGGGGCAGGGAATACCCTTCCCGTCCCCATCCCCATTTAGATATATGTTCCCCATACCCGCCCCATTCCCCATCGGGACCTTCAGGGAATAAAATTTGTACCCATCTCCATCCTCCTCGGAGATTCCCCATTCTCGCTTGATTTTCCCCATTTATAATTCCGTCGGGGATTCCCCATCACCCTTTGGTTTTCCCCATTTATAATCTCTATCGATGACTTCTCATCCCCGTTTGATTTTCAAATTTTATAATCCCCACACGAGTTATTCGTTTTATTTTCAATTTACTTTCTTGTACACTTTCTTCAAAAATTCTAATGATACACCATTTACAAAATTCATCAATGAAACTTATATAATTAACAAACCTACAAGAGCCTCCAAAAATAAACAAGACAATAATTTTGTAAATTCAATTATCATACTATTCATATGTATCAAGTACATAATATAAGGATACTTGAATTACCAATAATTTAACAAGAGATTACCCAACAGTTCTCCCGACGGGGATTCCCCACGGGGTTCCCAAACGGATCCCCCAGCGGTAGACGTGTCAAATAGGTTGGGCGGGTCGGGTTCGGGTCAATTAGGTTCGGGTCAAAATGGGTCTCGGGTCGTTAAATTCACGGGTTCATATGGACCAGATTGTTACGGGTTCGGGTTGATCCAACGGGTCACGATGGTTAATTTTGTTAACCTTTATCTTTATGTTTATTAAAATAATTAATATTATATTAATATAAAATATTAATTAATAATATATAATAATAAATTTATACAGAATTTATAATAAAACATTTAATTTGTAATTGAAATAATAATTTATCGAGTTAGATGGGTCAACCCAAACCAGTTTTTTCTGGGTCGACCGTGTTCGGGTTACTCTTGACCCATTGATTTTCGAGTCAGGTTTCAACCCAAAAAACGTTGAGCGGGTCGGTTTTTCAAGTCGGGTCAAGTTTTGACGGGTCTACCCAGCATGGATTCCCCACGGGGTTCCCCAATGGGTCCCCCGTCAGGGATTCCCCATGAGGTCGGGGTCGGGTTTGGTGGTGGGGCGGGGACACCTATCCTCACATCCGTCCACATACACTAACGGGGAATCACTTTCCCCCATACTTGCCCCCATCCCCACTAAAAATCTCCATCTCCATACCAGTAACGAGGAATCTCCACGGGGAATGGGGAAGCGAATGAACCAACTCAACCTAGTGGTAGGAAGAATAGTAGAGACGGAGATAACCTGAAATCTCTCAACATCCATCATACCTCTTATTACTAGGCCACCCATGTGGGGCGGAACTAATAGTGTTTTTTTTTTTTGGCATTTATGACATATCACATTGATATCGGTTTCAAATCAAGCAACTTGATATTTGATGTTTAAAAAATGATTGATAATCATATAAACAAGTTAATTTAATGTGATAGCTCCCTTCAAAATTGTAACAAACACCTAATGTAAAAGTTTCATATAAGCAATTTACCCAGTCCCATTTATAGCGTTATGATACCAATTCTTATCAAATGACCCCTACGGAACTTAACTTTGCTTACCATACTAGTCAAATGTAAGAATAAAATATTACATATAGGTGAGTAGCAAAAAAAAAAAACTATAATGTGTAAATCTACTTATAAAGGTTCCAATAATTTAAGGCCTCGTTTGGTTCGATTCCCTGAAAATTATGAATGGGAATCAGGAATGGTTGATTTCAGTATACTATTTGGTTTACCAAAATCTTGAATCGATTTCATTCCCAAGAATGGCTCATTCCAAGCCTGCAGACAAAGTTGATTCCAGCAGAAAATAGAAGGTATCATCCATTCCAAAAAAAAAATAACTTTTCATTTTAAACCTTAAAACCCTAAAACTCCTAAACCTTAAATAATAAATTCTAACATTCATAAATCCTAAATTAAAAGGTCTAAACTAAAATTTTAAACTATAATTCTCAGGAATGGTTCATTCTGACAGCATACCAAACAACATGTCACAGGATTGGTTCATTCCAATTCCTTATTCCATTCTAATTCCTGATTCCAATTCGATTCCAACAGCGTACCAAACAGGGCCTAAGTATAAGTTCATGAAGGTGACACCAAACTCATGAGACATGAGTGATGTAAATACTTTCTTTTTAAAAAAGAATCTCACTACAAAGACCCTTTTTTTTTATTTGTTTTTGCCTTTGCAGTTCTACCAAACCACATGAGATTTTCTGTAATTCAAGTGCAAAATGGAGATTTTTAATTTCTTGCCCTTATCTTTGACTGATTGGTTAACTAGCTCTATCTCTACAATGACAATCATTCAAGATAATTTTTCCTTGCCTGAATTGTACAATCTTTAGTGTTTGCAGACCCTCAAGGCATGATCCTATCCTTTTCCTATAGACACGTTAAAATCATGTTTTAACAACTCCAAGTTTGTACATTTATGAAATGTATACGTGTTCCCTATCGAACAACTTTTCGGTCGGACAGAATTTTAAAATTTCACTAGCCAAGTCAAGCCCGTCCAACGAACGGGGCAAATTTTATATTTTAATATTTGAAATGCATAGATATTTTTACAAAAATAATACAAATCACAACAAAAAGAAATTAATTTAATAAAAATCATAGAAATTTGAACTTTAAAAAATTTATTTTGTGCAAACCTAATTACCATCCACCAAAAACCTTCATGTCTTGTGCTCTCACATTCACTCTCCACATCTTAATTCGTGTTTCGATTCGATCAATCTTTCTTGTAATTTGAGGGTAGTCTTCTATTTTTCGCTTCATAGTGGATGAAATTATGATGCGTTCATACAAAAATAAAAGATGTATATAGTTAGAAATAAAAAGATAGAAATTAAATTTTATATTATGTTTTGTTAGCTATAATGTCTACAATTGTGTTTGATGTTGTATTTTGTATCTAATATTAAAGTTTTATAATTTAATGTGTAATATCAAATGTTATTATTGCTATTTGAAATATCAAAGGTTGCAAAATTAACTATTTTAAATTAAGATAGTTGATTATTTCGCAAATCCTCTAACTTTAAATAAAAGGATTTTAAATATTTCAAGACATCAATAAAAAAATATTTATTTGATTTTGATGATATATAAATTCGCATGTTGTAAGATTATAGCCTTAGTGATTTGGATTAGTCTAGTAACGCTTTCAAAAGTTTTCCATTAAGATTCACGATAGGGGTATAATAAATCTATTTCTTATGAATGGTTTCGTCTATTATACATAGCCTTATTGTATCATTTGAAATTCTCTTAATATCCATCTAATATTGAATTTGACGCTATAGCAAGTGTAGGCTAAATAAAAAGAGATTCATCTAAAATTTTAAATGCACTCTTATATCTAATAAAACTACATTAAATTAAAAATATATAGTAAAGTCGTTTTGATTGTTTGAAAGAATTGGATCACCTTATTACAGAATGTAATCAAATGGATTGATGTATACTTATCAAAATCATATATTAGTTAACACATTAATTTACATTGTTCTGTGTATTTTTCTAATACAACTTACTTAGCTCATATGTTTAATAACAACTATAATTTTTTTATAAATTAATTATAACAAAACGTTTTAAATATTTAAAAAAATATGGGTCACCTTATAACTACATATAATCAAATAGATTGATGTATAATTATTTACTAATCAAAATCAAATATCATTTTTCATACACATGTAGAGGTGTCAAACGGGTCGGTCGGGTCGGGTTCGGGTTCGGTTATTTTGGTCGTAACGGGTCATCGGTCAAATCGGGTCGGGTCATTGCGGGTTGTCGGTCGGGTCGGGTCGACCTAATAGGTCAAGAAAATTGATTTTTTTTACAATTATTAAAATATTTTTATTTAAAAAATGATATTTAATAATAAATCTATTATTTTTATATATTTTAATAATAAAATATATTATAATTTTCAAAATATATTATATATTCTTAAAATATAACAAATTGGGTCAACCCAACGGTTTTTTCGAGTTTGAACCCAACGGGTTTCGGGTCTATCGGGTTCGGTTTATTTTGAGTTTCGGGTTCAAATTTTCGGGTCTTGACCCTAAATTTTTCGGGCGGTTTGGGTCGGTTTTTCGGGTCGGGTCAGCTTTTGACAGCTCTATACATGTGCAATTTGTAATATAAGCATAATAAAGTTTTTATATATCATTCACATACTTTTAATATCAAATTTAAATTGAATTTAGTCTTTTGTAGGGGGTCTTTTGATTGTGGTAAAAAAGTTATCCAAAGTGATTATTTGAATAATCAGACCTTAAACCTCCAATATAATTGTCAAAGCTTCAATCATTGAGCCAAAATTTTATATTAACATATAATAAATCAACTTAATATAGTGAGATGTTTTTCATAAATTTAATATGTTCACCTAGTACATAACATTTTAATGTATAAATTTCAAAAATAAAAATTAAGGTGAATCTAAAACAATTTGTTTTATTATATAATAGTGTAATAGTGTAATTGACTATACACAATGGTGCCTAAAATATAATATACCAATGATTAAATAGTAAAGTATTTCAATTAAATAAAATATATGCAATAAATTAACAATGATCAATAAAGGATGATAATATATAATAGTATATACCAATTATAATTAAGCCTTAATACTAAATGTGAATAAAAGGATCTACCTTGTTATTTAATAGTGTAATTGACAATGCATATGGTACATATGACATAATATATCAACAATTCAAAACTAAGAGTGTGTTATCTACCAAAACAAATAGTTGTCAAGATCTGAATCGTAATCTATAGGCAGTTTGAAAGATTCTTTACCACATTTAACACCTTTAATTACATCCTATTTATAATATGGATGCATACCTACACATAGAGATACTCTTATGACACTTATGACAGTTGATTGAGTTTATACAATTTATTAAGGACTAAGGATTTATTAGAGGCAATACAATACATACAATTTATTAAGAGGAATATACAAAATATTTTAATTGAGTTTATACAAGTTATCAAAGAATAAGGATTTATTAGAGACAATGCAATACATACAATTTATTAAGGAGAATATAAAAAATATTTTAAATGAGTTTATACAGTTTATCAAAGACCAAGGATTTATTAGAGGCAATAAATAGGGCATGTACACAAGTTTATATATGTAGTAATAGATTCATAAGGATGTTTTAGGTCACCTTTCTTAACGAGGTCCTCCTAATTCTAAGTTTTTCGGGAAAAAATTATGAAATGTTCGGGGCCGATAACTAAGGACTTGTTTGGATCGTGCATTATAATGTAAAAGTTTGCATTCTAATTCAGACTGTTGCATTATAATGCGTGATCCAAACATGTCCTAAGACTATGCACATAAATAAGCACAATATATAAAAAAATTCAACTAACCTAGCTCAATTAATATGTTGGTCTTGTTTAGTCTCAACTTTTTTATATAGCTTTGTATCTTAAAACGCATAGGCAAATTCAACTAACCTAGATCAATTAATATTTGGATAAATAGGTCTAGTATTTCAATCTCTTTATAACTAATTCAACAATAGGTGGTGGTGTTTCAGTTTCTTTATAACCAAACTCAACTCAAATAATGGACGGGTAGCATCACTCGCTAAACACAACCCAAACAGCAAGGAAACAAGCCCAAAACAAGACCATCAGCTTTGATACAATATGAAATGTTTATGATTCGATAACTAGGAATCGTGGGCATATAAACCCAATACATAAATAATAAGATTTCATCCTAAAATCTATTGATTATTAAAAAAAAAGTGATATATCAAACTTAAATACTACCTCACTTTTACTTGCCGCTTATTCTCACACATAACATTCGTTCCTCACGAGATTCTAAACTCTCAACCATGTCCCGGTCATATCGCTTCATCTATAAATGAAAGTACTCTTAAGTGATTGTTTGGTTAACATTTTAAATCACATAAATTAGTTCCATCAAAAAAAAATCACATAAATTAGAAAATCACATTAAGTAAGATTAAATATAAGTGTTTGGTTGAAAAATTATGATGAAAAATCACGTGAATTTAAATTCCTTGAAATTTTAATTTCCTACGTTTTGTGGAAAGGAAAGGAGTTACCTAGCACCCCTAACTTCCGATTCCTCCATTTTTTATGATTTTTTCTATATAAAATCATAACTTTTGTTATTTAAAATTATGAAATTTAAAATTCAACCAAACACATTTTCTCAATTTCATGAAATTTCTAATCATGGGAATTTAATTCATGGAAAATAATTTAAGCACCGCTTCTTAGGAATTATACTTCCTACATTCAACCAAACAAGTCCTAGTTGTGTCTAGAGCTAAAATGACAATTATACTTTAACAAAGGTAGCATTATCTATAGAATCTACTTCTTTTTTTTTAATCTATAAATATTTCTTCCTATATATATACAGACAAGCAGTGTATAATTAAGAATGACATGAACAAAAAACCTGTGGTGTAATCTGCAACTGTAATTCTATAAAGTATCCAAAATGGTGATCAGAAACTGGTCACAAGCCAAATGGCGACCCAAGAGAGTGTCATTGTCAATCCCCAGCATTCCATGGCTGCTGACGTGGCTCCCGAGTTCTTTGAAGAGCTCGGAGTTGCTGACGTGGCTGTCGGGTCCAACGTGGAAGGTATAGTTGGCAAGCTCTGAGGACTCAAAGGCGAGATTTGAGGAGTTGAAGGTGGACTCATGGGCGAGATTTGAGGAGTTATGGGTTGACTCGTTGACTCCAACGTGTAATCGCCTGAGAAGAATTAACAATGTCAAAGATTTCATTTTTAGAGTGAAAAAAGGATCGCCTTCAACAATGAGACTCGACCGTATTCGGTTTGGACGTAGATTGGTTGTGACTAATCGAACGAAATTAGGATATACACAGGTCCAAAACCGAACCGGGACCGTTTTTCCCAAAAAATTGGACTGAGGACTGCACCTTATTTTCTCGGTACGGCCCGGTCTCGGTCCTGGTCCGGTTTTTGGACAAGGCTATTCTTTTATTTTAAAAAATTATAATTTTGAATAAAAAAGTGTAAAATGTTATATTTTTATAGAAAATATATATTATTATCACATAAATTAAATTTATGTTTTTAAAATAGGTTTTATTATATAATTATAAACATTTTTTTATAAAATAAAAGTTTGATTATTAATAAAAAAAAGTTTGTCCAAATTGGATTGTACCGAAAATAATTTTTCGGAACGAAGAATGCCACCTTTCCTTCGACCAAGAAGAATGAGACCAACAAAATGTGAAATTAGAGTTGTCATAAGAGAGTGACACAAGAGAGATTCAATACTCACAATCAGATTCTTCCCAGCCCAAAACCATCTTCTCGCGATCGAAAACAATCCGGTATCCAGTCATGAAGTTCTCTGAATTTTCACAAAATTGATCATTAAAGGCAACAAACAGATAATAAGGAGTAATAATTAGTATTTATTAGATATTTATTGTATTTATATATTCAGCTAATTACAAGCTCAATACAAACAAAGCATTGCAATACAAAGTGTTTAATTAAGTTACCTGCAATGATGTTGACGGACTGATCTTGATCTTTGATGATTCCCAAGCAATAGAAACATTGACTCTGTGAACCAGGATTATCTCAAGTAAATTAAACTTGAAGCCAACAATTAAACCATTATCATGAACTTGAATTTAGTTACCTGATCCGACGAGGACACCAACAAGAATGGACTAAGAATGTTGTACTTGGCTCCACCTTTCATTGTTAGATTGATTGAAGGAGTAGTGCTGATGTTACTATTACATGAACTGCACATATAAATGATGCAAAATGTGAAAATAATGAACAGCATGATACAAAATATAATACATATGGTTAAAATCATCTAAAAATATAAATAAATATACCTCATTTCATAACAGAATTCAAAAGGAAGGCCACTAATAGCTTGCATTCTTTTGTCTTTCACCTGAGAGTTGAACTGCCAAAAAAAAAAAAACAATCAAAACATTACACAGTGAAGATAACAAACAAACACTACCCACTATAGCTCGCCGCGGCGAGGTTTGGGTGGTTCTGGATGTACGCACTGTCCTCGAACGAGTCAAGGGGTGTTTCCGATAGACCCAAAGGCGAAAGACAGCGGGGAAATACGAAGCAACAAAAAACATAGGGTTGAGAACCGACAAAAACCGAACCAAAAATAGAAATTTCGTTTAGCATGAACCGAAAACCGAACCGAATTTGGTTCGGTTTTGGCGGTTTGTGACGGATAGAAGGTTATCTTTGGAAAATTCGAACAGAACCGATATTTAACCGAAACCGAATCGAATGATTTCAGTTTCGGTCGGTTTGGCTTAAAATTTCGATTTGAACAGACTCATATCAACCCTAAAAAAACAACCAAACAAAACAAACAAACGACAGGGACAGGGAAGGTACTGAAGTTAACTGAACAAAACAGCACAAAAGAGCACAGCAACAAAACAATACTTACTGCTTCAGTAATGATAGAATAAGAAGGATCAGTGAAGATTGTGAATGAAGTTCCCGAATCGAAAATCGCGTCCATTTCAACATTGCTGCTGTTTTCCCCAACAATCACTTGGGTGACACTGACATTGTATCTCTTACTGGCAAGAAAAATCAGCACTTCATTATTACAGAAGAAATTCTGATTCATTTCAGTAAATGATGGTAACAAAGAAGAAAGTACTTACTGTGAAGTTTCAAGATTAAATGGTGTTTCAGCTTGATTAGAGGTGCCTTTATCTCCAAAACTTATTCTACCAAGATCACCATGAGCAACACACATGGAGAAAGAATTTGCAGTAATTTTGTTGCTTGCTAAGACACTTGGGACTGATATATTTCCCAGTCCTAGTCCAAACAATCCGTTAGGCGCGCCACCGGTTAAAAATGAACCAGTTTGCCTTTGACCACATCTGTATTAAGCCACAACACAAGTCAAAAAGAATGTGTGAGAATTTGATTTGCAGGTTTTCTTAGCAATTGGTGAAATCTGCCTAATTGATCTGCATAGTGCATACTATGGTACAGAACTATAGAACTTTTGAGTATTTGACACAATAATTTTCCATTCCGTGCTGTAAATTTTTTTAACATGATAATGCAAAGTACAGAGATTCATTGTTTACTAACAAATGAGTCTCAGACAACCATAAAAACAACACAAATAAACAGCAAAAGCAGTCAGAATACAAATTTTCAACTGAACCCTCAAGAAATCTAGATTACATTTGGATTACATGAGAAATGCATTATCTTGTATTATAATAAAGTATATTGCATTATAATGCAGTATAATGCAAGATAATGTATTTCTAACATGACAATGCAAAGTACAGAGGTTTTCAACTGAACCATCAAGAAATTTGGATTGTGTTTGGATTGCCTGGGAAATGCATTATCTTGCATTATAACGAGTTATCTTGAATTATAACACGGTATATTGCATTATAATGCAAGATAGTCTTACTATATTTTTAACATGACAATGCAAAGTACAGAGGTATTCTGTATTCAACTGAACCAGCAAAAAAACTAGACAGCATATGGATTACATGGAATGCACGCATTATCTTGTATTATAATACAATATGTTGCATTATAATGCATTTTTCCTTGTAACTAAAATAATATGTAGAAAGAATCAAATATAAATTACAGCGAAAGACTTACCCAAAGGTAATATTAGCATCAACAGGCTTGGAAGGATGAAGATCTGTAGTGAGATGCAACACATCCTCTACTAAGTACCCAGAAGAGGATGTATTCGCCGATAAATACACTGTTTCATAAGGACATTGGTTTGGCATTAGACACGACGATCTCTGATTGCATAAAGAGCTCGTGCAGGAAACTCGTTCACCAGTGGAAGATGTGTTCAGCTCGTAGAAATCGAACGGTATCTGAACAACAAGAACATTGGAAATTTGATAAATGGAGACAAATTTTATGAATTTTTTAGCTATTTGAGGTTCAATTTGATTGATTTGATCAATTCTTGTACCTCGCCGGAGCTGGTTTTGATGCCGGAAACGCAACTATGGCAGTCACATGGAAGCCAGAAGAGGTCACTTCCTGTGTCAAGTGCTACCAGGAAATCTAAGCCTGGAGTTCCAACAGACACATTTGCATAATACAAGCTGAAAATGCATTTAACAACTTTAATTATTATCAAAGATAACAAAAAGAACAAGAAAATTATAATTCGTCTCAAAAGTCTTTAAAATTGACTACTTAATTCTTTACTTTTTTATTTTAATCAAATTTTCTCTTGAGTAGACAGAGAGTTCCGCCTCTCATTCTAACAAAAAAACTAATGATTTATTAAAAAAAAATAAAAAAGCAAGATTTTACTATTGGAGCAAAATATGAACAAAAAAATAAGAAAATAAATGCAGATTCTTTTGTTGAAATTGGAAAAAAAAAAATTAGAGAATTTGTTGAGCATGTTAAACTCAATATTATTTGAAGTACAATAATTAACTAGTGTAATTCCCGTAAATTTACGGGTAGTTTAAAAAATATACTATATAATATGTTATCACAAATTAAAGAGAAAAAACAAAGATAATGTATATTTTAATAATTATTAATTATATTTATATAAAATTTAACATTTTTTTGTTTTCTAATCTTTAAGATATTTTTCTATATCAAACCTTCTACATTCACTTTAAAGTATAATAAATATAAATAAATAAATAAAACGAAAGAACATATTGGTTCCTCAAGTGCCATGTAGCGCGAATTTTATAGATAGTTTGTTTCTATTTTATAATAAATTAGCGTAAATATAGATAGAAATTTATATCGTTAATTTTTTTTCAACAATTCGATAAACATTTTAGCATAATCTTAAGAAAGCATATATAATATTGCTTATCAATCAATATCAATAAACATAGATAGAAAATTATATAGATAAAAACTTATTTTGATACATTACTTATTTTATAAAATCTAAAATAGCCATTTTTTATATTTAGGATTTTTTAAAGAATAAAATCAATATTTACATATATATATATATACATTATATATTTTATAGGATCTAAAATCTTACCCTAAAAAATATTCAATCTTTATAAATTCATTTTTTATTTAGTAATGTTTATTATTTAAATAATTTTTTAAAAATATTTGTATATTAATTAAATTTTATTTTTTAGTATGTAATACTATATGAAACAATCTCTACTCATACAATATGGTATCTATCCATTATCTGTTTTATAAAGTAGTTAAGATAAATCGTGATTTCTAGAATTATTATTAGAGTATAATATGAATGGGATTTTCTAGAATTATTATTTAGTTTTTTAAGTTGAAAAAAGTTTTTCTATTATTTTATTCAAGGTATGTCACATGGCGCAAATTTTTACACAGACTTGGTTTCTGCTTTATAATGTATTAGGGTAGATACTCCGTAAAGCATAAATATAAACATCGAATTATTTTATTCACATAATCAGTTATTAAATTCTCCACTAATTTTTTATCAATATACTTTTACTTCTTATATTCTCAATTAACTATTTTAAAACAAAAATGTAGAAAATTAAATGAGTGAAGAAGAGAGATCGAGAGCCGTACAAGCCCAAAGGACTGAGGAGAAAAGTTGTGTTGCCGGCGACGAAGGTGAGAGGAGCAGAGAAGGTGGTGGTGGTGCTTCCGGCGGCGAGACGGCGGCCGTGGATGCGGTCGCGCTCGGCCATGGCGGCGAAGTAGTGGACGGTGCCTCTCTCTGGCAGGTCGTCGCCGGCGGGGAACATCGTCCGCACGGCATCCGAGGATCTGTGGTGGATCGTGAATCCGAATGACGGCGAGGATCCGGCGGCCGGTGCTAGAAGCAGAGCCGCCAATAGGAAGGCGACACGCGTCCAGCTCGCGAGCAACTCGATCTGGAATTTCACGCGCCGGCGATGGCGAGTGGCGGAGCTAGTGGCGGAAGAATTCGGAGTTGCCATTAGCGGCGGAGGGATGTTTAATTGATTAAATTAATCAATTAGTGTCGAAATTGAGTGCTTAATTTCGCATCTAATTCCGCTGATAATTTCGCATGTAATTCGACTCCTGAATTGAAGGAGGAGGGAGAAGGGGTGGATGTGAATGGAGGAGAGAGGATGTGGATTCTTGAGTTTATATACAGGGACGAAGCTAGGAGGAATGGAGAGGGAACAAAATTTAGTTTTTTATTTTTATTTTTTTCTTTAAAGTTTTTGCTAGATTTCTTTTCTTTTTGGTGAAAATGATAACATGTTATATTTCTTGTAAACTTGTAGCTATGTTGTCACACATGAGTGAACTAGAGTGCTAAAAGGTGGTTTATAGGTCCGGTTTCGGAATTGGCGGTTTCACGATTCCTTAAACTATGGAACTGGGACTACGTAGTCCTGATTCCTTGGTTTTGAAATTGGACTAGTTTCGTCGGTTTGATTTCGGCTACGAGAGTATTTTTTTAAATTAATTTTAAGATTAAGTATAACTAGTGTATCCAAAGGACAAAACTTTATATTTTAACTAGATGCTACATCAAATTAAACACAAAACTCTAACTTCAACAAAAAAAAAACCTTAAAATCATAAAATTTAACTTTAATTTCCTTGAAATAATATTTAAATAAATTTGGAACTGCGGAATCGGCAACGAAACCAGTTGACCCCTGGTCCCGATTCGGTTTTGTTTCTATTCCGAAACAGGTGGTTTTTTCCTGTTCGGCTTCCCGGTTCCAAACACATGACTAGTAAGAGGCACAGAAAATGTTGAGAGATTTCAGCTTCTATCCGGTGGTTTTTTCCTGTTCGGCTTCCCGGTTCCAAACCCATGACTAGTAAGATGCATAGAAAATGTTGAGAGATTTCAGCTTCTATCCTTGCTTCCGTTCTTCACTTAAGGTGAAAAATTAAGCCTTACAATTTCTTCTTCTTTCCATTAGGTTAAGTTGGTCGACGCAAGCTAATTTATCTAGTTAATCTTTTTATTGGCTTGTTACGACCCTAATTTTTTGGGGGGCAGACACTCATCCAACTTTATGTAATTTGTATGAACTTTATTATTATCATGTAAATAATAATAATAATAATAATAATAATAATAATTGAGTCCAATAATAATAATAATAGTAATTCAAGTTCTATTACAAAAATTGCCACCTTCTTCACTTTAATTTATATTTTTAGGGTAAGATATTGTGAAGTCTTTGGAAACTTGTGGCCATGAAAAGTAGAAAAGGAAACGTGAGATTTACTCGGCGGAACCTTCTGTGTGTTGACTTTTAAAAGAGTACGTGTATTTGGTATTTTGGAGTCTTCACTTGCGATTTTGTTTTGCTTTGGTCACATTCAAATTCATTCAATGGTCTCAAACTCTTCAATGAGGAAGAAGATGGGGGTAAGGTAGAGCCCACTTCTATAGCGATTAATTTGCATTTAATTACTAAACATACTCTTAAATATTATTGTTAATTAATGGTAATTCTTGTACTTTTAAGAAGTTACTACCCACCCTCCTGCTTTCATATGAAAAGGAAATGATCTATTTAGTGAGTGGCTATGTTGTTCGATTACTCTCCTATGTAAAATTTTATTGGACTAGCATCAACCATGAAAAAATGTATTCTTTGATCCTAGTAGATTGGGAAATATATTCACTCCGTTTAGAAATACATGTCGTTTTAGTTTGATTGTTTTGTTCAATAATATTTATCATTTGATGTATTTTATCACGCTTTTTTCAATAATATCTTATTAATTAAGAATAATTACCAAAATATATAATAGAACAGGAAAGATCTCAACAAAATTGAGGGTGTTTAAGTCAAATCATATAATTTTTAAATTTCCAAGACAAATCCTAAAACAATATGTATTTATGAACATATAAAATTATTTCCGATGTTGGTGTGTCAGAAATGGCAAGCAAATTTGTTTTTGGTCTCATCTTTGGCTTGATGAAGATTGGCTTTGCGATGTCGCCTTAATGCCAGTTGACTAGGATAGCCTTTATCTTCCTCTGTGTGATTTTTGGGAGCTGGTTGTTGGTTGGAGATGGCAACTCTTTTCCCAGCTTTTGTCGTCAAGGACTCCTCTCCGGATCGCCTCTGTTGTTGTTGTCGAAGATGAGGCATCGACTGATGTGTTGAGTTGGCGCCCATCGCCATGTGGAGCCTATACTGTCTCTTCAGCCTATGAGCTAATTCAACGGGATCGGCTGGATTTTTGTACTGATCGTGATGTTTTTTAGGTTATTTGGAAGATAAAAGCTTCGGAGCGGGTTAAAGTGTTAATTTGACTTGCCTTGAAGGGAGTTCCCTTAACTAATTAGGAAAGAGTTCGACTCCATTTTGCTTTGGATGCGTCTTGCCCAAGGTGCTCTACCGATGAGGAGTCGTTGCTTCATCTCTTACGTGGTTGTGATTCTACAAAATATGTTTGGGGTGATCTACACCCTCCTCTTTCCATGGAAGATTTCTACTTATCAGATTTTGCCTTTTGGATTCGCATTAATATTTTGTATCCTGCATGTAATAATATTGCTTGTGTTTCCGTTTTTGCAACTACAATTTAGTGGTTGTGGAAATGGTGAAACGCTTTTGTTTTTGGTCAAGAGGAGTTTATGGGAAGCAATGCTGACTTTATCGAACACCAAGTGGGAGAGTATTGGCGGTCGACGCTTCCAATACAAGAGTTTGATAAGAACGAGCGCATTTAAGAGGAGTATATTGCTTGGTTGCGCCCTTTCGGAGGGCTGGTTAAATTAAATACTGATGGAGCAGTAACTAGGGAGGGTTTAGCGGCGACTGCTGGTGTTATTCGCGATAGTGATAGGCGTTGGCTAACAGGAGTGGTGCGTAATATTGGGAGTTGTAAAATGTCTATAGATGAACTTTGGGGTGTCATGATTGACCTCAATTATGAGGGTTTAGCGCTGCCTCTCCTTCTACCAAAAAACATTTGGTTCTTGACTTTGGACAAAAAAAAAAGTTCTATGGCGAGGTAAACAATTATTACAATTTAATTACAAGTATAAACCCTTAAATACAGTGAATGTGTGTGACACTAAAACACAATTGAACAAAGTATATAGTTTATGAAACATACTAGCAATCTCCAATATTACACGCTTTCATCCACAAATTCTCAACTTACACAAAACTGTAAAATAAGAAACTTTGGCCTTCAATCGTCAAAATTTTTTATTTTTATTCTTGCATAATTTGTAGTTATAATTGATCTCAATATCTGTTTGGGTCTGTCGAAAATACTCTTTTCGTATATTTGGGAAAAGGTGTGTTTGTTTAGCTCGATCTCTAGATTCTGCTTATTACTCTTTGGATCCTAAAACAACAACACTCGATCTCAATGTCGATTCATGAGCATTTTCAAAACATCTCCTAAGGCGTTAACAATGCAAAATTAATGAATTCTATTAGAGCACATTCATATATTACTCTAAGTCGGTAGAGTTAAATAGGGTTGTAAATGAACAGAGCCGTTCGTGAGAAATTCGATGTTCGGCTCGGTTAAATCTTGTTCATGTTCGGCTTGGTTTGTAATTGAACCGAGCTTGAGCACAATTTTAAGGCTCGAAAGATAAATGAACTAAGCTTGAGCACAAGATAACTCGACTCGTTTACTCATATTAGCGATATTGTTAGCCATATCTCCTTGTAAAGGATATTCTGCATATATTTCCTTTCCTTGTATATTCTGTGTATCTTTTTGTAATCTTCTCTATATAATACGATAACCTCAGTCTGATAATATCAACTAAGTTCTCATCTCTTATGGTATCAGAGCTCTCTTATGTTGTTAATCGTGTTTGTCAGTTCATGCACTGTCCAATGGAATCACACTGGGGTGCTGTAAATTGCATTATGCGGTATTTGAAGGGTACTCTGACTCATCAGTTCTATATTCAGCCAGCACCTCGGTTCACCTTAATCAATTTTTCGGATGCTGGTTGGGCTTCTGACCCTGATGATTGCCATTCTCAGTTTGGTTTTGCCATTTATTTTGGCAACACTCTTATCAGTTGGACCTCGTGTAAGCAGATTGTTGTTCCTCGCTCTAGTACCGAAGCTGAATTTAGGGCTATAACTGCTACTGCTGCCGAGATTAGTTGGATTCAGTCTCTCCTTTTTTATCT
This sequence comes from Fallopia convolvulus, assembly GCA_964016875.1. Taxonomy (NCBI): domain Eukaryota; kingdom Viridiplantae; phylum Streptophyta; class Magnoliopsida; order Caryophyllales; family Polygonaceae; genus Fallopia; species Fallopia convolvulus. The sequence goes on from OZ024726.1 coordinate 58,153,398, forward strand.
TAGACAACGGCTTCTCTCTCTCGGCATGTGTTGCTTTGTGATAGTCTCAACGCTACTTTCATGGCTTGTAATCCTATTCTTAATAATCGATCCAAGCATATTCATGTTGATTTTCACTTTGTTCGAGATATGGTTGAGTCTAATGAGATGTCTGTTCGTCATATTGGTTCTACTGATTAGGTTGCAAATATTTTTACCAAGGTCTTTTTCAATTCTCACCCCCTCACACTAGGCACTTTATTACAAGAAAATCAAATTTTTATATGGTAGAATTGTGAGATATATAGCATTAACTTTAGAATAGTTGGAAATAATAACTTAATTGGATTTCTAAAATCGATTAGGATATAGGATAACAAACTTTTCAAAAGAAAAAAAAATCATAAATTTTATATTTAGCTTTTTTCTAAAACTTTTTATAAAAGAGTTTAAGCTTTGTAATTTAGTATTTTAATTTTTAAATTTAGATTCTTTTCATATATTCCTTAAACCATATGATAGAAAAATCGTATTAATAATATAGGAAGTATCCCCGACCATAATTAGGCGAGTTGGGCTCTTTCCCTCTTTCCAATTATGTTTAACTCAATATTTGAGTTCTAAAAACTAATATTCAGTTGGTCTAGGCCAGGGGTAAAGTGGTATATTTTTATTTTTTTTTGGTAGCAGAAATTTAGGGTGAGGGGATGGTGCCCCAGTCCAAGGACAGAGAAGACCTAAGGGCTCAGAGAGCTCTTACAAGGGGATTTACATTTGCCTCACCTCAAGGGGTAAAGTGGTATTTAACTCATAAAATATTATACTGACGACATATACTCCAATTCAAATGGGAATGTGAAAAAACTGATATTGAAAGGCTTTTTTTTTAAATGAGATCACGAAATACCTAATTCGAATATAAAACGATGATGACCGATCGAATTGGAGAACCAAATCAAGACCAAATAATATTTGAATTCCAAACCACTATATAACAAATCGGTCAACTTATCATGTGAGTTACTCTAGGGTTTCATACTTTCCCTATGACTATTAAAGTTTCAAATTTTCAACATAGATACTCTAGGGTTTCATACGTTCATCATCATGTAGTACATCAGATTTCTCGAGTTGGGTCAGCTAGAAAAATAAAAAAATCAGGATGAAAAGGTTGAATAATCTTGGGATTATGTTTGAATTGTTCATAATTTATGAATATCTAATTAATCTCTAGGCCTATAAAATCATATATCAGAGAATCAAGCGGTTGTGGTTGATCCACCAACAATCAAAATTTAACGGTCTGCCACCGCCAATTCCCACCGTCCAAGTTTTAATATTACCCTCTCGCTATCAAAGATTGTGGAGTCCATAACCACACAAATTAAACCCTATAAATTTTCAAGTCAAAACTTTTAATTACGTAGATGTTTCATTATCAAAGATTGTTCATAATTTTTTTTTTTTGCATTTGAGTTGTTTTCGGTCGAACTATTTTGATGTGGAATTTTATAAAAAAAGTATTAATAAATAATGTAGCTTTATTGGAATGAGTCAAATTTATGAGTTGACTTATAAGTCTACTCCTATTAATAGTAATAGTAATTACATTTACGTAAAATTCACTCTCCTATATTAGTTGATTAAGATGTCACTTTTAAATCACAACTTAAAATTACAAATTCAAATCTTTAATTTAATTTCATCACAATCTTTTTTAATGGGTATGTGGTCGGAGATCCAAGGTATTCTCTAGTCTAATACTGGAATTAAAGACTAATCTTCGTTCGTGTACTTATTTTTAATTGTTGGGGCGACTCTCTCGTTCAGATGTTTTTTAATTATTGGGGCGACTCTTTCAATTCAGTTTTTCTAAACATGTTGTTAGAGAGATTCCAATTTCCTAAATAAATGTTTAGGGGTTCAACTTCTTATCCCACTAGACCAACTCATTATCGGTAATGTAGTCATATTTTAGCCTATCTTCTTTAGTTATAGACACGGGCCGGGTCACAACCGGGTCGGGCAAGGGAATCCGGACCCAGGACCGGCCCGATGTTAAACCGAGCTAAAGCGGGCTGGTCCCGGGTTGGGCCGGGACTTTTCGCCAAGGCTCGTGCCGTTTTTTTTTTGCACGTAAAAATAACCGACTGGGCCGGGCTACATTCCCCCAACTCGGGACCGGACCATATCCCGGGCGGGTTTAGCCCGGCTGGCCCGCAGTTGGCTGGGCCGGGCCATTTCGGCCCATTTTTCCAGGTGCCCGCACTTTTGTCCATGACTAACCTTCTTGTGTAATTAAAAAAAAAAAAGAAAAAAGAGAGAGCTCGAGCTACAAATTCTTCCAAAAAGTCAAGCATTAGCAGAAGTAAACAATACAGTATGTTAGTTGAGGCCAAAGTCAAATGACACGGAAGAAGGATGAGATGAATTTGATTCTTACAATCATATAAGGAAATCAAATTTTATTTGGATTCCAAAATGTATCAAAAAGTATACATTTTATAATTTATTAACACTTTTCAAGAGTCTTTTTTTTCCCTAAACTTGAAATGTATGAATCCTAACACAAATATTAAATCAATAAATAATTAAATCAATAAATAATTTTCATACTCACTTGATTTATTAAATGGTCATCAGTATTGAAACTTCAAAGTAATTATAACACTTTACAAGTAAGAAGTCACTTCATTAACATAACAAAACCTTTTTTTCAATCTAATGATGGCCTCTAATTTTGGTTAATTGCCGTCTAAGATCACACTAACAAACTTTCAAGCGGGGAAAAGATTAAAAGAATACCTACCTCCACACTAATCCCCCATTAATGAAGAAGATCTTATCCATCTTCTCACCCCCCACCCACAAAAGACCTAACAGAAAATTGGACCCAAAACAAGGAATATTAAAAAAAAAGTTTTAATCTTTTTCATTTTTCTATGTTGTTTGCTTCCATGGATCCTATAGTTGCCCATTTTGCACAGCTGGCTTTCAGCCACCGAGTTGTACTTCTCAATTTTTATAGGTTTTTCTGCATAAAGAAGAGAGATAAAGAAAGAGAGAGAGAGAGATTTGGGAGTATTTTACTTCTTCAGCTCGTTCAACCACACTGATTGAGAAACTTCGCCTTTGCTCCTCCACCCCCAAATCTCTCCTTCTGCTTGGTTTAGCCCTTGTTCATCTTTTTCCCCTTTTCTATCACTCAAAAGCTGAAGAAAGACACAACCTTTTTTAGCAAAAGTGAGGGGGGTTGTGTGGAAATAGGCTAGATTCTCTTTTCCTTCCTTTTCTGAGTAGTTTATTGGGTCTACAGATCTAATCTTCTCAAGGGATTTGCGTGTACTGTTTGATTACTTCAGATCTTCGCCGCTTGTTGCTCAATTGCTTCCCACAAGGTCTAATTGAAGCCTAATCCCACGCGTGGTAATTGGGTGCTTTTTCTAGTTCTTCACAGAGGTACTCTTCAGAGAAGCAAATTCAGGAAAATTTGATTCTTAATGCTCTTTGATTTATGGGTTTCGAGTGCTTTTTAGTATCTTTGTTCAATTTATGGCTGCAAACGTGATGATGAAGTCTGAGTCTTGTTATTTGAGCTGGGTTATCTCCTTCTTCACAAATTACTTTGGAGAAAAAAATTCAATAAAGTTTGATACTTTACTGCTGTTTGCTCTGTGGGTTTTGAGTTAATTTTTAGTTTTTTAATGTTCAATTATGACTGCAGATATAAAGATGAGATATGAGTTATGAGCCTTGTTATGTTTAGTTCCTCAGGTTGTTTAATAGGCATCAAATACATGGTTAAATGAATTTTAGAGATTGTGTGCATATAAAAGAGCTGTTCTTTAATGCTGACTTGTTAAGTGGAATGGCTGGTCAAAATCTTTCTGTGATTTTGATTGCTTTGCTTGGTTTTGTTTGATTTGCAGTTTTAGGAGGAAATCCGGTTGAGATCATTGTTTCTAAGGAGGGAATTACATCCAGTTTGGATGTGGAGGAATAAGGGGCTTCCTGGCTGAAATGAGGGATGTTATCAAAGTTGATATCATTCTTCAAGGCCTGTTGGCAACCGGCTCCGGATCATTCTTCTTGCTCTAGTTCGGATGCAGCAGGTCGCCAAGATGGCTTACTTTGGTACAAAGATACCGGGCAGCATGTTAATGGTGAATTCTCAATGGCAGTTGTTCAGGCTAATAATTTGCTTGAAGACCAAAGCCAGATTGAGTCAGGTTGTTTGAGTTTGCTTGATTCCGGTCCATATGGGACGTTTTTAGGAGTATATGATGGCCATGGTGGACCCGAGACATCACGTTACATCAATGATCACCTCTTCCAACACCTTAAGAGTGAGTTTTTGACTTTAAGATTGTGCATTTGCTTGTTCCTCTCATGTTCTTTGACACGAAGTTTAGGATTTTTGCATATTGGTGTAAGCTAGGGTTTGTTTGGACGTCGTATTGTCGTGCATTCTAAAGGATCTGTGCATTATCGGGTATTTAAAATAAGAATTAAGAAATGTAGTGTTAAATTTAAATGTAGTGCGTATAATACATGTCCTGTTTGGAATGATGTTTGGTTAATATATGCTTTTTCTTATTAAACGAATCCTTTGCACACACAAATCCCAACACAAAATGGGAGGGAAATGTTCTTTTATGATTCAGTAAACATTTTATTGCAATGTCTTATATTTTGTCATCCAAACACCGCTTATCATTTGATAATATGGTGTATCACACACTTAGGGGTTCAAATTTGTAACATTGCAGGATTTACAGCAGAACAGCAATCAATGTCTGCTGATGTAATACGCAAGGCTTTTCAAGCAACTGAAGAGGGTTTTTTCTCTATTGTTGCTAATCAATGGCCCATGAATCCTCAGCTTGCAGCTGTTGGGTCTTGTTGCTTGGTTGGGGTTGTAGCTAGTGGAATGCTTTATATTGCCAACGCTGGTGATTCTCGTGCCGTTTTAGGGAGGGCTGTTAAAGCGACTGGTGAAGTTCTCGCCATCCAACTCTCTGCTGAACATAATGTTGCCATTGAATCTGTGAGGCAGGAGATGCATTCTTTGCATCCAGATGACTCACAGATTGTGGTTCTGAAGCACAATGTTTGGCGTGTGAAGGGATTAATACAAGTAAGTCGTTTTAGTCCATTTGCTTAATTTTATTTATTTGTTTTCCTTTCTTAGTATAACGACTATTTTTGGCTGATAAATCCTGTTAGGCTGCTACCATACCGTTTCATTTATCAATATCAATCCGTCTCTTTTTTTATGGAGCTAGGTTTAAGATTATGAGAGGCCCGTGGCTGTGCTTCCAAATTCTGTATTGCTTTAATATCCCTCAAAAGAGGAGAATTTTATTAGCACATTTTAAAATTCCTTGTTATGTAAAATGTTTTCAATCCTTATGTTGCTTTGTTATCTAGAACCAAGCTTTTGCAAAGTTTTGAGGTTCAGTGATGGACACAAGCTTTTGCCCGGCAAGTTTTCTGCTGAAATGATGTTTCAATTGCAGCTGACTTTAAATTGGATTTTTAGTGCATTATAGTATGATAAATAGCAAAGTTGGCTGTTTAAATATAATTCCTTGGTTCATCAAGATTGGAGCCAAAATAAGTTCACTGGGGATAGCACAAGTGATTATGGTCAAATCTTGTAGTTGGCGTTTGGTCAAAACTCACTTGTAGAAATTGGGTTTGGGAGGAATTGAGTTGGAATTTGATAAATGAAATTGGGTCTTTGGTTGGGTTTTAGGATTCCGACGATAGAAACTATCTAACACTCCAGAGGGAAGGAGTTGAGTGAATGTTGCTTGTACGTTGAGAAACCTCAGTTGAATAATATTTTTGAGCTGGTTGTTCCGTAGCTGACCCAGGACTAGCCGCCTACGAAACTGAAAGTGTAGGAGGTATAGAGATTATTGTTATTAACGGAAGAAAGTATAGCCCTAAAGTCCAACTGGGAGTTCTCAATTAGAACATTATCTAGAAATTGTGGATAGATTGAGAGGTGATCAGTTTGGCTCGAAGGTGACGAATGTAAAAACCCATGCTAAGACCAATGGTCCGTTCGGATCGCTCAACTTAATGCATGGGTTTTTTATATTCGTCACCTTCGAGCCAAACCGGATCACCTCTCAATCTATCTACAAGACTACAACTTCTAATAATGCTCTAATTGATAACTCTCGATTGGACATTAGGGCTACACTTTCTCCTATTAATAACGATAATCCCTCTACCTCCTACACTTTCATAGGCGGTTCATCCTGGTTCGTCTACGGAACAACCAACTCAAAAAACAATCCAACTAAGGTTTCTCAAATTACCAGCAACATTCGCTCACCCCCTTCCCTCTGGATTGTTAGATATTTTCTGGAAAATTTATCGTATGAGTGGTAAAGGCGTAAAGGAAGAGGATCTAATGGCTCATCCCCAACATAGGAGGCTCTTCTTGTTACTACAACTAAATGAGGCTAAAGTGAATCTATGGGACATATCAAGAACAAAGTTTTTCCAATTTTTTAACACAATTAAATTGAGCTGAATGATGTTTAACCCAAGCCCAAAATTCAGACATTTTTATAAAAACCCAGAACCGTGAGAAATATGCATATATTCATCATGCCTGGTGATAGATCCAAATACACAAGTTTATAACATCTTCGCTGTCCAATACTTTCAGAGACTACTTGCCCCTTTTTTCTCATTTTTTGGTCAAATATGCATATTTTCTCAGCAACACAAACAAACCCCTTCATGAAAGTTGACATTACCTTTATTATTGTGGTTGCAGATATCAAGATCCATTGGTGATATATACCTGAAAAAATCTGAATACAACAGGGAGCCTCTGTACGCCAAGTTTCGTCTACGAGAACCTTTTCAAAAACCGATACTGAGCTCTGAACCATCGGTTTCTGTGCACGAGCTACAACCACATGATCAGTTTCTTATATTTGCTTCTGATGGCCTCTGGGAGCATCTCACAAATCAGGAGGCGGTTGATATCGTTCAAAATAACTCGCGAAATGTAAGTGAAAATCTCTCTTTGAATCCTCATGAATGCTATTCCTTCCTTTTGTTTATGTTTGTCCTTTTAGAGTTGGACCCAAATTTTCAAAATGTAACAATATACCCTTAATAAAATCTTTAATTTCTCACATTGGGGATAAAATTGGAGGATATTATTTATGAACAAGATTAAGGGTGTGTTTGGATTAATGCATTTGGTTGCGTTAAATTGATTGCAAGTTAATGCAACTGAATATATGAAATGCAGTAATCCAAACACACCCTAAAACTCTTAAATGACATATTTTAATGAACAAAGGTAGAATTGATGTCAAGTTTTTGAGAGATTATGAAACAATTTTGATGGTTTTGTTATTTCCACAGGGAAGTGCCAAGAGGCTTGTGAAAACCGCGTTGCAGGAAGCAGCTAAGAAGAGGGAAATGAGGTACTCTGATTTGAAGAAGATTGATAGGGGCGTTCGCCGCCATTTCCATGATGACATCACCGTCATCGTCTTGTTTCTTGACTCGGATCTGATCAGCAAAGCCAGCTCAGCAAGGGGGCCCACGCTGTCGCTCAGAGGAGGCGGGATCACCCTCCCTTCTAAGAAAACGCTCTCTGCCATTGGAGGCCGGTAACAGAAGATGGAAGAGGAAGAGAACAAAAGGAAGGTTTGTGTCGTGTTCTTCGTTCGTTTGTTGCACTTAACCCTTTTGTTTCAGTTTCTACTAAGAGGATAGGGTTCAAGAAAACCAGTTCCTGGTTGTGATTTAAATTCTTTATTGTAAAATTTGGTACATCTTTAACTTGAATAGTGTGTTCATCTTTTAGTTTCCTTCCAATCTGGGAGGGTAAAAGGGAAAGAGAAGAAAAAAAACTGAAAACTTGTAATGGAGAATGAATTTGAGCTGAACAGCTTCAGTGAGGTGGTATTTGTGGGTTCACTCTTTGGAATAACCACTACTCGTCGTCGTTGTTTCTTGTAGTACCTTGTTTTTGAAGTAACATCGTCTCTTGTTGTACCTTGTTCCTTAAGTTATGTCGAAAGTTTTGTCTTCTGTGTAGATGATCAAAAGTTTTGCCCTTCTCATGTTCTTGCACTTGAGCAACAAAGCCCATGTATTGAATAGATGCTTTGCAATTAATGAGAAAAGGAAGAAAAATAAAGGTATTCATGAATCCATGTCCTTGAACCATTTCAATGGTTTTCCAAAATCATCAGTTTCTGGATTTGGGATAATGCAAAGATGGTGAAAAATGAACAGATGGTTTGAATCATTTTGATCCTTTTATTTATATAAAAACACATTTGATTTAACTCTAATCAACTGTGCGTGACTGGGTCGAGCTGGATTAAAAAACCAACTAAGGGTGTTTCGTCTGTGCAGGCTCACTTATCAGATCCATTAATGAGTATTTATCAGTAACTCAACTGTAATATCATTATTTGTAAAATCATACAACCACAAGTACTAACAATTCGATCCTACTTTCCCGATGATGATAACATTGATTCACATGAAGAAGATAAAAAAACAATATATGTAAAATCTAAAAAAATTGTGTAACGGAATTTTGAAGTCAAGTTTGAGAAGGCGGTCACCCCACGTTTGTCCAACACTCCAACGTCCTTCCTGGGCCGGCCTTGCGTATACCTGGGGAAAGTCAAAGAGTAAATAGCCACAGCTAAGACAAAGGCAAATTCAAACAATTGGAACATCAAATCAAATATGTAATTTCGTGTTGTGAATGAAATTTACAAGCTTTGTTGATAATGCATAATCTATGATATTATTTTCCTTGTCATGCATATATGAGGATTCAGGAAGCAGTTTCAATAGCAAGTTATATTCGAAAAATGAACACCAAGAACGGCCCTTCTGATCCGTAAGATGGTCGACACCGGTGGGTTGCTGTGGGGTTCGGTTTGGATGCTCGTACAAACGACTTCAAGTTGGTGAGACATATGCCCCATTGTGGGCCCCCCCTTCTGATCCGCAAGGGTTGAGGTCTTTCTCGACCCGAGGAGGCGGCTGGAGGGGTGTGGCGGCTGACCATATCGGGGCCTAATGAGGTATTGATATTTGATTGTGAGTTAGAGGAGTTGAAAATCATGCAAATGAGGTATTGATATTTGATTGTGAGTTAGAGGAGTTGAAAATCATGGAGTTTCCTCAACAATTAAGCGGGGTCGAAATCGAAAGGCTTTTTGTTAGCGATTATAATTGTTGTAGAGGTGGAGATATGCTGTCAGCCGTGGTAGCAGGACCAGGTCCGGGAGTGGAGGTGTGGGTGATGGAAGAGTATGGTGTCTCCGCTTCGTGGAAGAGGCCGAAGCCCGATCATCAGCATACTCTTCCATCACCCACACCTCCATTCCCGGACCCGGTCCCATTACCACAGCTGACAGCATACCTCCACCTCTACAGCGATTATAATCTCTAACAAAAAGCCTTTCAATTTCGACCCCGCTCCTACATAATTGTCAAGGAAGCTCCATGATTTTCAAAATCTCTAACTCACAATCACATATCAACACCTCCTTTACACCGTCTAGCTTTTCGACCACCCAATGAGTCTATCCTTTCTTATAACAATGGATTTTGGTGCTGAGTAAAAAAGGGCTTAAGGGCCGATTTGGTCAGCCGCCTCCTTGGGTCGAGAACATCTCAAACCTTGGCGGATCAGAAGGGGGCTCACAATGAGGCATATATCTCACCACCTTGAAGTCGTTTGTACGTGCATTGAAACCTAACCCCACAGCAACCCACCAGTGTCAACAATCATCCGGAATCATCACGTATTTTCTCGTCTTCCTGTGCAGATAAATATTAGTTGTAGATTAAGTTACCATTACCTTGAGCAGAAGAATTCAAGCTTTGTATTCGCTGACACGCATCCATTTTGTAGAGGACCACTTGTTCCCTTTAATCACAGGGCAACCACCTAAAAAAAGGAGCAATGATTAAAATTTTTTAGTACACTCTAACATCTAACCAGTTACTGTCAGTCTGTCACTACAAACATGTCGGGTCATAAAGAAGTATTAAAACAAGATCTAACCATGTAAACTTGTAGGATCCAAACTTGCATCAGGCCTCATACTCCAGAAAAGCAAGGCATCACCCATCTTTGGTTTAACCGAGAGCCCTTCTTTAGCACATTTAGATAATTTATCCCAGTAAGGGACAGCACTGTGGTTTCCTTTCGCATTTGGAAATACTGTTTCACCTCCTTCCTCAACATCTGAGCTGTGTGGATAGAGATAAAATAGTAAAATATAACAACACAACAATATCCTTTTTCAGATAAGAAAAAATTGTTGACAGAAAGAACTTGTGGAATGCATCACGGTATTCACAGATAAATCTTAATAGATTGTACCATCCTTGACCACAAAAACATCCTTGATACCAAATCAAATTTAACATAAAAAGCATCCTATAATACTTACAGGTACATGAGAACCGTAGCTATCCTTTGGCCACCATTTTTGGTGTTGTAGCTGTCTTGGAAGTAGTCATAGTGAGGTTCATACTTCTGTCCTACTTCATAGTGAAGAATTTGTAGACCTTCGCCATGCTCTGCAGAGAACAGATCATATGATGGAGAAGTTAGTGATATGCATGAAACAAGCAAGATAAACGAAAATCTCAACAGTTTGTAGAAAAAAACAGTAAGCAAGCAAAAGGATTTAAATATGAAGCAGAATTAGCCAAGAAATCCTCTCAGTCACAGCTTAAAGACGATAAAATTGAAGTAAAAGGAGAGACAGTTTGCTTTGATGAAGAAAGTGTAGTCTTTTAAACTGTAATTATTGGTATTTCACAAGAGCCTATGCTTGTCAAAGAATAACAAATATAACAGCTTCTTAAGTCACAAGAACATGATTAGCTGTCAAGGTGTATTTCAAGTAGGGTCTTTGTGTTACACATCACCAATGTTAAAGCTCAATTAAGATGATGAGAAATTTATATCCAACTTCAGAAGACACAACTAGGCCATCCCTTTACAAAATACCTGACAACCTCAACAAAGAAACTTTCTGTAAGACAGAAACAAGTTTACAGTTTTACCAAAACAATACCGATAATAATAAATACAAAAACATGTTTTTGAAAGGGTAGGCTTTTGTAAGACAGAAAATGCAAAGCATTAGATCAGAACTGCATAATGTACCAGCAGGAATGAATGTCCAGTCTGCAATCCTCTTTTCTATGTTCCTAATGATCTTATCTCGCCCTCTAGGAAGAAATGTACCTGAACTTGTTCGAACCCTACAATAGAAGGCAAATGAAAGGACAAAGTCTAATTGGAACAAATAAGGAAATTATATATTAAAGAAAAAATAACAACATTAGATGCAAGACAAGTATAGAGGGATTTACCTGCTATCAACACTTTTGCCAGTACCGCTGTCAACAACAGAAGACTTCTGCATGTGAGGCTTGGCAAGATCAATAAGGTACTCGCACTCTTTTTTTGACTGCCAAAAGAAAAGACAGATTTTATTTGTTATCCTCTCAAATTTAAACTAAGAACAATAAAATCTCCATATTCATAACATGCATGAGTGTATAACAGTGAGAACCTAATCTCATATTTTAATATACAAACAAACATTCACCATTTTTACTTACTATATATGTGTGTATGTGTGTGTGTGGATGCGTTGACTTGGAAAACACATACAACTCCAAGTCTCTATCATTAAGGCCTAATTAATTCTTTGATTTAGATACCCCTGAATCCACAAAGCACCATCAAATTTGATTCAACTTACACCACAAATCTCCTTCTAAATTGTAGGTAGAGTACTCCACTACATTTTCCAACAAAGGCTTCAACAAAGAGAAACAAAGATTCAGACCCTATCAATAATCAGTAATTTTACTAGCTTGATACAAAATTTCTACCATTGCCATAATACTTCAAGAGCAGTTTAATTGAGCAAAAGAAGACACTCTCAATCGCCCAATTATGTTGCCTTTTAGTTTATCTGTAGCAGGTTCTTGGAAAGCCTTATGCACCAACTACATCCTTAACACCATCATTTTGCTACTATAGTGGAATTGACAACCAAGCATAGAGTTTTCAATTCTATTTTTTTTATCTACCATCAGTAATCTAGGATCCTACATGATGTCATCATCATCGCTACATCAAAAATAATGTATCAGTATGGGATTTCAATAATTAGAAATGATGCTCTGTCACTATAAGACAATTGATTTCCCCACCATCGATCAACTTCAGCAATATAAACAACCCAAGCACATAACTGAGATGAACTCGTAATTAAACTTACCAAGAAATTATGGTAAACGAGGGCTCTGGGCTCCCAAGAGATCAAATCAACCCACTGCTCATCTCTATCCTCGATTTTCGCACCCCTGCACCAAAATTTTCCAAAACCTCAAAACCAATCACAAACACACCAAAACCGAATCTTCAACGCACACACCAAATCGAATCCAATTAAACTCCAAAAATCAGCACAGATCCAAACTAATCAATACCAGTGGATCATACCTGTGGACGGATGCGTGAGCCATTGAGCTGAGATCATGCACATTGTGCGAAATGCCAGAAGAGCCGCCGCTGGGGAGGGAGACGATTCCGAGAGCGAGGAGGATGAGGACGACGAAAGAGAATCCGATGAGTAGAGCTAGGATGAGAGTAGAGTAGGGCAATTTGCGAGGCGGATAGCGAGCGTATCTCCCCCCTTTCGCCATTGTTGAGAGGTTTGATACTTTGATTGGTGCAGATTTCCGACTAGGGTAGAAAATCGGAAACCCTAGGATCGGATTGGATTAAGGTAGGAGTGTAGGATCGATCTTTGGGAAGGACGAAGAACAGCAGAGATCTGAAAATGGGAAGTCGGGAGAGTCCACAGCACAGTTTTGTTTGAGTCAAGAAGATTGCATTGCCTTCTTTTTGGGTAATGTGTACTGAATTGCCTTTTATGTGAAGAAAGAGCATCTGAGTGGAAATATTACGAAATTTGGGCTTTTTTTAGTAATTTGGCTGGAAACTTTGATGCATGTCATAAATTCGTAACAAGATGAATCAACTCAAATGACTTTTCTTTTTCTTTTTTAAAATTCTTAAAACACCACTTTATTTTTTTAAATCAATGATGCTCGATAATTTAAAAAAAAACATTTTGAAAAATAGATTAAACATATTCTTTATATATAATGTCTATAGATAAAGAAAACAAAAATAATTAGAAGTGAAGTATCGATGCTTTCTTTATTTTTATTATTATAATATATAATAGAATTTTGAAGCATTCCAACTTTTTCTATGGTAAATTTGCCTAATTAAGGATAAAAGAAGGAAACTTTCAATTATCACATGTCAATCTTAATATTCATATAATTTACAACAAATTAATATACTATGTATCAGTCACAAGTTAGTCTAGTGGTGCTAAGTTTTATGTTTAAGATGATTAAAAATCGTTTATGAGTGAATAAGTCTAGTCCTTAATTAAACTACACATATAATTTACAACAAATAATATATATTGACCGATCAATGTTACTTTGTGAAATAAAGTTAAGGTCACAAAATCTCTCCTCCTTCAAGCATGACCAAATAGAGCTATGGACTTCTAATATGACAAAATCCTAGCATGATGTGTCACAAAATCTCTCCTTTGAGCATGACTAAATTTAGCATGTATAAAGCCTATTATTGAGATCAGCATAATAATATAAAAATGAGAAATAAAGTTAAGGTCAATGATAAGATTGATCCCCAAATATGAGATTGCAAACAATCTCAATTAGATGGCCCTTGCCTCTTGCACATGAACTATTAATATCATTGTCATTGTGTAATTTTCTGGAAGACATTAGATGTGTCAAAAGCTGACCTAATTCATAAATTTGACTCGAACTATCCGATAATTTTAGAGTCAAGATTCGAAAATTTGACTCCGAAATAAACCGAACCAACCCGAAACCCGTTGGATTGACCGATTTATTATATTTATAAATTTTATAAAACTTATTTTGAAACTTATAATATATTTTATTATATAAATACATTAAAATAATATATTATAATTAAATATTATTATTTAATTACAAATTTATTTTAACAATCTAAGAAAAATGATATTTTAGACTTGCTGGTGTATCTGATCCGACCAAAAACTTGCTACAACCCAACCCAATTGACATGTGACCAATAACGAAACCAAGCCCAATTCAAACCGAACTCAAGCCAACACCAATATTTAACTTTTATTCACTAAAACCCTCTATCTACATCAAGAAGACAGCCTTGTTTATTCACTAAAACCCTCTATCTACATCAAGCCAAGACCAATATTTAACTTTTATAATATTTTGTAGGATGGATCTGGTAAACTTAGTTTATGAACTAGCTAAAAAAACGCATAAATTAAGTAAACTGACTCGTGTCGACGAGCTCGATTCAATGAAAGAAAGAATGATGAGACTTAATTTTTTATCCAAGTGAAGAGACGGAGACAAAGATCAAATTCGAGATCTTCCAAAATTTCCTCTGTTGGCCAATCTAGATCAAATTCAAGACCTTCGTACATTTTCTCATATGACAAATTCTGAAGTTCGCTTTAGTTGTGTTTTATCAGCTGAGTGGGATGTAGTTATTAGAATTTCTTATGGTTTTGGTCTTATTCAACTTCATGTAGTTTTTCATTCTATTGTACGTTTTAGTTGTGTCTGTAGCTTTGTGAATGTTGTGATAGTTTATGTAGGCTGTTTAAGGCATGAGTTAGGACACAAGAATGTATTTAGTTTATCTCTCCGTTTCGGGAGTTAGAGATATACTAATAACACAATATTCTTCCTAAAAAAATTCTAAAAATAATTTTATATACCAATTTATCAAATAAGTCTGTTAAATTAAAATATTAAAATAAAATTCAATAGCCAAATAAATAATATAAAAAAGAAAAAACAAACAACAAAAATTAAAACAAATGCATGGACAAGTAATATGACAATATGATATGTCAGGCTGTCAAATGTCCGTTTCCCACACCCCAAGATGGATCGACCTGTGTTGGCTACGACGCTTTTACTTTAGTGCTTTATTTCCCCCGATTTCAATTTCATTTTGCTCTTTCTTTTCAAGGATTTGTACTGCCTTTAATCGTTTATGTTAGCCGTATGTGGTTCCTATTGTTGACTCTTTTAACCGTTTCAACTGCCTTTTTTTAACGGCTTCTCGTACTACTATGTCTGCTTGGTACTCCAAATTCTCACCTTTTCAAAAAAAAATATATGACAATATGATACCCATTTCATATTTTGTCACCCAACTTACTAACCTCTAAATTTATCTTAGGCCTAAACAATTTTGATATACAAAAATTACTCGCAGAATAACTTGGATATTTTCAAGAATTTGGTAATTTTTCTAGTCCAATCCAAAAAGTAATGCATCTGCAATTCTACATTGGTTCAAATTCGAGTACAATTAAAAATAAAAATATACGTTGTTTTCAATTTTCATATACAAACAATACAGACAATTAGGAGAGACAAATAGCAGAGAAAATGGCGGTGAATTGGATAAATGGCGTTACCTGCATAGCAGAGAAAACAGGATGAAGCAGAGAGAGGATTTGAGAATGGAAGATTCCTCAGCATATTCTCTTCCAAGCTTAGCTTCTCCTTTTTTCTCTCTGTTACACTCGAAACAGCAAAATAATGAATCATCTCCTTCTATATAAACCCCCAATATTTCCAATAGTAATTCACACCAAAATCAAAGAAATGTGTACTGCTTTCAATTCAATCTCTGATTCCGACCAGGAATCCATGATCGAGAAGCTTCAAGTCTTTCAGATCCAAGGCCGCGACAAGCGCGGCCGCGTGATTCTTCGCATCGTCGGAAAATTCTTTCCCGGTAGGCTCAGTTTCCTGTTCTTCTTCTTCTTCTTCTTCTTTTTTTCCCTTCTTGAGATCTCGATTTCGCGAGTTTGATTGTGAATCCGTGTTCTGGATTTCGGAAATTTCAGTTCGGTCTGTGAGCGCGGATGCGGTGAACAGGTATTTGGAGGAGAAGATCTTCCCGAAGCTCGAGAAACGGCCGTTCTCGGTTCTCTACATCAACACCGGAGTCCAGAGGCCGGAGAATTCCCCCGGCGTCTCCGTTCTCCGATCGATCTATGACGCCATCCCCGCCGCCGTCAAGAACAATCTCGAAGCCGTCTACTTCCTCCATCCCGGCCTCCAGGCCCGCCTCTTTCTCGCCACATTCGGCCGCCTCATGTTCGGCGGAAGGTATATACGAATTTCCTCCCCTTCGTGTTTTCTCCGACGGCGCATTTTAGCATTCCATGGTTAAAAAGCGTTAAATTGCGCGTTTACCGGGTGCGCATGTTACTCCGGCGGTGTAGTTTAGCATTCATGTTTGAAAGCGTTAAATTGCGCGTTTACCGGGAGCGCATGTTAGAATCGAACGATTCCGTGAGCTTGTTTCTTGATTGATTTTTGTGAGCAGGTTTTACGGGAAGGTGAAGTTTGTGAGCAGATTGGATTGTCTGTGGGAGCATGTAAGGAGGAACGAAGTGGACGTTCCAGATTTCGTGTACGAGCACGATGATGACTTGGAGTACCGTCCGATGATGGACTATGGATTGGAGAGCGATCACCCGCGGGTGTACGGTGCGCCCGCAGTGGATTCCTCTGTGACGGCGTACTCGATGAGGTGCATTTCATAGCAAGAGCTTGAAGCCTTTGAAGATGGGTTTTTTTGTTGTTGTTTGACGTTTATGGAAGGGGGTTGTCGTTGCTTAGGGCAGATTGTAAATAGAGAAGATCTAATGGTCAAAAGGATGTAATAATGAGAAAGTTGTGTGACCATTTTCCAAATATGGTTTGATTTTAGCTGATATTAGCAGAGAGATTCAGAAAATCTTCGTGTGGTTTTTGGAGAAATGTCCAATTTTGCCTATCAAAAAAATACTCGGTAGTCGGTATGTTGTTTATCCATTAAATTTTGAGCCCCTCACTTTTTGATTTTTTAAGTTTAAAGGTACAAAAACATTTAAAATCTTGCAAAAAAAATTCAAAAAGAAAAAAAACTGCACAATTGGAAGAGAATTGGTGCTAGGAACTTGAATTATAGTATCGATGCTCTCATTTAAACTAGCATCGGTGCTAGTAAAAATGCTCTTAGATTGGAGATTGACGTCGAACCTAGATTGGAAAATTGTCTTTTTTTTGGTGTGGAGATTGGAAAATTGTCTTATAGTAGACAATTTAGGTGAGGTTTTATAATACAACAAATACCTAAGCAAAGCTCTCAAATTGAGTTTAAATCTTAGGTGCCCATATTTGTTTTCTAAGACCTCATTTTGTGTATTTTTTTCTAAGCTTTTTGTGGTGCTTCAACTTGTTTTTCTTGTGCTCCTTCAGTTTTAGTTCTACCTTTGATCAACGTTCTTTTGATTTTGTTTTTGTTGCTTGGTAGCATGCCTGCTTTCTTTTGTCGGTTTATTTGATTGTCATTTTTTCGACCTCTCGATCTACTAGGTATGTCTGGTACATCGAATTGTTTTCCTTATCAAAAAAGTCTCCTATTCCTTAGACAGTAGGTGCCCTGCATCAAATAACTGGGTATTGCTTTTTGAAATTTTGGTATGTTTTCTACTCTCCTTCCTTTTCGAAATAAGTGATGTTTTAACACTTGAATCTTGATTAACTTTATGTATCGTTTTCGATTTTTAGGCAATTAATTAGGAGTGGAGTATGATAATTGTTATTGAAATTTGTTTTGTTCAACCAATACTCTTCATTCATTCGATTTATTTTTACATGATTTACTACTCTCTTTTTTGTTTTTTGTTTTAGCTTATTTGAGATGGAAATGTATCAACCCTACCCTCTTCTCTAAATCTTGTTTGGCCTCAATAAGAGCCAACAAATTGTCCTTGCATGAGGCAAAGGAGTTCTAAAACCCTCAACAATGACGAAAACTCTCTCCCTATTCAATCTCTCTTTTCTTCTCCAAATAAATACATCTCCTTCCTTCATTCTCCAACCTCCAAACCCGATCACACCATTACTTCTCTGAATTCCGCCTTCCCCACCGCCAAAACTCCATTCCCCATCCAATACGAGCTCATTGTCCACCATCCAGATCAAAACCCTAATCATCTTCGCCCCAATCCCAATCGTCTTTGCCTCCCCTGTTTCGAGTCTGTGGACTACTCAAACTCTAACCCGGGCCTAATTGAAACCGATCAATGACTATCATCGAAGCTTTATTTGGAGGAATGAATCAATAAAAAGCTGGCCAAGAATGATGCAAAGTGATCAAACATAAATGGGAAGGAGATGAGCTCTCCCGATTCTGAGCCTGGGATGATGGAATGTTGATGTTAGAAAGGGAGTAAGAGAGGAGGAAGGTGAAATTAAAATTCAAATATCGAAAACGAGGAATTGAGGGGCGAGAGGCATGATAGTAACATTCAAATCTCTAAAAATACAAATCCGAAACAAAATTAAAATTAAGGAAAAAAATTATAAACACGGACCAATTAGAATGAGGGGACATGAAGTGGAATGTGTACATGGGACGAAAGATTTGCGTCGGGAAACTAGGGGGCGGATGTACCTTTTCCTTCAAACGTTTTCCACGCTTGGTGTGACTTTATACAATAGCCTCCATATTTGCAAGAACAAAACCCATAATTCTAGCAACTACTTTTAGTGTATCAACAAAAACTAAAACACAAGTAGAACAATACATCTAAAAGTTGTTGGAAGAACAAGACCCACTATTCCGACATCACTTAAAATTTTTTTTTATCATTTGTTATGATTTCATATAACTGCCTCAATATTCGGAAGAAAAAGACTCACTATTTCAACAACTTTTAATGTTTCAATAAAAACTAAATTAAAAATATGAAATAATATATTTAAATATCATATGTCCACCATCACATGGCACATTGCTTCAAGTGGAGCATGATCATTTTAATTTTAATTTTTGAAAGTCGTTTTTATTGGAGTATTAAAGAGTGAGAAAGTGTTTATAATAAAATTTAAATCTAAAACTCATGTTTTTTACCTATCATATTAGGTTTGGAATATATAATTTTAAAAATTATAATCCTTGCCTAATCAAAAATATATATGTATATAATTTTAAATTAAAAATAATATTAGATAAAAAATAAAGATTTTATGACCAAAAGATGCACTTTGATATTATTCCTAGATCAAAAAATCCAAAATAATATTGAGTTATTAGAACAGTTTTTCAAAGCCGGTTTTTAGAAATTAAAATCTTGAAAAATAAATACACTATATATATATATATATTTTTTTCTAAATAATATAATTTAATAATTTTTTTCAGGATCTTAACACATATTAATGTCGCAGATGTTTCGTTAAACAGTTTTAAATTTAAATTTTAATAATTGGGAAACAATTACAAAAAAAAAGATAGTAATAGTATAGCTTATTCGTGAACTGCGTACTCTTCTTCAACTTCACGAACGATTGGACGGAGCTTTCGTCTCGCAGCCGGCCGCCGATCCGTCCGACCGGCATCGCCACTTAACCTCGAGTCGACCCCACCCTGCCAAGGCGCGGCCACCCCTTTTGCTGGACCTATTTGTAAGTTTTTATGACATTTGTTGAGGGTTAAGTTTTAGGGTTTGAATTGATTTTGAATCATCAGAATGAATGGAATTGATTACTGGTTGGATTGATTTTGTTTGAATAACTGAATTGAATTATTTTTGTTTAGGCATAGACAAACTTGTTGAGTTGTTTTACATTTGTTTCAATGATTGATTTGAGCTCAAGAGTCAGCTAGTTTGCAAATTGAAAGGATGCCTTGAACTAGATTGATGATCAAAATTGTAGGAAGAAACATTGATAGGGTTTAATATAAGGGTAACCTGTCGTCTTCTCATTGCTCTTGATGAGTTCAATCAGTCTAATTGTAGATAGAAATATTTGCAGTGCATTCTAATCCCCATATCTAATACAAACCATTAAAAAGGATGGGTAGATAAATGCCTGAACTGCACTTCATCATGAAATTGTAACAAAATAAAATCTAAAAGATTGAATTGTGTGTTGCAGTTGAAAGTTGCAAGTCACTGACCAATACCAGAAGTTTCATTTAATTGGGAAGGGTCAAGAGTTATCAATGTTTTTTAAGGGCTGTAATTTGAACAATATATCAAGCAACGTCGTGATTTGAGTTTTGTTTAGTAATTTCGCCCCCCACTGGATGTTTTCCCCTTGATTTGCATTGCTCTCAACCGAAATTCTTCATGGAATCTTGATTATTAGTTTCCCTGATAGTCTTTGTTGCATTTCCAAAATTTTGTAGTTAATGTTTTTGTTTGTAGGAGCTTGTCTACAAAAGAGTTATGGCGAATACGAAAGGATCAGCAAATTTCAGAAACGTGATCCAGACTGGGAAGAATCCATTACTTCCTCCTAAAATTCCTTTTCCCAGTACTTCTACAGTGTACTCTGATTACCACAATCCTTCAACAGGGTCAAAAGTGGCTCCAAGGCATAGGGATTTTACTTCTTATCATCAACGAACTTCATCAGAAAGCCTTATTGGAGAAGAACAGCCTTCCTGGTTAGATGACCTTCTAGATGAGCCAGACACACCTGTACGGAAAGGCCATCGTCGTGCATCTAGTGACTCCTTTGCATATACGGATATGGCTGGTGTGTCCAACATGGATTATGCATCACTGTTACACGATGTAGCTCAATGCAATAATATGTCTTTGCCTCAGCTGTGGAGATCCCAGAATGTTGATAGCCTTAAAGTTAATCAGCGTGTTTCCCCTTACGCTGATCCAAATTTGTATACAAAACCGATGAGTAGAACATGGGAATGGCCATTGACTTCAGCTAAGTCTATTAGAAATCCTCCACCTCGAAGAGATAGCATCATTCCTTTAAGTGAAGGATCATCTTCAGCTACAGTGGAGGCTAATTCTGTTCCTTCCACTGTGGCTGAAAAGCAGGATCTTGGAGAATCTGGTTTTGCTGAGGATGGTTATCATGCCCAATTGGGTTCTGACAATGAATCTAAACGTGCTAAACAGTAAGTCCCAGTCTCAGTTTCTTTAGAAACTTTTTTAAGCAGCTTTCAAATCCTTGATGAATGCATTCATTATTAGAATTTATAAATATGTTATCATCTTTCTATTGCTTAAGCCATTTGCATTGCCATATTTGTGATTGCTTATTCTCCTCCTTTCTTGCTTTTTAAGATCGAGAGACAAAAAGGGTTCACCCCCCTCCACTTTGTTATTATTGTATCCGTTCACATCCTTCAAGGCATTTCTATGTCTGCTTGGGCAGAATTTAAGAGTTAGATTCTATTGAGTTGAATTAAGAACCTGTCTCATCAAGGTTTCTCTCTGCCTTTTGCATCTACATTGCTGGAGTGGGTGTGTTATGGAAGTATGAATTGTGGGACCAGATAACTACAGTAAATGTTATGATTAGTGTGAAGCTTTCATAGGATGGGCATTAATAGAGATTCTGATTGCTTATTCATTTTAGATAATGCAATGAAACAAAAGTCTATAAAAATTTCTCAAGAATTGTAATCCTGTAAATTGTTGAGCCCTTGTAAAATGCTAGATATTTAATTTTCATTCTCCTTGTTAGAATTAATGTTATTCCTGGGCCATGATTACCAACCATCAACTTCCATACTTTTGCATATAATCTGTGGGCTTTCCTTGCTTTGCATAATAAAGCTCGATGGCATTTAAACTAAATTTCTTTCTTGTAAATATCGTCAGTCCTTATGAACCTTGCTATCTACATGTTTTTCACGCAGAAAATTTGCACAACGCTCACGGGTTCGGAAACTTCAGTACATAGCTGAGCTTGAGAGGACTGTACAGGCACTGCAGGCAAGTATTGGCAGAAGTTATTATAAAACTTGAAGTAGAGATCTCTCATTACAAGTAGAATTGCTGTTCTATTAAGATGATTGCTGATATATATTGCTCATAACCTTACAGGCAGAAGGGTCTGAAGTTTCAGCTGAGTTGGAGTTTATTAACCAGCAAAGCCTAATCCTGAGCATGGAAAACAAAGCTCTGAAACAAAGATTAGAGAGCATGGCCCAAGAGCAGCTCATTAAGTACTGTAAGTCCCTTGTTTATAGTGTTCAGTTCTTTCTAGGGTCTCCAGCATTACTTTTATGAATTATCTTGTTGGGTAGATCACGGGGCATTGGATTTGCCTTAAATGTCGTAGGAAACATGTTTAGTTCACTTTCACTAATCTCTTGCATTGAGAAAGTAAATGTAGGAAATAACATTATGTGTTATTTGATTGGTTATTATCAGGTGTGCGTATTTATAATCAGGAGTGATTTGATTACTTATAATTAGGTCTGGTAGAGTTAGGAATAGGTTTCAGGCTTCCATTAGGAAATAGTAGAAGAAAATAGACATGACTGGGCAGAGCAGAATGTAAAACAGACACGGATAGCAAGGATCAAGACTCAAAACCAAACCATTTTAGGAGTTAGCCTCCATACAGAGATTTTCCATATGATTCAGCTGTAACTTTATAGATAGGATTGTGATTGCCCTACATTATAGAATATTCTACCAACAGAGCAAGCACCACATGAGCCGTGAAGCTCTTCTGTCTGGTTTAGACCCTTAATTCTCATCTCTGCTTTCGGCCCGAGCCATCAGCAATTAAGATTGTACTTCAGATAATTTTACCCCAAATTCTCGATACAATCTTGCCATCCATCGCAGTTCTTCAATGCACCCATTTACCCAGAACTTAGTTGCCCCAACAGCACACACAGTGAACCCTAGGCCAGCCAATTCTTGTCATGGTTCTAGCTGCTATCAAATTACTTTTCTGAACTTCTATTTACTTGAGCACATTTGGGGTTTTAATATCTGTCATTATAAGTCCTTGCATTTTGTTATATGACATCCTAATAGTTTTTTTTCTTATATATTATTCACATTTTCTTACTATGTAACCCATTGTGTTATTTATGGTACATGATAATATATTCACATAATCTATATAGACATTGCACGTCTAGCTGTAGTTTTGTTCGTAAAACACAAATACTGCAGTTAGGTTCCATGTCATGAATATCAAGTGAAAAATAATTCACTAATGGATTATAAATATGATGATCTGTTTCAATTTGATTTCAGTGGAGCACGAGGTGTTGGAGCGAGAGATTGGCAGATTAAGAGCATTATACCAACAGCAGCAGCAACATCAGCAGCAATCTCCCTCCACCCACAGAAGGACAAACAGCAAAGACCTTGATTCTCAGTTTGCAAACCTTAGCCTGAAACACAAAGACGCCAGCTCTGGAGCTGACACTGTTCATATATAAGACTCTCAAGCTGCTGCTCTAGATCTGCTTGTGTCATTTCTAATTGCTTTCTGACTCATGATGCCACGCAAGTGAGCCGGCCTATTTAGCAGTTTCTGAAGTATCATGGATCCACTTATACGGTTTCAGGTGCTTCTTCAGACTCTGATTTTCTTTCCAAGTCTGTTTTTCTTCTTTATGTGCACCTGGCAGTCACTTGGGAAAATATGGCTTTTTTCTGTTGAAGATGACTTGCCTGAGGTGGTTTGAAACTCAAGTCTTTTTATCTACTAGAACAGTGAGAAACTCTGGAATTATCATTCCCTCACTTGCTCTATATATTGTAGTATGAGAAACCTGCATATTACAGAACTGGTATATATGGATGGTTCTTCTAGTCTCCCATGATGTCAATGTGCAGAGTTTCACTGTCCATGTCCTCTTTGGATCTCTTTGAGTAAATGTTCTTGAGACTTTGTACTGGATTTTGTACCAAGATACTGAGCTGATTAGTAGGGAGAGCTCATTCTGCTTTTTTGAGCCCAAAATAAAATGGTGCTTCCTTTGTGCATTTGTGTTCTTGCAAACCTTACAATTATATGCTCAATTATTGGTCGAGCTATTTTAGATTGGGTTATTCCAGGTTGAGGAAATGTGATCACATATACCTAATTCAGTTAGTTATGAATGAGGCATGATATGCTTATGTGGTATGAGAGTGTGCTTGATTTATAACTCTACCTTAGTTGAAAGACTATTTAGAGCAAAATTTTGTTATCTGAAATTCTGAATAAGGGGTGCTTCTTGGTCTTCTTACATTTCCATTTTTTATTATTATGAACATCAAATGAATTTGGCGTGAAATTATAACAAAATATGAATAGTAGACGACTACATTACAATATGCTTATAAAGAAATACAAGTATTATATAGGATAGTTATTGAGATTATTTAATCTACATACTCTAATAGTCTAATTTAAGTGATGATTCATTTGTAAAGTAAAATAATAAAAAAATAGTATGATACAAAAAATCAATTATTATTCTTCCTTAAAAATTATATTATACAATTTACAAGTTATAATTATATTATACATTAACATTACCCATACTTGGTAGGGACTTGTGCTAGCTTAGTTTTATTTCAAGTAAACCCATTTTTATCTTTATTTTTATTTTTTTTGGTGAAGATAAACCCATTTTATCAGTAAATCATACGTTTGAATTTTATTAAATTAAAAAAAAATGAGGTTCTAATTGGAAAGGGAGAATTCTCATAATTTCCATGCCTCAAGTGCCAAGCCCTTGACTAGTATCTACATCTTTCATACCAAAAATAGTCCCATCCCAGTTCATACACAACAATATAAAGTGCCCTGTATAAAACTCAATTAACTCTAACAATACCAAACCCGAACTTGCCAAACAAATCTCAATCCTCATACTCAGTCTCTTCATCATCGTCTTCATTGTTATCCCCGTACCTCCAGCCGTCCTCGCCATTATCCCGATCCTCTTCCGTCTCTTCGCTATCCTCCTCTGCATACACCTCGTCTCTGGCGGCGGCAGACCATGGCTTCTTCATAAGGCCCACATTAGCGGGGCCCACGTTGGCAGGCCCGCCTCCTTTACGCACGGTTTTCGAGGGAGGCAGCTTCATGCTGGGCTTGCTGTGCTTTGCTTGTTTTACGCTTTTGCCGTTGACCCGTTTCCTGGAATACAGGTCTCGGTCTTCGTCTATCTCGTTATCAACGAGATTGTTGTTGTTGTTGTTGTTGTGTTGAGATGTCTTATTAGGGTGGTGGTGGTTATCATCAGTGTAATGACCAGGATGCTCTCTTCTTAAATGGAGGTTGAGCTTATACTCATGAATGTAGGCTTTACCACATCCTTCATAAGGACACCCATAAGGCCTGGCTGAAGAAGCCGACCCGAAATTGCTTGAAGATGGCTTTGTTGTTTTGACTGGCTTCTCCACCACAGGCGGCGTGTACTTTGGTGCTTCGGCGGCGGGATTCTGCAACTTATATGGCAAGTTAAAGATTAAAAAAACTCATCACCATCTCCCAATATAGTCCCACTCAAGTGGGATCTGGGGGGTCAAGATGGTATCTCTCATATTTCCCTCATATCTCTCTTACAACATCAACACCATCACCCAGTATAGTCCCGCTCAAGCGGGATCTGGGGGGGTCAAGATGGGGGCACCCATAACCTGAACATGTCAGGAGGATGCGCCCGATAGACCCAAGGAAAACAGAAATTCAGTTATGTGACAATAATAACTGAATTTAGTTAGAATGCACCAAAATATAATATGCGGTGCCAAACAAACCCTAATTGGTGGGGGATGAAACACTAAGACAGATAAATAGGCAGGAAAGGCAAACCCTCAAACAAAATTTCACCACAAAATAATCATGGTTTATACCGCCAAAGTTTCTGGTGTAGGCCTAGTAAGAACAAACGGGGAAAGTATAGGATGCTATGCCAAAAGTAACCAAAATCAAGATTTGTAAAGCACTTTACCAACAGCCACAGTTATAGAGAATTATTATTATTATTATTATCCAAGAATAGAAGAACTTGCAAGTTTGGCTATGAAGAGACCACAGTTACCCAACCAATATATATATGAAACCCATGGAACAAGTATAGCCAAAATAAAAAAAAATTAAGAAATGTGACTTGTGTTATTAACAAACCTTTTCATGATGAGATGAGATGTGATTTTTAAGTTTATACTCGTGAGCAAATCTCTTTCCACAGTCTGCATAGGGACAGATGTGATAATTTTCTTGGGAGTGAGTCTTCATGTGTGATCTCAAGTTGAAATCTAAGGAGAACGCCTGCATTTGCACACAAGAATTAGGAAGCAGACATGCAAGCAGATTCATTCAAAATGAAAATCGGAAAAGGAATGGGATGCAGGACAAATGTCGAGTAATCCATAGCACAAAGGGAACACCCCAAAGATTATACATGTTTGCACAATTATGAAGATTCAAAATAAAGAATTAAGTACCCCTTGATGCTGTAAAACCCACTTGACAAAAAAGATATAGAGGAATCGAATAATCACCTTACCACATCCTTCATGAGGGCAAACAAAATCTCTTTCTCCAGTATGTATCAGAAAATGTCTCTTTAACTTGGAGCTATCCAAAAATTTCTGCAAGGATAGATATGTAAATACACAAATAGCAATATATGTGCACACATATAGTTCATTGATTACTAAAAAGGATCAACCAATTAGAAGTCAGCAACAGAACCGTTACCTTTCCACATCCCTCATAGTGGCAAACATATTGTCTTTCTCCATGTATGTGAGAATGCTTCCGCAAAGCACCAGCATCAATAAATGTCTTTCCACAATTTTCATAGCTGCAGAGGAAAAGAACTTCAGAAGTTGGTTCTGGCTCTGGATCTAGTGACTCGGGTTCCTTTGCCTTCTCTTTCAAGGCTCTCAGTGTGTCCTCTAAACAATCAAATGAGTAACACTAGACAGATAAGTGACAGTCCAATTCCATCCATTTCAAATAACCAAATAAGTGAACTTCATATGAAGTTCCCATGCTTATGTTGATGGAACTACAATCTGATTAAATATAGAAGCTTATATAGTACATGTATAACTAGTTTGACAAATTAACTTTAGCAGTAACAGAGTGAAAATACAAAGACCCTATAATTCTGCATGCTTCTGGTCATTGCTCAAAAATGGCCAATTCTTAGTAAAAAGTTTCAATAACAAGGAAGTTGTGTAAGTTTCACACGAGAGGAAGGGAGGAAATAATTGAAAGAAAAAAAAGTGAAATTAGTCACAAGTGTAGAAGGCTTTGTGTTCTTTTATATTCTAGACCAACATTCTTCTTGCAATGAAAAACAAAACCATGCTCTATACAGAAGCAACAAAAATGAAACATGCTCCTTAGCTTGCAAAAAACAGCAAATCTGGTTTCCTAAGCCTGTAAGCAGCCATTAAAAATGAAACTTGCACCATATAAAATGAGTACATATTACAATATCACAACATATAGGGAGAGGAGAAAGAGAAACAAGTAGTGTTTGAAAACTGGACAATCTAGGCAGAGAAATAGAGAAGTAGAGGGAAGAGTTGACCAATGACCAGCCCATGAAAATGGACAATATACAGTGAACACATACTACAATTCACCATCAAATTCCATCCACATTTTCCTGTGCAACTGTTTACCATAATGCAACCCAATACAAATTTGTTAAACTAGTTTTTTGATACACAACTAATTGGAACAGAAGCATTCTGAACATTTTTTTCCTGCTTGCAAATTTGAAAAATAAATTACCACATAAAAAGAAAGAGAATAAAACTTAGCGTGTAATGTTATTTGAGTAATTCAGAGACCTTCATGCCAATTTGAACGTGAAACTTGAAAAGTTCAAAGAATGTTTTTTTCTTAATGGTCATAACATTACTCATAAAACTCAAACCATATTTAGTGTACTATTACTGTATTACATCCATAGGACAGCACATGGGCAGAAAGGAAAGCAAGTATTACAATAATAACAAATACACACTTTACCTCTGACCCACTTCATAACAGAGCACTTCCCTCCAGTTGCCACAACATCTTGAGGAACCCTAAGCGATGTGTAGGGGAAAAAATCAGAAGACTATAAGTAAAAGTAAATCATAACTCAGAGCTCAAGCCTATCTTTGCACTGGACTGCAGCAGCATGATTCAATGCAAAACACAAATCACATCAGCCCTGAACCTACCTCAAACACTCATAATAACCACCATAACAAGCACGCTTTCTTCAGCTAAAAAAGCATGCTAAAAAAATATTTATTTGTAATTATTTCAAATCTTTTATTCTTTGATATAAGCTATAATTATTTCATATCTAACCAATCAAGCCTTCTCATTTAAGATCTTCAAATCAATAATCCGAACCCTCTCTCAATCTAATTCTTAGCATGAATGGACCAGCTTGATAAATTTGTTTCAGTCTCCAATCAGTTTAGACATCGTTCACACACTTACATACGCTATGCTACCAAATTGATATACATCCAAAGGAAGTTTCAGTCATCGATTCATTGTTTGGGACTTTTACTCCACTTGCTCTCCACTCCGTTGTATTTCAAAAGTTAAGTTCTTTACTGGGCAAAGAGCTGAGCTTTTACCAAAAGTTTTGCACTTTAGCTATGTAAGCTTGATACTTTGGAGAGCATCAAGCATCAGTCTAGAAAATTAAACTGTCTCAAATTTTTTAACGAAGATATTGTCATTATACGTCACCCAAATGCACCTAATTCCCCAGTCTCTTATATGAAAACCCTAGTGCACTGACCTACAACTCCAATTCACAAAACCAAAAATCACCTACTTCAACCATGATCGAAAGAACAACCAGATATGATCGCTAAATCACAAATAGTAACATAAACACCTAGAAACCCTAATCTCGACACAAGTTCAAGAAAAAACAAATCAGAAGGAAACTCAAACGCGAAGTGACCCAGAAAGAGAGAGAGACAAAGAGCGGAAGAGGGCATACCATTCTCTGACCCACTTAACAGCAGGGGCTTTAGACCTGAAAATCGGACGTCTATCGAACATGTTGTGTGGAATTGGAGCTTCCATCACCTCGCAATTAATCTCAAAGGCTTTACGCAGGCAATCAATTCGAATTCGAATGCGAATTCTGCCCGAAAATCGACGAATTTCGGTTTCTAGGGTTGCAAGAGCATAAAGATCTGTGCTTTCGTGGATTTCTGTTATGCCGGCTACTCTGCCCGCCGGGAGGCTTCCCCGCTTCTTTTAACCCGCAACAAGTTCCAACTTTCAAGTTTCAACCCTTCTGTAATAGCTCATGTCAAAGAAAATGTCATTAACCTTCAAAAAAAAATAAAAAAAATAGCATTACATAAATAGAAAGTGCATTGGACAATAATTGTTGCAACCATGAGGTTAATTAGTTATCTTAGATAATACTTGAGAAAATAATTCCAATATACGTTTTTTTTAGATCTTGTTACTAAATTTAAAAATTATTTTAATATTATTTTTAAAGTAAAATAAGGGAACCCTTTTAAAATAATTTAAAATAAATAAATAATATTATCATACTTACTAAAATTGATATTTTTACTTATTAAAAACACTCATATTATTTTATATTTATTTTGTAATTTTGTTTAATTTATTACACGTTTTATAATTTTAATTTTATAATTAGTAACAATTAACAAGTACACAAGCATAAACACTATATTCTTAAACCCAAAAAAATGTCTATTTTTTAATTAAAAACATTAATAAGTTTCAAATATGTATTACTCAAAAATAAAAGAAGCATCCCATAAAATATTATTTAAAGGGAAATTTTAAAAATAATCCACTTATTTATGAAATTAAAGATGTTACCTTCAATCAATGTGTCTATTTATAAATCGGTTTAGTAAAATGATTAGATTAGTAAAGCACTCTATAAAGTACTAAATTCTAGGGATAAATATCAAGCCTTTTTACAAGTCCAGTTGGTAGGTGATAATGTTCGTGACTATTAGGTTGTGAGTTTGAATTCTCTTCCATAATGATGAGAGTAATGGTCTAAGAGCATCTACAACAATGAACCCCTATAGTGTCATGCACCCCTATTTTTTTTTTTTATCATTTTTCTCTCTGTCACATCATTTATGCACCTAATATTATTTATTTCTACATTCATGCATCCTATGAACCTCTACATTTTCAAAAAAAAAAATTCTCTCCATATATAATACACATATATTCATTTTTATAATAAAAATTACATATATACCTCTCGTTATAATATATTTATTCATAATTTGACTATAATTTTATAATAAATAAATATTATATTGTTAATTTAAAAAATAATAAATTTTGGTTTTAAAATATAATATTATAGTAAACGAGAATTTCATAACCCGAACTAAAAAAACACAAGTAGTAGATAATTATATTTTATTTTTAAAAAACAAATTTGATTTGAAAACACAATTGAATAACCAAAAAATACAATTGATTCAAAAGACACAATTAAAAAACTCAAAAAATATCCTAAATAATATTTTTTGGGTACTCAAATATATACAATTGGTTCAAAAATAATAATTAAGCAACTCAAAAATAGTTTAGAGAACCTAAATGGGAAAATATAATCAAATATATGCAATTAAATTAAATTTAAATATAGTCAAATATATGTAACATTAGTATTTATAAAATATTAAAAAAATATAAATTATGGTAAAAAGTATTTTTTATATTTAAATAAAAGGAAAATTTAAATAAAGTGGCACTCGTTTTAATTTTTTGTCCAAAAAGTAGTAAATTGCGGCGTTTCGCGTTAAAACACAGTGTTTTGAATGACAACACGCGCGCGTCTCGCTTATGCACCGATTCATGCCTCGGTTTATTTCATGTTTCATTTTTTATGGGGACAAATAACAATCAGATTAAATAAATGTTTCTTCCAATCTCCCATTGTGGATGCTCTAAGTGACTCTTATGAACTAAAAAAAAATTGTAGAAATAAATAATTTTAAACTATATATATATAATAAAATGAATTACTAAACATTACTTATGGCATATATTCTTTGTAAACCGAATTTAAATTAGCAATATTTTTGAGTCGGTTTGACGCTTTATATATATTCTGGTTTAATGCCCGCAAGTTCTTCGGTGCAGAGAGGAGAAGAAAAATGGTTCAACCAAGCAAGGAGCCGTGCAAGAAACAGGCATGTGACATTCAAGCCTGTCTATCCAAGAACAACTTCAATTCACGAAGGTAAGACGCAAATTGATCACTTCTTTTTTCTCACTTTCTTGTTTTGGTTGTTTGTTCTTGGCCAATTAGATTTAGGAGCTTGAAATATGTTATTCAAGTTTTGAGGATTTGAGGATCGCATGGCGAATTTGGATCTGATTGCACGGTTTTCGTAGCTGTCTTACTTCGCTTTGGGACGCTGTGTTTGGAAATGGAAGTGGATTTGGATTTGATGCATAATTTTTTCCCAATATAGCGTTGAATTTCCCCAATTTTGATCATTGCTGACACGTTTGCCCTAATTAATTGTGTGTTTCTGAAGTGAATACTGTTGGTGAATTTGTTGGGGAAAAGGCTACCATTAACAAATGCTTGCTAGTTTATGTATGGAAAACTGGAATTTTCTTGCTGCTTTGGAAGAAAATGATACAATTGTGCTTCAGTGATGAGATCATTTTGTTATAAATGATTTCTGAGCTTGAAAATTATGGTGTTCATATCATATATTGGAGTGTCTTCTAAACAACCTCCTCAAAAGCACATTGCATATACTTCGATTTATTTCCTGCTATGGGATAATGGATTTATCATCGAGAAAAATCGCCTATCTTTAATTTTGAGCTCAATGAATGCTTTGCTGGTTTGAGATCAGCCTGTTTAGTGGGTTTAATTTTTCAGTATTTGAATGGTGCGGGCAATTGATCATTTATGATTTAGCTTTGCTATATCACATGACTTCATTGATTGAGCTCTTTGAAGAGGTTGTTGATTAGAATGCAGGACATATTTCATTGATTTAGCTTTGCTTATATGTGACAATTTTTTTGAAAGCTCATATTTTGGCATAACTAACTTTCTCTTAGTGTATGATTATTGTTTAACCAATTGCACACTAACTCATCTTATGCTTATATATCCTGCATTTCATTCATTTTCCCCTTCAGACCAGCTCCTTTTAAGAAGTCTGGTCTTCATTTTTCTCTATGTTTCTGAAAAACTGAAGCTTCATTGTGAAAATATATATCTTGCATTTTTCATTAGCTTTTTTTTTTTTGTCACAAAATGTGTTAATGTTTGTTAATGTTTGGTGCAGGTGCCTTCATGTCATAGAGAAGCTCCAGGCGTGTTGTGAGCAATGCAAGTACGAGTCTACCCATTGCGCTTCTGTTTCTGGTCTTTTGAAGCAATTGACCAAGTAACTGCTTCTGATAGCTTGACGGCTTCATTGTTACTACCTTAGAATTAGACTTAGTCTGGATGAGGATTGAATTTCATGAACAATTACTCCATCAGCAACCATGATAGGCTTCTAACTAATAGATTCGACAAGGGCTCTATGTCGGTTTTTTGTGTGCAAAAATCCAATTAAGCAGATTTTGTTTTAGGGGCTTCTGTTGCTTTACTTGAACTCAGTACTCATTCTGAATAAGTTCATTTCCCATTTTGGGCTATGTTAAAGGAAGAGATGGGCAACTTGCTGTGTATATATGAATTTTGACACTTGAGAAAAGTTGTGCTGTGCATTTCTAGAATTGTTTTATTCAGAATTTGGCATAGTTGATTGAATTTGGATATGAGAATCACTCTCTTTAAGTACTGATCACTGACCAGTATATTTGTCTATACAATTTGCCATTTGGCTCTTGTTCATTTTTAGGTCAATTTCCAAAATCAACAATTGTAACAACATATGTATATAAAGACTGGTAAAACAACATTGAATAATGCACCAAGATGTTTTTTGGTTTGCCCATCCGGTTTCCCAGGTACATCCGGATCCGACCGGGGTTGCGCACCTGGCATTTTGGTGGTGGGTGAGTCTCCCAATGGGTTCTTTTTCATGAGACTCGAACTTGAGACCTCATATGAAAGGAGAGGAGAGGAGGGCAAGTTGCTTATCATCTTAACCAACCTTCATTGGTGCACCATGTTGTTTAAGTCACCCGTACAATGAACAGTATATAAAGTGCTTATATAAACTAACAAAAAAATCACTATCTTTACTTCTTTCAAAATGGGAATACGTAACCTTATTGATTTCAAATCTTTTTAACCAAAGAAAAATAATAATATGGCAATATGGCATACATGCAGACATTAATCAGTGCTTGATTGGTTGAAC
This sequence comes from Fallopia convolvulus, assembly GCA_964016875.1. Taxonomy (NCBI): domain Eukaryota; kingdom Viridiplantae; phylum Streptophyta; class Magnoliopsida; order Caryophyllales; family Polygonaceae; genus Fallopia; species Fallopia convolvulus. The sequence continues at coordinate 58,186,691 of OZ024726.1, forward strand.
ATGAGATATAAAATTCATAGGAAAATCCTAGGGGAGATTGAGTTTTATGGGAATTGGCAATTTATGTTCCACTATAATTAATTCGGTTTTATGACCAAAAAAAAATAATTAATTCGGTTTTTCAAGAGTACTAATTTAGGAAACTAAAACCCTAATAGAAAACTAATAAACCCTATTGAAAGAATAATTAAATTTAAATAAATACAATTCCAAATATATTACCATTTTTAGTCCCTTAACCTATGTCACCATTTTTAGAAAAATCGATATACATTTCTAGCTCTCATTTTATTTGAATTATTCATTCATTCGAGTACACAAAACAAAAACAATGAAGGGCCCTTGCACCATGCTCATCCTTGTTCTTGCTATGTCACTACTCATCTCCGGTAACTATCTTTGGTTTAATTCAATATCATACATTAATTCAACTTTGATGTATTCTAACAAAATTTAATTATTATTGTCACATAATTGAATTTCAGTTTTTCTTGAGTCTATCAGACACACCCTCCTGACATGTTCAGATTATGAATGCCCACATCTTAACCACCCCTCAGATCCCGCTTGAACGAGATTATATTGGGGCGATGACGTTGATGTTGATTGACATTAATTCAACATTCTTAGTTAATGAGATTTGTACTTACATCTTTGTTTGAATGTGTATTGTTAAATAGGTTATGAATGTAGGAAGGAGCTTTATTCATGAAAGACTTGCTACAAGAAATGCCCTAAACGAACAACATGCAATGATTGCAACCAAACTTGCCAGAATCTCAACCCACGCAAATTCGGTGGATATTGTAATGCATCCGGCCAGTGTCTGTTTTGGCATTTGTGATTAATTTGTTTAGATCTTATATATTAGACCTTGCTAGATCCCCAAACACATCATATAAAAAGTGTCTGTGTTAATCATCCATTCATCATCTTCAATAAAAATGATTTGATCGACTTTTGTTCCAAATTATGATGTCTAGATGCAACGCGATGCAAATTTTCTATTCCACAACAGTGTTTCACCTTTGTGTTCCAATTAATTATATAAATATAAAAAAAAACTTTGAAAGTTTCTGGATCTTGAAAGATTAGGGGCCATTAAAGTGGTGACCTTGAAAGTTTGAGGACTAAAAGTGCAAATTTTCTGGACTAAGATCTATCAATTTTTCCTTTAATTCATAATTCAACCAAGCTTAAAACCAGACTATATATTGCTTCATTTGTTCGAGTTAAAAATTGAGCACCTTTCCACCCAAATGATATAAAACTAAGAAAAAAATATATATGATAATTAAGAATCGAGAGGCTGCTAAGTTCCAGCTCCTACTACATGTTGTTGCACCACAACTGGACCTTCAAATCTGTTCAGATACCAATTTGACAGCTTAAAACATACCAATACCAATTTCTACTTCCCAACTGAGTAAAACATCTGTATGTACATCATCTCTATTGTAAATTCTCTTTCAAACATTAAAAAAAAAAACTACCAGCGAGTGAGTTATCTTTTGTCACTCTCAAGATCGTGTATCAACAAGATTACTTACTACATAGAAAGTGGTATTACCCGGATGGAAAAATTTCTGCCCATATAAGTTCGATGCACGCGCTTCAAAGTCTAAAAGCAGCCACAAGAACGGCGTGTCGGCGTCATCTGCTAGAATTAGCCTGCACAAAATCAACTTGTTCAGCCTGCTTGCTTGAATGCATATACAGTTATTATATATTTAGTGTGTAAAGACTAGCCTAACTGAAACACAGGAATTTAATGATGTGATTTTACCTTGATTTCTCCGGCGGCGTTTGCATCTCAAATAATTGCTCAATGGGGTTTCAGGGACAGGTATGAATTTGCCAACAACAGCAAGGGGCCAACTGTTTAAAAACACGAAGAATGAGATTGCGTCAGTCACTGACTCGCTGTGTTAGTTGACTTAAACCGACAAGAGAAATTCAATTTTTAAGACAACAACTTTTAATTAGAACTCTAATGATACATTGTCTTCTTTTCTTCAAGATTTGGAACCTCATTTTATTGAGTTCATTCTCTTTCCACTTTAGGAATGAAAAAGTGGCAAAATGAATTTGGATCCATTATTGTATTAAGCTGGATTTCACATGTTTTACTCAGAATTTACTTGTACTTGTCATATTTCCATTCTGATTCCTCTGATCCTTGTGAAACAGGAAGTTATGACATTTACTGACTTAATTATACAATCAGTGTTAGGACACACAGATATAGGCATCAACAATAGATTGGGCCCTAACTAATTTAGAACAGCTAGAAGCACACATTATACCTGACGAAACCAATTGCAATGCAAACAAGCCATTGCTGCCAATCAAGCCTCACAGTTGATGTAAATTTCCCAAGAAACTCAATAATGACAATCTGAAACAGGTCAACGAGCAAGAGATTAGCATGAAGGAAATGATGATGGTGAATTAGAAAAGAAGTCAATCAAGATCTACCTGAAGTATCAGCGTCAATGACACTATGCCCACAAACAAACTGTTTTTGAAAACTCCGACAAATACATTGATTTCATCTGGCTTGCGAGCATTGAATTCATTAAAGATCTGTAAAGGAAAAAAGACATTATTTGACATAGACAAGAAGCAAACTGAAGGAGAATATTTACACTTTTTTTTTTCATGCTCCAAGCCTTTGACCAATTTATTAGGAAATCATGCGTCAATTTTTCAACCCTTCTCCCTTTACTAACAATTTATGATGAGTTCACTGTATACACAAGAAGAAGCAGAAAATACTACAAACAATAAGCATAAACTTCTTATAATTTTCGCGATAAGTATGGCTCACCTGACAAAGAACAAAGGCGTTGAAAATTATTGAGTTCTTGGCTTTGTGAGCATGCTCAGTGCTGTCATGCTGCAGCTTGAGGATACTTGTACCACGGAAGTTCAAGACAAGCAGCACAGTTACTTGGTACATAGCCTAGAATACCCCATAAAAATGCTTACAGCTAAGCGAATTGATCATCAAGAAATAATTACCACACCAAACATCATTAATAAAAAGGAAGGATATGTGTACCTGTATCAGTAGGTTCCTCCACATAATATTTGTAATCAAAGGCTCCCTGAGATACAAAGGAAAAATATATTTAGTTCAATAGCAAATACTAGAGTTACACATTGTTGACTAATTGATCTATTGCTCTAGATGTATCATTCCATGAAAATAGTGAAGTGATACCCCCCAAAATAAATAGGGTTTTGCAAAAATTAACATTTGCTGAGTACTAAAACTAGGCTTCTAATCTTAAAACCTGGTGAAGAAAATAGGCCAAGGTCCAAAAATAGCGTGAGGGAAAATAATTTTTCAAATAATAATATATATTTTGTATAATATATCATGCCATCAGGGTGATCAGGGGATACTTTTATTATGAGTGCAAGCTTTGTAAAGAGTAAAATCATGTTGCCTTTAGTAGAAGAGTCTATGCGATGCTCGAGGACAAAAGGAAAGGGACTATTCACTGCATTGCTAAGGCAGAAGCTATTCAATGTTGCATCCATTTGGTAAGCCATCTACAAGTAAACCTCATAGGATTACAGTACCCTTCAAAGGTCTTGATGATAATTCATAATATCAAAATGCAGCAAATTTGCATAACTTAGATGAATTATAATTGTTGTTGCCATCTATCCCCTCAAAACATAGAATCGAATCCACACTTATTCATACAGCCATGAATTAAGCACCAAATTGAAGAAAGTTGATACTAGTTTCAGCAATAAATTTCTAGTGGCAATAGATAACTAACTTAAAGTCGAACAATGAACAAAAATTGATACAAAGACTTATTGATAGATGAATCTTTTATCTGGCAAAGTACAGAAAAAATAACCTAGTGCAAAGTCTAACCTTCGACCAACAGGAGATCTTTCCATAAGATGATCAGTTGGTGGTTCTGTAGCCAAGGCAAGAGCACCAAGTGTATCCATAATAAGATTAACCCACAGAAGCTGCATGGAAGAAAGAAAATAATAGGTGACTTACTTGAACCTATTAAAAGTCTCCATCATGATTAAACCATGGAAATTTTCTGCAACTCTTCCATATGACAAATTAATGCCAATACCTGTACTGCATTTAAGGGGACTTCTCCAGTGGAAAATGCAGCCACAACGTTGATTATAAGGGCAGCCACATTGACAGTGAGCTGGAACTGAATAAATTTCTGAATATTTGCATAAACAGATCTTCCCCATCTAACAACCTGAATTTAACCATTAGTGAACTGAATAAAGGATATTTCCTTAAGAGTCTCCTACAACTCTAGCCTTAGATGTTTTAGGAGCCATTCCTGAGAGACAAGGCATACATTGAACTACACCACACAAGTGACCAAATGCTACATAACAGGGAAAGAATGTTAACTGAGCAATTACCTCCCAGATACAAAAGCTCGAAAGATCATATTTACATCTCCAAATTATTTAATAAATATAGATAGAAGTCACCACAAGAATAATCTTTGCATTTTATGAGAGTATCTACTGCCCACTTTCGTGTCAACTAATGCATGACTATCATATATTTTCTGGTAAGTAAACTATAATTTCATTGTACACTTCTAACCTTCACCACTGAAGCAAAATTATCATCCAAGATGATGATGTCAGAGCTTTCTTTTGCAACCTCCGTTCCTTGGATACCCATTGCAAGACCAATGTCAGCCTATTCACCAAAAACAAAATTGGAGCCACAGTTAAGCACTGGCATTAAAAAAAAAGTTTATGTGTCAGTACTATAAATATAAACATAAACAAGTGGGGTTGTTATTTAAAATAAACAACATTTGGCCATATGTACAAGAGGACTATCTGAACTTTTAAAGCATTATGCTTCCACTTCATACATAACATCTGGTCATTAATCATTTCCCAGCCATACTGTTTATCATATTACATCATTGTTTCTGGTAATTGTATATCCCATCAAATGTAAATCGTACAGTTTCATCATTTTATGTCAACGGTATTCCCATACCATACCAGAGACCCTATTTGTTTGATTCAACAAAATAAATCCCCTACCGTAATAAATTTACCAGTTCAAAGGAGAGATAATGAAATCGCATGTGAGGATAAAGGGTAAAACGCAGTAGAAATCAAAACACAAGGGAGTATCATTGTTCTTCATAGAAAACTAAGGCTTGAAAGATATTTCTGAGAAAACTGTAAACTTTTAAAGCCAAAAAATGGAACAAAATTGCAGCTTCAAAGAACCTCATGTAGGGCAGGAGCATCATTTGTTCCATCTCCAGTTACAGCAACAACATGGCCTCTCTTCTTCAGAGCTTGAACAAGAAGAAGTTTATCATTTGGAGATGACCGTCCCATAACCTGTATAGCAAAAACCAATTAGTTTGTCCAATAAAACTAGAACCTTTCTAAGAAATAATAAGTAATAAGATCATAATACATCTTCTATGACAGTTGTATCAAATATGTTACCAACAATTTCATGACTACGAAACCATTTCATACCGAAAAACCCAAAAAATGAAAGAGAAACAAATTTCAGACCGAGATCTTTTCTGCAATCTCTTCCCTCTCAGCTTCAGACAAAGAGCGAAATGATTTTCCCTCAATAATGTTTGGTTCATTGGCATCTGCATCTGAAGCTAGTATACCACATTCCAAAGCTATAGCTTTTGCTGTTTGGATATTATCTCCAGTAACCATGCGCACCTGACATAATAATAAAAAAAAACTGCAGAGATCAACTTAATGCATTTGAATAGTGTAGAAACTGTTAAAGGAAAAGTGATACTGCAGTAAAACCAATCGCAAAATACATTTTCCAAGAACATCCAAGGTAATATTATCTTCCAAGCAAACTAGGAGTATTTAGCCTTGCAAGGTGGTTCTTTGATTTAATTATTCATTAAAATCCTGAATTATTCCGTATATCTCACACTTCTTTTTTTAACATAATTAACATAAAAAACTTAGCCTAAACTCCAAATAAACTCGGTTGAACATCAAACTAGACACTTTCATTGGTCCTCAATTCCAGCGTGACTGCAACAATAAAAAGTACAAAGGGGATGGAAAAGAAATACAAAGATACACACTGTCTGCTAAAAATACTCTTCATTTCCTAAGCATGTGCAACATAGCATCTAACGCGGTCCTTAATTCAGAGAAATCAACCCTAGTAGCCCTAGTTGTTACTTAAAAAATATTGTGCAACATTTAGCAAATTAAAAGTATGTTTCCACCAGAAAGCCAAGAACTGACATCATAATGCTACGAGATCCAAACAACAAACAGGACTCAAGTAAATTAAAGTGAATAATGATTAATGAATAGCTGAAAGGGTGTACCTTCACACCAGCATTGATGCAGAGCTGAACTGCATCTCTGACACCAGGTCGACATGGGTCCTACAAAAAGAAAAGATCAGCAGATAATAACAGAAAACCAAGCAATGGTATAAATAAAAAGGCAAAGCCTCCAAAAAGCATAATTCTCAATTAAAAAGCTAAAATGCATAGACTCCTAATAACTAACAACAATAATAAGCTAAGAGTATGCCATCAAAGAAAATGCATAATGGCAAAAGAGCAACGGAAGAGCCAATCACTAAAGCATCTTGAAATGCCTCGCCCAAGAGAGACACGATAGCCAGAAAGAGAAAGAACCAAACATTATTAACAACCCACAACTTTTGTGATTCATGTTTGAGAGCAAACATTTTGAAAACTTGCCCTATCATATACATGTATAATAAGCATGAAACATGCCTTTAAAACTGATCATGAGTATCTAATCAAATTTAACTCTTTGATCCATATAGAAAAAACTTCACTGCTTATGTAAATTTCATATTTGGGTAGAAAATTTGATGATGGCCTTTTAAGTAAATTACAGGCAAAAAAGTTGCTTTGCTAAGCAAAACCTAGGAATAAAACAATGCTCCATACACATACCTTTATTCCAACAATACCCAGCAGAATGAGCTCATTCTCAGGCAGTACCCAGTGAGCAAGTTCCTCTTCGTCAGATGGCACTTTCTCCAACTCATGAGGTCGATAAGCAATAGCAACACAACGCAAACTTTTAGCAGCCATGTCCTCGATAGCTTTCTTATAAAACTCCATCTATATTTGAAACAGTTGGATAACCATAAGCATCATACATATAAAACACAAATACCAATCAAGTGATAATAACACTGATAGTTTACTAAAATAGAAAATCTCACTAATCCAAGGATTAAATTTTAAACTGCCAGTATCACAAGAAGACAATAAGGTTCAGTTTCATACAAATGTTTTCCAGCACGACGGGTCCATTTGGTGCAATGACCCTTGCCAAAAAAACCAACAGTCCACTATAAAATGAAGTGATATTTTTAACAAAACTTTATGTTTATGATGTGCATAGGCAATATTCAAAAGTAAGGAATGTGTGCAACTCTCTAAAGACTATAATCAAATTATCAAACTGCTAGAATAGATGAAAAATTAAATGCATAAGAAAGTTTACAATTATCTAGAACTCTAGAAGACTCGTTATTATCACGAGAAGGGGAAAACAGTCTTGTCTACACTACTTAAGTGATCCAACAATAAACCAAACCTTATGATCATCCAAATCTGCTGCACGGTCATCTCCATCCAGATACTGAGTGCATGAAGCCAAAACAATTTCAGCGGCACCTTTCCAGTGTATGCGTACTTGAGAATCAGACTGTACAGAGGCAAATGCATTAATGTATACAGTAGAAAATCCATGATATGTGAAATTATTTGCAAGATGCAATACTATGAAAAAACTTATTTGGTCTAATAAATAAAACATCAGCTGCCATTTTAGATATGATATTTACTGGCTTCCAAATATTCAGACAAATGTTCAAGTTTTTTGAAGTCCTCACAAGAGGGCTTGGATGAGCTTCTCATTTTAGTTCAGGTTTTCTAACACCGCCAGTATGAGTTGGTGAACTGATACTTCTAAGCATCTATCCTGTAGATCTTTTTGGCAAGCATCCCAAAGCGATATTATTCATGTTTTTATTTTACTAAAATAATTGATCAAGGCTCACAACAAAATAGAAGATTCACCACACTCCATGATATTCAGCTGATTATGCCATCTGTTCTACATAAAAAAGCCCAACACTGCATTTCATCAGAGGTAAATCCATCTCTAAGTTTCTTATGTGTAATCATCTGAAAAAGGAAAAAGGGCTTAGGTCTGGATATGGACAGCACAGCTTTAAACCAAGACTATCTTGGTAATCATTCCGTGCAAGTTAGCATTAATTATTAGATCTCCTCTAATCAGACATGCTACTACTGTGTTTCCTAACAGGCAAGATGTTCTTTATTTCATTTAGGTGGAACTTTTAAGACATCAACCCATTGCAAAACTGCAATTTAACTGGCATTGTAATATGAGTTCAATTTTATCTTATATTAGGAATATAGAAGCACTATCCTAATATAACATCTTGCAAAGGTACTTCCACAGACAACTAGTCATCTGATTATGAAAATACTTGTCTTTTCCATATTTCAGACCTTAGCTCCACGAAACAATATGCTACTGCTCAAACATAGAAGAATTGAGATCTTAGATCAATACACTGTGTATGGGCGAACGGCCTAAGCAAGAATACATGCAGTAGCTCCAAGAGCAGAAATACAAGGAAGTAATTGACATACCGTCTTTATAGCAACGCCACCTCGCTTCTTCTCTGAGTTGAATGGGAAAGCATGGATGATAGAGGCCTTTGATCTAACAGCATCAAAGTTCATCCCAAGCTGCAAATACCATATCAGTATGTAGAGGTTTTCTTATGGAAAATCTGAAGTGTCAATAGCAAACTACCTTAACTCCCCAACTTAAGATGGCCTTTTCAGTGGGTGAGCCAGCAACCTCAACATCCCCACCTCTCTGCAAAAGAAATTGCAACACTAAAGTTTATAGTTTCATTATTAATCAGCCTTTTTGGAGGAGAAAATGTAACACATACCACTATTAGAAGTAGAATGTACTAGACCGGGGAGCAAGTCATGCATATTTCTAAGCAGTTGGTTTTGGTATGTAATACATAAAGCCAAGAAAAAGAGGCTACAAGAACTTTATCTATCAGAAGCACCAACTTCCACCTAGTCAACCTTATGAATCCCAATTCATGGTTTGACATATTTCAGTCATTCTAGTATTCTTCAACTAGCCCTGCATCACCAGCACCAAAACCCTTTATAAAATGCAATATGACAGTGCTCATCATGTTGTATCTAAAACTTCTCCAGCCTATGGTGAAGCGACCTTGTCAAGTTTATGAAAAGAAACCATTCTAATCTCACTTGAGGAGTGTCAGTTCTTATCATCCTTCTCAACCAAACTAAGTTAAAAGAACTAGTGAATACTGAATACAACCCTGCCAATGACCTCCTCACATATCAGCAAAAAAATGGAAGTGCTTGGTGCCAATGAAGTACTAAAATATACTATAAAAAATTCATATTTTGCACTGCTGCATAATAATTGTTGAGATCCCTAACTCAAACCATAAATAATTGTACTCATATTATATAAACACAACCCAGTTATAATTTTACAGCCAGCCCTTGCTACAAATGTACATGATTTAATTCACACATCTCTCAATAAATGCACAAAATCTTGGCTACACTCCATGAAATTTGTGAGGAAACTTTCTATACTTCCAAGAATTTGACAGCAGTTACTAGACAGAGCAAGCAGCATCAGATTATCACTGACTTTAGAAGTCAAGTTATATTATATCCAATAAAATCCTGATCAGTGGTAATGGCACCAGCATTGTTTTAAAGAGAAAAAAATTATCACATGAATGTGCTCATGGCCACCTACTAACCTCAGGCACGAAAACACTGCCTGTCGTGTTCTGTACAAGGCCTTCAATAAGCAGAGAGTACAAAGTAGAAGACAACAGTGAAGCATCATTCGGAGGATCCACCTTCTTTCCATTAGCATAAGCCTCTACAACAGTCATCTACAAATTAAACAGGGAATGGTCATTGCAGGTATAGACAATGCAAAATTGTGCACTACAAATGAATTGAAATAAGAGACGTGATCTCATATGTTAAAGACTGATGCAAAGGAACTTAAAAACTGCATGAAATACCTGGTTCAACGTTAAAGTTCCGGTCTTATCGCTGCAAATTGTAGTAGCTGATCCCATGGTTTCACATGCAGAGAGTCTTCTTACCTGTGTTTGCAGCTTACATAAATTCATATTTCCCAAGAAAATAACATTGGTATTCAAACAGGAGGATATTAGATATACATACCAAAGCTTTGTCTCTCATCATTTTCCTCATTGAGTAAGCCAGGCTGCATCAGCAAAGAGAAGGTTTAAATAGTAACAACATTTCAAATATTGATGACCATGACAGCAACAATGATGATGACAATGATAGATATTCTAACAACTCTAAAGGTTAAGGATTATTAATGACAAAAATTTACACTACAGTCAATTGCCTGCAAGAAGTACAGATGAAACCATTTTCCCCACAAAATCATTGACAAAAAAATTTACACAACAGTTAATTGTTTGCGAGTAGTACAAACGATTCTATTTTTCCCCATGCAATCACTCATGTTCTCCCATTTAAGGAGACAAGAGACAACACTAAGAGAGAAAGTTACACTGTGCCACAGATATTGTTTAACTTGTTTCTCATTTTTACACTTATCAAGGGTTGATTGGGTTCAAGGCAGGGAAGGGAAGACGCGTTAGCTTATTCAAAATTGTCCTTGTTTTTAACTCTATGGGTAATATTTTCTTATTATTGTAATTAAGATCTCATTATTTGTTCAGGTAATTACGCATTATCTCCTCATAGTGAGGATCTCTATAGATATGGAATTATGTTCTCTCCTAGAAGATATAGTACAAACAAAAAAACTCTTCACTCAAATTTATCATCTAAATTTCTTAACTTGAAACTTGCACCAAAATAGAAAAAGGGCATTAGCAAAAGACACTGATAAACCAACTCACCTGATACAGATAGAATACAAAATGCTTAATACATATAAAAGGGCCAACTTACGTCAATGTAACTGCTAAGGGAAGACCTTCAGGTACAGCAACCACCACAATTGTCACCTGTTATAATGTAGAAAAGTCACAAGACTCACAACTAAATACAAACTTAAAAGTTAACATGCTTTTCTTTCAAGTCTTTATAAGAAATCACATACAGCAATTGTGACGATTTTAATAGCCCCGTCTACTGCATGGCTAAGCTTTGTTTGTCCTGCCTTAAACTGGGCGCTACCATCGGTATTATAGGTATGACCAGTAAAATACCTGCATTATAAGAATATAATGCTGATTAGAATATAATCTTAGCTACCTAAGCAAAAAGGTACACTAAAAAGGATCACCCCACCTTACGAAAAGGACTGCTAAAACAACAAAAGCCACAGTCAAACCAGCTACACCAATAAAAGTTGCTAGTCCATTCAGACGAACCTGTTATACCCACAATCACTAATGGTGAGAGATGAACAAACTGACATGAAGTAGGAAGCCTTTAAAGAAGCAATATGCAAACAAACAAAAAAATATGTTTATATAGCAAGTAAACCTGTAAAGGGGTTTCTTCTCCAGTGTCTTCTGAGATACTGGCCATAAGCAATCCCCATTCAGTGTTTATGCCCACACTTGTTACCTGGAATAATAACAGCCAAAAAGAAACTAACCATAAAATAACAGTAGAATACAGAAGACAGAATTAGTGGACATTTTCTCCAAATCTTGTTCAGCACATAAAACTGATAAAAGTACATTCAAGTCTAAACTAAGTGTTCTAAAAAAAATTTAAACTAGATATCAGACAGTCTGTGGATCAAGATTACTTGTAAGACACAAACATCATATTTATTTTGAATGCAATTGAGAAAACAATAACAATGATGAATGAGATAACAGCTTCAGAAAGAAGAATAAGTATAACAAATCCCATAAAACTAAACAACTTACTACAGCTAACAATATAGAGATTTCTATGTTAAGCTTAATTTATCTATTTTGATTATATGTAGAAGTTCACTAAACAATCTTACCAGCATAGTTCCATAACCATCTGCCACCTTGCATCCAGACATTAAGAATGGTTCCTTCAAATCTTTTGAAACCTGAAACAACCCAACCAGGGAACAAGAAAATTCATAAATTCAATCTTCTCAATATCTATACATATATATACATATGCATATACATATACATATATATATATATCAAGACGAGCATGTATATCGCACAGGGAACACGGCATCTTAACATTTTGCATGTTAGGATCCCAACTGGATATGTCAACCATGCAAATGGCATTAGTTTAGTTTCCTAACCATGCACAAAAGAAAGTGAAGCAAGTTGTTCACAGAATCTTACTATCTTGCTCTCTCCAGTCATGCTTGACTCATCAATTGCAAGTGAATGACCAACTATCAGAATTCCATCAGCAGGAACCTAAAGAATAAGCATCTGTCATATAAACAAAAACAGACAGAAGGATTCAATGAAGACAAAACAAAGGCGTGATGAAAAAAATCACCTGATCACCAATCTTTAGAGGTATAACATCCCCAACAACAATATCAAATATTGACACTTCTATCCTTCTACCACCTCTAATAACCTGCAAAACTGTACTGTCAGTCATAAGTTTAGCAAAGAAGGATACTTCTAAGAAGAATAATCATAACAGGTGAGCACTAACATAAAACAGACATGGGAGAATTTTCTAGAAGATAAAGTAATCACACCTCTAAGTGTATATTGCGCTTCTCTTCATTTAAACTCTGAAACTGAAGTGACTGCCTATAATCACTTACAGCTGTGAAAAAGAGAAGGAGAAAAGATTAGACACCCCCTTAAGCAGAAAAACATATATATATATATATATATATATATATATATATATATATATTAAGATAATCAAAAGTGCATACATAATAATCTACAAAAAAACAACCCTACTAAACAATCGCTGTAAGAGTATTTCCACTTATATGTTATCTTTCTTGATATTTTGCTCCATTTAGTATGATATATCAAATCAACATCTAATAAATAAGCTGTGCCATGCTTATAATGCATGACAATGAAGATAACTGTGCCACATGATAGGACAAATCACAATTGTGGTAGCACTTATTATGAATTACAAAGCAGGTATATAGAGCTTGAGAATCTAAAAACATGTCTGAATTGATTGTACACATTAGAGCTCACCAAGTAAACTGTTTATTTCAGCTATGAAAATAATACAACTGAACATATATGTGACCATATGGATCCAGATCAGACTCTCATTAAAGATCACATCACATTACAACCACGGCAAACTTGTCTTTCTTTTCAAGAAAAAATTTCTTAGGAGCAAAGAAATAGCACTCAAAATATATAAAGTATTTGTTATCCTCCTAACTTGCTTTGCATAGTCTCAATACCTGTAACAACTATCACAAGGATGACAGCAAAGGCAATGCTTCCCCCGTCATACCATCCTTCTTTAATTCCCTGAAGAAAAAAAATGAAAGCACACAATTTTTTGCTGACGCAGAGTAGAATCACTGATGATTAAATTAATATAGTTTTTACGCAACACATTACATTTAGAAGTAGAAAACATTAAACACAAAAAATACCCAACTTCTAAAAAATAGAAAGTCATTAAACTGCTATTGTTGAGAAATTGAACATCAATTAATTAATCAATTAATTATTCCATCTTAAAAATTTCTGCATTACAATTAATGCCGCGATTATAATGTCTAAAACATGAATTTCAACAACCCTGTGTTCATCAAATGGATGTCCAAACTCTTTCCTTAACCCCGAAATAAATAAAGAAAAAAGGAAAAGAAGATAGCAGATGAGCCCGTTAGCATAACTAACGTGATGTTCTCTGTCCCATTATGACAAAACATGTGAGAATAAAATTATTAATATTTCGGTTTGATTTCATTGGAGTGAGGAGGAATTGAAAGCTTCGGAAACTTCATAATTCAAAGCAGGATGGGATAATCCCATTAAGGTTTGCAGTTTTGTATTGGGTAGGTAAAGGTTAGTAGTTAACCTCAGATTGTGTCTGGAGATGCATGTCAAACAAGGAAACAAAAACTGATTTCTACCAACCTCTGTTTTGATTCCCAAAGCCAAGGAAGCCGCAGCAGCTAACATCAATATAATCAAAGTTAAATCTTGCCAAGCTTCCCAAAGAAATCTCTGTGATTAAAGGAATAAATACAAGAGAAACAACTGATATGTTAGATGGATAAATATAAAAAAGACAAGCTCGTTTTAAAATGATCAACAGATACAAACCCAAAAGCTTCGCCCTTTCTTGCGAGGGTATGTGTTTGCTCCGAATATACTCGTCCGTTTCAGTATATCATCATCATCGCCTGGAATTCCTTTTTCTACGTTTGACTTTAGTCTCTCTGCTAGTCCACAAACCTGAAAAAAAATAAGGCAAACAAAAAAATTGCTAAAGTAAAACAAAATAAGAAAAAGTTTACGATAGAACAACAAATGCCAGACTAGATATTAAGGACATACACCACCATGTTGTTGTAGAAGTGAAACTTCATGCTCTCTTGACATTGTAACAAGTTCATCTTGTCCAACCCCATAATCACCAACAGGCTTAGATGGGGGCTTTGGGCTTGGAGTTACTGAAACTAGCAATTATAATTTAGACTAGAACTGTGAAGAATATATTTGATAAGCATGCTGTTTTTACTATCAACAGATGTCGCTCAAAAGTCATCTAAATTCCATGAAGTTATTTTGGTAAAATGTTAAACAATTACTTGTCAAAAATTGCAAAACTGACAATATTTTAGCGAGAAGTGCAATTAAAAATAGTAATGATTTAAAAACTAATACTACTATCTGTCCAGAAGCAACTTACCAACTGGTTTTTCTCCAGCTTCTTTGAAAAGATATGCTGCCTAAGATAACCAAAATACTAGATTAATAAAAGAATTAAGGCATTCAGCAAATAATACAGTCATTTGACATAGCTTACTCGAATAACTTGTGCATGTGTTCTAATCTTCCTTATCAATTGTTTCTTCTCTTCTTCCTTCTTCAAGTCTAATGTGTAGCGAAACCGTCGGGAGGCATTCAACACAAGTGCAGCTTGCTGCATTGACCAATACCCAAGAAACTTTTAAAAATATAAAAAAAGCATGTGCATAATCATAATAAACAATTCCTGACTATATAATACTAATTGTAGCAGAAATTGCAGATGCAATGTGCTTATTACATGAAATTTACACCTCACCCTCTAAAAAAGGAAACATTTCTCCAAGTTTGGTATCATATATATTCTCAGAACCAACTTCCTGGTTAAATCTAGTTTCCGAACAAACCTACTGTCCACCACTGATCTCCACAATAATGACCTATCACTCCTATCACTACACTGGACAGGCGCTATCAACATTCTAGTTCCCCAGGAGAAATACATAATTTCGAGCCAAAACTACCGGTAGAATCCTTCACAAAATCCACCAATTCCAAAAACAGAAAAAAAAATTAACAGCGGCGAATCCCTAGTATGCCTTACTAACGTAGCCACGGAGATTTGCACATCAGGAAACCTTTTTCATAGTGTCCACACTAGACCGCCAAATGACTAGAGTGACCGAAACTATATCCTCGATTCACAAACCCCAGCGATTTCCACTCCTTACCAACCGAATTCGGAAGATCGCACAGAGCGGAATCCACAAGTAGCGAAAGAATGTAGAACGCAAAGAAAGAAATGATGAATACGTACCCTCCAACGCTTGAGGCGCTCAACGGAAACGTACTTGGTGCTAGTGATGTCGAAGGGATCGGACTCGTCCTCGTCGTCGGACACGGCGGCGGAGCGTCCGGCCTCGACGTCGAAAGCGCGTCGGTAAGGCGACGGCCTGAATTCTTCTTCGTCCATTGGTTCGCAGGAGAGATGGCACCGTCCTTCACGACTTGCACGTTACGAAACTTCTGCGAAGCTTCCTTCTCAAGGACTGTCTCTCGCTCTCATCAGAAGTCCTTATAAACGTTTTTCCAAATGAGAAATTAAAAAAAATGATAAATAAATATATAAAAAATAAAATAAAAACAAAAATACTTTTTTTTTCAGAAAAGAAAAAACAAACAAACCAGCAGCGTGCTCTCCGCTGGCTTGCTCTATCTCGATGGGCACAGGCTCAGTTATTCTTCCGAGGTGTGTAATTTTATCAGCAATAAATAACAATATTTAAGTATTATATTAAAAAAATTATGTAAAAAAAAAAAAATTCGTTGTTTTGAAAAATGTAAAAAATAATAAAATTATATGCATTGTAAAAATATTTAAATGATATTTTGAGATAAAATGACATTTTAAAGGTAAACTTGAACAAAGTTTTAGTGATGATAATATAAATATAATGGAAATGGAAATTCTAATATTTAGTCGTTCATAAAAACTATACTAGTCAAGTGGTCATTGAAAATTTTAATTTGGGGGACTTTTGTCAATTTTCTAAACGTTGATTTAGGACAATAAGACAGTTACATTACATGAGAATGTTGATTTTTTCCACCTTGTAAATAGCATACTATTTATAGTTGACATTGTTCTTCAAAAAAACAAAACATGTTTTACGGTCTTTGTTAAATTATTTAAAATAATTAACACATCGATTCAAAAGTGATCCTTTATTTTAGTGGAATTTAATGTAATACGGACATTAATTTTAAAAAATGGCAAATATGCATGAGAGCATCAAAAAGGACAAAAAGTCAGCATTATTCGGTGACTAAATTATGGAGAAAGCGATGCATTTTCAAAAGAAAGATTCATTTACAAAGGATATATTTGTAATATTATTAATTAGCAGTAAAAGAAAGTTTAAAGAAGCTTTCCAAAAAAAAAAGTTCAAATGCTTTTACTTACTTTGAGAACAAGCTAGCCATCAAATCACTGTTTCAAAATTAGCTAGCTTAATTAAGGAAATTTTTGGTCCAAGTCTGAGATTTTAATGTTCAAATTGTGCTCTGCATGTTTCATAATGCAACAGAAATCACATGTAGAATCCGTTAAGCGAGCCACAGCTGGAGCCAGGAGCAACGCTACAATTTTTAATGATAACAATGGCCACAAATAGTTAAGGTTCATAATCAGAGTTATTTTTTGGGTGTGTTCAACTTGTCGATGAAAGGGGTTTTTGGATGAAAAGTTATTTTTCATGTCTCGAAAAATGTAAAAAGCAGAAAGAGATGTACCAATTTTAAGAGTGTTAAAAGTAATTTTTGGGTGAAAAGTAGTTTTGGGATATAAGTGAAACAAGTTCAATTAAAACAATTTTTATTGCGTGAACGTGCGTCCAATTTGTATTTATGATTTTGAGTTATATATTCGTGATTTTGTATGATTGTATATGTTTATAAATCGCATATTCGTATGTTTATATTATTATTGTATTTTTGAAGCTTTCTTAATATTCTATCTCTTTATCATGCTTATAGAGTTACATAATCATATTTTTAAGTTATATTCATAAAAAATGAATAACTCAACAAAATGAATATGCAATTCAAAATTATAAATATAGTCATACAAAATAATGTAAATGCAACTCAAAATAATGAATACAAATTAGATCTCACAACAAAAGTCGTTTTATGATCAAATTGTAGCCAATAATCATCTATTTTGGTTAGGATTCTTGAGTAGTATTTAGAGATTCATGGTTCGAATTTTCTTGATGACAAGTACCAATGTTTCATCCCAATTTTAGTCGAACGGGGTTAGTTAGTGCTATTATCCTCGGATACCACCTTAATCCAAAAAAAATATGAATTTTATCTTAACCTATCATATGCAATTGGTCAATTGAGTACTTATGTCAAGCTAATGATAAATATGTGTTTAGACAATGTAACTTAGTTGTTTATACAGTAAGACTTATGTAGTTTCTAGTTGCAATTAGATCAATACAAAGGTGCTTGTCATATGCATTTGGTTAATTGAATTGTGAAGCTAATGATAAATATCTGCCTCGACAATGTAACTTAGTCGTTGATGCAGTTGTTAGATTTAGGCATTTTTTTTACTTGTAATAAGATCAAACACATTTGAAAATTCATAGTTCTTATTATGTAAACATGTTCTAGGATGCAATTTGCTTTTCTCCTAAATTTACCTTCATGAAAAAGAAAAAAAAAATGAACACTAAAATTATTAAAATTCACACTGAAATTAATAACATATGAGCTATGCAACACCCACTATTTTAGTTTGTAATGTTATATTTTCTATTTATTATAAAATAAGTCTAAATTAAAGTCTGGTTTTAAGGAAGTCTAGGTTTTCACAATTTCTCGTCTCTTCACTCAAAATTCTTATAATCTCCATTCAAAATTCAAACTCCTCATCGCACCCTCGCTCGTTGATCCATAACTTCACTAGGTGCTTACGCGGTGATCTTGCAACGTTCGAACAGAGCATACAAATCTTCCACGGGCATAAAGATTTTGCACGCAACAATTTGATGTGCATTTCTTAAATGCACACAATCTTTCTACGTGCATTGCTTCTTTGCACACAAAATTCCCGCGTGCACTGCTTTTATGCACACAATCTTTCTACGTGCATTGCTATTATGCACACTTGCAAATTGTGTGCACAATTGTTTTACATGCAATTCGCGCACGCGCATGTACAGTTGTGAAAATCGAAAAAATACTTATATGAATGGTGAACATACCATGTAATCTCGACTACATAACTTATTTTCGGAGCTTCTTTCGTTGTAACTTGACATTCTTTAAGGAATAAGAGTATGGAGATATTTAGATTTTAATTAGGGTTGTAAACAATATAGAACGAGAAAAGAAGGAAGAAAAATAAATTTAGACTCTTTTATAATTTTAAAAAAATTAAAAATTGTAAACTAATTTTAACAATTAAGAATGTTGCATAACATGGGCCATTAATAAAATTCACACTATTTCGCGGGACCACTATTTCACGGGACCCTTATCCAGCTTTAACCCGTACAACACGTTTTCAAAGAGCCCAAGCCCTAAACCTAAAAAAGAGCCAAGCCCAAACCTAAAAAAGAGCCCAAGCCCAAACTATTTTGGGCCACATGTTTTGTCATTATTAGCCAATTTGATTTTTTTTTTCCAGCAAGTGATGGGCCATTAAGTATGCTGGGTCCAAGTTCATTCATCTGAGAATCATCAGGACGGAACGACGGGGACTCGGAGAAAGAATCCTTCGCCGCCGGCATAGCCTCCTCAAAGAGAAAAAAGAGTGTGCATCATCTCAGACCAGGCAGGGCTGGCAGGCACACCTTCCATGGATGTTGAATTGTTAATTTCCTGACGAGCAGCAGCGTGCCCTTTTACATTAGTCGGCTCAGTCAATATCTGAAGAAAATCCAATACGCCTGTGATTATGGGGTTCCATGGTACGGATCTTTTAGTTTTTCTTCCCGTCGAATAGGTTTTGTAACATTTTGCCTGATCTTATCATGATGTATTTCAGGAGATAAAGGCCGCCCAGGCAAGAAGCACAAATCTTCCAAGGTGCTCTTTACTATCCTCTTTTTTTTATTGCAATTATTGAACCCTAGGATCAGTTTCTTGGTTGAAGGTTTTAATGCTCCTGGTTTGTGGTTTTAGGATGATCATCATATGGTGCATGATGAGGATGCTTACTACCCTGATGAATTTGATGAAGACAGTAACCGGGACGGTAAGATTGTGTGTTTGTGTTATTAAATATTTCAGGTACCTCTATATGTAGGCTTTGGATTTTTTTGTGTGGATTCGGACAAGATCTTATTGACTTGAGGTTGCTGGGGTTTGATTGATCAAAGGTGATAGAGAAATTACGAAGAGAGATTTTACAAAGTTGGAGCTCAAGCCTGATCATGCCAATCGCCCTCTATGGGCTTGTGCTGATGGGCGTATATTCCTTGAAACATTCTCCCAATTGTACAAACAAGCTTATGATTTTCTCATTGCCATAGCAGAGCCTGTTTGCAGGTGCTGTTATGAACTCATGATTGCTATTGTACATTAATTTATTACAGTGTGCTACTGGGATACTAATTCATTCTAACTGCGGAACAGGCCAGAGTCTATGCACGAGTACAACTTGACTCCACATTCCTTATATGCTGCGGTTTCTGTTGGTTTGGACACAAATACTATCGTCAGTGTCTTGAATAAGCTTTCCAAGACCAAGCTTCCCCAAGAAATGATTGATTTTATACATGCTTCAACTGCAAATTATGGTAAAGTGAAACTTGTCCTCAAGAAGAATCGGTACTTCATTGAATCCCCATTTCCAGAGGCAAGTTTATTATCTAACCACACGTCCATCATGTATTTAGTCTGGATGTTTTGACTTCTTGAACTTATTCTCGGTGGATTGTGCAACATTGCAGGTGTTGAAGAAACTAACAAAGGATGAGGTTATTAGTAAAGCTAGGATTATCCCTGAGGTGAATTTACTATGCATTCTAAGGGAAATTTTTGGCTTAAGTTTGCAAAATGTTGCTCTATTGATTCTGCATGTGGTTTGATTGTAGGCCAATGTAAAACTCTAGCTATAGGATTTTTTTAATCCTCATGCTGTAATTTGAAACATAACCTATGTCAATCCTCTACAATTGCTTTATAGTTTTATTTCTCCCTTTAACATAATTGTATGTAAATACTTTGATTAGTGATAAGCTTGTAAGATATTGTCATCGCCATATTGAATTTTGCATTTAAGCAATGTCGAATCTATATTCTATCAATTCTTTGGCATATGTTCCTAGCATCCTTGTTCGAGTCGTAATTGCCACTAATAGTACAACTATGTCACTTTCTTTATTGGTTCTAATATAATTGCAACTCCTAATTATAGATTACTATATGTCTGATTGTCTATGCTCATTAGTCATTATTATCTTTTAACATTTTTGTAGAATGCACATGGAAATGATGCTTTTGTTGTGAACAAAGCCTTGCCTGAGAATAGAAGCATTCATGATGGTTTCTTGAATGAAGATGAGCTTGCAGCAGCAACTGAAGAAAAAGAAGCTCATTCATTTGAAATTGATCCTTCTCAGGTGTGTTTATTCTGACCTATTGGTGCTTGCTGATATAGTGTGACACCTTGTCTTCTAGGAGGAATGTGTACTAGCTTCTGAAGTGTCTGCTTATGGAATTGTGTGATACTTTAGTCTCTGTGTCTGCACATACATAAGCACACATCATTCCTTTTTTTTTCCTAATGATAATCTATCTTAAGATGCATCAGATTTTTAATTGATTATTTTCTGGCTATTTTAAAATGTCTTCAGGTTGAAAATGTAAAGCAGCGGTGCTTGCCAAATGCTTTAAATTATCCAATGCTCGAGGAGTATGATTTTCGCAATGATACTGTAAGTCTTTACTTTTTATCAATAATACTTTTTTGGTTCAACATGTATATATTAGTTCACTTAACAAAGAGATATGGATGTTGCATATTGATAGTTTGTTTATACTGATAATTTCCATATTCCAGGTTAACCCTGATCTTGATATGGAGTTGAAGCCGCATGCACAGCCACGTCCTTATCAGGAAAAGAGTCTTAGCAAAATGTTCGGGAATGGTATGGCCCTAACCTTCAATTATTTTAGTACATGGCTCTTGGTCATCATAAATGGTGTCTTTTGTAAATAGTCGAAATATGAGCATTTGGAGGGTGAGAGTGGCCCATCATCTCATCCATTAGGCCTTTAGGCTTCTAAAGGGTTGATGTATAAAAATTGGAACCAAGGATGTGAGTTCTTGTTCAAGTTCTAGGCTTTTCCAGCTTAAAATAAGAAAAAGGAAACTAGTATCAAGAGCATATTTGCATATGGTAGAAACCTTTATCATTCCACTGTTCTATAATAATGTTCTCCAGGAGCTGTGCCTATATTTGCTTTTCATACCTGTTACACCTAAAGCTTGTTGTGTGAGTTCATTTATCTGCTAGTTTTTTTTAGATGTTTTTTTGCTTTTGATGTTCATCTGAACTCAGTGATATGAGTACCTTTTCTGCCTTCTGGGTTGGGATCAAGAGTATATGGTGGATATTTTAGTGGGGATATCGAGTGGGTTCCTGTCACAACATTTTCTCAAGATGTACATGTGGATGATTTTATCTACATAATCTAGTTGACAAACCTTACCCCTGGAGCTGTACTTTTTCCAGGTAGAGCGAGGTCTGGCATTATTGTGCTGCCTTGTGGTGCGGGGAAATCTCTAGTTGGTGTCTCTGCAGCAAGCCGAATAAAGAAGAGTTGCCTTTGTTTAGCCACAAATGCTGTATCTGTGGATCAGTGGGCCTTTCAGTTTAAGCTTTGGTCTACTATCAAAGATGAACAAATTTGTCGTTTTACTTCTGATAGCAAAGAAAGATTCCGAGGGAATGCTGGAGTTGTTGTTACTACATATAATATGGTTGCATTTGGTGGTAAACGATCTGAAGAATCTGAAAAGATCATTGAAGAAATGAGGAATAGAGAATGGGGGCTGCTTCTTATGGATGAGGTAGTGGCATGATATGTAATTCACTGTGTTTTTTATTGTATAAGCTTTTTCAGAAGATACATGTTTATCTGGTTTCCTTTGTTCCTGCTCAGGTGCATGTTGTTCCTGCTCACATGTTCAGGAAAGTCATTAGTATCACCAAGTCGCATTGTAAACTTGGTCTAACAGGTAGATATTTCCAGCCTCCACATTTGATCATCTTTAAGACGTAAAATATTCAAGTTATACAGTACCTAGATATATAGTTGTACTCTTAGATTATTTGGACCTATTCTTTTCACCAATATTGATCTAATCATTAATTACAGCCACTCTGGTGAGAGAGGATGAGAGGATTACGGATCTGAACTTTCTCATTGGTCCCAAGTTGTATGAAGCAAATTGGCTGGATTTAGTCAAAGGGGGTTTCATTGCTAATGTACAATGTGCCGAAGTCTGGTGTCCAATGACAAAGGAGTTTTTTGCTGAATATCTGAAAAAAGAGAATTCCAAGAAAAAGCAGGTGCTTTGTTTCATTCTATACCAACCTGCATTTCATTAAGATTTAGATCCGATTTTCTTTGTATATTTGATTGGATTAAGCTATGAAACCTTGAATCTAGGTACATGCTCTTGTGGTATTGTTTGCTGAACCTTCTTTATTGAGGCACTTTATTTGATATTTTTTTGTTGAAACTTTCTTGAATCAGGCACTGTATGTGATGAATCCTAACAAGTTCAGGGCATGTGAATTCCTTATTCGTTTCCATGAACAGCAGCGTGGTGATAAAATTATTGTGTTTGCCGACAACCTTTTTGCACTTACAGAGTATGCAATGAAGCTTCAGAAGCCGATGATTTATGGTGCTACAAGGTTTGTTGTTCTCACACATTTTAGTAGTGTTTGTTCTCGAGAAAAAACATGGAGTGAACCCTTGAATAAATGTGTAAAATCATGTAAACTTGATGCTCCACTAATACTTTTAAGAAGGTGCTCGAGTCTTGGTTTCCTTCGAACAATGTTGTTGAGGTCTTGCTTTTTCTCCCCTTGGCAAATCTTGTTTTGCAGCCACGTTGAAAGGACTAAAATTCTGGAGGCTTTCAAAACTAGCCGTGATGTAAATACAGTATTTCTATCCAAGGTATCATTCTGTTACCTTATGTATCGTAGCGATTTTAAGATGCATTCCTGTTCACTTATCAGGATCCCTTGAATGTCTAAATAGTTCCACCCTTCTGAACAATTCTAACCCAGTGCTGCATAAAAAAATCTTCCACACAATTCAGTGGCTTTTCTGTTCCATTTTAGTTAGTACATAAGGAAGATTTCTACTGCCATTCATTTTCAATATATAGGCATTGCTCTTTGCTTCTTTTGATTCTACAAGTTCTATTGGTTTTAAAAAAAAGATGTCCGGTGCTTATGAAATAAATTTGTACTTGTCATATTGTATGTTAAGCAGATAATATCTTACAACACACTATGGCGATATAGAGATCAAACCCTGATCTTTTCTCTGGTAGAGCCCATATAAAACCCTATAATCATTTTTGACTCAGACAGATTACATATTTTATTTTCTCAGGTCGGAGATAACTCAATAGATATTCCTGAAGCAAATGTGATCATTCAGATTTCATCACATGCTGGTTCAAGGCGTCAAGAAGCACAGCGACTTGGTCGTATTCTTAGAGCAAAGGTTTGTACCTATCGCTTCTTTCATCCTGATGGAATAAAGAAACAATTGAAGAACTTGAAAAAACTCTCTAGGCTGAGTTTGAGGATTGAATATATTCAGAATGCGCTATGCAACTGTTTTTATTACATTTTTTGGTTGAATTGTTAGTCAAATGATATGCATTTTCTTTCTCCTGAAGTCCTGTTACAAGTGGACTTAACAATTGCTTAAGCAACAAGGCCAACCAGTTTACTTGTTAGGATTTTAATATGTTTGGTAATGCGTATGTTCCTACTAAATTTTCTTAGTAATTTTTGCTTCCATTGTACATATTATATTTCATGAGAGACTAAAGCTGCAAAGTTTATATTGACTTCATCTACTGAAATTGGTTATTTAATTGACTTTGACAGGGCCGTCTTGAAGATAGGATGGCAGGTGGAAAAGAAGAGTACAATGCCTTCTTTTATTCCCTCGTATCTACAGATACACAGGTATCTTATTTTGATATCCTATGAAGATGCAAATATTTTGCTCTAAAGATGTGAAACGTGATGAAACTGTTATTGTATATCCAGGAGATGTATTATTCAACTAAAAGGCAGCAATTTTTGATCGACCAAGGTTACAGCTTTAAGGTACTTGTTTAAACTAGTTTCTTTTGTTGAAACTCTTGGAAGCACTCGCCTTTTCGTTGGTGTCATTTTCTGCAAATCATGCAGTTGTTTTGCGGCTTATGTTTAAGATAGCAAACATCAATAAATAGAATTTCCCACCCTCCTGTGGTTAATCAGTGTCTCTTTTACAGGTGATAACAGGTCTACCCCCTCCAGATTCAGGGCCTGAACTTAACTATTACAAGCTTCAGGATCAGTTGGCTCTCCTTGGAAAGGTCTGTTGCATCTCTTACAACTCACCGATATTGCATTAGTTTTTTTGTGTGCTGCTTGACATCCAAATAAACCCATATAAAAGTGGCAAAATTGCAGCAAATAGCCCGACCTTTTGAGATCATTGTGATTACTAGCCTAACCTTTCAAAATTGCACATCTAACCTAACCTATTTTAGTCGTTGTGGTCACTAGCCTTGTGCTTGCAGTTGGCAACAATTCCCAATGTAGCTTATGATTTTGCAAAATTCGAAGCCGACTAAAAAGAAAAAGATAGTCTCTCATGTTAAAAATAATACTAAAAAGAAAAAATCCAAATCCAAATCGCCATTACCAACCTCCAACCCCATATCTCTCATATTTCCCTCATCTCTCTCTTACAACATCAACATCATCACCCAGTATAGTCCCGCTCAAGCGGGATCTGGGGGGTCAAGATGGGGCCACCCATAACCTGAACATGTCAGGAGGATGCGCCCAATAGACCCCAAAAAATCAATTAAGCCCATTCAAAAAGATAATCTCAGTCTCTCCAAGTGTGCTGACAAATGTGTTTTTGGCTTTTGTAAAATGATGTTCAAGCCAGGTTAGTGATTTGATTTGTGAAACAGGTATTGAGTGCTGGAGATGATATGGTCGGACTAGAGCAGCTGGAAGAAGACGCTGACGACATTTCTGTCATTAAAGCCCGTCGTATGATGGGCTCAATGAGTGCCATGTCTGGTGCAAGTGGTATGGTCTACATGGAATACAGGTAAGCAAGCTCTAAATCATATTTATCCATATTGAAAATGTTAGTAGAGTCTGATATTTGTGTTGAAAGGTTTCCAAGTAACCAGTTTTGGTCATATACTATTTTTCTTATGCTTGAAATTATCCGCCACAGCACGGGTCAAAAGAGGCCAATGTTGAAGAGCAAGCCTAAAGACCCATCAAAAAGACATCAGCTGTTCAAGAAACGCTTTGGCTAGGGCAATTTGTATCCTTTGTGTGGCTTTTGACAAGTTTTTATGGCATACCCTGACAACTGAAGTGGCAATGGATACAAAAAAAGAGTGCAATTCATACCATGTAACTGACATTTTGCTATATCCTTATAAATTCTATAATAATATATTTTGTATACTTAGTTGCTACTTAGTTGATGCAAATATATTTGGTGTATTTAGTATAATAATATATGTGTCTCGACAATGTAACTTAGTTGATGATGCAGTAGTTAAATTTAGGCATTTTTTCACTTGCAATCAGATCAATCACAATTCAAAATGTATAGTTCTTATTTTGTAAAGATGCTCTTAAATGTAACTTGTTTTTCTCCTAAATTTTACCTTGGTCAAAAAAAAAAGAAAAAAAATGAACACTGAAATTATTGAAATTCACACTTTCACGGGAACCTATACAGCTTTAACACGTACAACACGTTTTCACAGGTCTTTAATAATCTTTGCACTGTTCTAAAAATCCCGTCTAGCCCCTGCTTAGGCGCTGGAAAGTCCTAGCCCGCAGACCGTCCAGGCACCCGTCTAGGACGGCCTAGGCCACCGTTCAAGACGTCTAGGCGCTAGGCGGTGCCTCTCCGCCCAGTGTCCGTCTAGCGTTTTTTAGAACACTGAATCTTTGTAAACTATAGGTATTGGATTCTGACCAAAGAAAAACTATAATAGTATTGGATATTGCACATCTTTACTATTCCTAAAATTTGGGTTTGAGCTCTTTGGAGTCTGGGCCGCATATTTAGGCCCAGATGTTTTGTCCATTAGCCAATTTGATTTTCTTTTTTTTTTTTCAGCAAGTGATGGGCCAGAAAGTATGTTGGGCCCAACTTATATCTACCTTTAAATCCTAAACATGGGTTGATCTAACTATCTAATTAACCTAAGTAGGACTCTCGTTTGGTATTCATATCAGGGTATTAAATATGAATATGGATATAACTGATAAAATATCATATGATGTTTGATAAATATTTGTTATTTAGTATATGGGAATATTGATATCGGTTGATATAAGAGATATCAAGTTAATATCAAAGTGTTATTTTGATATAACCCGAAAATTTGGTATATCAAAGATATCACTCATACAGTCATACCTATACACATAACTGATATATTGATTTCACTCATAACCATACTTTAATATCCATACCGATATCCGATATCTCATATCTTTGATATTAATACCAAACGAGCCCCAAAGTAAATATCAGTTTGCCCATGTGTGAGCAATAAGCAATGAGTATGGTTTGTCCCACTTGGATACAAATCGATCAAACATACAGAAAGAGAAACACATGGTCATTATGTAAAATTTGATAACTTTTACCTTAGCATATAACTAATTTTCTTACTTTTGTAAGGAAAACTTGGGATTTTCTTTGTTATATAGCTCATCATCACTTCTTAGATCTAATGATAATTGTTGCTTTTATTAAAAAAAATACCATAGTGCATAAAAAAATACTATAGTTTCATGATTTGCCATAATTGAGTTGAATTTCACATAGAAAGGATCCTATAGTAATCCGTTGTAATAATTTTTGTGCTTCATATATATACACCAAAAGTTATATATTTGGATGACCTGTCACCCTCGAAAATGTTATATTTTATTTGTTTTCATTAGTAATAAGGGAATAAATTATGATTGTTTTTCGCCATTTTGTATCACCTTAGTTAAAATACTTTCACAAAAGGTCACAAGTCGAGTCATACACTATGGGAAAGAAAATACTTATAAAGATTGCATTTTACTCTATGTAAGGGGTGAAAATTAGTATATATTTCTAGGGTAAAAAATAAGGTGTAAAAGGTTGAGTCGGGTGAAGGGTGATGAGTCAAGTTATAATATATGGATGATAAACAGTACCCATATTCGTCACCTTTTTTTTCGGTTCCTCACCCTTTTATTTAGGTCGAGTTATTTGAATGAGTCAGTTACCCACGGACAATGTCCAACTTTGTATGTATGCGTTAATGCGAGTCCAATCTGTAGCTTGCACAACGAATTAATGGGTCGGTAACCCAAATCAAATTTCATAATTTGGATTTTTTAATCAAAACCATGATGATTTATTCTAATTACTGAATAATAATTATACTTATGATGAGTATCAACGATACCGTGCAATACTCTTATAGATATGGCCTCACTAATATGATCCATCAAATATATGTTTACCACTTTCAAAACTTGTATGATGAATATTAGAAAAATCATCCATACAAAGTGAAAGAGAAAAGTAAATTAACGTGTTAGTAATCATTCTCAGAATATCATGTTCATCATATGATATGCCCTTTCTCTAGAAGAATTACTTTTTGTTTTGGAAGATATAAAATATATAGATAATTGAATAAATATGTATATTAACTTTGTAATTAAAAATGATATCATGCATAATATGCTGGACATAGATTAACAAGTGATAAGATGTTTTTTTTCATCCTATTTTGTTTATACATTCAAGGTAACATTATACAATAGACTTCTCAAAAGGTTGATATAAAATCACATTATATATTACTAAGAGAAAGAGTACATGTTGATAATTTCTCTATTTCCTCTTGTTCTAATTTTGTGAAACTCGGACACTCTAGGGGAGGTCCGATTTTATCAAATTTTTTCTGCGAGGTCATGATGTACACATTCTTACCCTCAAATACGGTAAGAAGTTGTTTTTGATACATGTAAGAAAAGCAAGCACATATGAGAAAACATAGCTACAACCTAGAAGGCACCGCACTAAGATCATACAATACGCCAAGCATGAATCCGGTTAGCCCATTAATAAACTAGGAGTCGGGACCCAGGATCGAATGGGCTCTGATGTCATGTTAAAGTCTGGTGGACCAATATATAACGTGGGATGCCATGTTAAAGTCCGGTGGATCAATATATAACGTGGGAGGTCCACTCGTTCATTCACGTGACATAAGTCCATGGGGCTTCGGCTCCATCTTAGATGAAATCTATGAGCTTATGTGATACATCCATAATATACATGTGCGCACATACCCCAAAGTTCGGCGGACCACAATACGAACAAAGAGAAGACCGTCCCATCGCACATGCATGACAGACCCATCACATAAGCCCATAAGATTCCATCTTAAAAATAATTGTTAATAAGCGGAGTAGCCCAAAAATATATACCTTAGACAAGTTATAGCAGAATTTCCGATGTGGGATAACATTCTTTCACAAATGTCTTACGATATTTTCATGTGAATGACAACTTGGTAAGAAGATCCTACCTAATCATCAAAACTAAACTTAGTGAGACTAGCCTTTATTATAAGAATGATTGGCCTATATTTTAAAGCGAGCATGTTCAAGTACTAGCTTAACTTTCCCACCAAAAGTTGATTAAAAAGAAATGGATGGTGCAATACACCATGGTCACCGGTCTTGAGTGTCGACTAAAAGATCAATAAAGGGGCAAGCAACACTATTGATTATAATATGCAGAATCACACACTTTCGAGGCTCAAAGAAAAGAGGACAACAACTAAAAAATAAAATTTGGATGCTTTTGGTATTTACAGAAACGCATGCCTTCAAATCCGTTAATCATGATTACAATATACAATTCGCTTTTATGCTGGGGGGGGTGCTCGGAAAACTGAATCGATCAAAATGTGAAATTTTACCATAATTTAGCTAGTATTTAGAGAGCGAATATGTATTTTTTATGAGGAAAAAACTCAGTAAACTAAACAAGTTAGGTATACTGAGACGTTATTAGAAGAAGGTAGTTGAGACTAGCTAGGTGAGGTAAAAAAAGACTCCTACGAGCCAATGCCATACAAGAAAGTAACAAAACATACAAAAAAAAGACACGCAAGCATCATGGATCTACGGATAAGTTGAACGGGAGTGTATAACACTTCCTCAGATTAAAAACCAAAGCATACAGTATCGTCGGATAACAGGTTAAAATCTACAAGATTAAACTCTAATCGAAATTATAACTCGACCCTAAGCAAACACTCACTAATAATTGTAAAATGGGGAATGTGTATTAGTCGAGGTGTACAATTTCCTTTAGAAATTCTTAGGGGTAATTTTATAAAGACTATAAAAGCAAAAAAAAAAAAAAAAAGCAAAAGCGGGAGACAAATTTTTACCTTTAAAAAAATGGAACGTTGGAAATCAGTGTCAACTGTCAACCACCAAAAAATGCTTCTCAAATCTCAAATCTCACTCACCCACCACGTTGACAATTTCCATCTTTTTAAAATTCCCTATCACTTTAAAGGAAATTGTATAGATTACTTACATGGTAGGCAAACATTCGTTACATTATTCACATCATTATTGCAAGCAAAACCTCTACATAGAATAGTAGAATACACTTTAGTCTACAAGGATGTTATTGTATAATTACGTAGAAAGTTATGAGAAGAAGCGTGCTAATTAAAAATAATACTATACAGTCAAACCTTATTACTCTAGTTGGTAGACGATGACATCTATAATCATTAGTTATCGAGTTTGAATCTCCCCTCTGTCGATATAATGTCTTAAATGTCATCTCCCTATGGAGACACTAAATCTAGCTAACATAATATGCTAATCAATATCACAATTTACATATCTATACCCAAACAATATTAGTTCATGAAGAACCTCCTTTGCATTCATATGCATTGTGGTTAATATCTCGTGCAAAACTATACTACCATAAACCAATTGCACAATTTTTTTTTTATAAAGGTGTACTTGAACTTTTTTTTTGGTCGGATCTAAATACAAGAATGATGACAGTATGAAGTTAAAATCTTCATTCTTTAACTCCCGCAGACTGAAGAAAGACGTACATTTTCCGAATACGTTCCAAAAAACCACGCAGACCCAGCAAAACAATTCGAAAAGTAACATCCTTTTTCATACTAACCTCCATTAAAAAAAAAACTATTTAAAAACACCTTCACTCATTTCACAACCTTCAAGAGAAAAAAAGCCTGCAAAAACAACAAACCCTCCACCCAGTTTCACTCTTTCTCCCTTTCCCCCCCCTTTCTCCAAAACCCAGTTCTCAATTTCCCATTCTCATCTTGCTTCAATCCAGGGTTTCTAAGTTCTAACCCAAACTTTTTTAATTTGCCCACTTCAGAAAATCTCTAAAGTTTGACACTTTAACTAAATTTACCCTCTTTATATTGCTCTATTGTAAAAATGGAGGCCAACCCTGGTGGCAAATTAGTGTACTTTGTACTGGGTCTTGCTTCAATCCAGGGTTTCTAAGTTCTAGCCCAAACTTTTTAATTTGCCCACTTCAAAAAATCTCTAAAGTTTGAAACTTTTACTAAATTTGCCCTCTATCTATTGCTCTATTGTAAAAATGGAGGCCAGCCCTGGTGGCAAATTAGTGTACTTTGTACTGGGTATGCTTTCTTTTGGGGCTCTCTTCAGAGGTTTTTGTCAAGATGAAGAGAGTGGAGTATTTATTGTTACTTTGAAACAAGCTCCTACTAGTAAAAGCATCAACTTTTCAGAGGAGTTGAGGAAGAAGAGTAGACATGGTGGCCATGGATTACACCATGGGTCTTCTTCTAGTAATTCTAGCAGACTTCACAAGTCAAGGTACGACAATTTCTCTTTTCTACATCTGGTTCTCTACTCTCCAAAGTGAGGGGCACTTTTGGTATTCTAATTTTGGACAAATTGAAAGCAATAACACTGATTTTAGGGTAGTTCCGGAAAATAGCAAATTTGGGGTGAGTTGCAAGCAAGCATTAGTCCAATGCACAATTTGATCTTTTGTTATTTTATTAATGTTTAATGTGGGCAAAATGGATAAGTAGGGGTCAAATGTAATTTTGTGATCTCAATTACAGGTGTTTTTGTGTAGTTTAATCAATTGTTTATTAAGAGACTGAAAATTCTGTCTTATTGCTTCCTCTTGAATTGAAGGGCTTCTTCAATTTGATGTGTAGGGGTTCTAACGTTCATATTTTTTGTCTTTTTACTTACTAATATTCTCCAATGTTTTGTCCTGTTTATGGGTTTTCCTTTTAGTAATGTACGGAGTATATTGTATTAATGATTCTTTGTCTTTTATAAAGACTAATTGATGATTGACTTTCAGAGGATAATTATCTGAAAATCATGGCTATTGAATCTATAAATGCCTGTACTCTATTCTGAGTTTAATTGGTCTAATGTGCTTGTGCTCAATTAATTATTGTTAATTGCTAGGTAGCATTTTAATTGTGAATTTGCAGTAAGAAATAAATCTCATTTCTGCTGAAAATTATTGCAATGCTTCTGATGTTGCAGGAATGTTCCTAAGTCGGATCCTCACAATTCCTCCTACATTTCCCGGGTTCATGACGCTCTACTGAGGAGGGCGTTGAAGGGGGAGAAATATATCAAATTGTACAGCTATCATTACTTAATCAATGGCTTTGCCGTGCTTGTTACGCCAGAACAGGTATTTGCTTTTACAAAAATGATAATTTATCATCAATTCATCATAAAGAAACAGTTTTTTTTTTGCAAGTATGGTGGAATTTGCTTGACTTATGCTCTTTGTTGTTAAATGTTAATCATTTCGTGTATGAAAAAAATGTCTTCATGTCATTTTTATGTTACCAAATTTCACCAACTCATTTTTTCTTACAACTTGTAAATAGGCAGATAAGCTA
Organism: Fallopia convolvulus; assembly: GCA_964016875.1. Classification (NCBI taxonomy): domain Eukaryota; kingdom Viridiplantae; phylum Streptophyta; class Magnoliopsida; order Caryophyllales; family Polygonaceae; genus Fallopia; species Fallopia convolvulus. The sequence continues at coordinate 58,219,522 of OZ024726.1, forward strand.
TCGAGAAGAAGAGAAGTTGCGAATGTGGTACTGGATTTTTCTGTTAGAACAGCAACAACTCATACGCCGCAGTTTCTGGGTCTAGCTAAAGGGGCATGGCCACGAGAAGGTGGCTTCAACTCTGCAGGAGAAGGGATCGTTATCGGGTTTATTGACACCGGAATTGATCCAACGCATCCTAGCTTCTCTGATAAATTGTCAGAAAAACCGTATCCAGTACCAAAGCACTTCTCCGGTATCTGTGAGGTCACACAAGATTTTCCTTCTGGGTCCTGCAATAGGAAGCTTGTTGGGGCCCGCCATTTCGCTGCATCCGCCATTACCAGAGGAATATTCAATGCGAGCCAGGATTATGCTTCTCCTTTTGACGGAGATGGCCATGGAACGTATGTGTGTTATCATGTTTTTACTTTTTAAATGTCACATACCGTTTTCTTAACGTGATATTTTGCATTTATTTTGATTCACAAACTCTTGTAAAATGTCTCATGATTGATTATAAGCGGATCTTATTATATAGGCACACTGCATCAATTGCATCAGGAAACCATGGGATTCCAGTTATTGTAGCTGGTCACAACTTTGGCAAAGCAAGTGGAATGGCTCCTCGTTCACAGTAAGCCACGATTTTTTTGTTGTACATTACTGTTTTTGTTGTATATGTATTAGTTGCTCTCGCTAAACCTTGATAAAAATATTGGCTTTGCATTAATATAAGTAAGTATAATGCAGTATTGCTGTTTACAAGGCATTGTATAAGAGTTTTGGAGGCTTTGCTGCTGATGTAGTTGCAGCGATAGATCAGGTATTTGTCATTCCACTTTCCATTTGTACCTTTTTCCCTCTTTTATTTGGGATGAGAACAGGCTTTTAAATTTTGAAGCATTTTTTTTTTGGGTCCAGGCGGCTCAAGACGGTGTTGACATTATAAGCTTGTCAATAACTCCAAACCGACGACCTCCTGGAATTGCAACATTTTTCAACCCCATCGATATGGCTTTATTGTCTGCTGTTAAGGTCGGGATTTTTGTCGTCCAAGCAGCTGGAAATACAGGTCCCGGCCCAAGAAGCGTCTCTTCCTTCAGTCCATGGATCTTCACTGTCGGTGCTGCTGCTCATGATAGAGTGTATAACAACTCCTTAATTCTTGGCAACAATGCAACTATTTCTGGTGCTGGACTTGCTTGTGAGTATTTCTATTGATACTTTATTTCCCTTCTTTTCATTGATTTATGACCTATAGAGTGTACAGGGGAATGGAAGCGGGATACGAACGACACGAACATGGCAGAAATGTGTAGTTACTAGAATTTTACACTAGATTTGAGTCTTCAAGTTTCCAACACAAAACTAGAAAACAGTCCTATTAGAATTTCAGGGTAACAGTTTTTATAGCAATTTTCTTAATTGCATTTACCTTTCTTTTTCTTGAAAAAATGATCTCCTGTTTAGTTTCAATACATAGGTAATAACATGTTTAGGAGTCCAATTAGCTTGGTAACAAAAATAACCAGAATAATTTTGCATATGGTGTTGTGCCACTCTACTAGTCATTTGAATTTTTTATAATGTACTCCGTATTTTTTTGTTTGCTAATTATTCTCTTTGTTGCAGCGGGAACTGGTGACGGTCAATACTACACATTGGTGTCAGCTAAACATGCTTTGAGTAATGACACTACAGGAACAAGTGATATGTATGTGGAAGAATGTCAAGATTCAAGCAGTCTAAGTCAAGAATTGATCAAGGGAAAAATCTTGATCTGTAGCTACACAGTTCGTTTCGTGCTAGGCTCTTCAACCATCAAACAAGCTTTGCAAACAGCAAAGAATGTTAGTGCAATTGGTGTAATCTTCTACACTGATCCATTCGTCATTGGCTTTCAGCTGAACCCGACACCTATGGATATGCCTGGTGTCATAATTCCATCTACAGATGATTCCAAGGTATGTCAGATTTGTTCTAGTTCAATTCAAATATAAAATACAAATTTTTCTTGCTTTGCTGACATGTTTTTATTTATTTTTGGCAGATTTTACTTCAATACTACAATTCTTCCTTGGAAAGAGACAGTGTCACAGACAAAATCGTTAAATTCGGGGCTTCAGCTTGCATTTCTGGAGGCGTGAAGGCAAACTATAGTAATATAGCTCCAAAGGTGATGTACTATTCCGCTAGAGGACCTGATCCAGAAGACAATTCGTTTGATGATGCGGATTTATTGAAACCAAACTTGGTTGCTCCCGGAAATTCTATATGGGCAGCTTGGAGTTCACTAGGAAGTGATTCTGTTGAATTTGAAGGTATTGTGTATTTGTATTGCACTTTCCTTGTAACTTTTAAAATTTTATAATCATTCTATGCTTAATATTATTCGTGATCATTTCTTAAGGCGAGGACTTTGCTATTATGTCCGGGACAAGCATGGCTGCTCCTCATGTTGCTGGCATTGCTGCATTAATCAAGCAGAAGTTTCCCAGTTTCAGTCCTGCAGCAATCGCTTCTTCCCTTTCGACGTCGGCTTCTCTTCATGATAAGAGCGGCGGGCCCATAATGGCCCAACGTTCGTACGCCAACCCTGATGGAAATCAGTCTCCAGCTACACCATTTGATATGGGTAGTGGCTCTGTAAATGCAACTGGAGCAATCGACCCGGGTCTTATTTTTGATTCATGTAAGTGCACTTTTCATTAAGCTGAATAACCGTCTTTTATATGATCGACAAGAATCTATGGCCGAGCTTGTTACATATAGGCTATGTTTGGCAAGACAACTAATTGGATCTTATTTGGGGTTTGTTTGGTGACACTTGAAAATCCATTATCTTGTATTATACTAAATTATGTTGTACTATAATGCAAAATAATGTATTATCAAGTGTAATCCAACCATGCCACCCTACCCTAGATTCAACTATTTTAGGAGCTTTTTCTTGGCCTATTGGGCGCATCCTCCTGACATGTTTAGGTTATGGGTGGCCCCATCTTGACCCCCCAGATCCCGCTTGAGCGGGACTATACTGGGCGATGATGTTTGTTTCAAAAGAAGAAACTCAGTGAGCTTATTTTGTCTTTCTAAGGAAAAAACTTTGAAGTGAGGAGTCTTGATTTGATATGATCTGTTGTCTTCATTATAACGCAGGCTACGACGAATATATGGCGTTACTTTGCAGCATCAACGGTTCAGCTCCCGTTGTCTTCAACTACACCGGCCAGAGCTGTGGCGTTTCTAACTCCACCACGACTGGGGCCGACTTAAACTTGCCTTCTATAACCATTGCTAGGCTAAACCAAACACGAGCCGTCCAAAGAACCGTTACAAATGTAGCTGGCGACGAAACTTACACCGTTGGCTGGAGCGCTCCTTATGCTGTTGCTTTAAAGGTGGCGCCTACGCGCTTCTTTGTCTCCAAAGGCCAGCGGCAGGTACTTAATGTAACGGTAACTGCTCGTTTTAACAACTCCGTGGCTAGTTTTGGTAGGATTGGCCTGTTTGGGGACCGAGGCCACACTGTCAATATTCCGGTTTCCGTCGTCTTTAAGGTCTTCTCCAATGTAACGAGTTAACATTGTTTGCAATTGCACTTCTTGTGAAGATGTCATGATCTGGTCTCTGTCTCACTTGATGTCCCATTTCTTGTGTAGTTGATTAAATTTTGGAAGAGCTACTATAGTAAAGGAATGTTAGAATTACTTGTATTTTGTTTGAGCATGAATGATGCATGGGATGGTACATGGAGTGAGATAGATATAGAGAATCTTGACTACTTGTAAAGGTGCATTATGATTTAAGTAATTTAACTAATTGGTGTTATGTGTGTTCCTTTATGTTTGTCATTTCAATCTTAAAGGTGGGACCCTCACCTTGAGAGTCCAAAATCTCCATTGCCCCCATATTTGAGGGGGCGTTATCGAAAACTAGTTGGTCTAGCGGGGTGAGGTGCTAAGACTTCTTAAGCGTTTGTTCATGAAGTTTGAAGTTTCAAGTTCGAATGTGTCTGGCAGCGTGTATGGAAAAAACTCAATTGGGAGCATCACCCTCAACTATGGGCCTTTGCAATACCCGGTCTAGACGAAGATTGACTTTGACTAATCAACCTGGGTGAGAGATCTAAAAAAACATTTGAGGAGGAGTTTAGTATAAATTCAAATGTTGGGATTTGAGTTGGATAGATATGATATTCAAAACTAAGTACTTCTAAAAATTGGGAGATGTGGTAAAATTTTGGGATAAAACTAGGGTAAAATGATGTTCTTTTCCTCTCCTCTCATCTCCTCTCGCGACCTTACTTTATTTAACTTGTAGGTAGAAAAGTTATTTTGGATGAAAACTTATTTTTATTCACCTTGAAAAGTTATTTTGTTTAACATGGACGGTAGTCCTCCTTATGAACAAAAAATAAAACACGGCCGAGCTTTCTCGTGACATATGATGGCCTTGAAACCCTTTTGCGCCTTGTCTTCTTTGTTTTGTCACTCAACTCCATCTAGAGTCGCTTTTGTAGCATCTTTCTACTCTAACATACTCTTCTCTAGATCTATTCCCAACTCCTATCCATTATATATCCACTTAATTAATTGATTAAGTTTGATACAAGAATATTTTTATATATATACATAAAAATATACATAGTGATTGAGTACATAATACCCATCATAGTGACCAAATATGTAGTACATTGACATTAAAGATGAGAGAAACGAGATTTTTGACTTTTATGATGGGATGTCCAGTTTTAGACAACACTTTTTTAATAAAACAAAGTTTATTCTAAACTGCTTAACCGTCTTCTTAACAAACTTATTGAAATCCGCTTAACCGTCTTTTTAACAAACTTACCGAAATCTGTGTATAGGTTATTGGATTCCAAGGTTATTGAATTCCAAATCACTCTTTAATTTGACACATTGATGAGAGAGACAAGATTTCTGACTTTTATGATGGGATGTCCAGTTCCAGACAACGCTTCTTTAACAAAATAAAGTTTATTCTAAACTGCTTAACCGTCTTTTTAACAAACTTACCGAAATCTGCTTAACTGTCTTTTTAACGAACTTACCGAAATTTGTGTACAGGTTATTGAATTCCAAGGTTATTGAATTCCAAATCACTTTTTAATTTGACACAATGATGAGAGAAATGAGATTTTTGACTTTTATGATGGGATGTCAGTTCCACTTTAACAAAATAAAATTTATTCTAAATTGCTTAACCGTCTTCTTAACAAACATTTTTTAACGAATTTACCGAAATCTGTGTACAAGTTATTGAATTCCAAATCACTCTTTATTTAACACAACAATGTGTCAATGTTCAATTTCATCAATATTATCATAACCAACCTCCGAAATCTATGTACATATTATTAAATTTCAAATCACTCTTTATTTTAACTCAACAATGTGTCAATATTCAATTTCATCAATATTATCATAACCAACCATCGTATGGTTTCATAGAAATTGAAGAAAAAACACACACATTATCATAACTTTAGTTCGTTTTCATAAAAATTGTAACGTTACCATATCGGCAACAATAATAAATTCATCGTGATCGATGTACATCGAATCGATTCAATTACACGTAATTATCGAAAAAGATAAAAGAAAAGTTTTAACTCCCATTAATTTATATATATAACTTCCCCTCTTCAATTACCCCTTCATCTTCTTCCTGTGTGTTCTTCACAACCCTAGCGCGTCAAATTGCCTCGAAGCTTAAGCAGAAGCATTAACAATGGCGTACAATTCCCCTCCAAAAGATGACAGGTCTTCGTTGTATTTCCCTCCCAGTTCCTCCAATCGCTCATACGATAGGCCCACGACGTATTACTCTCCCAATTCCTCTAATCCCTTATACTTCTCCGACCAGGCACTTCGATGTAAGCACTAAAAGAGTTTCTTCAACTTTGGAATCCTATTTTGTCTGTAAATTTTATAACTTTCTGCATGTTTGATTGATGTAGCCGAATATCGTGTGCCGCCGGTTGATTCTAGGGAGGCCGAATTTCAGAATTACCCTGTCGACTTGACAGATCCAGTTGAGAGGGAGCGGGAGAAGGTTAGGATTAGAGCGGAGATAATCGCGGAACAGATGGAACGACGGAGGGTTCTGGAAGAGGAAGTTCGGATGGAGTTGATGGCGGAGAGGGAGATGACTTTGAAAAGATGGGAATCGTCTAGAATGCACTCCGATTCTCCGAGATTGCGATACGGTGCTCCTGAAATTCGTGATTTTGCACACGAGGCTTCGAGGCTGAGATTCGATTCGGCTCCTGAAATTCGGCAGTCTATACATGAGCCTTCAACTTCAAGACGGCATTTTGATGCCTCTTTTGATACTCTTCAGTATGTACATGAGCCTTTGAGAGTTTCTCAACCGTTAGGGCATTTGGAGGAGAGAAGGCTTCCATTGCTCCCGATCGTGTCAAGCCATTCAGTGACGGGAGCTGGGGTTTTTGGATCGTTTAAGTATCCTCTGATGACGCCAACGACCTCGAATTTGTCCCTGCGTGAGACTAAGCCCCTTCTTCCCACACCCTCCAATTTGGTTTTGCGTGATAGTAAGCCCCATCAAGGTCTTGGGAAGGAGAGAATTTTGCTGGTCAGTATTTCATTGCATCTACTATTAATTGATAATCTAACGTCTCCTTGAGTTCTCCTAATCATATATGCTTATTGATTGTTACTTTACTACGGAGTAGTTTAGTAGCATTGGTGGTTGGAACTCTGCTGTGCTTCATAGTTTTCACTTGGATTACAATAGAAGATTGGTTTCGACCAAAAAAACAATAGAAGATTGGTTTATTTGCAAAGGGAGTTTAGATGAACTCTGGAATAATTAATTTAATGACTCTTGCTATGCATTTGCTTTCTAGGGTTTTTGTTCATAAATTGCATGATTTTAGTATGTACAATCTATTTTAAAAGATGTAGTGGTCTTGTGTTTCTGTGGTGTCTTTCATCTTATATGAAAATGCTCTTTCACAGGTATCCTAAATTTATGATGGTTTGGATGTGTGAGGCATAGCCTCCTTAAAGCATTTCAAATAAGTCTGTGATTAGGATATATGGCAAGAAGATTTTGTTGTGATTAGGATAGTCTAAATTAGTATATCAGATCTCATTCTGTAGCTTTTGCTGAGAAGAGTTACATACTTCATTCCTGTGGGATGCCTTCGGTATGTGGATCTGAACCATGGAAAAGAAATTTTGTGTTGGATGAAGAACATCAAATAAGATACTAAGATGTGATACTTTTGGATTATCTAAGAAGATGGCTCAGATCCTAGAAGTAAGAAATTTGGTGCTTGATTAATAATAATGTGTAACCTTGCATTTCATACACACTTGGATGCTTTGGGATGCTTTTATTTTTGAATTTGGCTTATTGTAAACAGCTTATTTCATCTATTTAGTAACATTATTTGCCACATTCTACATGGTTGGCTTCTATGGAAGCAAATAGAGTTAAGTTTGTCTCTTGTGCTGAACAATTTTCTATTCTCTCTTAAGAATATGCCTTCTTTTTCTGCATTTCAGCTTTTTCTCTGCACAACCTCTGCATGTTTTTAGTTGTGCTTCACTTGTACTCCCTCCGTTTCGCAAAAGATTTCCTTTTGGACAAATGCACGATTATTAAGTAAATTGTTTTATACCTAATATGCCCTCATTAAATGACTTTATTTTATTAATGTGGCCAATTACATGGAAAAATGAAAAAAGGAACCCACTTTTTAGGGGCATAATTGGAAAAAATTGAAAAAAATTGGTAAAAGGACAACTTTTATGAAAAATGTTAAATGACCTTAAAAGACATCTTTTACGAAACGGAGGGAGTAATTCTTTTCATATGTGTTCTGATTCTGTTTACCTGCATTTCAGCTTTTGCTCTGCACAACCTCTGCATGTTTCGAGTTGTGCAGAGCACAACCTCTGCATGTCTCTTGTTCTGAACGATTTATGCTCTTGTATTTTTTTTTCAAATGTGTTTTGATTCTGTTTACCTGTAAAAGCTAGTTTATTCTCTTTCTTGAGTACAATGGATATTACTATTATTACTCATCGTTTGTAAGTATCAATTCCAGACAAAGCGCGAGGCAAACGTTTCTGACCCAAACAGGAAACGGAAAGCAACAACTCTTGGAGCAGATCATTATAGGACAGGCAATTTGGAGAAGAAACCCAATAAGGGAAATTGGAGTTGCAAGCTGTGCAACATCAGTACAACAAGCGAAAGAGCTTTACAAGATCATTTCAAAGGGAAAAAGCATAAGATGATGGAGGAAGAAGAAGCGCTCGCCCCTTTCAAAACAGGCTCTAAAGCCAATCTTGTGAAGAAGGAGGAGCCATCATCTCATAAGCCAGGGCCTAGTCTTCCTAATGCGAACAAAGCCACAAAACCGAACTCATCAGAAACTCCACGCGTTGAAATCACCATGGTGGATAAGAAGCAGAAAAGTAAAATGAATGTAACTGCACGCCCCAATGAGGCGATTATCGTAGTAGATAAGAAGCAGAAGGCGGCGGCGGCGGCTACCATGGTAAATAAGAAGCAGGAGAGTAAAACGAATGGCTCGGTAAAAACTCAGGGGCCTTCAAAGACGACGCCTGGTAAAGCTGGCGCGATGAAGAAGTTTTGGTGTGAGCTTTGTAAGGTTGGAGTGAATTCTGAGACAGTAATGGCTGGTCATCTGACAGGGAGAAAGCACAAGGAAAACCTTGAGGCGAAGAAGTGAGGCATTGAAAAAGGGATGTACTATCTTACCTTCTGAAATTGTCAATAACTACTAACTCGAGAATTTGAAGTTACTATTAGGGTTCTTTTAGTACAATGCCTCAACCTCGATGTTATTTGTGGTTAGAATACATGTTTTTAGGGTTTTGAAAGTTTGACCCCAAGTGTTAAGGTTAGACTTTATGCTTTATCAGTTCATTAGTGGTTACAATATGTTTTAAAATCATCATGTTGCTAACATTTTTTTTTGAAATATCAACATCGGTATATTTCTGTATTTTCTTAACAATTAAATGAAAGAACATGTTAAAATAATAAATAATACTCCGTACAATATCGTCAAAATATTTTTAAAAAAAAGTTATAAGACGAGTATGGACCATAGGTCTCGAATCCTGATCCGTATTAAAAATCAAAATTTTCAATTTATTAGAAAAAAATTATAATATAAAAAGCCATATTATATTTTCACTAGTAAATAAAATATAAAATACTTGTTACCATATAACGACAACCGGCGGGAAAATATCTAATGGTTTTTGAGTGGCCTTATTGAGACTTTCAGAGTTTCAATCTATCTATCTATACTGAGCACTGAAGAGAAAAAAAAACCCAACTCCGTCAACTAACCAGAGCTGATTCACCAAGGAAACCCAAACGACGCCGTATTATCTAGCCGGTTTCTGTAAGCTCTGCTGGTTTTCATGCTCTACAAGAAGAATGCATTGTGGGTAAGACCAAAAATCTGTCTCCTCCTGAAGTCTGAAAATCTGAAATCACCCAATTGAAGCTTTAATTTGGCCATTTTTGTTTCAGGGATAATCCCACAAGAATCTGTGGCCATTGAATTTTGAGATTTTTTGGTGATGTGCAAAGCTCTGATCTTGATGTTCTCTTTTATATTGGCAGGTTTATGGCTCAAATAGTGCTAGACAATGCATTTCTAGTTCCAAGAGGCTGTGTAAGCTGTTACCAATGCCAAATGAACAGCTCCAATCAAGTCCCATTCGAGAAGTACAAACGCGATAGTCTTTACTTAGACAAGCGAGGCAAATTGAAAAGCTTTAGCCGAAAGAAGGTGTCCAGGAAAAAGGGTATCCAAATTTCATAGTCATTTGTTGGTTTTTTAATATTTTAAACAAGAAATTAATAACTAATTGTGCTTATATAGGTGGTGGATTAAGAGGAACAGGATGGAAATATGGTTCTGGATTCGTCGACGGAATCTTCCCTGTTCTTAGCCCAATCGCTCAACAGCTTCTAAGATATCTACAAAAAGAAGTGGATTCAGAAAAAGTTTGGTGTTCTCTTGATTCTCTTGCTAAAACTCATGAGACATGGGATGATCTTATTAACGTTTCGGTCCAACTTCGTTTGAATAAACAATGGGATGCTCTTTTGTTGGTAAATTTTGTTCTCTAAATCAAATTTTGTTCAGTTTGTCAATTTTCTTATGAGTTTTTGTGGTGTATGCAGATGTGTGAATGGATATTGTACAGAAGCTCCTTTAAACAGGGTGTATTGTGCTACAATCTAGTTATAGATGCCTATGGGCAGAAATTACAGCCTGGCAAAGCTGAGTTGGCGTATTTCGAGCTTCTAGAAGCTCGGTGTGTTCCTACAGAAGATACCTATGCACTTCTTATTAAGGGGTATTGTGTGTCTGGTCTCTTTGTCAAAGCTGAAGCTGTGTTTGTTGAGATGCGAAAACTCGGCCTTTCTTCGAGTACTTTCTCTTTACCACATGTAGTCTTCTTCTACTTCATTGATTTGAAGATAATCTAAATACACTATTTTATCAATGCAATTTTTGTTTTTATGAAAGTAATTGGATGTCCTGAACAGACCTGGTACATCAAGAGACCGAATATTTTAGTAATCGGACAAACTGGCATCAGAAAACAAACAGATAAAAGATCCAATGCCTTTGAGATGGATATATAGCCCCTTATATCAATTTCGATTCATTTTAACTAAATTCAGTTATTATTGTCACATAGCTGAATTTCGGTTTTCCTTGGGTTTATCGGGCGCATCCTCTTGACATGTTCAGATTATGGGTGCCCCCATCTTGACCCCCTCAGATCCCGCTTGAGCGAGACTTTACTGGGCGATGATGATGCTGATGTTGTCTGCTTAGATTTGATAAGTATTCTAGAATCTTTTATTTGGGAATTTGATCTTGCTAATCCAATGCAATCTTCATGTGCTGATTTTTTTAGGTGCAGTTGTATACAATGCCTATATTAATGGATTGATAAAGGGTAGAAACTCAGAAAAGGCTGTTGAGATTTTTGAGAGGATGAGGAGAGAACAATGCAGGCCAACCACAGAAACCTACACTATGCTGATTAATCTGTATGGAAAAGTAAGTTTCTTTGCTTCTAAATTTTGTTAATTTCTCAAATAATATCTAATCTGTGATCATGTTTTTACTGGTTTTAGGCAAATAAATCATACATGGCTCTGAAGTTGTTCAATGAGATGAGAAGCCAAAAATGCAAGCCTAACATTTGTACTTACACCGCGCTTATCAATGCCTTCGCAAGAGACGGGCATTGCGAGAAAGCTGAAGAGGTTTTTGAACAGCTTCAAGAATCTGGATATGAGCCTGATGTGTATGCTTATAATGCACTCATGGAAGCTTACAGGTTTTGCATTAGTAACATCATCTTAGATATGCATTTTAACTGTTTTCTTGAAAGATTTTAACTTTCTGTTCACAGTAATTCTTCCCTAATAGCTTCTTTTTTACAGTCGCGCAGGATTTCCATATGGTGCTGCAGAAATTTTTTCACTGATGCAGTTTATGGGATGTGAACCTGATGTTGCTTCATACAATATAATGGTTGATGCATATGGTAGAGCTGGTCTTTATCATGGTAAATTTTACTTCACCTTTCCAATTTTTCTTGGTAATTTCTTTTTTACTATTTGGAAAAAAAATTGTACTTGCTTTAAACCATTTAGAACTGTCATGTTTTTGGTCTCTTTTTATAGATAAAAACTAGAAGAACTTGGACTTGGCTTCTTCTTTTTTTTTTGGTTTTCATGAGTTTTAGATCTGGTCTTTATCATGGTAATACAAATTTCACCTTGCCATGCTTGAGGGTTCTCCTTCTTTTCTCATGGGGCATACTCATGCTCATTGTCACATAACTAAATTTCAGTTTTTCTTGGGTCTTCCGGGCGATGATAATAATAGTTGGGCCTTCTGCCTGCATACACCCTCTCGATTTTATGTCGGGGCAAGGGTGTGTACATCTTGACCCCTCAGACCCCGCCTAAGGCAGGTTAACACTGAGTTGGTGTTTATGTTGTTGTGTTCTCCTTTTTTTGGTTTTCATTATTTTTTTTATGCTCAGACTATGTTCATGGTTGATGCATATGGTAGAGCTAGTCTTTTACCATGGTAAATTTTGTGTATGGTCCAAATCCTGCTTGTGTGGGACTATATTGGGCGATGATGTCGAAATTTTGCCTTACACCATCAATATTTGGTCTCTTCTTATAGACAAAAACTAGACAAACTTGGACTTAGCTTCAATTTTTTTGGTTCTCTTAGATGCTGAGACTATGTTCATGGCACTAAAGAGACGTGGAAAGACTCCTACAATGAAATCCCACATGCTCCTCCTCTCCGCCTACTCAAGATCCGGAAACACGACAAAATGCGAAGAAATCATAGACGAGATGCGCCAATCTGGACTCAAACCCGACACATTCGTGCTCAATAGCATGCTTAACCTATACGGCAAGCTAGGCCAATTCGAGAAAATGGAGCAAGTCCTAAGCGCGATGGAGAATGGCTCGTACAAACCCGACATTAGCACTTACAACATCTTGATCAATGTGTATGGAAGGGCAGGGTACTTTGAGAGGATGGAGGAGCTGTTTGGCTCGATTCCAAGCAAGCGCTTGAGGGCGGATGTGGTGACGTGGACATCTCGTATTGGCGCTTATTCTAGGAAGAAGCGGTACGAGAGGTGCCTAGAGATATTCGAGGAGATGATTGATGATGGATGTTATCCTGATGGAGGGACTGCAAAGGTTCTTCTTTCGTCGTGTTCTTGTGAAGAACAGGTTGAGCAAGTGACTAATCTTCTTAGGACTATGCATAAGGATGAATGATGAGAAAGGTTTAGTTTGAGTTCTAGTGTATGATGATGTAGTTTGATGCAAGTGTGCCTATATGTTTACAAAAAATAAAAATAAAAACCTCCCTCTGTTTAGGTGTTGTTTGGGTCAAATGAAGGAAAAATAAGAGTTCTCTTTCCTTATCAAAAAATAAAAAGAAAGAAAAATAAGAGTGCACTTGATGAATCAAGATTATTAGAATCTCGATCTGGTCCTACGATTGCAATGATTTTACGATCCTACAATCCATAATTGACAAAACTATCCGCGATTTATCAACACATGATCTTGAATGATTTAAAATACAATCCCGATCCGATTTTTTACATACGATTTTAACAATCTTATACACTATTCTTACGATCCTACAAAAATGTCTATTATAATTATGCATATATTAACAACTTCAAGTTTGACGTTTCATTTTCATTAAATTAGTTACCTCGTTCATCTTACTAACATTTTACTTACCAAATTAATAATGTTTATAATGTTCTTACTTCATTATAACTAAAAGTATGTAAAAATATCCCATAATTCAGAGACCCGATCCAAAAAATCCTTTATAATCCAATCTTAAGATCTCGATCCTCATAACCTTAAAGATGAACATACATTTTGCTTGATAATTGTATTCTGGCTATTGCATCAAAACAAATAAAGAATGCGTTTTGCTTATTCTCATGAGCAAGATACATGTCTAGGGCAAATGAAGTATTGCCATTGGGAATACAACACCACAAACAAAATTCATAACTTACAAGTTAGCTCTCTGAAGTTTCAACTGCCAAGCCATAACTTAGAGTAATCATATATATGTGTGTCCTCGTTTGGCCTTTCGAGTCAGGAACAATAGCTGAAGACCAGCCATAAACAAGGATAACTTATCAAGACTGAGAGTGCTATAGGGCAAGCTCTTGCTTCGCTTCGTGTGCATTTCTTTCTTCAGAATTGCTTCAAAAATCTGATCTCCAGAATCTGGATTCATTCATACCTTGGCCAAATCAACTTCAGATGGAAGAATCATGCTGGAGGAGATCTCTCACTTGGATCTATGTACAGTCTAGGTAAGAAGGAAACCCCAAAAGGGATCAACGGTTCGCCTTCTTTTTCAATGAATTGAAGACCATAGCAATGAACAACAACCTTGAACCTTTGCCTCAGACTAGTTGAAGAAGTAAGGAGACTCTAATACTTCTCTTAAATCAAAATCTCCGCGTTCAGGCAGAGGGGGGAATTCTAGATTGGGAAAGGACTTTTGGAAACTCTCCACCAACTGTACCAAACAAAAGGGGGAAAAAAATCATGCTTACACAATACATATCATCATCATCATCATCATCACCATCATCATCATCATCGCTCAGTATAGTCCCGCACAAGCAGGATTCTGGGGGGTCCAGATGGGGGCACCCGTACCATGATCAAGAGGATGCGCCCAATAGACCCACCCAAGGAAGAGACGATAGGGCAAAATTACAGTTTACAACTACTGGTATTGGGTTTGAAGACTGTAAGAGAAGATAGCAATTCTTTTCAGCTACAAAATTAGTAGTAGTAGGTTTTGATCTTATATTTATTTCCGAAACTTATGAATCATTCCTTGCAAATCATTTGGTTCTTGGTATATTGGTGTATAAATATCCCATAAGCCTGTCTAATAAAATGTTTAAATTATATACCGAAGAGTGTGCACTGGCTTAAACTCTTGCAACTAATATATTGGGGTCTTCCTTTCTTGAACTATATATGGTCTTAGCTTGTTATGGGTATTAATGATGCACAAAAAGAAAATCAATGCACTTCACATCAATCTAATACTATGAACCGAAAATGAAAATACTTACATCCTCCAATATAGGCAATTCATAAAGCTCAACAAACTTCTCCCTTAGGATCCGGTTCATTTCGTCAACATCACTTGCATGTGTCCAATATGAATCATGGACCCCTATATTAGAATCATATATATATAAGGAAACTTGAGATAGAGAGAGATGCAGTGCAAGAAAAAAACTGAGGAAATCGCAATATCATCATGAACCTGCAAAGTTTAGTCCTGCTTTTTTGCAGGCAATAGCAGTCATCATCATGTGAGAACCATCAAGAGAATGGACGAAGTTTGGAGGAAAAGCTGTTCTCTGTCGCCTTGCCATAACCTGAACATGGAGAAACTCATTTTCTACAGCTGAAGAACTCAATAAAATCAAAGGGAGATAAATTTAAACATATCTAACGATTGGGAATTGAGATTTCATCATTCACTAAAAAAAATCTCCAATTTAAAATAGCTGAAGTGCCATATTTTTTTTTTTTTTAAAATCGCATACTCGGACATTTGGGCATTAAAAATAGCAAAACCGATCAATCAAGTATTTTTTAGGGGAAAAGCGGGTTAGTTGCATATGTGTAAATTTGAATCCGTTTTTAACAGGT
Source organism: Fallopia convolvulus (assembly GCA_964016875.1). Classification (NCBI taxonomy): domain Eukaryota; kingdom Viridiplantae; phylum Streptophyta; class Magnoliopsida; order Caryophyllales; family Polygonaceae; genus Fallopia; species Fallopia convolvulus. The sequence goes on from OZ024726.1 coordinate 58,234,834, forward strand.
ACAAACGGGCCCTTTTATCTACAAAAATAAAAACAATATGGCACTTTGAATGCGTAAATGAGTGGTTTTTGTTTTTTTTAATACCCAAATGTCCAAATGTGTCATTTTTTTATACCAATATGGCATTGCATGAAAGGGAAAGTATGTCACTATTTTTAGGAAAATGACATGAATATGCAGTGAATAGAGCTGATTACCAGACATGAAGGACTAACAAAACAAATAGAAGAAAAGGCCATATAAGGCTACCTTGTCAGTTTCACGTTGAAGTGTCAAGACCTGAAGCGAAGTCTTGATCTGCATTTAAAGCAACATCAATTTCAGAAAATAAAGATATTCAACTAGTATGACCAAAAAAAAAAGGAGTCAGTCAGATACAGAGAACTGGTCTCCAGTAATTTACCAAGTGTCTTCCAAATTTACGATAAGGCTGAACAACCGGGAGTCCAAGAGGAGTTGTCCAACACACTGGATGGTTTTCTGAAGCTATGATCTACGGACATAATTTCAACAGTTGACAATTAGAAAACCACAATGTAAGCTCAAAAGACAAAAAATTTTATCAGGGGTGATCCAAAAAGGGGTGCCAGCATATTCAAATAAAAATTTATATACCTTTGCACATTCGCCAAGCCAGCTCATGATGCTTCTTGCTGCTTCAAACATCTCCCCAAGTGCAGTCAAAGTGGTCTGTTTGCCCAATCAAATGTAGTCATGAGCAGAAAAGTTCTTTTGAATTATAACTAGTTCTTAGCAGATTAGTTCACATTTTACTGTGAAATGTGCATAACAGAACCAAATTGTTATCCCATTAAAGAGTTTATATAAGGATACATTTTCAGATACTTACTTTGGCCGCATAGCAGGCTGCAGCAAATAGTTCATTATCATCTTCAATGGCACCTCTTTCCTTTAACCTCCTCTTGATTTGATCACGAGCACCAATATATGTAACACCATACACAGACGTCATCACAGTCTGCTTAACTAGCTTCCTGTCCACCTGTTAAAAATATTTATGATTAAGTTACTGGTTTGTAGCGGAGGACAAGAGCAAGCTATAGCAACAGCGAAACTACATGAGGTACTTGCAGACTTTTGCTTTTAAGAACACAGCTAGATATAATTTTGAACATTTCATTCTTAGACACTCAGATTATACCCACACTAGACATTAAGGAAAAAAGATACCTGATTAATTAAAAGCTTGGCACGAAGTGCATTAGGTTCAACTGCAGGGTCCTTCTGTGCATCTCTACGCATGATGTCAAGGACGCTGTATGGCAAGAAAATGTCAGAAGAAAAATAATAGCCTTTCTACAGATACTAAAGAAGCTTTTAGGGTTTGGAGGGGGGAGAGGAGGGGGTGAATAATCATCTATGATATAACCATTAGAGATATCAGAGCACCAAACCTTAATTTGGAATTTGGAATATCCGGGAATAATATGGTAAAATAAGTATGTTTCGATTTTATTAAATACAACTGTTGTATACTTAAATAATTTGACAAAAGAAACAACTTACCGAGCAGCAATTCCTGAATAAACATCTGCTGGCTTATCCCCAACCACAAGATTGACTGCAGCAGCTCCCAGCTAAAAAACAAGAGACTTTAAATATAAGTAATAGAAAACAAGCAAATAGGCAAAAATGGGAGACCTACTAATAACAAAGTTAGAAAAGAATCCAACATAAGTAATAAAGGGTATACTATATGCAAAATTATCACTCAGCTCATAAAACTTCTACACTGAAACTAAAGGAAAAAGAAAGCATATAATCCTCAAGTGTATTCCAATTTGTTTGATTTGTCATTGTTTTTTCATTTATTATTTATGTGGGAGGGGGAGGGGGTTCAATGCATATAAATATACCATAAGTGCTTAATACCTTGTCTCTTCCAAGGGCTGCATAATGTTGAAGGCCATTGCATGATCCATCCTTTGCAATAATAGGTTAAACAAACAAATGACAGACACAACATCAGACCATGTCAATGCTTTAGATCAAGCTAAAAAATTCAGAGCTAAAAAAGCTAAGATAGGAAGCAGTTCTGTTAATTATTCGTGATTTTATACGATAAAGCTAAATGAAATAATGGAATCAGATCTTAAAAAACTTGTCACTGGCAATACTCCGTGGACACCAAAATATTTAAGGAGAATTAAATCAGCAAAACATAAAAAAGGATTAATCTCAAGAGAGAATTTATACGCAATTAGTCTATGCCCTGTAAGGTATAGTCTAATTGATCAAGGAAAAACTAAAGGAGTCCTAGTTAAGCCTAAAATTCAAAATTTAATAGAATATGAGAAGTAACCAGTACCTGATGAACAGGCATGTATGAAACATAAGCCTCCGGTGATGAGCTTCTCAAAGCTTCTGTAAGATTTATACATGCTGCCAAGCATTGAAACGGGTCTTCAGCACCTAGCCACCATCGGTTTCCTTCCAAAGGCCTGTCCGCAGAATCAAAAATGTCATCCAGATGATTCTCAGTAAAAGTTGTTCTTCCATCATAGGACAACTTGTCAACTCCGCCGGCATATAAATTGGCCAGATGGATTTTAAGCCAACGTAGACCAGATTTTCCAAGAGGTCTCCCCTCTGCAAACTCAAGAATGCCTCGACATAGATCAGAGCCAAGATGATTTAGGTGAGGATGCATTGGATATGCGCGACCACGGAAATCAAGATTGTGAGGATAATAAAAACCGTTCTCATCCTGCATCTTCCTAGCCACCTATTATTGCATCCATGAGCATGTGAAATTTATCCAACAATCCAGCAAATGAATTAATTAGCAGAGGGAAAAAGGTCACAAATCATCATATATGAATAGATGCTCACAGCTAGTTTAAGCTCTATGTCACAACGCTGTGAATGCCTTTCACTATTTACTTTCTTCACACTCTTTACTTTCCACTTCCATTTCTTAATTTCCTTTTCATCGTCCGTGTCTGGCTCTTCTGGCAAGGGAATCTGTAATACAGTAAAGAAGCAGCGTATTTGAGAAGATAGTCTGAATGGTCAATAGGCCAACCTGAAAACTGGCAGAAACAATAGCAGAAGGATGAAATGAGAAGTGTTGAAATAGAATCTCATTTTTAATGAGCTACTCACATCTTCACGGTCAACCAGGTCAGCAATACGACCTCCACTAGCCCAAACTCTGTCTATGATATTAAGCACTCTTTTGTTCACCCTCCATTTAGTGTTACCCAGTGTATCAAGAGCCTAGTTAAATCGAAAAAAGGATGAATTCAGACACACAAAAATATTATATAAAACAGTGTTTCTGTTTTTTTATAGCAAAAACAGCACAAGGTGGCAACATAACTTAGCAAGAAAAACAAATTTAAGAATTACTCTTCCCACATCTGTGTAGTTGACAGATATGTCTAGCTGAAAAATATTATCACAGCTCTCACGTATTAACCACTTTAAAAAAAACCTTCAGACTTCAGATTCTCATACCTCAAACACATGGTCTAACTGCTTATAAGGAGCTCCTTTAACAGCTTGACGTTGCTGTTTTGCTCCATGTGTACGCATAACGTAGGATGGAAGAAAAATATATGCTCCTTTATCATAACTGCCAAAGTGAACGAGATTCTATAAATACAGCAATCTATGAACTGGTCTAGAAGAACCTTGCACCAGAGTTCATCATTAGCAATTTCCCACACCACACATTCTGCAAGCACTAGCTAGCGAGTATAGGTCTTCAAGTTATATTACCATTACTGCATCCTAGACAATGATCAGCTATACTAGTCGCTCTAAACAAAAGTAACCATATGAATTGTATCCCTCAAAATTTATGAAAACTTAAGGAGTCGAGATACTAAAATCTAGGAAGAGAGCAGTTCTTCTCTGGCAAATACTTGGAAATTTAAAAACCCCACATGAAGAAGAGTTACTGAAACAGAAAGAAACTGAGTTCCATACCCTATCCACTTGAGTGGAGGAACCAGCATTGGCATATACGGAATTACCATGTGCCTCGCCTGCAAGTACAATTGCAAGAAAATGGAAGAATTATTCAATTGGACAAATCAATGTAAGAAGCATGTTCTTTTTGACAGTGCAAGAAACATTTTTATCCTGTTATGCCCTGCTTATGACAAAATTTAATCCTAGCACTCTAGCAGAAACAGCAATGTGCATTTGAGAAAAAAGGATGAAAATTTTCATGTACATACACTTTTCTCCAACCCTTTTCGAACTAGTGGATCACATTCAATGATGCCATACCTCCTGCCATTTTTCCTGATAAAAAAAAGAACATGATTTTGTAATATGAAGTATATACATGCTTGTGCACAATACAGATGAAATCATTAATGCAAATAAACTTCATTCTCACTGTGTGTCAGTCAAAACAGTCTGGGTGGTGTGTATAAATGCAGGTCGGACATCAGGAGGATCATCTGATATTTGGTTAACTGGAGGCTGTATATAAGCCGTCTCTGTTAGCAGCTGAATCAAGCGTGCACCAACCTGAAAGTTTATGTGTGAGGCATATTACAATGATGAAACTGTCAGCATTTACAGCTGATACAGAAAACATATACTTGCCTTAGCTTGATTTTCCTGGCCCCAGGGCTTCATATCATCATGATCCTTAACTATTTGCCTAACCTTGCGCACATGATGCTGTTTGATTAATGTGTCGACTTTTTTCCTCAATCTCTCTTGTGTTTTCATGGATGTAAGAGATTCCTGGCTACCTACAGTTGCCATAGTTGCTTTCTTGTTCTTTGTCTTCTCAAAGAACCTATGTATACGAACCTGACACACAATTCAGACAGAGTTAAATTATATAGTCAATTACATAATCTTGAAAAGATGTAGTACAAAGTCCTTGTTTCCTTCTTTTGATAATAAGGCAGAAGCTACAAGAAGGAAGCAAGAACAATATGGATTATCTAATGGCATCACATAAATCAAGGGCTTTAAATGTTGAATTAATCCTAAGATAATTGTTTTACACATCAAGTCTATAGATTTTACATAAAGACAATCCTGTAGTAAACCCTATGATTTCTGCAATAATTACAAGACCCAAACAACTTGGGCCCAATATTCATCCTACAAGTGCTAGTGCGCTAAAGACTTGAATGAATTAAAATTAAAAAACACCTGCAAATTTTATTATTCTTTTTTATGAATTAGTGAGTGTCTGAGTGATTTCATTAAAAGAGTAAGGTAAACTTACAAAAAGAGCCAAGTTGACCTAGGTATTACAAGCCCCCGATCCCTAGTTTCACAAACCAATACCTAGAATCTTGATATCCTTAAGCCATCTCCCTATACAATTTCTTAAATTGAGTAGTTATAACAATAATAGCAGACTAACTAGGCTAAAACACTTGCAAATTGTTAGTACCAAATAGCAACGTGAAACAAAGCTATGATCTGTCAAATTAATTCCATAAATAGTCAGTCCAAATCGCATTGCCAGTTTGCCACAATATACTGTACCATCAACAAAGTTCCCCAGCTAGCAAATTCATTACACCTCTAAGACAGAGAAAATTCACAATTTAATAACCCAAGGAACATAATATGAATCTCCACCACAAAATTGCTACTAGTACTATTCTGGCACCAAACTCACCTCGTGTTCAATAGCTTCGCCAATTTGGCAAGCGGCATGGACCACCTTGGCATTGCCATGGCCAGTCCCAGACATTAACAATCCCATCATCTTATGCATGGTTATAACAGCCATCATATCAGCCGGCAAAAGATCCCAGTACGGAGCATACGCCGTCCTGGACTTTTTGTCCTTGAAGGAATCCTGCTCAGCAGCAATGGCATTCCTTAGAGGCGCAAACCAGCCAAGAAACAGCGACTTCATGTACGGCAAATTTGGGGCAAGCTTCTGCTGACACATATCCGCCAAGAGCTCCTGGTATTCCCTGGCCGCCTCTTCCCAGGCCTCTGTCTCCATCTTCACCTGCCTCTTCTTAAGGATGTTAAACTTCCGCTGACTCATTCCTTCCACGAGTTGTTGTTTCGGCTGGTCATCCCTCTGCCTCGGAATACTTGATTTCTCCCTAATCTCCCGCACCAGTTCACGAATCTCGTCATCATCCTCGGAAGACGTCACCGCGATCGCCTGGGCGGCGGTGGCGTAGTGTTGGCGAAACCCTAGAAACCTATAACTGTCCGCCGACGAAAACAGGAGCTTCGGCCTAAGAAAATAACAATTCTCAATCGAATTGGACGAATCCGCAACAACCTGATGACGAAAACCAGTACACCTCTGAGAACCGGGTAAGAATATGGATTGCTCTGAAGAATTCTTCAACCTCCTCAGGGAAGAACCAATCTTTAGAGCTCTTCTCCACATCTTCAAGCTGACCTGAGCTTGAAAAGTTCTAGGGACAAACGGAAACCAAGCGTGTGGAGGTTGAGTAATGGGAGCTGCTTCTAGGCATCCAATGGTTTTGCAGAATCTGATCTGGGGAAACGGGGAACGTGATGTAATGAAAATGGAAGGAAGAAGTTGAAGAAAACAGGAGAATGAAGGGGGGAGACCGGAGATCAGCGATGGCGCCGCTAAAACCCTTGGCAAAACCTTCTCAGTTTGTGGTTCGATTTCTTGGAGCGTGTTAAGAAGATCCGACCCGGAAACCTAATGTAGAATATTATTCTTTTTTTTTTCTTTCAAAAAATATCATATTTATGGATTTTTTTGTTATGAACAATTAAATTTAAAATATATAAAAATAAGATGAATCACTTTTTTCATTTTACTTTGTAGATGGATTTTTCAAATAAATATTGGGTGCAAGGTTTTTTAAATAAATATTATCCGGTTAATTTAAATAATATATTAAAATGTATTTATATAATATTAAATAACGAATTAAATATAAAAAGTTATATAATGGATTTTTGTGATATATAAGATTGGTAAATATAGTAATTTATTGATTTTATTAGGAAAATAAAATTAAATTAATGAGCTTATCTTGTTGACTTAGTTAGAGAAACACAAATTTTTAAATTAGAATGAAAATAAACTTTAATTTTTCTTCTAATAAGGATAGAGTTTGTATAAAAATTAATTTTTTTTATGAAAAAAATCAACAAGGTTTGGAATTATTGAAGATGGTGATGTTTATCTCACTGAGTCATACAACAACAAATTAAACAACCACCATGTATGATACTATGATCTCTTGCCAATGTCGTTGTTCAGATATCATGTATGATCTCTTGTCGATGTCGTTGTTCAGATATCAAAATTGTACGTATGTTTTGTCAATTTAAGAGCATGTTATTGAATTTAGTAGCTTTCTGCTTAAAAAACGATATGTAAGATAAGAATGGGGAAAGGATGTCAAGCAAAAAAAGATTCTAATGTAATTGTCCCTTAGTTTAGACTTTTAGACATGATAAGGTGATGGGCTCGGGTTACTCATCTTCTTTTTAGTACTTTACTTTGTTTTTCATTGTTGTCTTGTGTCTCCATTGTTATCTTATGTTCAGTAGGGTAGATATGTAGATGACAAATCTTATTTTTATTCACCACACCACCTCATTATATATTCATACCTACGCGATAAGCTTTTTTTACGCACTTGTTTCAAAGTTATTAACTCTGTAAAATATTCAAATTAACCCACGTCTCTAATGAAAATCTACATATCTTATTTTTATTCACTACACCACCTCATTATATATTTATACCTACGCGACAAACTTTTTTTACGCACTTGTTTCAAAGTTCTTAACTCTTTAAAATATTCAAATTAACCCACGTCTCTAATGAAACAAAACTCTCTTGCCCATTATATATTGTCATTCAACTGACGTTGGAAGAACTCTCAAAAACTACTCGACTTGCCCATTATAATTTGTCATGATTAATTATGCAAATAAGTCTAAACTAAGGGATAATTACATTAGAATCTTTTTCTTATTGGACATCCCTTCTTCATACTTACCATACATATTGTTTTCTAAGCCGAAAGCCACTAAATTCAATCACATGCTCTTAAATTGACAAAACATACATACAATTCTGAAATATGAATAACAACATTGACAAGAGATCATGCATGGTAGTTGTTTAATTTGTTACTATAGGAATCAGTGAGATATATATCACCATTTTTAACAATTCTGAGCCTCGTTGATTTTTAGTTAACAAGTTTGAATGATTTAACGTTCAATCATTACGACGAGTATCATCGTATCTTAAAGATATTAACCACCTATATTAAATCTTTATTAAAATAAGTTTTTGGTTCATAGGAGGCAAGCACACACAATTACGGTCACAAATTTGTGGTGTAAAACTCGGGATTGTCTATATGATGGACTTTAAGCAACGAAAATTTTGACCTATTCTATGCATACAAGAATACAAAAAGTTGTCAATAAGAATAGGTATCTTATATGCATACATTAAAGAAGGAATTTAAAAGGTTGATTGTAAAAATTAATAAGGATGTAAAAAGTATAGAGATTTTGTAATTGTGTGAAAAGAGTTAGTTGTAATATTATTAAGAGAAGATGCGCCTTTAAATAGGTGATTACATAGGATATTCTAAGGAGGCAATCAAGGGATGCTATCCTAGAATAGCTACATAATTGATATCATTAATCCTAGAATATAAATTGACAAATACTATCCATATAAGATAAATTAAACCCTAATACAATATAGACTAATATTAGGCTTTATTATTAATATCCCCCGCAAGATTAACGGTCTTCTTGATAAGCCAAGCTTGGAGAGAATGTAATTGAATCTTGGTTTGTGAAGTGCACATCACCAACTTGTTCTTCAGTAGAGACTCTTGGAGACGATTGTTTGAAGCCGGACATGCTAATCTCGTGTTGTTGGATGAGACACCCGAAGACAATGTTGATTTTGTATGAGATGCCCGAAGGCGATCCTGGTTTTGTACGAGACGCCCCGAAGGCGATCCCGGTTTTGTATGAGACGCTGAAGGCAATCCCGGTTTTGTCGGAGACGCCCGAAGGCGATCCTGGTTTTGTATGAGTCGTCCGGAGACGATCTCGACTTTTTTTGTGAGTCGCTCGAAGGCGATCTCGGCTTTTTGTGAGTCGCCCGGAGGCGATCTCGGCTTTTTGTGAGTTGCCCGGAGGCGATCTCGGCTTTTTTGAGTCGCCCGGAGGCGATCTTGGTTTTGTCGGATACGGAATTGATGGTGCTTTGTCTAGTGGCAAAACGAAGTGGGTTGGATTCATTTTGAACGAAAGAGTTTTGCGGAAGCGAATTTTTCGATTTGGTGGTAGTTAATGGAAACTGATCATATACATCAGAAGCCATGGAAAAAAAAATGGAGGATCAAAAGCCGTTAGGCAAATTGCTCCGATACCATATAGAGAGTTTGTAATTTGTGTGAAAAGAGTTGTAATATTATTAAGAGAAGATGCGCCTTTAAATAGGTGATTACATAGGATATTCTAAGGAAGCAATCAAGGGATGCTATCGTAGAATAGCTACATAATTGATATCATTAATCCTAGAATATAAATTGACAAATATTATCCATATAAGATAAATTAAACCCTAATACAATATAGACTAATATTAGGCTTTATTATTAATAAAAAGTTGTCAATTTTGACAATATATTGTTTCATGAAGCCCATTAGCAAAATTAAAGTGAATGCATTAAGCTATGATATTTATTTGACTTTTAAGGATAACTTTTATAGTTGTAAGATGATGTTTGTGTTGTAAAGGTTAATGTGAAAGATTGTTATCCCACATCGGGAATTCTGATATAACTTGCCCAACATATATACCCTTGGGCTACTCCTCCTATTGCCAATTGGTTTTAGGATGAAACCTCATTGGCTTGTGTGTTGGGCCGAACGCGCATATGCGCATGAATCGACGTGTGTACCCCCACGTCATATTGGCCCACCGGAATTTAACATGGTATCAGAGCCTGTTCGATCTGGGTCTCGATTCCTGGTCTATATGGGCCGGCTGACCTAAAGGCATGCCGTCAAGTTACAACTGGCATATTGCGGGGAAAGATTGTTATCCCACATCGGGAATTCTGATATAACTTGCCCAACATATATACATACCCTTGGGTTACTCCTCTTATTGCCAATTGGTTTTAGGATAGAAATCCATGGGCTTATGTGCTGGACCGAACGCGCTTATGCGCATGAACCGACGTGTGTATCCCACGTCATATTAGTCCACCGGATTTTAACAGTTAACTAATTAATTGGGTCCGAAATGTCATGAAGTTTTTGAATTCCATGACAAGGATTATTATTTATTAGCTCAACCATAAGACCAAATCTACCAACTGAAAAAATGAACATAATCCAAACTAGCACATCAATTGTCCCAAAACTTGATGAATTTCTTTCTATTAATACCAACCCATCTTCACTTTCACACATATATGATCTGCCCCACATTCAACAGACTCTCATGAGGAACATTGAAAATATCACTATTCTCCCTACAAACTTTCCTAAAAAATGCATAAATATAATCCACAGCAATCCTCTTAAACAAAGCAGAGTTCCTACTTGCCCTCACCACAGTATTCCCCATTATATGCACCACCCCAGCCTCCCTACACCTATTCAAGAACTCCAGCTCCCCTATCTCCGACGCCACCTGTGGGACCCGCTCGGCCACAATCGAATCCCCTGACGACACGTCAGACACCGACAACACATTATTATTGAAACCCTCTTTACTATAACTTGACTCCTGATTTGGCTGGCCATAAAGACTATAGTCATCAGAGTCGGAACAACCTTCCATCATTCCCTCTAACCTCACATAAGCACAAATGTTACCAAACAGCTTCTTCTCGAAATCGTCGTCTTTCTTGTGCAAATCCTTGTATCCGTACCGAGCCACGCACCGGAACATATGATACTCTTTCGGTCCGATCCGCTTTACCAGAAACCGCTCCTCTTCCGGGACCATGTACACGGGGAGATACTTGACACAAACAAACACTAAAACAGAATGTATTGCTGGCAAGTTTGTTATGAAGTGAGAGAAGATGTGTGGGACCCCGTTGGCTAGCTCGGTGTAGACTAGGCCCATGCCTGGGACCCGAACTAGGCCCAGGCTCGGGCCCAGGCCCAGTATCCAGGCCATTGAGACTTTGCTGTGCATCTCGAACTCGTATCGTTTCATCATACCGTAATGCCACACGTACATGACTAGGAGGAAGGCCGCTGAGATCACTAGCGGGACCCACCCGCCCTGGCCCACCTTGAAGAGTACTGCTGAGAAGTATGTGAGCTCGACGAGGAGGGAAAAGGTGGTGAAGATGAGGACGAGGATCCAGTGGCATCTCCATACGAGTAGCATGATTAGGATCATGAGGAATGTGGTTGCTAACATGACTATCACCACAGCTGTCCCTGCATTGCCATGTGTACAAATGTGTCGAATGAGATATTTAAGCGTTTGGAGTACACGCGATAATGCATTAAAGCTAATGAGAAATGCATTTGGATTAGATCAGATGATGCATATTCTTGCATTAAATTTTGCATTGTATGAATGTGTCTAACGGGAAATTTAAGGATGCGTTTGGATTATATATAAGATAATGCATTATTTTGCATTAAGTGCAAGATTTAATGCAATATGATGATGCATTATTTGATGTAATTCAAATGCACCCAAGTTTCTTAGGAGAAGAGACATGACATGTTTTGAACTTTCAAAGTTTAGGAACTTTAATCAACCAAAAGAATTCAGGGTTTGTTTGCATCTGTACTTAAAAGTTAAGGGACCATCATTTGATTTTACTCAAGAAGAAACCAAAATCATAACATTAAGATGAACAAGGTTTATAATGAGGACTTACCATAAGCATTTCCGATCTGGCTTTGGTTACGAAACCCAGCTGTGACAGCTATACATAGAACCATAAGGACCCAATTGATATCCGGAATGTATATCTGGCCAAGGAATTTCTTTGAAGTGTGGACGACTTTGACTCTAGGAAAACAACCGAGAGCAAGAGCTTGCTTGATGATGGAGAATGTGGCTGATATGGTAGCTTGACTTGCAACAATGGCAGCAAGAGTTGCAATGATGAATACAGGCCAGTAAATTGTGTCTGACAGGAAAGATATCATTGTAAATCATCAAAAGAAGTTTCAAAAACTAACAAAAATATCATAATAAGTGAGAACAGAAAAAAAACCTGGTATTGAACGGTAAAATGCGTCCAAGACATGGTCGGTATTTTGCATTAAGTAAGCTGCCTGTCCAGCATAGGCCAAAAGAAGGCAAGGAAACACAACCGCTGTAAATGCAATTTGTATAGACGGTACTGGGAAATGAGAAAGATCAGCAAAGAGGGCTTCTGTCCCTGCATAAGATTCGAAAAGGTGGAAATTTTGAGGTACGTTTGGATTACTTGGGAAAATTCATTATAAACTGCATTATAATGCAAGATAATGCATTTTTGGAAAAAAGGAAATGTTATGGTTACCAGTAATGCTGAGCATGATTCCTCCAAGGGAAGTCCAACCATCTTTTCCGCCCCTTTTCAAGTAACGAAAAATGTATACAGGAGAAAATGCTTTGAGAACGCTCGTATCGTATTGTTTTATGTTGTATATACCGATTCCTCCAATTAAAAGAAACCAAAGAAGGACAATAGGGGCGAACAACCATCCAACTTTATCGGTACCATAATGTTGTAAACTGAACAAGCCTACTAGTATGACGACAGCTACCAAGACGACAATATCTGCTTAATGAAACAAAAATAAACTTAGGATAACTCAACAATCCAAACGTACGAAAGAAGAATAGTTTTAGGAAAGAAGAATACCGCCACTCATCTTGGGATGATCCACTTTGATCCCTCCAGCAGCTGAGAGGACTGCAAATATTGTTTTATACATAAGAATCTCAATAATAGCAATGAACATTTCATATATTTAACAGATATTGCTTTTGAAACAAATGTAAACAAGGAATTTCTGGTTTACAAAAGAAAGTTTAGATAAACTTTTACTACCTGAAATTGCTGGTGTGAGGATTCCATCCCCAATCACCATGCAAGTACCAACAAGAACAAGAACAAGAAGTCCGTTCTTCCTAGACCGATGTCCCTCCAGCCATTTCTTCGTCTTTGCAGCAAAAGAAGAGTTCTCGTGAACTACATTTCGGCTATATGTTGTCAGTTCCTCATCGGTCCTATGATCGTTGGGAATGGTATTGACTCTAGCATGCCTACAAAGCAGTGAATACAGAGCAAATGTTCCTCCTATAGCACAAAAGATTCAAGAAAATAAGTTATATCCTTATAAACTAGATTAGTGCAGCTTCAGTGAAAACTTGAGTTTGGATAGAAAAGAAGGGTGATTAGTGAGGATTTTTTTTTACCTTGGCCATTATCATTTGCTCTACACACAATGAAAACATACTTCAAAAGGGGCACAAGAGTGAGGGAGTAAATAATCAAGGAAAGAGCTCCAATCACATCCTCTTTGTCTTCAATCCCATGAGGAAATGTATTGTAGAAAACATATAAAGGAGATGTACCCAAATCTCCATACACAACTCCAAGACTTTGAAAAGCTAATCTCAGCAAGAGGAACCCAGAGAATTTCTGCAACCAATCCCCAAAGTTATCTTCAGAAAAGTAATAAGACTTTCACACAACTCTACATATTCACTGACAGTTGTTCAATTTTTCTTACAAATGTTGAAAAAGGCACCCTACATACATTAAAGTATCCATATAGCATACTTTACATTCTATATTCATTCCATTAAAGTTCAATTATAGTGCAGCCAAGTGGGAAAGAAGTTGAGATAAGGCTCAAGGCTTTGATACACACAGCTTCAAAATGATCAAAATTGGATACCAAAAGAAATCATATCCAATGATGCAGAGAATCTAAAGTTCAGTAGAGAGAATACAAAAATTAAATAGAAACAAAAAGGGTTGCAAATTCAAAAGCAATATGCAGGTTGTTCTCTCTAGTTAAGCTATATAGAAATGATATCAAGATTAATATAAACAGACAGCCATGAAAGACTAAAAGTAATAGCACTTTTTACCTTCTGTCTGCACATATTTTTCAGTCTTCCTCCCTCCTCATCCATGGGCTGATCAAGCTTTTGGTCCAAATCCCACATACTCCCTCTATTCTCAGTCTCATCAGTAGAAGAAGCCATCTATTTTGAGCTATAACCCTCAAATCACCAAAATAGTAGCAGGCCTTTCAAGCTAGAAAGCTCAGACACTATATCCAAAAGCAACTCAAAGGCTCAAAATCAAGCTGGTTTGAGAAGGATAAATTCGTTTTCCAATCTCTGAAAGCAACTTGTGAGAAAGACTGAGACCGCTCAAGGCTCAGAAGTAAATTTGACCCAAAAACCCAATTTGGATGAGAACAAGTTCAGAACAGCTCCAAATGCCAAATCCTTGTGCGCTGGCGAAAAACGCATGAAAAGACAAGATGCCTCCCACTATCATCAAGGTGGGTCAGTCTTAAATCAGGCCAATTTCAACCACAAACAAAACCCACCAAAATCAATCAAAATTTAGCAAAACCCATAAGCTAAAATCGGTCTAATTTGTTTCTATTAGCTCCAATTAAGCAAACCCACTTGTGAAATAGCACAATCAATCAGCAAAGGAAAAAGACACTGAATAGCCCACAAAGCCAAATCCCAGATGAATGGAGAGCAAAAACTGTGAATTTGTATCGGATGAGTTTAAATTCTGCTTTCTTAGCGTCTTTTTATTTGTGGGTTTCCTTAAAAATTTGACCAAGGGAGATCAGAGATGGTGATGGACTGATGGTGGTTTGTAATGGACACTGACGAGAAAGTTTTGTCCAATTATTTATTTATAAAGTAATTAATCTAGATTCGTGTAATTATGTGCTGTTTATTTATTTTGTCAAGTGTGTTTTGATTGTAAATTAATGGATTCTTTGAATGAATGAAGAAAATGAGAGATACCTGCACTGGAACCCACTGAATGATGCTTACGCAACTCTCTCTGATCCGGAACGGTTTTATTTGTATACTCAAGGCAGGTTTAACAACCATTACATTTACATGCGATATTTTTAAATTAATTATAAAAATATGGATCTTGCAGAAGCGAAAATAAATTACATTATCATAAAATATTCCATTGCTGCAGAGATTGGAAGGTTATGATTTGCTAAATAATGGAGTAATAAAATGTAATTTATTATGGATATTTTTTTATTAAAAAAGTTAGATATTTTGAAAATGAAAAAATATTTTAACTTGTAAGTTGTAATGGTTAAGATTTAGTTTTAGGGTGGGTTTGAACATATAAGTGATTTAACTAGTGATGGTTTTCAATTGAAATTGTACTTAAATAACTATGGGTACGTTTAGATCGTCAATTTAATATATTATGTTGCATTAAATTACATTAAGTATATTAAGTTGAACGATTCAAACATATCATAAGTAAGTAAATATGATTAATTTAATGCATTAAGTTGCATTAAATTATATTAAGTGCATTAAGTTGATCGTTCCAAACATAACATAAGTAAATAAATATGGATTGGAGTTGAAATAAATTGTGTGGCAGAACCACGCAAATTCTGAATGTGGCAGAACCACACAATTTCTGAAATGTGAATTACATTAAACACGAATTACATTAAATATGTATTACATTAAGCTTGTAGAACAACACAAATTTGAAAGCAAACTACAAACAAACACACTCGATTAAAAAACTTAAAATAACAAGCAAACTTGAGAGCAAACAAGAACAACAAGAAAACTTGAAAGCAAACAAGAACAACAAGCAAACTCCAAAGCCCTTCCTATAACAATTGAAACCCTTCAACTTTTCATGTCAAGCTCATCCATCAACTACTTCTTCACCACCATATTTTCAAGAGAGAGTTGTCCCACCGATTCCAGTTGGATAAGGCCCATCAATGAATCTCACTTCTTCTGCTTATTCTTCTCTTGTTTCGCGAGATATTTTTTCTCAATCTCTTTCTACCTAATTCGCAACTCCTCCATCTTGATAGATTCTATTTGGCTTTGATGTTCATGAACTTGCTCTCCTATTTTCAAACCTTAGATATTTTGAAAATGAAAAAAATATATCTACTATAGTACAATACTAAAGCTAAACTCATATAGTGTTAAAAATTGTGTCATGTGACGATCAACTTAATGCACTTAATATAATTTAATGCAACTTAATGCATTAAATTAATCATATTTACTTACTTATGATATGTTTGAATAACAACTCTTGGATGTAAAACTTTTGAAAACCCTCTCTTTGAAAACCCCAAAACTCTGAGCTTGGCCGAGAAGGCCTCCCGCCGAGAAGGCACCCACCCGCCGAGAAGGCACTCGTGACTCGTATGACATTGTCGAGAAGGCATAGATCTAATCTACTCCTCCTTCATCACTTCTAGATCTTCACGTGAGAAATTTTTGGAATACCCAAACATCTACAAATCTGAGGGAATTTTTCTAGTTGGAAGACTCTCTCTAAAGAATCAATTTGTTAAAACTCACTTCTACCAAAAAAAAATTAAAACTCATGGGTGCTCCATGCCAGATCCGGATCTTGGACCTCTAGATACGCCGCTCGCCGGCGGCCTCCATGCTAGATCTGAATCTTGGCCTTTAGATACACCGCTCGTCGGCGGCTTGGGTGCTCCATGCCAGATCCGAATCTTAGTCCTCTAGATACGCCGCTCATCGGCGGCTTGGGTACTCCATGCCAAATCCGAATCTTGGCCCTCCAGATACGCCGCTCGTCGGCGACTCAACGGAGATTTAGGCCAGATCCGGGTTTTATTGACCCCGCTCAATCGTCTCCTATCTTGATCTACCGCTTGGTGGCTCGACCCCAAGTCCCAATCTCGTCGATTGAACCCTCCCATATATGTTGTGCGCCGGCCGGGCTGTTGAGAAAGACGACTCCGGAGCCTGCAAATATGTGGGAAGAAAAAAAAAAGAGAAAAGAATAAAGAATTAAAAAAAAAAGGAATAAGAAGAAAATGGGTTTTCAACATCCGTGACTTGCAAGCCAGGGGCTAGAAAATTAGTTTTTTGGTTTTTTTTTATGGTTCTCTTTTAAAACTTAAATCTAAAAGAAAGAAATAAGAACTATCACATGCAGAAAAGGAGAAAAAAATATATAGTTTTAGCTTATGTTTAGTAGAGGTTTATCTTTTTGTTTTAATTACTTGTCCTCCACGAACAGTTTGCGGGTTACTTGTGTGATAAGTTTCGTCTTCTTTTCTTGTGTGGCAAGTTTTGTTTCTTCTAAGGCTAGTTCTTTTTTTTTCCTTTTACTTGCGAGGCAAGTTTTGTGTCTGCTTGCGTTGCAAGTAAAACGTTTTGTTTTACTTGTGAGGCAAGTTCGATTTCTTTTCTCGCAGGTTTGCTCGAGGCTTATTTAATGTACTTTTTTCCGAGGAGTTAGAGTTGCGTTTGACATTGGACCGAGTTGTATTAGGCCAAGTCGCTTGGTGCTTTGAGGCTTCTGAAGATCCTTCATCTCGGTGGAGGGAACGTCAGTAGTCCGTTTCGCACGCCCAGGAGGGGTCGACTTGTTGCTTGCGACGCTATTCTCATAGTGCTTTACTCACCCCGATCTCAAACTCATCTAAGTTCTTATTTTTCGGAGTATTGTACCTTTCATAGCTATTCCTGCTTGTTTTTACTCTCTTAGCCTTTTTCGGCTGCCGTTTTATTACGGCCTCTCGGATTACCAAGTCTGTTTGGTATTCCGAATTCTTACCTTATCAAATAAAAAAATAAAAAAATTGTGTCATGTGGCAATTGTTGAAAAATATAGTAATTAATAATTTTTTAATTAGGTCACGATCACAACAATGTCAACAAACAGCATGCAAATTTTAGAAAAAAAATTTAAATTAATAAAAAATTCATTTGTTTTGACATCCAATTAGAAACTACCCCTCCCACCAATATACATTAACAAATAACAACAAATCACTTCTTCAGTTCTTCTCCCACTTAACCACAAAAAAAATAAACCACCACTAATACGTTAAAAACTACTATCTCTAATCATTTTAATCTCATTCTCATTATTCCCAAAACAAAATACGTAGTCAAGATATTTGGCTCATTCATTATTAGGTTTGATTGAACAAATTTAGATTTTACAAACGCCAATTGCACTGATTGAGGTTTGGTTCATGTATAAAATCGATTAGAGTGAATTGATTTCGATGATATTATCGTCTATTATATTGTTTAATTCATCCTTTGTCATTAATTGATTCAACTCCACTATTTTCTTTCTTCTTTTATCTATTTTTGAAAATTTTATTAGATGGTCAAAAAATGAGAAAATAATTTATTGAAGACATGACATAGTGTTTGCAATTATTTTTTTTCAAATTTTTTGAAACACTTTCACCTTACCACTTTCTTCGCCATCTCAAAAATCATTGCCCACTCTTCTCTCCTAAACAAATCAACACTTTGTAATTTTTATTGTCGAAGAAAATATGATTCGGACGTGAAAATTTCTCGGGGAATAAAGTTCTAAGAAGAAGTTAAAATAATGCTTATAAAATTATTTTGAATTAGACCTGTACAAGGTACAAGGATTACACTAATTAGTGTTTAACTTGTAAGTTGCAAGAGTGGTTAAGATTTAGTTTTAGGGTGGGTTTGAACATATGAGTGATTTAACTAGTGATGTTTTAAATTGAAGTTGTAGTTTGATAACTAAGGGTGCTCGGTTGGATCGTTAATTTAATGCATTAAGTTGTATTAAATTACGTTAAATGTATTAAGTTGAGCGATCAAAATATACCATAAGTAAGTAAATATGAGTTGTAGTTGAAATAAATTACAGTATTAAATTGTATTTGGATATAAACAACTACATTTTTTATATAGAAAAGCAAAGAAAATTAATTACTATAATTTATATTTTAATTAATTTAATCAAAATAATTTCAAACAACTATCTAAACTTCTTTTTTTCAGGTTTTCGTTTAAACTAGTTAATCAATTATAATTATTTGATTTTGGCTTGCCTATATTGTTATTTTTTTAACTAATAACTAATTAAACAAATAGTAAAAGTGACTATGCAAACACATTTTTAGAGTTTTTAGACTGATATTTTAACAAAATTAGTTAAAAAAGAAAGTGGTATTTGTTGTTTATTGTAATGAATTCTTTGACTGGCTAACTCTTTAATTTTTTTTTAGACATGACTTATTTGCCTAGCTCGTTAGCAAATATTTCTATTGGTTTATCTAGATTATGTAAGTTTGGGCATGTATTTGAACTTTATCCAATTTATATTCAATGAACATAAGGGTGTTGGATTGTCACATTATGCAAACGCAGCCTACGTAATGGGTTGAGCTTTGCACCTTCAAAAATGTCAAAGAAAATGATAAGATGAATAATATTTTTTTATGAAAGAAAACATAAAAAAAACGGATACTTTTTTCTAACAAATGAATATTTTTCTATGTTTTTTTCTTGACTTTCTTTGGTTATCCCACCTCACATTATTTTTCTTTAAAAATTCATAATAAGGTACAATTACATTGAGAACTCGATTAAAAAAATTAATACACACAAAGTAACATCAGAAACAAACAAGAAAAAAATCAAGCAATCAAAAATACAACAAAGCAAACAAGAAACCTAATTGAATTCAAAAAGGGAGTGTGGATAAAGTGTTAGAAAAATAGCGCGACTATAATGTAAGTTAAACCAGATATTTTATGACAAAATGTAAACTAAATTATCTCTATGATGTTCTCACCAGAATGGAAGATCTTAGGAGTCTCAATACGATCACAACCTCAATCATGGGGTTGTTTCACTTGTGGGTAGAAAGAGGTTTTTAAGTGAAAAGTGATTTTTAGTGTCTTGAAAAACGTAAAAAGCATAGAGAGTTGCACGGATTTCAAGAGTATCAAAAGTGAATTTTGGATAGAAAGGAATTTTATGGAAAAAGTGAAACAAGGCCCATAACAACTAGGTTAGTACCTCACAATCTCACTTGAACATATTCACGACACAACTTATAAGAATCCACGAATTTCTAGTCACGACCAAAGAGCCTCTTCAACATAATTGTTTTTCTAGTATTATTTTTTAGCAAAATCAATGTTCTTCCTATAAAACACAATTCATGATTTTTATATTGAATGAGCCAGTTTAAGGTATTTTAAAATGGGTTTGAATTAATTTTTTTGGTCCATTTTTTCTAAATTAGCTATATGGATGGGTGGGTATAAACCAAACTTTTTTATAAGAAATACACTTATTAGATTAGTTAGATAACCTGTTTGGATTTTTATATACCCAAATATCACAAACATTTTTTTAACTCCTATCTAATTGTCCAAACGATCCATTTTTCAATATAGATTCGACATTTCTGCCTATATTGAATTATTGCTCGTGGGACTATTGCATTTACAACGTGCAGCTAGAGTGCTAATGTTAGATGTCAAATGTCAATCCAATATATATTTGTTTAAAATAAAATAATCGTTGTGTTTAGTTGGGTCGTGTGGTTAGCGTGGGCCTGTAAATTAATTGAGTTATTTACGAGAAATTTGTGTTTCACTTATATATGGAAAGTGGTTTTTGGGTGAAAGTTATATTTTGTGTCTTGAAAAACGAAAAAAGTAGAGAGAGTTGCACGAATTTCAAGAGTGTTAAAAGTATTTTTTGGGTGAAAAGTAGTTTTGGGATGGAAGTGAAACAAGGCCTCATTAAATCTCGTTCTTATTGATTAAATTTGTAGGCTTTGTTTCACTTTCACCCAAAAAGTCTTTTCTACCCCAAAACTAATTTTAATACTCTTGAAATTCGTGCAACTCTCTCTACCTTTTTCGTTTTTCAAGACATTAAAAATCACTTTTCATCCAAAAAGCCCTTTTTACCCACAAGTGAAACGCACCCCTAAATGAGCCAAATGAGTTGAACATGCCATGGGTAAACTTAGTTTATTTATTCATAATAAGATCAATTATACGTTCACGATTAAGGTTTATTATATATACATATGTATTACATATATAGATCATACGTTTACGAATAAGTGTCTAGTATATAGATTGTCAAATGAGGTGAATTTTAACAAAAAAAAAAATCGGTTCTCATTTAAACTCAATTAGGATGGATTAATTTGAAGGTGTCTAATTGGTGTGATTCTTTCTTTTAGGGTCCGTTCTCATGTTGAATTCGCAATAATATTCTCGAAGATAGAAGAGTCGATACCAGTTATTGGAATGCTCTCTTTGTTAAAGTCATATGGTGGGCGTGGAAGTGGCGTTGTGTTAAAGTGTTTGAGAGGATTTGAAGATAGCGGATAAAACAAACTGATAAGTGTTCTCCCCAAAATCGTCCTTCGAATACATCTTTGCAAGGAATCTCTCGGAATAAACCGAAGAGTGGTTGAGTTAAACTAAATAGGGACTCGACGGTTAAGGAAGGTTCGTCTACCGCGGGAGGAGTGATTTTAAAAAGCAATGGACATTGGATCAATGGTTTTGTGCATAACATTGGTTCCTGCTCCGTTCCTATGGCTGAACTTTGGGGTGTGCTCGACGGACTTAAGTTGGCTTGGGAGATGGGCTTCAAACATTTTATCATTGATTCAGACTCCCAATTGGTTATTCGTCTTTTAAGCGCTGATGAAACCCGAAATAAACAGCTCGCTAAAGGACAAGAAACGGGATTATTATATTCGATTGTGCGAACACTTGCTTCTTTATTTATGATTTTCTTTACAACGAGGTTACAATATCACGGGGTTACAAACCAGCGAGGTTACAAACGCTTGGAAGTTTACACCCTAGATCTCCTACGATTATCCGAGATCTCGACCTAACAATGTCCGAGATCTCCTAATTGCTAGACAATTCCAAGTATAGCTTGTTTGACCTTTTAAGTGAGTAAGAGTCACCCTCTTTCTATCATGGTGTATCAATGCCATGACTTCATTAGTAGGAATTGGTCTATCCGATTCCGCCATGCGTATCATGAGGCGAACGTTATCGCGAATTGCCTTGCCTCTATTGCTTTTCTTTTTCTGTTAGGATTTCGTATACTGTTTGCTCTGCCGAATGAGGTTTCTTTATTGTTATCTGATGATGTTAGGGGTCGGACTATCCCCGTTTGCCGACTACATAGCCCTTTTTTCGTCTTAATAAAATTCCCCACTCGAGAGGACAGAGAGTACCGCCTCTTCTTAAACCAAAAGAATGGATGTATAAATCACACTTCATACATTAACATCACTGATTACTCAATTTGAAAATTTGTCCCCATTTTTAATTTAGTTAATAATTTATCCACACTTTATTTTACTTGTTGTGAATGATTAAGAATAATCTTGTATTGTTTCAAAAAAGGATTGATCTTTTATTTTATCGATTTTTTTAACTTAGACATAGGTTAAGAGTCTTAAAATAAAATCGTTTTGTTAAATTTTGTTAATTTAGGTTTAATTAATTTTTTAATAAGATTTATTAATTTCCAAAATATAAGGCATACATTTTGTAAGAAGTGAGTAAGGCTTGCAATTTTTATGTCTTTGTTCAATTGACTGATACTTTTATGTAAACGAAAATTTATCACCATTTGAACTTGACATATATGTGCTAATCTTCAACTGTTTTATATTGATGGAGGAGACAAACTATAATGGCCATTGGGCCACCCACTTAGGATGATCAAAAGACAAATTCAAACGTTAATCAATAACCATGTGCTTAGTGCAATAAGATCCGAGGTTGACTAGGAGCTTAGTCTTCTATACTCTCCATTATGACAAAATGTTGAGATCCGAGGTTTAATTAAAAAAAAGAAGACGTTGTTGGAGTAAATTTGCATTTTTTTAATGAACAAAATTTGCAAATTTTTAATATAAATTAGATGGTTTGGCCCGTCTGTTGGACGGTCTATAATCATTAATTTTATAATTGGACATAGATAATTGAGTATGTTATTTAAATTAGAATAGAAATGTAAATTATATGTATTAACCCGTCCAATAAAATAATGAGTAAAATAATGAGCAATATTGCTCCACGCAATACATTGCATAAGAGTTTTTATAGTTGTAAAAATAAAAAATATAATCAATTAACTAAAAAATTGAATATTTATTTGTCCATTGAAGGATAAATTTATATGTTGTATAGAAGATAGATAGATAGATATAGATTTTTATGTCCCTAGTGATTCTTATTGCAAGAAATGAATGAATGGGCTTTTCTTGTGATTGGGCCTGTTGTTCCATAATTACAAAGCCCAATACGGCCCAACGAAAAAGATGGGACGTATTTGTAATTTCGAATTTTAATGGGTGTTTTATTGAAAAGTGACGTATTTGTAAAAACGAAAAAGGAAAAAGGACGTGCAGTTTGTCCAAAATGCGCTGCCAAGTAAACCGTCCCCATTTCGGATCTCGTCTCTCGCTGTGCACCACCGTCACCGCCACCGACGCCACCGCCCATCGGCCATTTCCGACGCCCGCTGCAACCTCCAACCAATTTCTCTATAATCGGATTATCAATTAAGCTGGCTTTGGCGGAAATCGATCGAAAAACAAAAAGTAATACCAGTGATTTGTTCTGCTTTCTGGTGTATCTCTCGCACGCAAAGAATTGAGATAGATAGATAGAGATTGAGAGAAAAGATGATGCTCTTGCAGCCGCAATCCAAATATCTTCTTCAGCTGTTGTCGAATCGCGTTGATAAGTCAGTCCTCTTCTCCTCAATCTATATGCGTGAATAGTTCATTCAATAGATTGGATAGGATTACGACGACGTATTATCCGAATTATAGCTCGATTTATGATTTCCTTTCACATTTGATTTTTTTTATTGAGAATTCAGTGCCGAGATTAACGAGTACTTTTGATTGCTGTAAATTTATATAATTACCAAACTTCTTGCTGTAAGTTGAGCATTTGGTGAAATATCTGCGGTTCAGCAAAGTAATTTGAATGAGGCAAACAAATTGAATACTCTGGCACTGGTAGAGTGGTAGATGCATTATGAATTTGTTCTTCAACTTACTTACATTTTGTCTAGGAATTTGTAAACCTAGAAGGCTAGAATTCTCTCCATGTAAACCTAGAATTTATGAGCAATCTCATCCAATAAATTTATGCAAAGGAAAAAGAAGCTGCCTATGGTTGGGAAATAGCAATTTAATTAACAATCTGAAGAAATATATGGCGTGGAGTCTTATATAATTAATTTTCTAGATTGAGCAGTTATATGTATAATCTTTACGGAGTATCATTCTTGTAAGGTAATTGCTATTACACTCTATTGGGAGTGTGACCTTTGACTGTACAGAATTGTGTTATTCAAATCAGCCTGGCATTCCAGGAAAGCAAACAGTACATTGATTTCTATTTGTGATTGGAGTAAGCAACAAGTTTATCTACTTAAAGATTTATGATCTAGGTTATTCAGAAGTATTTTAAGCCTCTTCATGAGTCAATTTCCTTTATAAATATAAATTAGGATTATATGTGTTCGGTTGTGTCTCCTAACATGTAATTTATGTTGATTTATAGTCTTGGAAAAGGAGTGGAGCTAGACTACAACTGGATGGAGTTTGATGACATCCGCTATCATGTTCAGGTCACATAACTATCTCACTTCATTGATCTCAAATTTTTCCATGAGCTAATTAGAAATAAATAGATATACTCATCATTGCCTACATTCTCTGTCAACCAGATTCCTTCTCACATGTTTTTTTTCTCACAATTATAAGACTAGGCATTGCATTTGATTTTCACATACATTCTTTTCTTTCTTTTTTCTCCAGGCATCTATGAAGAACGCTCACATTGTTCTCTTGTCTGTAGCATTACCAGTACCTCCCCCTGAAGCAGTTTTTGTTGGTGGATTGCCTTTTGGAGCCATTGAAGCAATAAAGGCTGCATATGGTGTGGTTGCACATATTCTTGATCCACCGAGAGATGGTTTTAATCTTACCATGAAACTCAACCTCTCAAAACTTCCTCCAGATGAAGGTTGAATGAGTTTAATTTATAAGGTCATTGTGATATTAGAATTTCATGCTCTTACTACCTGTTATTGTTGTGACTTTGCCTTCTTCATATCAGTGTCAGATGATTGAGAAAATATATGATGGTGAATTTTCTTTCTTACGTTTTAATTCAGTATGTCCACTCGAGAATGATTGGTGGGCCTTTTACTTAAACTCCTGTGTAATTTCAAGATTTAGACTTTTATGCAGATCTTTCTTGTCTTCATTGACCTGTTATCTTTGCATGCTTTGCACAAACTTATATCATACATCCCTTTAGCCTGTATTTTATAATATGATCTATGTAAGAGTATGTGTTCTTGATACTGTTACCTTTGCTATGTTCAAGGCTTGAAGCCTAGAGTTTTGAGTCTAAGTGCTAAATTATTGGATCTGTTAGTCATAAATCCTTGAACTGCAAGCCAGCCAGATGCAAGATTGTGATTTCAGCATTTCTGGTGATTTGATGTCGATTCAGATTCAGTTTTACCATTGCACCTACTTTTAAACTGCGTCTCTTTCTTATAGTTAAAGAAATTCTGTAAAGCTGAGATTGGTTAGCAAGACTACATCACAGAATTGGATATCTGAGTTATCTTTTGGGAGATCTAATACACTATAATTCTGTTAGAGATATTCTCAGATGGAAGGGTAGCATTTCTTTGCCAGAGAGTGTTACAATTTTAAACAACATAGCATGATATGAACTTGAGCAATTGAGCCAAATAACCAGAAGTCTCTAGTCTTCTATTCAAAGTGGTTCAATTGGCTGTATAATCAATACATGAGCACTCCTTCATATGTTATATATACTCATGGTTCATTTTCTAGCAACCATTGTGATGGTTATCCCTTCTCATAATTGCAGAAAGCAGACATGCTCTGTTGGTAAAGATTGCATCTGTTAGGGAAGTTGTGCTTGGTGCTCCATTAAGAGTGATCCTAAAATTTCTTGGATCAAGGTCTGCTGCTCCAAATATGAATCAACTGGTAGCCCTTGTGCACAGGCCCAACGAGTCCTTCTTCCTCCTTCCTCAGGTGCAATATATGGTTTGAATTTTCAGGGAGATTTTGATCTATTTGGATATTCTTTTATCCTGTTCAAGTTTAAGTTTCATACATTGATGCTTTCCTTTGAACTTTTGTGATTATCATAAAACAAGTGTTGGAGTAGTTAATGCAGTACTACTTATCGTTATGTGAATTAGTACAGTAATTGTATAAATTTGACCAAGTTGCTATATTTTTCATGGCAGGTAGACAAGGTGACTGTAATTTTTCCCATGAGATTTAAGGATTCTGGAGATACGATTCTTGCAACTTCTTTCCTGCAGGTACAGTTTCTAGTTCTATAGTGCATATTTTGGAAAATCCAAACAGTTTCTGTTGGGAAAAAACAAGATAGACACATTTTAGTTGGTTGGCAATCCTTTGAATTCTTTTGAAATGATTTGATAATGTACTTTTAATTTCCATTTGAACTTGGACTGGCATGCTGATGTGTTCTTCTTACACATCACCAAGGCCTTGGTTGTTCTCTACTTCATCTAAAGGTTTCAACGTGATTCAGGAATTTGTGGAAGCAAGGCGTGGTCCTGGACTTAATAATTCTCCTTATTGTACATGGACATCTTCTCCACCTGAAGAACTGAATGGCGTCTCAAAAGAAGCTCTGTTAGCTAATGCAGGCTTTGTTTCCTTTGGTATGTCCTATGGAACCTTGCTTTGAATTTGTTTTTGAGCTATAGTGTGAGTGTCCTATGGTTTTCTGTGTCATGCAGTCATTCTTCCACGCCATGTTGAAGGAAACAAGCTAGACAGAACTGTCTGGAATTTATCAACATTCCATGCATACGTTAGGTATCATGTCAAGGTACTTTTCACTTCATTTGTACCTGTACTTGCAGCTATAATCTATTGCTCCAAAAGAGTTGACAAAAATGGTATAAGACTATGAGTTGCTCTGGGAAACCTTGGATCTTGGTAAAGCAATACACAGCTTTAAATGTTTAATTTGATGATCCAGATGTTCAACTTATGTATGTTTTCCTTCTTTTCCCGGGCCAGGTGGGGGGTTGTAGCTTGTAGGGGAGTGTCAAAACTCCAGGTCAACCATAGGCCATTCATATGGTTCTTCAAGTTCTTTAAATTAAAAATTAGCCTGCTGTAGGTTTAGGCTCTAGTGTGTGTGGGATACAATGTTCAAACATAGCCTTCCTCATTTTTATGTGCTTTTTCAGTGTCAAAAACTTATTCGCTTACTAAAAACAAAAGAATGTACACTTTGGGTGTGTTGCCTGCTTAAAATAAAATAACCTTAATCCTTTATATATTTGTGGGGAAAGAATGAAAAGAACAAAATCTCATTGCCCACTTGGGAGGCCAATACCATCCAGGGTGTCTTTTAAAGTTGTTGCCCACCTAGAATGTCTTTCTCAATTCCTGACCGTCAGTGAAACGCATTAGTGTCGCCACATGGTTTTTTGAAGCATATGATATCCGCTACACTGATGCTCTGGATATCAGTTTACTTCATGTGCTGTTTACATACAGGGTTACGACACATCTTTGTCGTATTATATCCTTGCTGTTGATTTAAGCCTGAGAAATCTTTTTTCTGCATCTTGGAACAGTGTTCAGAAGGGTTCACGCACACTCGCATGAGACGACGTGTTGAGTCATTCATTGAGGTATATCCCCTTCAAAACCTCTCTCTATAACTTCTCAAAGATGAACAATTATCTGCTACCTGTATAAAAACACTACTGAGCTTCTGTTTCACTCCTTAATCATCATTTTACTGTGAAAGATTCAACATGTTTATTCTTGGTTGCTGTTAATTTATAGTTTGTGTGTTGGTTGGATTTTTTTAAGGTTTTGATCTTGTTTTTCTGTACTAGGCTTTGTCTCATGCCAAACCAGATGCCGAGAACTCAAAGAAACTTAGTGCAGAAACTTCTTTTAAACGGCTGGTCAGAACGCAGACTTTTTATTTTGTTATCAATCGACTTGTGCAAATTTGATGCTAAATCAAGTCATTGTGTGCATGTCTTATTGTCTTGTGCAGAGCCTAAACAATTCTCGGAGCAAATTTAAATAACCACCAAGTGGATTGAGCCTTGAAGTGGTGACAGGATTTGGTTTTGGATCCATCTATATCTTTATGATATAACAATATAGTAAAGTTAGTTTTCTTTCTTACCATTAATTGTACATTTATTTACTTATAATGAAATTTTAATTAGCTTCATTTCATTCAAGTCATATGGTTGTACTTTTTTTTAGCATTTTTAATGTATATTTATTTGATCATATGGTGCGCTTATAGGAATCATCATCAGTACACATAAGATTGTCACTGTCGGTTGTCCTTAAAGTTTCTTTGCAACACTAATTCGAATGTAGAATATTTATTGAAAAACCGTATCTATCATCGGAAAGATGAGCCAATACCAATCATACACGAGATCAATCTGAGATTGTAAACAAAATTTAGAATCTCAAATTTCATCTCAGGCCATAGTCAAGATTGAGCTTGACATATAAACGTATACAACTTCGAGCATGTTTGGATCGCAAGAGATAATTCATTATCCTGCATTATAGTGTAAGATAATTCATTATTTGGTGCAATCTAAACAAGCAAAAGCTGATGCATTGTCCATATCTTAGTCTGCTATCGAAAGCTCAAAGCATATAACCACATACAACTACAAGTGAATCATGCTAAGACCAGGATTTGGTTCTTTAACGTATCAAGACATGTATCTAACATAATTTTAACTCAATACAAAGTAAGAAAAAAATGGTTGTTCAACATATCAAGACATGTATCTAACATAATGTAACTCAATACAAAGAAAGAAAAAAATGCAGGTCGGACCTTGCAACTGATAATCTCATATTGATACGCTATCATTGTCAGTAAATGTATTTGACAATGTCATCAACCAATACAAAACTTGTTGAAGATGGAGGATAAAACCTCTTTATATTTATCCTCCTCTTCAAATATATCTCCGTGGTGGTTTAGAAGCTCCTTAGGGTGCACCACGTCAGGGGTTTGAGCTTTGCCAGTTGCAGATGTGAGAGTTTCACATGTACTGGCAAGACAACTCCCCCTGTGTGCATCGCCTCTGAGTCGGAGGTTCGCCGCCATTCCCACTCGCGATTTACCTCCTCCTCTGGGTCCAGGGCAGGGTCCGAGGAGGCGTAGGAATAGTCGGATCGTAATATTCGGAAATCTGTGTTTCAAAAAAAAAATATCTTCCATGCTCTCTGGTTGTCTCTTTGCCTTCTCTACCCTTCAATGTTAGAACCCATCCTGATGGTGGTGACGGTCCAACTTAGCCCCCAACAGACCCTCCCACTCCCCCTCGTACATGGAAAGATTTGATTGTGAATGAATGGATATCAATGCCCTAAGCTTGCAATAAAGTTTCTCGATGGTAAAGTCAATATTGCTTTTCTTGGTGGCGAGACCAATGGCCATGTGGTTACTATTGCTCCGGAAGGTCATCCTTTATCATGAAGGTCTTGAGTAGCTTTGTTCCTTTCCACATCATGGAAAAGATGTTCTGGGACCTTTGAAAACCCACCGGGAAAATGTTGATCACTGACCTTCGGAATGGTTACTATGTGGTTAGATTTGAGACGGAAAGGGACTATATGATGGCTCTTACGGGTGAGCCTTGGACGATCTTTGGGAATTACCTCATCATCAAGGCTTGGTTGCCTTCTTTTAACCCGGAAATGGACGTGATTACTACGTCTCCAATCAGAGGATTGCTAAGTTACCGCTTGTCTACTATGAAGAGGAATTGCTCCTGAGGGTGGCAGATGACATTGGGTGCCCAATCAAAGTTGACACCCACCCACCCTTTTCTCTAATAGGCGTCTTTTTTCCAAGCTATGAGTAGAAGTTGATCTCTTAAAGCCGCTCAAAGGGACTGCTACGATCAATGGAGAGAGGTTTTTCCTTGAAAATGAGGGACTCCAACTTATTTTTTCAAGTGCGGCCAATACTGACACGTTTTAAGAGTGGATTGATGATACTGGGCTTCTCTTGTGTGAGTTTCACCTAGTCAATCGGAAAATCTTTGAGGACGTTTAAGGCTAGGCGTCTTGATCGTGTGCTTGTTAATACAGTTGATCGCCTTGATTGGCCAGATGTCGTTCTCCGCCATATCTTGAGCCTACTAAAACCGCCTAAAAGTATAGGCATCCTTTTCGCTTTGAGGTGGACCCTAGCCGCTGTCAAGGCCTTCTGAGACGTGCTCGTTAAGTGGAACAAGGAGGTTGCCGACTCTCTCTCACTAGGATCGGTTTTTCTTTTTTGCTTGGTTTACATTTGTTGAAAGAGCTGCATGTGGACTCTCTTTCCCTGTTATGGGACGATGTTGAGGGTAAGACTTTCCCTCGTCTTGTTTGTTGTTAACCTATTTTACTTTGGATAAAATCACAAATGGACGTTGCCCTTTCTTGAACAAAAAATATAAAAAAAAATAATCAATTAATGAATTCATAATTAATTTTATACATAATTGAACAGGGGCTATACTGTAGTATAATTACATTTAAATCGAAATAAAAATTAATTAATAAATAAATTAATAATTAATTATACACATAATTAGACAAGACCCACGTAATTTGGTTGATCAGTAGATAAAAAAGGATTTGTGTTGGAATATCTCTTTCTTACATGAGAAGTTAGGAGATAAAATAGACTAGTATATAAACTTATGAGTTACTCCTTTTATTTGTCAATTGGTGTTAGGATGAAACCCTATTAGACTTGTGTGCTAGAACTACGTGTGTACGACCCCATATTATGGCCCACAAACTTTCACATGAACCCTTGTAATGACAAGCAGATCAATATACGTTTAGGTGAGTCCTATTCCATTACGTGAGCAATGAGGATGATGAAAAAAGAGTATACTCTATGATCGTCACTATTAGAAGACAATTGAATTTTAATCTTATAGACGTGCAAAACCTATGTCTAACCAAACTACTTGCCTATCCTCTAAAATTTGTCACCTATCCAAGTGGCGGCATTGGATTCCTGTATCCACTTTCACCGCTCCGGATAAACATTACCATAATTAACCTTCTTCAAGTTAATTGAAGGGAAGCAATGAAACTCATCGCTAGAGGTCTCATCCAAAAATTGTTCTTTATACCTGAGCAAGGAAGCATTTACACTTGGAAAATCACCCTTATTATATAGTCCTCCAAGGAGGGCAATTCAAATATCTCCTTCTAATCAACCCTGATCAAAGACAATTGGCCTGCAAAACTTATGCATAATCAAACAACTTGCCTATCCTCAAAAATTCGTCACCTATCCGGGTGGCGATATTGGATTAAAGTAACCATTACCATAACCATAACCATAACCTTTCACTACTCCGGATGACCATTACCATAACCTTCTTTAGGTGAATTGAAAGGAAGAAATAAAACAAATCATTAGAGGTCTCATCCAAAAATTGATCTTCATACATAAGTAAGGAAGAGTCTACACTTGGAAAATCACCCCTATTATATCCCCTTTCACCACTCCATAATTACCATAACCTACTTTAAATGAATCGAAAGGATGCAAAGAAACCTCTTGTTCGAGGCCTTATACAAAAATTGTTTTTCATACATAAGCAAAAAAAATCTAGACTTAGAAAATCACCCCCATTATATAGTCCTTCAAAGAGGGCAACCCTAAATTTCTCCTTCCAATCGAATATATTATACCAGATAATCCAAATGAATGGATGAATTTTAGGGATTTGGGTGTAGTCTTGTCCAACTTGATGAGTAATACAACAACCTCTTCTTAGTGGTTCCTGCTGCCTCTTCTTCGGGGGTTCCTGCTGCATTGGAGGTTTCGGCCTTAGTTCTGCATAGGGTTGTTCAAAATGTCGATGACCTGTAACCTGATCCGACCCGACCCGTAATTTATGGGCCGGATCACGGGTTAAGATTTTTAGATTACGGGTTACGGGTCAGGTTACGGGTTGACCCGTAAAACCCATAACCCGCAGTAATATATAAATATATTTTTATTATTTTTAAACCAATAATAGTCTAATACTCTAATACACGCGTGTTGAGACTTGAGACTCAATCAAATATTCAGATTCACATTTCCCTTCAACCCTAGCAAGCAGCGCCGCAAGCCCGCACGGACCATTCTCTCTCGTCTCAACTCTCAACCATCGCAGCGCCGATTCGTCCTCTCTCGCTTCCGGTTCATCCTCACCTCGCTACCGTTGTCTCTCAGTCTCCACCACTGTTCGTCTCTCACTCTCACAGTCTCGTCCCTCCCTCTCGCCTTTATACATGAGCAATGGTGGTGGAGACTATGAGACCTATGCCTAACGGTGGTGGAGACTGAGAGACAACGGTAGCGAGGAAGAATTTACACTTGAAAATCACCCCCTATTATATAGTCGTCCAAGGAGGACAATTCAAATATCTTCTAACCAAACCTGTTAAAAGCCAATTGACCTGCAAAACCTATGCCTAACCAAACAACTTGCATATCCTCAAGAAATTTGTCATCTATCCGGGTGGCGGCATTGGACTAATGTATCCCCTTTTACCACTCCAGATGGCTATTACTATAACTTTCTTTAAGTGAATCGAAATAAATAAATAAAAATATGGTTAGAGGCCTCATCCAAAAATTGCTCTTCATACATAAGTATGGAAAAGTCTACACTAGGAAAATCACCCTTATTATATCCCTTTCACCACTCCGGATGATCAATACCATAACCTGCATTAAGTGAATCGAAAGGAGGCAAGTAAACCCATCGTTAGAGGCTTCATCTAAAATTTGCTCTTTATACATAAGTAAAGAAGAATCTAGACTTGGATAATCACCCCTATTATATAGTCTTTCAAGGAGAGCAACCCCAAATTTCTCCTTCCAACCGAAGATATTATACCCGATAATTCAAATGAATGGATGAATTTCAGGGATTTGGTTGTATTCTTGTCCAACTTGATGGGAAATAAACATCCAATGAACGGAAAAAAATTCTTAGAAGTGTGTCTGCCTAATGCCAACAACATATCCAGGCAAAAACACTTTTTAAATTGTCCATTGCTCTCAACCAATAAAGAAATGTTGAATTTTTTCGAAGCAGCTTATGAAACCCAATACAACTATGAGAACTTTCAAATCGAGTTTACATATTAGAAATACAAAAGTGAGAGGATGGCCTCGACTGGTTATATTGGATGGCGAAGTTCTTGAGGCAATTGCATTTTTCAAGGTTGGTTATTGAAATAATGATTATTATGGAAACACAAATATTTCTCTATTGCATTTCATTCGTAATTTCAAAGTCCATGTAAAATAGAGATATTTCCAATTACTTGACTTGTAGAGCTATCGAGATCAAATTGACGGTGGGAATTTAGGCTTGTTTGAACTCGTGCATGTACTAGAATGTCCAATTGATGATGATGTATTGACTGGTCTTCAAATTGAAGACTACAAGATTTTTCAACGCTAACTCTTTATTATTAACTCCGATATGTCCGCACTGGACTTTCACATGGTATTAGAACTCATGGTCTGGTCTTGAGCCCATTTCCTGGCTTGTTTCAGATTGAGTTTATCGGTTGATATTATTCTCTTGTTGTTTAGGTTGACTTGGCTATAAAAAGACAAAGACGTTAGAGTCGTTTGTTCAAATGTCAATTGAGTCAAGTCAGTTGCACTTGTTGAGACATGTTGGAATACCCCTTCCAAGTGGGCTCCTTTCTCTTCACCACCTTGTAGTGTCATTTCTATCCCAACAACCGTCGCCCTACAAATTGGGCAGATGGCAAGGTTGTGATTTCTACCTTTGAAGACATGTGGTATGGAGGGTGTGGGAGCATGACAAGGTTGTGATCTCTCCCCCCTCCCTCTTGAAGCTAATCAAGACAAATTACACATATGCCATTGACGTTCCTTTTCTTCCACCATACTTTCAACATCCAGAAAAATAATACAACAAGCAATATAAATGAAAAAACAACCCAACCCGATGACAATATAAGATGTCCATGATTTGACATTTTCTCTCTAATTTAACGAATAAGTTCTTAATTAGAAGCAATAATGTGAGCATTGTTGAGTGGGTTGGATAGATTATAAAAGCTAAAAAGATGGACACTTTTTCTCAATCTATACACAAGATTTCTCACTCCCAAAATGGGATATTGGCTGAAAATAGGTTGGGCGGAGAAGAAGCAGTCGTCAGGAGTTGTTGAACTGAGAAAGAGATAAAATAGAATACTATATAAGCCTATATATATTTTTTTTTGATAAGGTAAGAATTCGGATACCAAACAGACTTGGTAATCCGAGAGACCGTTAGAAAACGGCAGCCGTGAACGGCTAAGAAAGTCAACGTATGCAGGAAAAACTATAAAAAAGTACAAGATTCCGCAAAATAAGAACTAAGAAGAGTTTGGGATCGGGGTGAGTAAAGCACTATAAAAATAGCGCCACAGGCATGTCGACCCCATTTGGGCGTGCGAAATGGACATCTGACGTTCCCTCCACCGAGATGGAGGATCTTCAGAAGCCCCAGAGCGCCATGCGACTTTGCCCAACACAACTCGGTCCAATGCCAAACTCAGCTCCAATTCCTCGGAAAGAGTTCTTCAATTAAGCCTCAAGCAAACCTGCAATAAAAGAAAACAAACATGCCTTGCCTAGCAAGGACTTAATTTATTTAAATAAAAATATAACATAAAAATGACTTGCGGCCCAAGCGCAAAACAATTCGACTTGCAGCCCAAGCGCAAAAAAATTCGACTTGCAGCCCAAGCACCATGCGACTTTTTCCTCTTTTTTCCTTTTCTTTATTTTATCTGCTTGAGGCCCAAGTGTAATTTTTTTTATAATATCAAGTCAACGACGCCAAAGACGGAGGCTTGGGCGACGGCAGGCCGGGCAATCAATCCGGCGACAATGGAGGGTGGGCGAAACAGGGCGGGAGGATGAGGGCGGGTGATCAATCCGACGGGAAAACTAACCGCGACCTCTGAGAGTCGGAAGATCAAAGGGATTGGAGTTTTGTGAGATCTATTCTTCTATGGCTTCAAATTACAAATTGAAGGACAACTCCCTTGATTCGGAGCAAACGAGATCATTTCAAATGGACATCTCTCTTCTTGAGCCATGAATTGGTAAGAGCAAGGCTTTCTCAGCCACACATTAATAGCTGTCTGAGCCTATCAATTGGAAAAAATGACTTCTTAACCTAAAATTGAGATTTTCATTGCACCACCATCATCTCTGGTCTCCTCGACCTAGATGGTGGTTTACTGGTTCTTTAGAGAGTTTTAGGGGTTCTTTTTTCACAACATGAGCTTTCACTCAATAAACCCAAGATTCCCGAGCACCACATCGATTAGACTAGAGAGGGAAGAGCGGCAACGTCGGAGCATGACGCACCCTCCAACCCTCCAAAGACACTCGCCATATATATGAATCAAAAATGGTTTAATTTGTACCAAACCAAAGTGTAAATCAATTTGATGGCTAATAAATAGGAGAAAATCATCTGTACGGTGGGTAATTTGGAGGTTTCATGGGGAGATTGTAGAAGAAGAGGAGTTTGGGGCAAAGTTCATGGCGGCGGCATTTTGTTAAAGGGAGTTTTTAGGGGGCGAGGGTTTCTCTCAAAAACAATAGACAGTTGATAGTTATCTATATAAGCCTATATGTTACTCTTATTACCAATTATGGCCCATAGACTTTTACAATATGAGACTTGAAAACAACCTTCACTATGTAAACTTTCATTGGTGTTTATATTCTTAATCTTTTAATAATATTAACTTTAAAAATTGTGGACCCCTAATAAACTATGGGCCTTGAACTTGTGTCTACCCTTTCCGCTTGTGTCCACACTTTTATATGATCTCTTAAGTGGAAACTAACCTATCTCAGTTTGAAACTTGACAATTATAAGGGTTTATCGAAAATACTCCGATACCAAGATAATTCAGTAGTAACAAAGTGGGGACTACTCGAGCGCACGTATGTGTAACAGACCTAACACATAAGCTCATAAGTTTCCATGCTAAAACCAGTTCGCAATAGGAGAAATAATTCAAGAGAGTATATAATAGACTTTAATGAATTAAATTCTTGATGTGGAAAGTCCTTTTTTTATTTTATCAACGTCACACACTTTTTACAATATAAAAGTACACAACTAACGTAACACCAACCATATAATAACAAATCGCTTGATCTCCCCTACCTCGCACAATGTTTTATTTCCATGTTGTATTGTGATAAGCATACACATTTTTTACAAAATGAATAAAACACAAAGGAAATGTACACACTTGAATTTTTTCATTTTTTTTTTTGTAATTCCATGTGTTTTTGCACTACAACTAGGGTTTTAGTAGCACCTCTTTTTTCTCTTCTACCTTTGGTGTTTCCTTCCCATTCTTAGCCGGAGCATTGTCCTTCACAGGTTCCTTGGTCACAATGGCGGCAGCAGTAGTGGCAGGGGTTATTGGTCGCTCCGTGGTGGCCGTTTTTCCTTTCTCAGGCTCCATGACAACTACCTTTTCAACAATAATGTCCTTGGTCTTAGTGGAAGCGGCGGTAGGTGGATATGTGGTGGAGACTTTGCCTTTCTCAAGCTCCTTGACAACCGCCTTTTCAGCAATAATCTCCTTGGTCTTCGTGGAGGCGGCTGTAGGTGGCTCTATGGTTGCGACTTTGCCTTTTTCAACAATAATCTCCCTAGTCGCGGTGGTGGTGGTGGTGGTTGGTGGCTCTGTGATGATTTCTTTGGCTGAAATGGCTTGTTGTGATGGTGATGGAGTTTCCACTTCCTTTGTAGCTATCACTTTAGGCTTCAACTCTCCTTTCTTCTCTTCAAACTCCTTGTTTATTGCATCCTTTCGAATGCAAAAGACATCCAAACTCGCATCATTATACTCATCTTTTGAAATGAAAAAAAAATATATTCATCACTCTACTAAAAGATTATTATTATATGATATATTACATGTACATAAATAGATATCTAATCCACATAGACGCTGCGACAAAGTTATAGAAAAAGAAAATTCTACATATATATATATATAAATTTTGGATCAGATTTTTTTGAGTTGGCCTATTTAATAAATTATATTCCGTTGTTAGAACTTAGGGCTCGTTTGGTACAAAAGTAAGAAAAATGAAACAAATTTATATTGAAAAGTATTATTGATTTTATTTTTTTTCGGTCTAGAGGAGGGAGGATGGAGAAGGGAAATGGTTAGACGAGAATGGACATATTAAAATTAGGAAAATAAATAGAAGACTGCATAGGAGCTTGCGATATATTTTGTATTAAAAATGAGGTAACCCAAGACAAGGCGAAATTTTTTGTCGATATATCATAATATAAATATAGAGTAGATTCGTTTCTTTTTTGTTTACGTTTTTATAGTTGAAAATCAAACGGGCTCTTAAAGTACATGAAGCTATATCTCTTATCGATTTTTCTGACCTTTATGTTGTTAGGATGTAGAATTTTAGAAACTAAAATTATAAAATAAATAAAAAAAATCCTTTATATAAAATTTTGAATAACTCTAAACAAACTAACATGAGATCATAATATAAATTTTTTGACTTCAAACTTTCAAAGTTCTTAAACTATGCAGGCATCTAGTCAAACTAACATGAAATCTCTGTTTCAACTTTTATAGAGGCTGTGTCTTTGAAAAACCATAAAAAATCAATCTCTTATAAATCTCATATTTATGTACGTGTTATATAATGTATAATTTTTCTAATCTAAGTGCAACTTGTTATCTTTAAGAGAAGTATAAACTCTATAAAAAATCTAATAATGCCTAAAATAAATAAACTCCAACATAAACAACAAAGATCAATATCAATATCATCGCGTTCAAGAGGGATCTGAAGGGTTAAGATGGACACACATTAATTAATTAGATGAAAACACAAACAGCAAAGTTGAAAACATTAATTAGATCATGAGAAATCAAAGATCACCTTGGATTCATCAGCCTTTTTGTTGCCATCTTTCCACAAAAACTTGTGGATTGCAGGAAGAACCTTTTCAGTCCACACACCCATCTATTCCCTTAATCCAAAATAATTAATCTTAATTTGATAGTGAAGAAGAATCAACCAAAGAAGAAGATGATCTTTCCAAGCACAAAATTATATATATAATCCTTCTTATGCTGATCCTTTGATAAATTTGGATAGAGGGTGGAGGGCACAAGGATTTAACCTTTTGATACATCTTGATTTATATAGAGAGGGTTCTGAAATTTGGTTTAACTTTTGAATGACTAATCTACCCCTTGTTTTACGCTCAAACTACGGAAATACCAGCTTATTTCATTACACATAGTTGAAGTGCTTAATTGGCCAATCTGGCAGCTGCTCTTTGATGGTGAAAGTTAAGGGTTCTTTTATATTTTCAAGTAGGGTGTCCAACAGTTAAACTCGACCCGAAATCCAAAAAACCGGGTTATGGGTTGACCCAACGACCTATAAAATAAATAAACATTATATATTGATATGTGATCGAGTTTACGAGTTATGGATTTTATTGATCGAGTCACAAGTTGACCCGTTAACTTCAAATTAATTAAGAAGATCTATAATGTCTGAAAGTTTCTACCAACTAACTCCTAATTAATCAATTTTATGGGAGGTATTATATGTAATATGTGTGGTATTTAAAAAAATATTACGGGCTTAATGAATCGACCTATAACTTAACAGGTCAACTCGGCCATAATCTAAGTCAAAAGATCCAATCCGTGACCCGACTCATAAATTATGGATTAGATGTTCAATCTGTAAATTTACGAACGGGTGGGGTCGAATTGAATTACGAATCAAATGCCTCGTTAAATACCCCTATTTTCTAGTATTTACTATTTTACTTGCATACGGAATTAATTTCGTCAACTATAGTCGCTTTCTTAGATTTAATTTCCGTGGGTCATTTCAAAGGCCCAATTATTAATTAATTGATCCAGTCTACTAAAAGGTTTTTGTTAACTTATATCAATACTTGCATGTCTTGATTGATACCCAAATTTGGAGTTTATTTGTGGATCGAAAGGATAGGATAGCGATTGCAGATCAGAAATGTTAGTCGTTTGTGATATCACAAAACAATGACGTGAATTGAAAATGCTTGTTTTGATTTGTTAATTTGTGTTTAATTTGTATCTTTAAGAGTTTAATTAAATAGAATTATTTGAGAATATGATGCCATTTCGTAATCAAACGGCCGGGTATAATTCTAGTGGCAAGTACGTGGACATGATGAGCTTGTTCTTTGTGTTTCAGACTATACGTGGATACAAGGAAAATTCTTTTTGTAAGCACAAAATCATTGCTTGTAAACTAGAAACTCTTGTAAACTAATCCATTTACATCAACACTAAACAAAGTGCTATAATGCTATATACGGGTATGGGTGTAACACTTGAATCACATATGAGTTTTTGTTAATTACAAATTGAGATGGATTTAGTCTCTATATCAATTTTGGTGTATTCTAACTAAATTCAGTTATTATTGTTACATAGCTGAATTTCAGTTTTTTTTTTGGGTCTATTGGGCGTACCCTTTTCCCTTAGGCACGGTGACCCCCATCTTGACCCCCCAGATTTCGCTGTAACGGAGCCTCACTGGATTAATGACGATGATGAAAAAATAGACAAGCTTTTAGTCAAAATGTTATAAATTGCCTAATAGGTAGTCGTGTGTCCAGTTCCGGAACTGGTTGTTTCACGGTTTCGGAACCATGGATTCGGGGTCGAAACCGACTTACCCCGGTTCTTCGGTTCGGTTCCGATTTTTACCGGTTCCGATCCCTTACTAGTCAATAGAAATCCAAAACCGCAGTCGCGATTTAGTCGTTTGGCTGATTCTAACCGTTGGAAACTGGCGGTATCTAACGGTTGGGAACTAGCAGTTCGGACCGGTTGAACCGCCAGTTCTCCGGTTCCGAGGACGTGGAACCGGGACTGGCCGACTATCGATTCCGAAACCGTCGTTTTTTTTCCAATTTGGTTTCGGAACCGACGGTTTTTTCCAGTTCGGTTCCACTAGAACCGACCCCGCTACTACTAATAGCCTTATAGCTAAAATTCTTGGATTAATCTAGTAAAAAAATTCATATCCTCTAAAGAATTACTCAATGCTTAATTATTCATATTTGAATCTGATCATTAATAGTTTTATAAAATGATAATCTAAAATATTCAATGGTGTACTTCCACGATTTTCTTTCAAGACTTCTTCCTTCCTTATTGTATAATAAAAAAAATCATATCTAATTTGATTTCTTAAAAAAATACTATAACACGATTGTTAATCTATGTGCCTCTTGCAAACAAACAAAAATAGTGATGGGTTTACCGTTGGCGCGCAATCCAATGGATGTCTTTTTTGCCCATTTCTGGATCATTCGTCGAATCAATCTCTTCAAAGTAGGTGAGACATCATTCAATCCTTCGCAATTTAATATTTAGAAATTCAATTGCTTCATATATTGTTGATTGATTGATTTGATCTTTGTTTTTCTCTCGGCGATTGCTAATCGTCGTCACTTCGTAAAATTCCTTGTTGAATTTCCATATTTGGAAGCCATTCAAAGAAAGGAAAGATAATGTAGGTTTCCGATTCCGACATGGGCGCACGATTTCGATTATTGCGATATGAACTTTCCTGCATTTAGTGGTTGCATCCCATGGCGGCGGCATCGTCTTGCAACTTCAAACCTAATTTTCAAAGAGTCGTGTCGAAGTGGAATCCGCGGATATGTCAAAGTGATGTCGTTTTGAAGTTTCATTCCCCCTCAACTAATCTTCAAAGGTCAAAATTGAAGAATTGTGCAGGTTCGCATCAGAATTTTGGTACGGAGTTTTTCATTCTCGATCTCTCTTTTTCTCCATTCATATACCTATTTTGATCAATTGATTTCGTTTGGTGCATTGTAGGGAGTGGTGTATTCTGCCTGAAATCTGCAGATCTAGATATGGCCGCTGGTAATCCTGATACGAGCGAAGCTAATCCTATCGTTTCAATGAACATAGCTTTTGTATTTACTTATATGATCATGATGCAGGTAAAGTAATCGTGCTTATGGGTGTTAGCGGTGCTGGAAAAACGTAAGTATTTTCTGATGCATCCATCAATGGTTTTCAAATTTGCCAGTTGCCTTTTACGTTCAGGAAACCATCCAATTTGGATCTGAACTACTTGCTAGCAATTTGGATGAGTGCTTTAGTAAATAGATGGTTTCATTGAAGAGATGAATTCTGTAGTTCATTTTGGGGATTTTTTTTAATTCTGTGATTGATGAGGAGCATTTTGCCTTAAAGTTGTTTCAATGTGAATGTGTAGTGATTATCTGTCCTAATCATGACAGATTGTTCAATAAGCATTTTGATTTCTTATCCTGGCTTAGATCACAATTGGATTACAAGAAACAAAACAACTCCTGTCTGCGCTTTAGCTTTTAAGTGCTGCTGGGTATTTTCTGCTTTGAATCATGAACATTGCATACGAGGAATCCCGTAATCTTACTCTGCTTATTTTGTTATGGAAATGAGCTTTGAATTCATGCTTCAATGTTGTAACCAAGACGATCATCTTATGAGCCTATGATAAATTGAAACTTTATTGCAGCTAAATAGCCAATATGATTTTTTTTTTCAATAGCATTCACACATGAAATTTGGATTTCTTTTGTGATCATTGCTAGCTTTGTACACATCAAAATTGTCAAAATTTTGCTGTTAAACTGTTCTCAGTGCTCATATGTTCAATGCTTTGCCTGTATTCCTCACCAGGACAATAGGTAAGCTTTTGGCCGGAGCAATGAACTGTCCTTTTCTCGACGCTGATGATTTCCACTCGGAATCTAATAAAGGTAGTTTGTAACTTTGTATGTACACACTTCTGCAATTTCAGTTGCCACACTTTTGTTCAATTTATGTTAAATGTAGAGACCTCTTAGATCAATCAT
The DNA here is from genome assembly GCA_964016875.1 of Fallopia convolvulus. Lineage (NCBI taxonomy): Eukaryota > Viridiplantae > Streptophyta > Magnoliopsida > Caryophyllales > Polygonaceae > Fallopia > Fallopia convolvulus. The sequence goes on from OZ024726.1 coordinate 58,276,967, forward strand.
TTTGATTTTGTCATGATTCATCAACACCATGAATAGAGAAGATGAAGAAAGGAATTCCACTCACTGACAAGGACCGAACACCTTGGCTCGTCTCTCTACGCGATGCACTATCAAACTATATAGCCAGCGGAAAAGCTGTCATATGCGCCTGTTCAGCTCTACGAAAACAGTACAGAGAAATCCTGAGATCAGCTGATCCAAATTACAGACCAGGAGAAAACCAAACTTGTAAGGCAGTGAGATTTGTTTTGCTTGAAGTCTCTGAAGAGGTTTTAGCTGACCGAGTGAAAAGGCGAAAACAAGAAGAGGCTCATTTCATGCCCGTCACGCTTTTGAAGTCGCAGCTGGATCTGCTTGAGCTCGATGAATCTGAAGGGGTGGTTCGTATTGATGGAACCCAGAGTGGTCCGTGCATAGTTAAAGCCATACAGGACCAGGTTTCGTGACGGAAATTATTGTTACATTAGGCTATTGAGTAATTTTTTTGTATTGTGTTGGGTTTCGATTCTTCGATCTGGGGGTTAATAAGATATAATGATAGCTCTGGCACCAAATTGTTATTTTCTGTGGAATAAAGCTTACCCCTACACCATATTGTTAACTGAATTGCGGTTCATTCATCCATCCCTCCTTGGTCTTTTATAATGACGTAAATTCAGAGTTTTTTACTGGATTTTAGTCTATGTAATAGTTCTTAGATTTTAATTTAAGACTTCATCAATGTTTTCTTCAACTCACCATTATTAGTCTTCATAAAACAGGTAGTTCTTTGCAAGTTTTTTTTAAAAGGGTGATTTTATGTAAATAAGTTAAAAATATTGGGTGGTTTTATGTAAATAAAAGTTCTTTAACTGACCGTCTAGGCACTAGACCCCCTCTCCGCCTAGCGTTTTTTAAAACATTGCCTAACATGTTCTTGACACTGAAGGATTCGCTTACTTGTGGCGACTCAGCACGGAAATGAATTTCTCCCAATTAGCAAAATATACAACCAAACGCCCAAGTTGAATAATAATGCCTTCTCCTTATCCATTCAAGCCAACAAAAACTAAATTGCAAGCAAGAATGGTAAATTTTAAGTTCACAAATTCAAAGAGTTTGAAATCACAAGCGAAGGAAAAAGGAATCAAAGGAGACCCTTCACTAACAGCCACAGTTCAGTCAATAAATTTCCATCTCTTCTAGTCTTCTACCATTTTTGATGATATGAACACAACAAAAAACACTGAATTCAGGAAACCCTTACAAATTGTAAGCACAAGCCCCCCCAATCAATTCGTTTCCTGGATCAAAACCTAAGTTTACTCGTATAGTACACTACTAAGCCAACAAACCAATGATGAATATGCAATTACATACACCAAGATCAAAGCTTGGTTTGCGCAAGGCCGGCTGCCTTTCACGATTCATACCAAAAAAGAAACTAAGAAACCAAATCAGTCTTCTTCTGGGTGAAGGGATCATAGGGCACACAAATCAATCCATTGAAAGTTGTGCGAGCCCGGGGATGATGATATTTTGTAGATTAAATTATTAGAATCAAAAAAAGATAACCTTCTTCCGCACGGAGAGAACTCACTTCACTCGGTCTCTAAGAGTCTACCATCTCATCGTGTATCTCACTTGGAGCAATGAGACCTGGAATTCGTAGTTTTAATTCGCGGTCTTTCTGTTGCTGAAGGGCGGCTTCTTCTGCATATAGATCCTTGTTATCCTGCATTGGTTTGATCAACAACAATTGTAAGACATCCCTAATAGCCCATCAAAATCGATCATAATAACAGCAAATACCATATTTTGTTTGGCAACCTTCCTTGTTAATCATAATTAGAATGTTATTCACAATAAGTAATATAAAATAATTAGTGTTTGGTACAAGAAGTGGTTATATGAGAAAAGTTTTAACACATTTTCCATGAAAAGTAAATTATCTGTGGTTATGTCAGTATAATTTTCTTTGCCAAAGAGAGCTCAACTCAAAAGCTATAATGGATATTGCAATCTCTAATACAAACAGAACAATTTTATTTCATTGAAAATCTACTTGGCAATACCTGAGCTGAAAATTCTTTCGACTGCACCAAGAAGTCCCTTATGTGATTTTTGAAAGTGGCAATATCGGTTGTTGATTCAAAGAGTCCATTCACAAATTGTGTCACCTGAAAACCTCCAAAGATTAGTGATATTCGAAGAACAGGATTTTACCTTCCTAAAGCAGATGTATTTTTGTATCAAAAAAAGGAAAAGAAGCGGATATACCTCAGCAGTTGTCATGTTTGGAAATGATGAACTAAGTAGTTTGATAGTATATTCACGAACAAATACATCATTATTTGGATATTGATATGAAGCAGTGGCTGCATCCCATAAAGGCTCCGTTAATGCACCAGATTTCACCTGAAAATCAAAAATTAGATATCAACTAATATACATATCCATAAAAGGCAAAAGTGAAGATCATCCAAAAAAAGCACAATTCCAATTACCAGACAAAACAAATGTTGCAGCACCAAAACGTGCAACTTGAAACCAGGTTTGTGGAATGTATCGGTCAAGACAGCGAAAATTTCTTGCTCAATGGTCAAGAAGTATGTCCTATAGAACTGGTTGCAAAACTCTGAAACCTGTTAAACAGACAGCGACTCATATAAGGGCAAATATAAGCCAAACTTGACATATTGTCTAACAATGCCGAATGATGCTGTACCTGAAAGTTCTTAAGCATTTCTAGTAGAAGGTTTAACCCAGTTTCAGCAATATTCCTCTCTGTATGCCGGAAAGCCCAGATTATGGAGTCCATTACGAGTTTCAATTGCTGCAATATGGAACCAGTTTATTTGAATAATTCAATGTTTAGGAAGAATAGTGAGTGAAAAGTGCCAGAATATAATAACATAATGTTGCCTACGTAAGTACGTAGCATAGAGCTGAAAATACAATCGACAAGTTGAATATGCATTAGAAAAGGTTATGCATCAACACATAATTGGGTACATGCAAAGAAACCAAAATGAGCACTGGGTTTCATATCCGAACCTGTGGAGACAATCGAATTAGAGCAGCAAAACAGTGAGTAGCTATGGCTCGAAGAAGTGAAAAGAACTTCAAGCGATGCTCAGGATAATCTTCAAAATTCTTCGTTATCATCTATATAATACAAGCAAGGCAAGTCAGATAACAAGCTAAAAGCTGATGCACACCACCAAGAAAGATACAAGCAGATGCTAACGTAATTTCAAATAACTTCAAAATACTAAGATAATCATTTCTTTTATCAAAAACGATCTGCAACGCAACCTCCAAACATAAAAACAAATAGAAAAAGCTTATATTTACCTCTAATGTGCATTGGAACACAGCCTCAAAAATACGCGGTACGTCTTCTATCATTGCAGCTTTGTACCTAAAATAGGTCAGGGGACAATGTAAAAAACATTAAGAAGGCGTACACCTTGTGTTGCCAACAAATACCAGATTTTACTGCGAATATAAATTTCCAAACACCAAGGATGTTGACTTCCTCTACGAATTTTTTTCCTTTTATTGCAACATAGTACAATCACAAACAAGACAAGTACGCATATTATAGTTTATCACGTGGGCGGCCATTTAGCCATAGCATTCAAGCACAGACCTTAACTTAGGTGTGTGTTTGTTTACATGCTGATAATTTAAACAGAGCTGAAAAGAAACCAACTCATGAAAGCACCAGGAATGAAAATACTTGTACAGCAGATAATCAGTTAAAAGGATAGCCAATTTATTCAGTCAAGTAAGCAAATTAAGAAAAAATAGTCAGATAAAGTTATTCAGTTAAGTAAGAAGATAGGGCTAAGTGAAATCAACTAGTTATACGCCAGTAGTCCAGCAGTTGATTCCCTGTGGAAGTGCTTGACGGATATCTACAGCTATATCATCTCCTTCACTCTAATCTAAAAGCCCTAAAAATTAATGGAAGATACCTCTTGCCCACATCCTTCAAGGTCTCAACTCAAAAGAGCACCAAAACTCTTTCACCTTCATATCTAATTTATCTATAGCTTAGCATTTCGAATTTCCAATCAATCAATCATGCATCAACTTAGACTTTATAAGATTTCTCACGCTTATTAATATCATAATATTTATAACTTGACGAAAAGCAAAAACTAAGAGAGATTATGAGGATTACTTATTTATTATTGTTGCAAAAAGAGACAGCACTTCCGATTCTCTAGCATCTGGAACATTTCTTGCGTAATCACCAAGTACAGGATCCATCATGGGAGGGACAAATTGTGTCCCGATATGCGGCTGGTCTTCAGCCTTTTCCAAAAATGTGTCAACGAGCTTAAGTGTCTCCCTTTTCACCGATCTGTTATAAGGTACACAGTCAATTCAAATAAAAAACAAAAAATCTAGGGAAAAAAAACATTTGACTTGAACAATAAAAAAGTTGCAAAAATATCAAAATGAAGCAGCAGCAACCATACCTCAAAAGCTTCACAAACGAAGTCTTCGAAGCATAGGGTCCCCCTTGAGCAATACTACTTGATATGAGTTCGCTATACATTCTGTTAGATGTAGCAACCCCACCCAAAAAAAAGAAACAAAAGATGAAGAAGATATGTATTAGATATGTGACTTCAATGTAAGGGAAAAGCCAGAAGATGATTAAAAAGCTTAGTGTTCAAAGAAATAGAAGTCGATTACTTGTAAACATTCAGCATGTCCAGAAAAATCATTTGGATTTGTGGAAAGAAGAATGTTCCCAGTGAAGTCGCAGCACTTGTGTTTGTCTGTTAAGAGGCAATAATTAATAAAATATATCCCATATTACATATTATTCATAGACCTGACTGTTTAAAGAATTCAATATAAGACAAGCATAGTTTAAGTGCTGTAAAGAAAGTAAATGGAGTGCTCAAAGTAGTTGTGACAGATAGAGACAGTACTAACAGCACTAGATAATAGATATACTCCATCTGTTAATTAATCATTGTCGTTTTAAGAATTTTAGGACAAACTAAGAAAGCCTGTAAATTAACTTAACTAGCCTTCTTTACTTGATTAATTAGCATAGAACAAAAATAAAAAAATCATCAAATAATTGAAAAGATCTTTAAACAATCTGCATAGTCTTTACTTACCTTGATTTATTGGAAGGTCAAAATTGGAAAAATATGTAAAACGACAATGTTTAGTTAACAGAGGGAGGATTGTTCAAACTAGAAATGTTATTACTTCATTAACTTGTCACAATGCAGCCTTAATGCATCATGTGGGAGCATTGGAAAGTAGTAGAAAGAACATCACATTAACTCAGTAAGTGAATATTTAACTATACTGCAACAACAAGCATAAGTGGATATCAAAGCACAGTACAGTTGTTACATTAACTATATATTACAAGTAATGTATTACCTGCAAGATATTGAGAACAGCCTTGATGACATCTGGATTTTTTAGAACGTCCACGCTTTGACGTGCTTGCCCAATTATTTCAGCCCATCTCTGCAAAACCAGAAAGGAAGAGGAACACCCGTAAAAACATGCTCCGATGGAGTCACAATGCTTATGTTCACATGATAATAACTCACCTGATTTGGTAGCTCCATCAATCTCCGAAGATAATCATCCCTCTTTTGAGGGTCAGACTCTGCATGAATCATATGACCAACCTAAAATGGAGAAGCAAATTAGCAAGGAAAACAGGAAGTTTTCTTCAGGTAGATCACTATGGTTTTTGAGAAACAGAAGGACGTACAGATTCATAAAATGTATGAATTTGATGTGGTTCAAGATCTGCAACCGTTGTTGGAAGACCTGTTAGAAGTTCAGATACAAATGGCTCATTTTCTCCAACCTGTCAAACAAATCAACAATTTAGGCCATACTAATATAGACATTTTGATTATCAAGAGAGCAGCAAAGATGGATCAATAAACGCAGATCACATATACACTTTTCATATGTTTCCGTCACTCAATAATTGCAAATAAAAGCACTAAACCAAAGTCATAAGTTGCAGGCCTGCAGTTTGTTTAACCCTCTTGCTAACAAGTTTTAAAAATTACCTGGACAATCACAAATTTACGCTTGCACTTTTGTACAATTTTCAGGAACGTATCACATGCCATGTCCTGCAAGAAGTAAGAAATTGATCAAATCTGGCAAGTGCAAAACTAACTTAGAAAAAAAGAACTTTATAATTAGTTACATATCCCAGTCTTAAGAGGACAAACGGGATTAATCAAAGAAAAATAACCTGAACTCCTGGATGTGATTCATGCATGAACTCAAACAACTTATTGACAACAGTTTTTAGGAACTTCCAATGAGCTCTCAAGAATCTTGGATACTGCCCCACAACGTACCTGTAAACAGGGTATGTAATTGGTTGAAAATTCAAATAATAGAAATAGCAATTACAACTTGCAAGTTTAACAAAAGAAAATGAATCAAGCAATATGGTATTTGTAAGAGGGTGTTTTATATAGCTTCACAGGTTGAATAAATAAAAGTACAAAGACAATTTATTAAAAAGATGGTTAGAGACCAAAATGAAAAATGAGATCTTACATAATGTTACTTGCAATCACAGCCTTGTTATCTTTCCCTTTAGTGATTTCACATAAATTCAGCAAGTCACGTATGACCATTACCAAAAACCTATTTTCCTGCAGTCATAACATTTGAATTACGAAAAAGAAAAGACGAGACAACCAAGAGGCAAATGTTGAAGCATCAAATGCATGATATATAAATTGCCAGATTCAATTATTTAGTGGTTTCATCACATGTAAGAAAAAAGTAGGTCAAGATTTATGTCACGGTGAATATATCAAACAAAACACCGAGGGACCTTAAACTATATATTAGTGAGTCACAAATTAATCTTTGTTTAGAAAAAAATATTTATGAAAACCTTAATGCTTAAAAAGTAATTACTTATTATGCATCACAAGGTCTGCATAAATACTTTTTTCACAACAAAGAAAAACAAGCCCTTAATTATAAGGAGCTCAAATAGATCAATTTTTATCTTTTTTTATAAGAGATTACATACTTCTGTATTTTGACAAAATTAAGCCTGACTTGGATAAGGTGCACATGTGCCTAGTAGGATCTAGGACCTCAAGTAATGCACTGCAATTTGCACCATTAATCACAAACGTCTCTGCACATTAAATATTTCTTACGAGCAAGGACATGGGTAATGAAAAGAATCAATGCCACCTAAACTAGACACATTTAAGGTAAAGTATGTTGCAATTTGCAAGACATTAATGAATGCTAAACCAGAATGTAGGATATGTTTCCCTTGTTTGTTTGAGCTGTCATTTTAGTTTTGTCTTTTGGTTTTGTTTTTACTTTTGCATGTGCCTTTACACCCTTGGGTCTAACAGAAACACCCCCTCGACTTGCTCGGGGGCATTGCGTAAATCCAGACCTCGCCAGACGGGATATACTAGGTACTAGGTAGTGTTTGTTTGTAAAGATGTTAGGCATGCATTTCTGCACGCATGCAGACAAGAACCATAGAATTTAGTCAAGAATGAATTAAAATAAATATCAGACAATACCATAAACAATTTTACATATGACAACAATTTATTGTGAAGTGAGGAAAGCTGCATGCCCCTAAAACAACAATAACTGAAGTGAACAAGAAAAACTCAGTAGCAGGAAACTGATGTTTGTAGGTTACAAAGGATAAACTCGACTCAAGAAAAATGTACCTGCTCTTCCAGCATCGATCCAGATATAGAACCTATTGCCCAGCACAATGTGTTCAAGTTATTCCATGACCAGTCCTCACCATTTAGCTGCTTGCTTAACTTTCTCAGCATCTGATTTAGAAAAGTAAACACACCACGTATAATGAGTTGATTCTTATTGAAGGCAGCTGCACAGCTAGCAGTAGAAGCGTATACTTTCATTTTGGTATACAAATATGTCCAAATTTACTTGCTGAACACAATAATGATCACTAAGGACAAAACTACAAGTTATCAAAAACAAGATGGAAAAAAAAAGACAAAATCAAAGAATAAATACCTGCTTTTCAGTGTCTTCATGGTCCAGGTGTGTTAGATAGATAAGAGTTTCCCTCATAATCTGCAATATAAAATATATAAGCAACAGATGTTTTCAATGGAAAAAGGTAATAGACAATATTCACAAATAATACATTAAGATCTGCTAGAAAAAAAATGCAAATTTAATTGCTCTACACGGCCTTTGGAGTTTGGAAACAACTTTCAGCAAACGAGTTGAAGAATTTGGGGCAACAGCAAGCTTGCAAGATTACAACCAAGTTAATACATCTAATTTTGCAAGCTGAAACCATTAACTTCAAATCATACTGTAGAGCAGATTCATAACTAAGTCTCTAGAAGTTTAAAAATCTTATAAATGTTCCCAAAACTAGGTTTTCTGCTGCAGTTCAAGCATCCAAATTTGATTGCTCATGATATACACAGTTACTATTGATGCTGTACCAAGGCAATGGTAAATCCATGGGTGGTTACGTCTTTCACACCAAAGGTGAACTCTGTCAAATGCAGGGAAATGTTTTTGCAAGACACTAATGTGATGACCATTTTCATTATTTATAAACATTCAAAAGCTTTCCATGCAACCTGTGACTAATAGAACCTGAGCACTTCCAACAGCATGATGATATCTTACCAATCTGTTAGTCACCCTTCCCCCCCATTTCCCCAAGCCACAATACTGTTGTTGAATTTCTTCATAAACCCATATACATATTATGGTAGGATTTCTTATGCTAGAAGTTATCACTTATCAACAAGAATCAGCATGGATATAGATATTTATCAGAACACAAATAAGTCAGGTAGTAGCAGAAACTCGTCACCTTATATTGCACAAGAACATCATTATCCTTCATTGTCTCCCGGACAATATTCCCATTTTCATCTTCAACAATCAAAACCTCCTCTGGCTTTGCCATTCGGCAAATCATTAGCAGACGTAACTTTGACATAGTAGTAGCAAATAGTTGCCTTCGTTGCAGTAATTGCGATCCCATGCCATCAACCATTTCTGGGGGAAACGGTGTCTGATAAATAGGAAAATAACAATACAAATGCAAAGAATCAATCAGCACAAATAGGGAGAGAAATCACATGTACAAAAAAAGAAAACATACATATCCAATTAGTTGGATTCAAACGAGAGCAGCACATATACTAAATCCACAATAGAGAAAGAAAGAAGAATTCCTAACATGGAAAGAAAAAATTAATTCCAACCGAAGATGCCATGAACCTTCCAATGGGAAAATTCCAGGTAACATGGGTCACATGACCATGCTACTGACTTGGCTCTCAAGTCTATCCAAATCATCATCATTGACCCAGTGAGGCTCCGCTACAGCGGAATCTGGGGGGTCAAGATAGGGGTACCCCTGCCCAAGGGAAAGGGGGTACGCCCGGATAGACCCAACAAAAACTGAAATTCAGCTATGTGACAATAATAACTGAATTTAGTTAGAATGCACCATATTGATATAGGGACTAAATCCATCTCAAAGGCAGTGTATGAAAGCCAAGTCTATCCAAATCAAAATAAAAAATTCTACTTCCTTTTTTGTAAAGTACTAGAAATACCATAAACTTGATATAAAAAAAAACTCTTTTGTCAACGAAATTCAAGCACAGCATAAATCATATGGGCATTAAAGAATACAGCACACACCTGTAATCCCATCATGTTTGCAGTCACAGCAGGGTTGTCAACATTTTGATGAGCCTCAAAAAGTTCCAAAACCAGAGAGTTCCAGTAGTCCAAGCAAACCTGTTGAGATAAAGAAGTTAAACACAGCGCAGGTATATAAAAAGCAACATCCAATCATGAAAATGAAGCAAAAATACCACCCAACCTTAAAGACCTCCGTGTCATCTACATATGAGATATTAATTAGATACTCAAGCCCCATCAAGAGAGCAGCAACATTTTCTTGAGTAGATTCCAGGATTCGGATGTGAGACTGCAAGAAAAGTAGGAGGCTGCATCAATCAGGAACAGCATTCGAAGCAATCCAACAGAAAACACTAGAGTAATAGAAACAATGAATCTAGTATGATGCAGAGAATAATAACAAAAAAGAATCTTCTTGAACATGGTGAGAATAGCCGGATGTATCATAAGCAAAACGTGATGACAAAATGATACAATCCTGGGTGTAGAATAATTCACCTTAAAAAAAGTAGTGCAAAAAAGTGCCAGGTTCTGAATGAAAGCCTGCATTTAGAGAAAGTGATTTAAGAAAAAATTGCATCTGATTGTAAACCCATGTAAAACTGGCAACACATAAGGCAAAAAGACCTGCTCATCTGTTGATCCACTTGCATAAGCTTCAGGTATGTTTGTATTTGAGGGAAGGATATTCTGCATGACAGAGTAACAAGCAGTACAATCGAGGATTACAAAGAAAATCTATGAGGAAACAAGATAATGACTGGAAGAGACATTACACAGGTGTATAAGAAGGATATAAGTTATCTAAAAGGGCAAAAGGCCCTCCAAAGCAAGTAGTATATATAGTTACCTGCAACTGAACCATGAATATGGTATACATTTTCACATACTGGACATTGTAGTAATCGCCAATAGTCAACGCTGCAACCTGTTGAGAGTGCACAACGAAAAGAACGCTTTTCTCATTTCCAAAGCAAGTTTAGGAAACAACAAAGCAACCCAATGGCACAGGAGATACCTCAGTTAAGCATTGAAGAGTTAGATTTCTGTATGCTGGTGCGGGAAAAAACTTCAAAAGAATTTCTAACTGCAATATGAGTTTGAAACGTCTTTAGTTTTACATAAAACAACCAAGAGCAGCTAAAATGTGTTGCAAATAAATAAATAAAAAGTAATTGAGGAAGGGAAAAAACAGCTTAGAATGAACAAACCAGTGGTGATTCGAAGATATAGCCCACAGGAATCCATGAAAGGAACGCATGCAATGTGGCCAAAGTAGCTCGAATTAACTCAGCACGTTGAGATGCTGATAGTACATAGAGACATAACTCGTGAATGAGTTGAAATTCACTGCAAAGATAGCAAAAAAGACCAATTCTGACATTAAAATGGTGATAATTCAAACTTATTCCAACAGCACAAGTGAACAAACAAAATTTAATGGTAATAAAAAAAACATGAGCCAAAACTCATGGGTTCTGCAATCTACATATATTTCCATTAAAAAGAGAGAAGGTTGTATGATGAAGAAACTCATTATAAGAACAGTGTTCTTATAAGTGGGAAATAATCATTTAGGAAATATAAATCAATTAAAAAACAGATGGTGCAAAAAGGGTAATATATGAACTGCTTCTTAGGTGCAAGTGAGAATATTATGGACAAGATGGTGTATTTTTTTTATATTTACAATATACTTAGATTATATGTTGCCATCCAAGTTAACCACAATCCCCAACCAATTGAAAAGCAGAGCCATCGTAAGAGATCAAACTTAAGTCTGGATTACCTATTTAGTGATTGTTTGAGCTCTTTGATCTTTAACTGTGTCATTTCTCCTCTTGAAAAATCAAAAACCTCTTCACTTAATAGCTGCATAACAATGCCAAGTGTTACCCACATTCAAGATAGACATAATTCTTAAATAAATAGTCAAAAATAAGGAGAAGGCATTGAGATATACTTTCAATATAACCATGCAATTTTCACAAATAGTTTCACTTGTTTTGGCAGCTGCAACAAGGTCAGGGATAAAGCTCTGCCACTTAGCTGGCCAATCATGCTTCAAGATCTGGTGAGTTCAGAAAAATATGACTATGTGAGAATGTAACAGCTCAAAGAAACACAAGAACATTATATTTCTAAGCTAAAAACATTAAAAAAGGTCACTACCAACTCCAGGATGTTCCAAATTTTAGCACATAGAAGGAGTGATGGAAATAAAAGCCTTTCACCCATGCACGTTAACTTCCTTGAAGAAAGGGTAAGTTACTTAAAAGAAAAAAGAACTGTACTAAACTTTGGTAACCAACAAGGCAATAAGTGAATCTGTAATAATCTAGTCATGTTTTTTAATGATGGATACAGACAAAGGCAGCGTTTATCCTTTATTTTGATGCCAGATTATTTAGAGCATCCCTAGCAACAGCTTATCTCATACTTCAAAAATTAAGAATATTTCACGTTAGGAAAACATTTATAAAAAATGGCTTGACATACCTGGACCAGTATAACATTTAGTTTGTTGACATAGAGCCTTTCCTTCCTGAAAGAAGCCTCGTCTCTTGAAAGCTATGTAATGATTATCATACAAAGACCATTTCAGCTTAGGAAAACAAAAATAACAGACTACTGCAAGAGAACAGACATATTAGCACAACACAAATTTTTTAAGAGAATCAGTATGTCCAAACCTGTACAATAACCTCAGAGATATAATTCCTCATTCCATCTCTTTGGGCAATAGGCAGTGCATTCCACCGATACTTAATGACACCTTCCAAAACCTAACAGTAAGTAGTTATATGAAACAAAGGAGTCAAATTTCTTAAGAACGAGATTGAATCATGAGAACTTTTGAAAAACAGTTTAATCTTGCACAAATCCTCCATGAAAGCACCCAGCAATGTACCATATCTATCATTCAGGACATGAGGAACCATTTCTCATTGGGAATACAGAAGATAAGATATGCACATAATATGCCACTAATAATGGGTCCAAGAAAAAAAATCTATCTCACTAATTTCAGAAATATATCTAGATTTACAAATTAACAAGTGATTCACATGAGAAATTTGGATGATTACTACTACATTATTTGATCAATTCTATTCAGATTTTGATTTGAATTTTGATTGGATTCTTAGTTGTCTTTAACCAGCTTTCGGCATAGTTAAATAATACAACTGTAAACCGTTACAGATTTCCCGGAATCACCCCCAATTCTCAATCAATTCTCTATCCAGCATTCCTGTTCTCAACCACATAGCCCCAACCACCTCAAAAGTCAGATCTTATAATTTCAATGCATTTGAACTAATACAATCTTAGAGGAAAAGAAGATAGCCTCCGGGCAATCTTTACAAATCAATCAATTAAAAGACATCAATTTACATCTAATAATTTGAAATTGTTGCATCACAAACCTGCAAGGCGAAAAATTTAGTGTTCAGGTTATGTGTATTCTGTAGAATGTGCACTACTTGGAGCCACATGTCAGGATTATTTTGCAAGTCCCTCAGAATCTGGTCTGCTGCCGCCCTCTGCATCATCAACATATAGATTAAGCATTGAAAGCAAAAAGACTGAACAATTAAACAGTAGATCATCATGTTTTGAAGAAATGTTATGAAATGAGCACTCTATTCAGTTGATGCAAAACACCAGCATTAAGAACAAAAACAGGACAGAGGACAAAAAATGGTCTATAAAAAAAACTCCCATTTATTGATCTAAAAGCATCTAATTCTGGCTAAATTTTGTGATTCTTATTTATAGATTCATCTACACTCCAAGAGAACTATTCCATTTGCATGTACAAAGGTCTCCAACAAAAGCAAAGAAATAATCTTAAAATTCCAATGTACTAAACTACAGTGTGCTTATAGGCTGATAAGCTCCACAAATTTATATTTTCTCAGAGAAAGTCATCTTTTCATGTAATTCTCTGTCTCTTTTACTAATTAATTTGTTTGTAAATCCAAAAAGGAAATCCTGCTGCTTTATGCGAAAAACAAGAAAGGAAACCTTTCAGATATCATTTAAAAGTAATATCAAATTTTACAAAAGCCCAATAGACTCTTACATGGTTACTTCTACTTATATATAATCTAAATTCAAGATGACATTAATCATTCAGTGATGGAGAGTTTCCGGCAAAACTGCCAAAATCACGACATAACATCACCTACGAAATCATGACAATAGTACAATTAAGGCAAAACTGCCAAAATCACGACATAACATCACCTACGAAATCATGACAGTAGTACAATTAAGGCAACACGGCATCATCTTAACAAAGTTATCAAGCAATGGTAAAAACCCCACTAAAATATGTCCATGGTCAATCCGCAATTCAGCAATAGGAAGCAGCAACACCATCTCCATTCAAAATGTGCACTACCTGAAAAACAATATCCCCTTTGAAACCGAACAAAAAAACTACTTACTAACCAAGTCCAATTCAAACCTGATATATACACCCCAACACGGCAACACGTAATCCACAGGCACAAATAGTGCAAAACTAAACCACTAAACCCCCAATCAAATAAAAGCACCACCCCCTACCCCCATCAAAACAAAAATTAACCAAAAAATGAAAAACCCTAACGGAACAGTGAAGCACACTCGCCATCCCCAACCAAATCCTCAACGAAGCAAACCAAATTACAAAGTAGAAATCAGCAAAGCAATGGCAACACTAAACTCCACAACTACAACTCCCTCTCTTACAACCACAAAACATGCACTCCAACACAGTATAAAACAATTAAGAACTCAATCGTAACAAAACCAGACACTATTTACCTCTTCCCTAGATCCGGTGCCGTAGAAAGCAGCGACGGTGGCGTCAAGAAGCGCCACATCAATCGGCTGGCTCAAATCTCTGAGCCTATCGGCCGCCATATCTGATCGAACAACAGCGAAAGCGTATAGAGAAAGAATCCACTGGAGCTTAGGTACGGATGAGAGAAAAGCAAACAGCTTGCGGACGCGAAAACCCTACAATGTACGGAGCAACCACGAGCAGCGAGGAAAAACCTAGATTTCTCGGCTGATTTAGCGGGATAGAAGATTGAGAAAGAGAGACGAGGACGAGACACGAATTACAAATATAGGGAAATTTAAAGGAGAAAGAAAAAAAGGGGAAAAGACAGCTTCAAACTAAAGCACAGTTCGAGAGAGCTGAAAAGGGTTTTTTTTTTTTTGTTTGTTTTCTTGCTTTGAATTTTGAATTTTATTTTTGTATTTTTAATAAACGACGCTCTCCCTCCGCGGCGCGTTTAATAGGACATTCTAGAGAAGGCAAGGTGCAGTAGGTTTTTGTTTTTAAGCAGGTAAGTTAGTAAAAACGTGAATTGTACGAGTAAAAATTTACCCAAAATTCACCTTTGGCAAAATATTCTGTTGGAATGCCGACAATTTCACACCGCCAATGGACTTAAAAAAACAAGTAAAAAATATTGCATGTAATTATTTGCCTACCATAATTTATTTAATAATGCAATTTTGAACTTATTTTACAATATAAAAGTATATAAAAATACTCAGAAAATAAGTTATCATTTCAATTATATAATATATTTTGTTGAATTATTTATTTAAGATTTTTTAAATTATTTTAAGAAATTTATGTTTATACAACAAGTTCCAAAATCGCGCTTCAGAATCTTAGTTTACAAAAGCGCGCTTCAAGCGTGTAAGGCGTAAGGGGTCGGCACCCCCAACAGGGTAAGATAAGGCGATATACAAAAGGCGCGCGTCGACGCACGGGAGTCTAATAGATTAAGGTTTAAAATGGATAAAAAAAAGACTAAATGAAGTTAGTTTTGTTGTTTTAAAGTTTCATGTGTAAAGCCACTTATGTATAAATGAAATTTGAGTTAAAAAGCCTATAAAAGCTCATAGATCTTAGTTCAACAACTCATAAATCTGATCTCAAATTCATTTTAGTTCTTTTTTCGGAGATTTGTACTTTTTTCTTAGCTTATCTTGCTTGCGTTAACTCTCTTAGCCGTTTTCGACTGCCGTTTTCTTACGGCCTCTCGGTTTACCAAGCCTATTTGGTATCCGAATTCTTACCTTATAAAAAAAAAACTCATAAATCTGAGTTAAAAAGCCCTTCAACCCTAAATAGCCATTAACCTTATATTGTTTACACCCCATTGGTCATCTCCATGCCATCGCCATCAACCCATGCTTGTCATCTCTTTTGGCAGAATACATCAATAGATCCTCGAACTTGTACACTTTTTTCAATCAACACCCTATACTTTGAAATGTTCAAATAAACACATAGACTTAACTAAATTTGTTCAATCAAACACTTATCACATGAGACTCCTTGGGGTGAAGTTCACACGCGTTGACATGGACAAAAAATATGCCAGATGAAAAAATAATATGCCACATAAGAAATTTCAATTTATAAAAACATAAAAATAATACTCTTATTTTTATCAAATCCCCCATTTTCCCCAACCTCCATCTTCCCCATCTCTTAACCTAGATTAGATCTAGCCCCCTTCTACACCCACACTTCCCTGCAGTCCTCCACGATCCTTGATTGTTGCCCGGGACCCCAGTCCCTCCTCCTCCCAAATTCAACAACATTGAGGCAGATGTGCCGGTAGAGAAGAATTGCAACAGACCCCAGCCCCTCCTCCTTCCGGATTCAACGACATCGAGACAGATAAACCGGCGGTGAAGAATTGAAACGGACCCCAGCCCCTCCTCCTCCCGGATTCAACAACATCGAGGCAGATATGCCGGCGGTGAAGAATCGCAACAGATCCGACATCGAGGTAGATACCCCAGCCCCTCCTCCTCCCGAATTCTTTCTCCGAGTCCGTCATTCTGTCCTTTCTGCGCCGGTGAAGGATCCGATGAAGACATCGAATTCTTTCTCCGAGTCCGTCGTTCCGTCCTTTCTGCGCCGATGAAGACTTCGAATTCTATCTCCCAAACCCAACACATATTGTCAAGATATGCCTTGCAATGTCATCGTTCCGTTCCGTCCAGAGAAGATACTCTTGCTGCCAGAATCTAGATCCAAATCTGCAAAATCCATGGAGATCTAAGAAAAAAGGGGAAAAAAGAAAACAAAAAAATGGAGGAAGAAATCAACGAATGGTTTGACAATATTAGAATATGGAGAAAAAAATATGCCTTGACATTTTAATAATTTTTTTACATTATTAACAAATAAATAAAGAAAAAGGGAAATTAAAAAAAAATCTCAGGTCAGTGAATAGATATCACTTAACTCGCTATGTGTCGGTTGAATTTCACGCGCAACTGCCACATCACCCTAAAGTATTTGATTGAACAAATTTAGTTAAGTTTAGGTGTTTATTTGAATATTTCAAAGTACATGGTGTTAGTTGAAAAAAGTGTACAAGTTCGAGGGTCTATTGATGTATTTTACCCATCTCTTTTCCTTTGTCCCACTTCTTTCTCCATCTTCTTCTCATCTCTTTTTCATATTCTTGACTTCTTTCTTCTTCTTCTCAAATCTTCTTCCTTTATTTAGGAAATTAGGTTGTTTTAAAGCTCTCTTTTATTTTCATTTTTATAGGTAATTTACTCAATTGAATTTATTTTCAAAATTATACAATTATTTTAATTTCGTATGTAATGGCACGCCTCACCTACAAAAGGTGTACGCACTGCGCCTAGGCTTCATGGCTATTTGCACATTGGGGTGCCTTGCGAATTTTAAAACTATGGTCATAATGTAAGCATCGCTCCTAAACAAGTTAATGGATGGTTCAAAAAGACCCAACTGTGTGAAGGAAAAACAAACAAATAACTAAAAACAAATAAAAACTGAATAGCACAAACACAAAACTAGAAACCGTAGTTATTGAAGGAAAACATAAAAGAAAACAAAACAAAAGCTTACCACAACAAACTAAGACACCTCCTACCCCTATGAACTAGGAAAAGCAAAACTCATCCATCCACCCACTTGCAAGTAAGTAGTTCTACCCCTCTTATACATGAATACTGTCCCCCCATAAGATCCTATCTTGGACCATGTCCTCTGTGAGAGTTAAGAATGTAGAAAAAAATTAATTTCTTACACATTACAAGGGTTTTAGAAAAATAAATATTTTATTAATATTTTTTCTGTAAGGAAAGTGTAGCAGCCTTAGTTTTGATTTTCCTTTGTAAGAGTTAAGAAGGTAGAAAATAATTATTTTTTTACACATTACAAGGGTTTTAGAAAAATAAATATTTGATTAATGTTTTTTCTGTAAGGAAAGTATAGCAGCCTTAGTTTTCATTTTCCTTTGTAAGAGAATGTTTTTTATATTTGTAATCGTTTTCCTTTATGAGGAATTTTTTTTATATTTGTAATTTGTATTAATGCTTTTAAATAGTAATTTTTCGTGTATGGCAACACGGTACATTCACTTATTTTTTCGGATAAAATTCACAAAAGAAAAACAAAAATACTACACACCTTTCTAGAATATTGACTTGGCAATAAAAAAGACAAAAAAGGGAAATCCCTTTTTATACACCCGAGTTTATGTCTTTTTTTTGGCGTTTAACAAAAAATCCTCTTTGTGCCATTGAGGTTTTGACTTTCTCAAAGACCGCCATGGAGTTACTCACCCTTAATTTAGTAGGATTTGACTCTTAAAACTCTCACACTCATAACTAAACCTTTTTGGTTTGCTAATTTGTGTTTTTTGCTAGATGCATTACGAACCTGAGATTTGCAATCAAAGACGAGTTTCTCGTAAAAAAAATTGTTTAATCAGAAATTTTTGGTCCGATACAATTTTTAAAAATTTCTAAAATGTATTTATAGTGTTTATTATTTTCTTGTTAGTATTTCTAAAATGTCTTATAATGTACATTCACTCTTCTAGTAATCCAACATAGGCACTAATAGTCCCTCTCCGCCCAAGGAAATCTTTTGTTGATTGCATAAGTATACATTATAAGAAAACCAAAAACTCAAATAACCTAATGTTTTTTTTTTTTGAATAGGTAGGGCATCCTTACAAATGAGGCTCGGGACCCCTCCATGGTTTAGAATCTGATTGATACTACAATCGTAGTGTAGCTTCGCAATCAAATCAGCCACATAATTGCATTCTCGAGTGGTATATTTGGTAATGACCACCTCGAAGGACTGCAACATAACTATTAACTAGAATATCCGCTATTAGCATGTCAATTGGCCAGAGACTAGATCGACTGCCCTTAAGCGCATTGATTACAATTAAGCTAATGGTCTTTACTTGTAAAGCTGGTGTTCATAAATTCAGTCAAAACGAAACAAAAATTCAAACCTCATTGCAGAATCTCTGTTTTTTCCATCCTAACAACTCACCCATTTTGCACTGTTTTTTCCATCCTAACAACTCACCCATTTTGCACAATTGATCTCAGTATACTGCTCATTTACAATGAATCGAAATGAACATACAGCCATTTCATCCAAAGCAATATATACATCTAACACTCGCTATCACCATTCTCTGAAGATCTGTCGAGACACTTTATTCTCATTCAAAATCCGAGCTACCTCGTAAGAGTATGCAAGCTCTGATGTGACTATTCATACATGTCAAACACTTGTAAGATATCAATCAACAAAATTTCCCTTGTTAGAATGAATAACTAAAACTGCAGTAACAAACAAAACAACAAATCTGAAGTCCAGCAACAGATTGAATGTGAATGAAGCCCATGTCAATTTCAATTTACCCTTCTCACTTATCAGCAAGCTTTCTTCTCTGTTCATGCTCTGCAACTTTATAATCCACAACTTCCCTAAAAAGCTGCGGATCGAGCGTGCAATCTTTGCTACCATAAACAGCAGCTTGAACACTGGCCATAAGCTTTGCAATCTCGCGCCCAGAAAAGCCCTCGGTTTTAGCGGCTGCTTCCTTTAGTATCTCATCCGTGAGGCCCTTGATCTCTATTCTCTGCTGCTTCTGCTTCTTAAAGAAGGCTAATGCGCGTTTCAGAATGCTAGACTTTTCACTTGCTCCAGCTTTAGCTATGTACTTGTCCAGGTAGAGTCTCAGCAGCTTAAACCGTTCTTCCTCTCCCGGTAATGGGAACTCGAGAACCTCGTCGATTCGATCGGATACGGCGGAATCAAGATCGCCGGGGCGGTTAGTGGCAAGTGCAAGTACAATGTCTTTAGATTGATCACCGGTGCGAAAAAGAAGAGCGTTTAACGCACTCCTCTGGGCTTCGCTCATATAGGTTTTGTTACGCCTGCAAAAATTTGAGCACAAATAAGAGCATTGGCTTCATTTTTCAAGACCTAGACGAGACAAAGATTGTCATTCATTTGGCACAACTATTATAAAGTTCATTAATTAAACTAAAATATTATATCTTCTAAATTTACAATTTATTGAATATCAAACCTCGCAACTGACCAATAATAATTTCTGGTTGAAATTTCTGGTTGATAAAACATTTAATTTTCCTATATACTTATCCCCATATGTTTAAATGTGGCTGAAGAATAAATAATCGTCAAGGCACCAAAGTTGCAAGATTTATTACTCTGCAAAGCCTCCAAAAGCAATGATAGTGAATGGGAAAACTTACTCGCATAGGAAGGCGTCAGCTTCATCAATGAACAACAACAAACCCCTACTTGACTTCTTTGCCCAGTCAAACAATTGGTGGATTTTAGTAACAGCTTGTGAGCCCAGCGGCGCTACATCTCCACCAGTCATCAAAGCGTAATCTAATCCCTGACAAGACAAAGCAAGTTTTTAAGTATGAAGATCAAGAACAATAGCTGAAGTTTAACATGCTAAAGCATTCCTTATTCCTTTCACATGTAGAAAACTAGATCTGAAGTTTAAGATGATGTAACATCACTATAATATTGTTATGGCCCTGTCCCATGACAAACTACCACCAAAGAAACTCTATTGTTATGTAGAACAAGACAAGATTGCCATTTACCAGGCCTTGATTCCAGAGGAGACAAAATTTCACCAAATCTTGAATATTGATGCAGATATGGGTCAAGAGGGAATAAAAAGAAAAAGATTAAGAAAGATAGAATCATACAGATTTACGAGCTAGCTCTCTTGCAGCCATTGTTTTCCCAGTTCCAGGAGGACCATAGAAGAGCATATTCCGGAATGGAGCTTGATGAGCTTTTGTGTTTGCAGTCGCAGAGGACAGCTGTTCAATCCTCTTCTGCAATGAAGGATGTAAAATTACATCGCCAAACCCGTTTCCATTTTTAGAAGCAGATGCTCCACCCGACCCTTTCAGCTTACTCAAAGAACTGGAGAAAAAGCCTGACCATGGGTACTTTCCCCGAGAGGACTCTCTTATCAGTGATGGTTGTCCCAGTATTCTGTCCACATAACTCCATACCACCTTGGCACCCTCTCTACAAAATTACAGTACAAATTATTCAGGATCTCAGACATAGTATTTACAGTTGCTAGGTTCCTCGTGTTTATGACACGATGCTTCTCTACAGACAACAATAAGAACTATGTTGAAGTTCATGCCTCCAGTAGTCATGCTACCCTCCTAAAAGGACAGTTTATTGCATCAAAATGAAAGCCAAAGACAACAGCATCTCCTTCAAAACATGAATCATCAGCTTCTAAGATCTAAAGCTCAAGCAAATTACTGTAGTATCATAGATGCACAGTTGAAGGTACATTGATTCAAGTTGGTAGGATCAAAGCCTCCATACAAGCAACTTAATTGCCTATAGATCGACATTTATTCAAGAAATGAAATCTCACAACTAATTTCAAATATTATAGATTAATTTTAAGTTCAAACAGCCAGATTAATCTTCATTCTTGTGTAATCTAAAGCATCAGCAGACTACACAGAATGTTACCATAAAAGACTATGCAAGTTATTAAGTTCAATTGCTAATTTCAAAAGTTTGCCCCAGCCTCCAGCTTCACAAGGTAAATCATCATTTAACACTAGAGCACCTAACCTTTATTACTGTTACTAAAAACACTTCACGTCATCAATCTACTACCAAAGACACGTAGTATGGCAGCGAGGCAGAAAAATATATATATCTCCTTAATGATCTGAGGTGTTTTACGATACACTCGTTCCAGAGCCATGCTTTTGGAACCCAAAATTTTTGGCTACCATTCTTCTATTTGAAGGAGTACAACTCTTAGTTAAACATTCAATGATAAAGACCATAAAAGAACAGCCTTATCACAAAAGTGCTGTGTAACATTTCATATCAGTAGCCTCATTTTGCACGCAATGAGATTTCAAAAAAAAAAAAACGGCCGATGTATAATCTCACATACCTTGTTGTATATATTCCCGCAGCAATTGCAGTGACTCCACCAACTACTACAATCATCTTATTTTGATCCGTCAAGATAGCCCGTACACCACCTACAGAAAGTAAACAGCCTTTTTAGCCAAAAAGTTAACTACATACATATGTTTAGAATGAACCATTTCCATTTTATAATCAAGCATGGTCACATACTCTCAAACTCATAAAGGCAAATAAACACCATAAATCAGATAATCGAAAACATGTTCCATCTCAAATGAAAAAACAACTCTCCAGACCTAAATTCCAATCAAGTTTTGAGTATAATTTCAAAGTAAAACCATAGAATTAAGAACTGGAATACCTCCTATTTGGTCAAAGGTAGTGTTTATGACCTTAACCCACTTTTCTCTCTCAGCTTTTGCTTTTTGAAGACGCCTACGTCTGTCTACATCTTCTGTTAACTTTGCTTCACGGGCATTTGCTTCAGCTTTTGCTATAGCCATCACTCTGTGAGTTTCACGCTCAATCTCAGCCTTCTCCTTTTCTGTTTGCCTACGCTGTGCTTGGATCTCCTCCTCAGTTGCACGTCTAACATGTTCCTGCCTCATTGCTGATTCCTCTTGCAGTTTTACAAGTTCTTGATTTCTTTGCCTCTGAAACTCATTTTCTGCCTGTGAACATAGAGCAGTTAGACCTTACCCAGTACAGCACTTTACCCTGAGATAAACGTTGTATGACATCACATACCACCATCCTTTTTTTGGCTAGCTCATCTTCATTACGAGCCGTTTGGGATTTTATCTGAGCCTGTAGCTGAGCTAGCTTCTTTTGTTCCTCATATATCACCCTTTGCTTCTCCTGCACATGAACAAACAAATTAACTATAATCACCACCGACTGAAGTGAAGGAGGCATTACACACTCTTATCAGAAAAAATGTGATATCTATTATCTACTGAAATATGTGTAGGCAGTCTCTATCTAGCAAAATCTAAGTCCATCCACAAGCCAATCAATATCTCTAATTCAAATGAGGCTTCAAAACATTCCAGAAATCAAGTCATATTTTACAAAAACCAACAAAATACACTGCATCTGTCAACATACAAGTTCAGCATCGGTTTGCATTTTCTTAAGCTCTTGCACCTTCAATGCTATTTCTTGCTGTTTCGTCTCTTCCTTCTCCTTTATGGACTCAAACACCTACAATCAGAAAAGGAAATAACCACCAGCGTTCATTAAAGACCTTGGTATTCACTATTCAGATTATCAGCTTTGTGTAACACGTAGATTGCATTTAAAATCAAGCCTAAGATCAGAAAGTTGCTGCAAATTATGATTAATTTCTTTTATAACAATAGAAAAAATGAAAATGCATAACACTACGATTAGGAAGGATTGAAGTAAAGAAGAAGAAGAAGAAAATACTTTCTTGGCATGAGAAGAGCTGACAATTCCGGAAAGAATCTTAGCGCCGCTCTCCAATGCTTCAGGGTCAAAGCCAGCAGCAGTCGTCCTAGGGTTGTCATTGCGAGGCTTCCGGGGCCGAGGCTCCTCACCGGAAGGCTCTGCCGCCGGCGATTTTCCCGGAAGCTGAGACGCCGGCATCGGGACATTTAAGGGAGGCGACGGAGAGGATGAGGAAGAAGAAGAGAACGGGGAGAAGTTGAACGGACCATCGGCGTAGGCGCGGTCGATTCCTAGAGACGCCGAGGTTAGGGCTGAGAGCAGCGCAGCCGCACCAGCTCTGGCCGCCGCCATGGAGGGAGAAAATTGCTTGGAATTGGATGCTCTCAGAGGAGAATTGAAGATTTGAATGTGTCAGAACTGTGAGATTGCAAGTAGGCAGAGAAGAATTGCAGATTTGAATGTGTCAGAGCTGTGAGATTGCAAGTAGGAGGTTTTGAAATGGGGGAGAGGAAATTGGATTGGGAAACAAGTTAGGGTTCTACAGGTGACCATAGCCGGAGGGAAGGGTTTTAGTAGGGTTTGTGTTTTATGAGTGGTTTTGAGTTCTCTGTTACAACGTGGACCGTTTTCTAGCCGAATTTTTAAGGTTTTATACGAACCTGGTCAAACGTATAAGACGACTTTTCTCACACACGGCATTTTTTTGGGGGGATAAGGAAAGAGATTAGGGGTCGCTAACAGGCTAGCGATCACCCTAGAGTATCCAGGTGGATGAGGTTACGAAGAACCCGGTCAACTGAAAGTGGAACAGATGAAACATGGCGAAACGAGACAACAATGAAGTCCGCCACTGCGTTGCACTCTCAGACGACGTGGGCAATGCTCCAGCTCCGGAAACGGGCAAGTAAGCAGTGAGTATCCGCACGTAACATCTCGATCTCCCACGGACAGCGTTCATTCATGTTATCATGTAGCTTGTATATTTTTATTTTTTTTGATCAGGTAAGAGTTTGGTAAGGAGTTAACTACGGCTAACCCTGTGATTAAACGCTAATTTAAATCATTAATTTCTACAAAATTATTATAACTTAGTATATTAAATTGAGTGATTTAAACAGAGGTTAATACGCAGACTCCTAGATGGTCTTCTCCAACGACGAATTTTCTCAAGCTGAGATGCTGCTATTCTTTTCGATTCCTTGGTGGGTCTCAGTGTTGTTTTACGGAAATCCTAGATTCCTAGTTGGTCTCCTCCAACGGCGAATTTTCTCAAGTTGAGATGTTGTTATTCTTTTTGATTCCTTGCTGGGTGTCGGTGATGTTTTACGGAAATCCTTTGATTTCGTGGTTGTTGCAGTTATTTATCGCCTTAATGTTTCATGGACTCCAGGATTTGCTAAAGCTGCAACCTTACAGTTTGGCCTTGTTCTGGCTTCTCTTGTTGGCGCTTTAAATATTGTGGGTGAATCCGATGCTCTCTATGTGGTGTTGGGTCTTCAATCTAATGATCCTGATATTATCTACATTGGTGATTTATTCACTAAAATAAAGCTTGATGCATCTTAGTTCTTGAGTTTCAATTGTAATCATATTAGTCGTTTAGAAAGGCACATTGTATTGCTCGTTTTTGTTCTAACAGAGGGCATGAACAATCCTTTGTTTGTACACTTAATTTCTCAAGAGATTATACTTTTGGGGGAATCTAAAATATAAATTTGCAACATTTTCTTCTCAAAAATAAATAAATTGGATATTCAAAATAAATTTGCAACTTTATAAACTAATCATTTCTCTATTGTTTGAAGCATTCTTTGGCTAATCACTTGAAAATCCACATTATTTTATGCCTAATCTATCTCTTCTAAGGGGAGTTTTAGCAATATATTCACATATAAAAATCATTTTTAACTATACTATAATGATTATCACACCTTAAAGTATTCTTTTTAGTGTTGCATATTGCACCTTAAATACCATTTTTGTTCCTTTAACTTCTTTGTCACTTTTTGAGCTCTTTGATAATTACTTTAGACAGTTCAATTTGTGATTGTACTGTACTTGGTTTGAGGATTTGACCCTTGGTCTGTGACAGAGTGCTTTGGCACTGTTTTTGTCCAAAAATAAAAGGCACTAGAATTGACCTAGGTTTTGTTCTTGTGTCTCTTTATTAATGACATGGTACCTTTGACGATCCCGATACTAAATTTTGTTTTACTAAAGGTAAGAACTCAATACCATCGAGATATAATCACTAACATCTCAGGTACAATCCTGATTACTATACTACGGCATGTCTATTAGATACATTATTTCCTTATCAAATGAACCTGTACACTTAAAATATAAAATATATGCTATTATTAAGATATTATAGCAAAATAACTGTTTTATATTTCAAGACTATCATCAATCCATCATAATTTTAGTTTCAACACTTCAAATATAAGTTCTTCAAATATAAAAAGTTTACAATATATTAGTAACATGGTCTCCACCACTTGATTTCTTGATAAAAATTACTTGGTTATTCATGAAACCAACTCATACAAATATATAGATAACCCGGAAATCCAAAATCAACTAAATACTGAATTGATTTAAAAAGCTTATTCAAAGCCATGCTTGCCTGAATTTGCAGGTATGTATACAGCAATGACCTGAAACAAATCCTAGCAGCCCAGAAATGCATACACAAATGTGTCACTAATGGAGCAGTACACACAATAATTAATTAATTATATAGCCAGAAGATCACACCACGTTAAAAATCGATCATTATTCAGAAGTTCATTTAAAAATGACACAGGTAAAAGAGGGCAATAACAGTCAAAACTGCTTAAATGGAGAGCTGAACAGATCAATTTGGGTGTGCTTTGGCGATCACAAGAACGAAAGTGTAATTTTTAGAAGCTTTTCAGAATTCATAAGTATCAAACACAGAATAAACTTGCTACTTTGCTTGATTTCCGACAGCAATAAAAAAATAAATCACCATACATAGTGAGATAAAACCAAGATCACTACCAAGCTTGTTAAGTGCTCCATTTCCCCACCAAAAGACAATCGTGAAGATCCCGATCTACTTGGGCGGGTACCCGAACCATCTGGCTCTGGAGCGATGGCCTCTGTCCAGTTAACCGGAGGTGGAGGGGCCGGAAATTGTGGAGGCAGTATAAAAGAAGGTGGTGGAGGAGGAGTTTCAAGAGAAGGTGAAGGAGGAGACGCTTGCCAAGGTGGCAGAGGAGACGCTTGCTGAGGTGGCGGAGGTGGAGGGGCTGAATCGGGACTAGAAGGGCACGAAACGGGGTTTGCATCAACCAAGATACCGTCAATTCCATGGCACCGAACAAAGGAGCTGCTAACACAAAGATTTGGGCTTGTAAGCCTGACATTGTTCAAGAAGAAGCTCTTCCTACCATTATTAAGAATCTTAATCATGTAGTTTGGAGATGAAGAAGGGATTAGTGAGTTTGATGGGAAGTGCTGGAGGTGATCAAAGAGTAAAGCAGAAGGGATGGAGTGTCTAAGTAAGAAGTCAGAAACGGCGTTTTCTGGGATGGCGGTTTTTGACAGCATTCTGTCATTGGGCATCAAGAAGGTGACGTTGGGTGGGATTTTGTCTGGTGGGGACATGTTGATTAACAGCACGAACGTGAAGTAGTTGGCACGTTGCATCTCCTCTGTGGCTACAAGAAGATCATTTCTGTTTGTGCAGATGACTGATGGTGAGATGAGAAGGAATGCAAGAAGAGTTGATAAACTCAGGGAACGGAAATTTGTTCCCATTTTTACGGGGTTTGTTTAGGAGTTTTTCGTGTGAGAGGGTTTTTATGAGGGCGGGCTTTTGGGGGTATAGCTGGTTTGGTTATTGTTAAGGAGAGGGAAGAGTGGAGTTAGATGGGGCATGCAACTGGGAGTGGTATTTCAGCAGTTGTTGAGTTCACAAGTATTGCATGATTTAGGAGCAAATCTTAAAATACTGAGAAAGACTTTATAAGTATAAAAAATATAGTAATTACTGCAGCTTTTTCAGGACATGACATAGGTTTATACAAAGCAAAAGAAGAAAGAGTAACCTGAAGAAATTCTGTCTTTTTGTATTGTCCTTCGCCCTGGGGTTGCACAAAGCATGACCTAACTGCATGATAACATCAAGAATGGCATTATTCATGATATAGTCTGTCTAAAGTTCCACTAATCCAAGGATATAGGACTACTTAAGCTAAATTATTAATCGCTAACAGAATGAGTAAACTATATATGTATGTAATGAATAATATAAATTCTCTAAATAAAACAGCATATTATCGCTGGTTGAACCACATATTTCGGCCCTGGCCCAGCTAGAAGAGACACACAACAAAATTTCCAAGCACACTTGATAATTACACACATTAACATGTTCAGTATGTCGGTGAAAAGAGCACAATTTATTCTGTTCTGTACATGTATCATGTATGTATGAACAACTTTCTTATTTGATAGTAGAAGAGAGATTGCATCCTATTAGTAGTAACAAAGTCACAGGCCTCTAATTGACAAAGTTGAGATCAGGCCGCCACCACTATAATCACAATAAGCAGGATGATCCCAAAGATTACCAACAGCAAACACACCTGCGATTCATGTCGTACAAAAAAAAAGTACTTTAGAATCATATGATGACATAAAAGCTATCTTAAACATAATTATAATTAAGCAAATTCTACAATCAGCAATGTTCATTAGTTGTTAGCTACTCATTTCTTGAAGTTACAAAATTTGATCTTGAGAAGGAAACTATGCAGTATCATATTTACTCATATGCTTATATAATTAACATTTCCAATTTAGATATAAACAATAGAGATTGTCTTAACTATCATATGCAAGGACAAAATTTGGCTGGTCTACACATAGGAAGATAGCCATTTTATGGACCCTATGAAGATGACATGGGTCACACATAGGGCTGTAATCGAACCGAATCGAGTCGAGCTTTGAGTTGCTCAAGCTCGGCTCGGTTAAAAATAGACGAGCTCGAGCTCGAACGCGAGCTTGGTTCGAGCTTAAAATTTTGTTTGAGTTTCGTTCATTTAAATGTTCGCTGAGCTCGAGCTTGTTCGCGAACCTCTCGTTTAGTTTCTTCGACAGACAAATCTGTGAACAACTTGTTTACTTGATTAATTATACAAGCAAATGAAACTCAAATTTAAACGACGTGATTTAAGAAACACCACCAAAATTATGTAATTTAACATAAACTATATATTATAATAATATATATAGTAAGTATAGCTTATTCATAAACGTATAATCTAGTTTTTTATGAGTGTATAATCGAGTTTTCTTATGAGCATATCAACGAGTTTGCTCATGAGCAAACGAGCCGAGTTATCTTGTGCTCAAGCTCGGTTCATTTATCTTTCGAGCCTTAAAATTGTGCTCAAGCTTGGTTCATTTACAAACCGAACCGAACACGAACAAGATTTAACCGAGCCGAACACCGAATTTCTCACGAACGGCTCGGTTCATTTACAGCCCTAGTCACACATTATCAACAAATATAAACATTTTGGGAAAAAAATAGAAACTTGAAAGGTATAGAAGCATTTACCAAGGAGGAGCTGGATTTTTGCGACTTTGAAGCTTTCACTAGTTGGGTAGTTCCTTGTTTCGTAGCAGCATGAGATCTCTCGATGTTGGAACTTATATCATCTGGAAGCAAGTACCAACTTCAAACCAGTTATTCTTGCAACTATGGCCAATTCCCAAATAAAAACATGAGATGTATAAAGCAACCAGCTTACCAATCACAGCTCCTTGGTCATGGACTAATACAGCTAGATCTTTGAAAATCTCATTCACTTGACCTATCTGCTGTTGAATTTCCTGTATACCTTGCTCTCTTTCTTCAATAACAGCTTCATTAAAGACGATCTCATTTTCTACGAGTGCAACTCCTTGCCTGTGCAATGTACAACAATATCTCTCAGACTTTCATGATATTTCAATTGAAGTTGAGATGCGGATCAGCCAAACAAGTACACAGTACATTGCCAAAGAGTTGACTTTGATGATAAAAAAGTGTAAAAAATGTCTAGGCAAGAATTAGATCACCTTCTAGATTCCATAAGAAGGGCTGCCTGCTGTTCATGTACATGGGATGACTTTACCTCCAGACCCTCCTCGCTGTCATCGTAGCTGCAGGATACACTAAACAATTCAGTAAGTAGAAGATCTCTTTTGGTAAGCAAAGCTTCATAACATAATGTTGAGAAACATAAAGCCCCTAAAAGCAGTTGAAATGAAAATGCCAAGGGAAACACATAATGTTGACAACCCGAAGTTGTTAATAACTGATGTTACAGACCATTCTCATATTATGGTTATTACTATACCTTTGAGATTCCTTGGGAATAAAAGGAGCATAAGCAGTTTCTCTCTGAGCTGCTACTCGTTGCGCCTTCTGAAATTCCTTAAGAACTGTCTGGAAGTCCTTTGCAAGTTTAGCATCCGCAATTTTTTTGCTAGCCTGCAATAGAAAAAGATGAAATTTGTTGAATATAAGAAGCAAAAAAGTTGAAAATTTTAGGAAGGAAAAAGATGCAAGAGAACTGACTCATACTTACACTGACTTCGGAATGGAAGTCTGTGTCACTTGCTTCTTTGAGCTTTACTGAGGTATCTTTAACCAACTGCCCAATATGTAACCTTGTTTTATGCCTGTTGATTGCCAGTTACAAAGTTGAGAATTAGTTTTTCTCAAAACCATAGTTGAACCTAACCCATGAAAACCTTACCAAAACCGTTTTGAGCGCCCCAATTGACTAGAAGAAACTACAGACCTTAACACGAGAATTCAATTAAACATTGAGCGTTTCAAATCTCTACTTTCTATTCTGTAGTCTCCACTTAATCTGCCTATACAGAGATTCCACAATAGCATCACAATGGCGAGATCTGAAGGCTACAAATTTTAACTTGCTAGTTATTTGCATTAATGTACTTTAGAAAAAAAAGAGACTACGTTGCCAATTACAAGCTAACTCATACATAAAAACCCATTTTGCATGCCAAACGAGCAATTTTAACCTAGCATCAATTCAAGTTCAACAGAATATCCAAAAGAACCCTAATAACATAGAAGCAGGCCATTGCGCCAAATATCTCGAAGATTCACTCAACTAATATCAAAAATCAACAATCACGGCGGACAAAAGGCGGGAGGATCAGCAATCGCACTCAGAAGACACGTGAAAACCATGGCGTCCGGAATCACGTACAGAATCAAAATTGAGGGGAAAAAAGGAAGCAAAACTCACAATCTTTCGCGGAGTTCAAGAGTGTCTCTCGGGGTACCGAGGGTGTTAACAAGGCGTTGGAAGGTGGAGACGGCCGTGTTGATCTGGAAAACGCCGGCGGCGACGGCTTGCGACGGGTCTTGCATTTTCCTTACGGCATCGAGAGGCTTGCCAGCCTCCAAATCCTGAAAACTCATTCTCCCTCTCCTTCTCCCTCTTTCTCTATGTGATGAATGCGAAGATGATGAAGAAAAGAGAGAGGGAGAGAGCGAAGAGCGCGTAGGGGTAGGAGGAGGAGGTGAGCGGTGATGGGGGCACTCGGCGTTTGTCGAGAAGGCGGAATTATTCGGGTGCCGGGCTTCGTTGTCCGCGACGGGGATTTGTATTTATAGTCCGTCCATCTCAAGCGTAACGAATTTCAAAACGACGCGTTTTGACGTGAAACAAAAGACTTTGGAAATAAAGCCCATCAAGTTTGTCAAAAAAGAAAAATAAAATAAACGCTGCTCCTTCGATAACTCACTCCATCAAGCAAGTGAACGATTGAAGCCTTCGACGCCATCGTCGCTCGGTCAAAGCCGCCGCGCCTCTGACTCCACCACCTCCGGTGTACCGCGCCGTGCTCCACTCCACCATTGTAAGATTTCTTAATTTCGGTCATCAATTAAAATTAGATAATTTTAGGGTTTGAATGTAGATTAGCAAATTGAATTCGTCACTTAATTGTTGAATTCAGTTCGTTTATACTTAGTTGAATTGAAGCTAAGTGATTAAAGTGAATGTGGATGTGGCCTTATTGCCTTTTGTCAATGGATTTGTTGGGTGTTCAGTTTCTTGGGCTTTGAGGTCAAATCTATGCAGCTTTATGCATCCAATTTTCATTTTTCAGCTCTCAAAGATCATGCCCTTAGAGTTGTATGCTCATATGAGATGATTTCTCTCTTCGGTTTGCGCTCATCCTTACAGAGGAAATTTTTGGGGATGGAAAAAAATGGAAATTTGAGAATTTTGGGTAATGCAAGAACTTTACAGGCTTGTAGCTGAAGAGAAATGGAGTTCTGCTTAAATCTTGTTTGAAAATTTCATGTTTTATGTGTTTCTTGTCTGTAGGTTAGCCTTTGGTGTATTGAGAAACTTAATGATTTGTAACATCTCCATTTGCTTGGTTACTTTTGTTGTTAATTCAGCAAACTGTCGAGATGTCAGTGAAAAGAAGGATTGTGGGTAAGGGTGAGCCAACGGCTGCTAACTACGCCTTTGGCCCTCAGGAAGACGACATTATTATAAAGCACAGGCTTCTCACAAGAACTACGACAACAAGAGGGGAACCTCCACTGAAGAAACTTCAGAAGAAGTTTACTTCTTTTGTTCTTGAGGTTGAGAAAGATGCAGAAAACTATAACGATTGTGAGAAACTTGCAAAAGCGTTTTTGCAGGAGCTTACCACTTTTGAAATTCCGTTGCTCAAGACAAAAGCTGTAGTTGATGCCAACCTCAGGGAGAAGGAGAACTTTAACGAGTTAAAAGACGAGATAAATAGGCAGATTTCTCTCGTTCAGGTTGAGATTGAAGAACTAAAGAAGCAATTGGAAGAAAGTAAGATTGAAAGGCAGCACAAGGAGGAATGTGAGTCCATCAGGAAATTAATCGCCATGCAACCGCCGAGATCAAAGACACAGAATGCAATAACTGAGCTGGAGAAAGAGATTGCTGCTTTGGAAGCAGAAAACACATCTGGCTCAAGATTGTTAGAGCTTAGGAAGAAACAGTTTGCTCTCTTATTGCATGTGGTATGCCTAAATCACCTGTTTTCCTTCCCTGATCTCTATTTCTTTATTGTTGAATGTTGATCTTGGTCCTTATATTGTTCTGTTGTTATTTAAAGACTTAGTGTGCGTTTGGATTACATGAAATAGTACATTATCTTGTAGTATAATGCATTAAAGCTTGCATTATAATGAAAGAGATGCAAGGTAATACATTATTTGATGTAATCCAAACTCACCTTATAATCATAGTTCTGTGTATGTTGAGTGTTGATCTTGGTCTTTATATTGCATTCTTTGGTTCTTTATTAGTATTCTCAAAGTTTGGGAGAACTTTTTCTTCCTCGGTTTTGAAAGGACGTGCTGTTGCTATTTAAAGATTTCTTGTTTTGTAATGCAACTGAGTCTTGAACTAGTTCTTCCTGTCAAAGGATTGGTTATATTGGAAACAGTTAGGGGTCATCTTTACTGAATTTTGGTGTTGGACTTTAAATAGGTGGACGAGTTGCAGGCTACTATAGAGGATGAGCAGAGGAGTTTGGTAGAGGAGATGAGGATGAGTAATGCTGAAGAACACAAGAGCATTGTAGAAGATACAAATAGCAGTGCAGAAGCCATGGCTGTCGATCAGTGAGTTCAATTTTTTTGTTGTTACATCATATCCCTGCATTTTCCTTTCACTTTAATGGAGATCAACCATGGTTATATCATGTCATTTAGCTACTCTAGTGACAGTGAGTTCAGATTTGAATCTAGTAGCCAGTAGGGATGTATTATGTATTGCTTAAAAAATGGAACCACTTCCTTTTTTGAATTGACAAGTGAAATCTACCCCTGGTTCCACATAACTTATTTTCTTATCAGTAATCACTCATGAACAAAACATTGCATTTGTTTTCCTTTATTACACCCTTCATACACAACTCTGCTTCATTGTATATGTTGCAGTTATAGGCTATCATTGCAGAATTTAGCCGTAGATTTGGTTGTTAATTGTTATTGTGCACTTTGGCAAACTACATTGCAGTCAACTTTGCAATTGAACTGACAAAGCTTTGAAACAAACATCAGACAATAACACAAGATTCATCCACGACGGCTGAAGCTGAATTTACAGAAACATTTGAAAAGCCATAGTCAGATGACAAACCACACTAGAACAGCAAGCAAAGAAGTTTGAACTTGGAACTCTTTGATATGCAACAAAGATCAGAGTTTTCCATTTATTTGATCAGTTCTAAACACAATCAAACTTCATATCTAAGCAATCAAACAAAAGTCATAGCAATTCATCAGCAGATACATGTTAGATAAAGCTCATAACAATCATCTTCCAAAGAGCTGGACCTGAAATTAGCATTCATATCCACCATTTTCTTCATCCTCCTTGCCATTGACAACATCCCATAAGAACTCAGTCAACATCTTCTCAAAACCAGGCACCTTGGCATAACCAGGAAAGTAGTTGATATCAATGATGAGATACCTATTCTCATCCCTCGAATCCCTGATCATGTCGAAGTTGAACAAGCGAAGCCCCAGCGCCTTCCTCATTCCCGTTGCCACATCCATCACAAACTCCATGGGAGGCAGCTCGGCAACCTCCACCAGCTTCATTATCACGTCAGAGCACTCTGGATCCTTCTTGTTCAAGTTGGAGATCTGAGAGAATGCCAAAATGCTCTTCGATCCCCGCAACTCGTCCTCCGAAACATCCGGCAGCGACCTCCTCTTCGCGCATTTCACATGGCGACCGGCTACATAGACCTTGAAGATCACCCCGCCATGGTTGACGAACTCTTGCAGCACAACAGGAGCCTTGAGCTCCTTCAATCCATCAGCGTTGAACACGAGCGACATGTCGTGAGAATCGGAGCTCCCGTCCGCTGACACAGACTTCGCAATGAGGGGAAATTCGAGCCCTGAAGACTTCAACAACAGCTCGGAATCGCTCAATTTATCGGAATCGGAATCCTCCACGACGAGTTGTTTGGGAATCCCTAGGGTTAGCGATCGTGAAGAATCGTTGAGACTAATCCGACTGACGACTTCGAGCATGGAGATTCGGTTGTGGAGCGGCTCGATCGAGTGCGGAGGGTCGACGACGGGGATGTTAGGGTTCGTGGCGATGAAATGGAGCAATTGCGAAGCCCAATCGGATGATCGGAGCTTGTGGAGAATGCAATGGAAGGGGCCCTGGGAGGCGAGAGGCGTGTCAGGATCGATGGCGACGAGGTCGATGCCATGATCGGCGGTGTAAGCAACCAAGGAGGGTTGGATGAAGGTCTGGATCTTGCTCGGCGATAGCGCGTAGCCCACTCTGATCCGGGAAGAGGTGGCTGAGGGTGGCGATCCAAACGACATCGTTTTGAATGGGGGTTACGGCGGTAAAGGGAAGCACGATGCCGGTTGGCAACACGGCGGAGCTAGCTTACTTGGTCGATCGTGAAATTCCGCATCAAAATAAAAGAAGAGGAAATTCTTATTTTTATATTTTTAAAATATTTGGTCTCAATTTTTAATTCGATTTTGCCGTGTTGGGCCTCTGAATCTTTCATTGTTGCAAAAACTGAAAATGGGCCAACCAAAATGGGCTTTTTATAGGAAAATTAACCAAAACTTCTGTAAAAGATTAGACTTTAGATCAAAAACAATTTCAACTTTGAAAATTAAAAAGAACATTAACTTATTTACCAAAAAGAGCATTGTAGAAGCCATTATTTCTTTATTACAATCTTTATACATAAAATTTTATTAATGGATATGTTGCAATTTTTATTGGGTTTTTCTAGTAGTGTTTCTCTAATTAGAAATTTAAAGGTAAACATTACATAATAAATTTAAAATTAGCAATAAAGACAAATAATACTCTTCCAAAATTAAGCTAATGGTTTCCTTATTTACATTTACCTCCTTTTCAATTTATATTCACCTCCTTTGCAATTTACATTTTCCTCCTAATTAAAGAAACTCAATCATTGCTATAAAAAACCAATTTTTATTTATCATTGCAGAATTTATCATTGGATAGGGTTGTTAATGTGCACGTTGACAAAATTTCACATATTTTAATGAGCAAATAGAAAGCATTAATTCTCTCTTTTTTTTGTTTTCAAAGGACATTTTCCTTGGGAGTCGAAACAGAAATCTCTACAATACGCTACGCTAGGCAAACTGTGGATGGAGAGACCGAGAGGGGTAGCCTAGCAAATTGTGGATGGAGAGGCCGAGAGGGATAGCCTAGCGCCTCGGAAAACAGAATGGTTATTTAGACGGACTAGAACCTTCAAACGCCTAAATAGGCCATAAATTTTTTTTAGAAAAATGCAAACCAAAGACAACAAACAAAGTTTAAACAATTAAACATACGGAGTATAATATAAACTTCGAACTCTTTGATTCTACAAAATTCGAAGTTTCCAATTGTGTGAGTATGTTCTAGCAAAACATCAGTGGACAAGCAATTACATTTAGGTTTTAGCAGTTATTTCACCATTTTCTCCATCTTCATCCTCCTTCCCATTAACAACATCCAACAAGAACTCAGTCAACATCTTCTCAAAACCAGGCACTTTAGCATAACCAGGAAAGTAGTTAATATCTATAATGAAATACCTTTTCCCATCCCTCGAATCCCTGATCATGTCAAAATTGAACAAGCGAAGCCCCAGTGCCTTCCTCAACCCCTTCGCTACATCCATCACAAACTCCATGGGAGGCAGCTCGGCCGCATCCACAAGCTCCATTATCACGTCAGGGCGCTCCGGATCCTTCTTGGAGAGATTCGAGATCTGAGAGAAGGTCAAAATCCCCTTCGATCCCCGCAATTCGTCCTCCGAAACGTCCGGCAACGACCTCCTCTTCACATACCTCACATGGCGGCCGGCGACGTACACCTTGAAGATCACGCCGCCATGCTTGACGAACTCTTGCAGGACAACAGGAGGCTTGAGCTCCTCCAATCCATCGGCGCTGAACACGAGCGACATCTCGTGGGAGTCGGAGCTCCCGTGTGACGACTCGGCCTTGGCGATGAGGGGAAATTCGAGCCCTAGCGACTTCAGCAACGACTCGGACTCGCTCAATCCATCGGAATCCTCTACGACAACCTGTTTAGGAACACCTAGGGTTAGCGATCGTGAAGAGGAATCGGTAAGAGTGATCCGATTCACGGCCTCGAGCATGGAGATTCGGTTGTTGAGCGGCTCGATCGAGTGCGGGGGATCGACGACGGGGAGATTAGGGTTCAGGGAGATGAAATGGAGCAATTGGGAGGTCCAATCGGGTGATCGGAACTTGTGGAGAATGCAGTGGAAGGGGCCCTGGGAGGCGAGAGGCGCGTGAGGATCGATGGAGACGAACTCGATGCCATTGTCGGCGGCGTAAGCTTCCATGGAAGGTTGGACGAAGGTCCCGATCTTCCCCGGCGATAGCGCGTAGCCCACTCGGATTCGGGAGGAGGTGGTGGCTGAGAGTGGCGATCCAAACGACATCGTTTTGAGAGGTCGGTGGAGAAGGGAGGGACGGTGTCGGTCGGTAACTCGGCGGAGCTCACTTTATCTGGTGAAGATGCTCAACAACCAAAGGGCAATTCGGGAATTTTACTCGGTGGTGGGGGCCCCTGAATGTGATTCCTGATCTGAAGAAACTGACCAATTTGGGCTTTATGTAGAAACTGGAGAAATGGGCTTTGTGTGGAACCGTGTGATGGGCCTCTTATTGTAATACGGTGGGTGTGGGAAAAAAATTATCTATTTGGTTTGCAAAAACAATTTCAACAACTCGTGGTACAACAACTATTATGAGGTTCTAGCGGCTTGACTAGATGTTCAAATATACTTATCTCTATTTGTAGATAGAGAGTATTTAAGGTTTTGGACGATGCGAGAGCTACGAGTATAGGTCACTAGGATTAATGTCTTAAAGGAATGGGTTTTTTGGGAAGGCAAACTTGAATTCTTCAAGTGCGGCTTGGTTAAAAATAGGCGAGCTTGAGCTCGAACGCGACTATGCGAGCTTGGTTGAGTTTAAAATCTTGTTTGAGCTTGGTTCATTTAAATACTCACAGAGCTCGAGCTTAGGCTGCGAGTATCTCGTTAATTTCTTTGTGAGACAAACTCGTGAACAACTATTTTACATGATCATTTATACAAGCAAGTGAAACAAAAAGTTAAACTACTTAGTTTGAGAGAACCCGCCAAAACTATGTAGTTTTACTTATTTATTATATAATATATAGTGGAGCTCATTCATGAACTTAAAATTAATATAGTTTTATGGACGTATAATCGAGCTTGCTCGTATCATATAATCGAGCTCGTTCATGAACAAATGAGTTGAGTTTTTTTGTGCTCGAGCTCAATTTATATATCTTTCGAGCCTTAAAATTATGCTCAAGCACGACTCGTTTACTAATCGAGTCGAACATGAACAACACTCAATTGATTCGAACTCCGAATTACTCACGAACGACTTTATTCATTTACATTCCTAGGTAGCTTAAGGCCTAACCTTTCTAGAGAGTTATTATTGACAACTTTTACATTATTGTTTTTCCTTTTCATGTCTTTCTTATCGTGACTATTTTCCTTTTATCTATAGCTTTAGTTTTATGTTCGTCGCCTTGTTATAAATCTTTTCGAGATAAGGATGCGTACATTATAATATTATACACTTGACCCTACTAGCACGGATTACAATGGGTAGACCACAATGAAATTTCAATTATAATCTAGTTGAAATTCGCAAAATTCATTTCCTTTTTCCAGTTGCCCTGTTTTGCTGGGTGTTGTTCTTTCTGGGGAGGAACGTTTGTGTTGCTGATTCCGAGGGGGGCGACTATGTGGCTGATACTTGGTTTGACGATGACGTTTTCCATCGATGAGGTGTCTTTGCTCTTGTGAAATTTGTGGTGATGTGGCTTTATTTCCATCGCTAGTTTGTGTAGTTTCTTTGAACTCTGCTTGATTGATCTGTTTGAAACAAGAACATGTATGAGCTTTTCGAGTCTTGGGTTCTTCGACCCACTTTGACGTTTTTTGGGATTAGACATGGGCTCTCTCTGTTGAGTGATACATTCCATAAATCTGCCTTTGTGGGGGATGTTGGCGTATGAGCTTGTTGGATCATTTGGCTCACCTTTTTCTTTTACCCAAACTCAAGCTGTCCTCGAGGCTTTCCTTTGGCTTTTGGGGTTGGATTTGTTTGGGTGTTGTGGTTTGTGTTTGTTTTGACAGGCTGACCCGAGCACAGTTTGTACAATTCCGAGTTTTGGCTTTAGAAAATGGGTGTGGTTCTTATGTGATTGGGGTGGATGCTTGGACGTTCTCGAGACTGCTGATGATCCTTCATCTCGGTGGAGGCAACGTCAATAGTCCGGCCACTTTATCATATCGGTCCGCTTTTGACCCGAATGTTAAAGACTTTCATCTTTAGCCCCTCACCCTCCAACTACTCATTTCGTTCTAGTGCTTCTTTGTTAGTTGTACTTTCTTATGTGTTTTGTTCATTTATGTCTGTTTAATTAGTTTTGTTCGTCTTTGTCTGTTCTTGTCGGTTTTCCGACTTCCGTTTACTCGGCCTCTCGATTTCACCGCACCTGTCCGATAAACCGAATTCTTACCTCATAAAAAATAATATTAATTGTGTTATTTTAATTTGGAGACTCAATTACATTTCTGATTTCTCGGTTTGTACATCATCATCTTGCTCACCAAAACTTCAACAGAAAAAGTCCATCTTTGTACTTACATGTACCGATCGAACCACCCATCTTTGGTTGTTACTTGAATAAACTAATTTGATGGATATATGCATATTGTATTATAGTGTGTTACAAATCATGTAAATTCATATATAGCTACATGACAAAAGGAAAGAGAATAACTAAGGCATGAAATTGAGAAATTCAGCCATTGGGTACATGAATATTTCGAGTAGATGCATGGAGCACTCACAAACTAAGTCACATTAATGGTGTACGTAATTTCTTATGGACCCATTTCGCCATGTGAGGGACAGACTTAGCTAGTTGTTTCCTTTTGCATGTTCAACTTGAAATCGATCGAAATCATGTGGTTTATTATTATTGCCCAGATTTATATATATTCTACCAAAAAAATATATTATTGCCCAGATATCACATTATTGAAGGTTTTATTTTATTTTATTTTGTAATTAATTCCTCAAGCCTATGTCGTTCAATAATGGATCGTATGGTGCATTATACATTTACACGGAAAAATCCATGTGAGAGATTAATTACTTAAGATTAATGCATGTTGGATAAATAATTAATTACTTATAGAGTTATAGTACTTCATTGGGTTTAATAATGCATGGTGATTTGTAATTGATTCACAATTGTACTTTTGTGGAGAAAAATACCGTTTATGTAAGTTTTAGTTTTTGGGATTTTTTTTAGAATAAACAGGTAATTTATTCGATAAATCTGTTAAAAATAAAAAATTACAACCTAGACTTTTCTAGGTATATCACGCCATCTACGAGACTCTCTATCATTTTTGTCATCTGCGAGCTTTTGAGATATTTTAGTCGCAAAATTTTACATACCAATTAAAAATGAATGAAATTTAATGTTGCATTTGAAAAATATAATGTAAAATATTTCCTATCTTATCTCGGACGAATATAACATTAAAGATGTTTTGTTTATAATTATTTTAAATCCTTTTTATAAGAAAATAACTTAACTATTATTTAAAAAAATTGTGTCAAATTTTGCCTCTATTTTCGTATTCGACAAATTTTGCTTCAATTGTATTAAAATCTCGAGCTAGTCACTATGAAGAGGTAGGCAAAAATGTACTATGAGTCAACTTTGTCATTATGATACATACACATAACATATCAAGTATCAAATGAAAATATGTATCATATTCATTTACATTTAAGTTAATAATGTGGGCATGTCCACTTCATCAGGTAGGTAAGATCATTCCATCACTTTTAAGAAGGGTCATATATTGTTACCTTAAAGGTTAAAGCTACCGTGGTTATTTTATGAAATCATGAATTGGTACAAGAGTAATAATTTCAATTTTCAAGTGTTTCATTTGATTAAGAGTTGTCACCAAACTTGAAATTAATGAAAACAGCATTTCAGCTTTGTGTAGTATGTATCCTTCTTCTTCTCATTTATCCATGAAGATTGAAAATCATTTTCCGGAAAATTAATCTTATGACGGACCATATTCCGAAAATCAATTTCGCTTGAACGTGTCCGATGCTGTTGAAGATCCTTTATTCCGGTGGAGGCAACGTTAGCAGTCCATTTCATCTTTCTGATTTGTCCGTTTTAGACCCGAATGTTAAAGAAATTGCTCTCTTTAACCCCTCACTTTGGCCACTACTCTACTCGTTATAGTTTTCTTTTTTCGCCAGTTTGTACTTACTTTACGTGTACGTACATTAATTGTTGCTAGTAGTTTCAGCCTGTTCTTACTTATTTTTCCGGATGCCGTTTTTCACGGCCTCTCGATTGTACCAAGTCTGTCTAGTAAACCCGAATTCTTACCTTATGATGTAAGGGGTCGGACTATCTCCCGTTTGCTGACTATTTAGTCCATTTTTATTCATTACTAAAATGCTCCCTTGAAGGGGCGAAGAATACTGCCTCTCCTTCAACCAAAAAAAATATAATAACGCTCTCCTACCTGCCTCCAACTCATACAGCATTGAAAGATCGATCTTAAAATTTCATTCATATTTTTCATTCATATTTCAAACGAACAAATTTAGCGATTTTATCTGCCATAAAATTTACGCTTTTGCGCACACGAGAGATGGTCATATTTCCTAAAGAGAAGTATTGCATCAAAAAATCTGCGACAAGCATTTGAAAAATTCATTCACATGTATACTCTAGAGTTGCAATGAATCGTTAATTTAGTCCCTAATTTCTTTCATTTTCAGAAAAGATACATGAAAATTGAAAATCATATACAGTATGTATGTATATTGAATTTTGTAAAGCTAAACATAAACCCATTTGGTACGCAAATTTATTATTCACTCCCAAGTCCCAAATCCTCTATCATCTGGATCTACTAATCGAATAAATAAATATAATAACAGTTAGAATAATACTTTTTATTATAAAGTTAGAATAATAAAATTCGATGGGTGTGTGTGGCCTTCCACTCGCCTTCTAATTTCCTCCAATAAAACATAATATAATTAGTACTTTGGGCATACCTTTTCAATTTATTTTATAAAAAATTATTTCTTTGGTTATCTTTGTATTTATGGATGATGTGAACAACTGAACCCACACTTCCAAGTCCCCAACTATATCTTACTATACTTGTTTGATTACTGAGAACCTAATGCCTTATCTTACTAGATAAATTAGTGATTGATGAAAGTATTATAGTTTTAAGAATAGGCATAGTGACAACTTTAAGACTAGACAATAGGCATAATAACAACTTTAAGAATAGGCATAATCACAACATTAAGAATCCACTCAACCTGAATCAAAGCCAAGTATAGTAACACCTTTTGCAGCTTTAGCTACACACACTATATATTATATCATTAGATCTTACCTTATCAGCATATTTACCATTTTACCAGGACAATTAACAAAACTGTTAACCGAACAGGTCAATCTCCAAGGGCAATTTCGTAACTTTAACCCTTCATTGCAGAGCTCAGAACGACAGATCAGAAGAGAGCTCAAAATGAGGAGGAGAAAGAGACAGGAGATGTGCCTGTCACAACACAACACTCCGAGAAGACATTAGAGAAGGCAAAAAAAAAAGTTTTTTATTTTTTATTTTTATGATTGGCATGGTTGATCATCATCACAAACTCTCATCCTACAATCTCTCCCTCTTTCCACACAGACTTGATTTTCTTTCCGCGGATTTCAATTGGGTTCTTCTGCAATGTCTGCAATTCTGCAGGAGCCTCATTCTCTGCTCTTCCTCTGATCTTAATTTTGGAAATTGGAGATAGCATTTTTTGTCAACTGATCTTCTGATCTTCTTGTTGGGTGGCCATGTCTTCCAAGTCCAAGTAAGTACACTTTGTTTAGATCACATGATTGGCTTGCATTTTCATTTGTGGTAGATCTACTGTCTAATTTCTGAGTCAAGTCAACTAGAGGAATTTGTACTTAGATGGGTGTTCTTCAATTACTGGAAACTAGATGTTGCTGAACTCAGCCTACATTGCTCTGCAAGTGTTTGTAGAAATGCCTCTGAGAAGAAACATGTCTTTTTTTCATTGATCTGGAAATGGTGGTTTGAATTATGCTTTGAATTGATGAACAGATCTGGGTTTTCTGATTCTCCGGGCAACAAATCCACACCAGTAACCCCTAGAGTTGCTAAGCTTGGCAGGACACCTTCGAAATCGGATTCCGATTCGCCTTCCCTTCTTCCTAATCCAAGGGTCTTGGTTGAAAGGTCATCTCGAACTACTACTACGAAATCCAGCATTGTTCGTCCTACCCACAGAGTTGCTACCTCACCTGAAGTAAGCAAATTTGGCTTCATGTTGAAGTTGTAATTAATTTGTTCTAAATTTGATCTAAAAGTGCAAGTTGTTTTATGTTTTCAAGGCAATCTATTAAGGTTGATTTGTGAGGATTTTTATTGGAAGTTGTTTTTTTGTTGACTATCTTTTCTTCAATTAATATATTTTTCAAATTGGAGACCGTAATAATGTTTGGGGCGCATCCTCGTGCTCGGATTTAGTCCCTATATCAATTTTGGTGCATTCTAACTAAATTCAGTTATTATTGTCACATAGCTGAATTTCGGTTTTTCTTGGGTCTATCGGGCGTACCCCTTTCCCTTTGGCAGGGGTACCCCATCTTGACCCCCCAGATTCCGCTGTAGCGGAGCCTCACTGGGTCAATGATGATGATGATAAAACTGGAGATTGTAATAAAGTATGAATTTAAAGATAACTTGTAGTAGTAAGTAGTACCTGGGTAATGAGCAAAGCTTGAATAATTTAAAGTCCCACTTGATTGGTTTTTTGGGATCATTCTACTGTTTTTTAATGCATGTTATTGTTGTTGTATCAGATACCCCAATCGCGGATTCTGAAACCTTCAGAGCTACATGCCCAATTAACAACTGCTCTAGATGAGTTGAGCAAGGCGAATGAGAGGCTGCTTTTAGTTGAAAAGGAGAAGGCCCAGGCCCTCAGTGAGTTAGAGGAGGTGAGAAAATTGGCTGATGATGCTACTCAGAAACTTCAAGAGTCTCTGGTGGCTGATAAGCAAGCAGATGAGAATTCAGAGGTAGAGAAGTTATCGGAGCAGTCTGGGATTGAGATTGAGATCGAGGCGTTCAGGAAGAAAGAGGAAGAGTGGGCAAAAACAGTTCAAGAGATAAGAAATGAACATGCAATTGACCTTGCAGCTTTACTGTCCACTAATCAGGAGCTTCAAAGGGTTAAGCAGGAGTTGGCCATGGTTACTGGTGTTAAAAACCAAGCTCTTCATCATGCTGATGAGGCGACCAAGATTGCGGAAATCCATGCTGAGAAGATGGAGATTATGTCGGGTGAGTTGGTTCGGCTGAAGGGTTTGCTTGAGTCGGCGGTTGAGGCTGAAGCTGTTGAGAGGAAGAACGTGGCGGAGTTGAAGTCGGAGTTGGATTTTTTTAAGGAAGAGTTTGAAAGAGCCAAAGTATTTGAGAAGAACCTGGCTCGGAAAGAGGAGTTGTGTGAGCAGCTGGAGTTGGAGTTGGAATCTATCAAGCAAGAGCTTCAAAAGGCGAAAGTTGTGGATGAGAATCTATGTCAGAAAGAGGAATCTTTTGAGCAGGTGAAGTTGGAGTTGGAATCTCTC
The DNA here is from genome assembly GCA_964016875.1 of Fallopia convolvulus. NCBI lineage: Eukaryota > Viridiplantae > Streptophyta > Magnoliopsida > Caryophyllales > Polygonaceae > Fallopia > Fallopia convolvulus. The sequence continues at coordinate 58,321,250 of OZ024726.1, forward strand.
AAGCAAGAGCTTGAAAAGGCGAAAGGCTTTGAGGAGAAGCTGGCATCTCATCAACAGCTGGAGTCCGAGTTGGAAATTCTCAAGAATGAGGTTGAGAAGGGCAAGGGGTTTGAGGAGAGTCTTGCTCAAAAAGAGGAATCTTTGGTGAATCTGAAGTCGGAGTTAGGATCTCTCATGCAAGAGCTTGAAAAGGCGAAAGAATTTGAGGAGAGGATGTGTCAAAGAGAGGAATCATATGAGCGGATGAAGTCAGAGTTAGAAATCCTCAAGCATGAGCTTGAAAGGACCAAAGGCTTTGAGGAGAGCATTGCTAAAAAAGAGGAATCTTTGGAGAATCTGAATTCGGAGGTGGAATCTCTCACGCGAGAGCTTGAAAAGGCCAAAGGCTTTGAAGAGAAACTGTTACAGAGAGAGGAAGCCTATCAACAGCTGAAGTCGAAATCAGTTTTTCTTGAGGAGGAACTTGAAAAGGCCAAGGGCTTTGAGGAGAATGTTGCTCAAAAAGAAGAATCCTTGCAACAGATGAAGTCAGAGTTAGAATCTCTCAGCCAAGAGCTTGAAAAGGCCAGGTGCTTTGAGGAGAAGTTGACTCAGATGGATGAATCAAATCAACAGCTGAAGTCAAAATCAGAATTCCTTGAGCAGGAGCTTGAAAAGTCCAAGGGTTTTGAGGAGGATCTTGCTGAAAAGGAGAATTGCTTACAACAGATGAGATCAGAGTTAGAATTTCACAAGGAGAAACTGTCTCAGAGAGAGCAAACTCATCAACAACTCGAGTTGAAGTCGGAATTTCTTGAGCAGGAGCTTGAAAAGGCCAAAGTTTTTGAGGTGAATCTCGCTCTTAAGGAGGAATGCTTACAGAAAATGATGTCAGAATTAGAATCTCTCAGGGAAGAGCTTGAAAAGGCCAAAGAATTCAATGAGAAGCTGTCCCAGAAAGAAGAATCCTATCAACGGCTGCAGATGGAGTCAGAATTTCTCAAGCAGGAGCTCGAAAAAGCCAAGGGTTTTGAGGAAAATCTTGCTCAAAAGGAGGAATTCTTACAACAGATGATGTTAGAGTCAGAATCTCTCAAGCAAGAGCTGGAAAAGGCCAAAGTGGTATTTGAGGAGCAACTCTCTCAGCAAGAGAATTCCTATCGAGAACTGAAGTTGAAGTCAGAAGAGAATCTTGCTCATAAGGAGGAATGCTTACAACAGATGGCGTTCGAGTCAGAATCTCTCAAGCAAGAGCTTGAAAAGGCCAAAGCGGTGTTTGAGGAGAAACTCTCTCAACATGAGGAATCTTATCAACTGCTGAAGTTGAAATCAGAAGTTCTCGAACAGGAGCTGGAAAAAGCCAAGGTTTTTGAGGTGAATCTTGCTCAAAAGGAGGAGTGCTTACAACAGATGATGTTCGAGTCAGAATCTCTCCAGCAAGAGCTTGAAAAGGCAAAAGTGGTGTTCGAGGAGAAACTCTCTCAACAGGAAGAATGTTATCAACAACTGAAGTTGAAGTCAGATCTTACAGAACATGAGCTCGAAAAAGCCAAGGTTTTTGAGGTGATTCTTGCTCAAAAGGTGGAGTGCTTACACCAGATAATGTTAGAATCAGATTCTCTCAAGCAAGATCTTGAACACGCTAAAGGGTTTGAAGAGAAGCTGTCTCAGAGAGAAGAGTCCTATCGACAGCTGATGTTGAAGTCAGAATTACTCGAGCAGGAGCTCGAAAAGGCCAAAGTTTTTGAGGAGAGTCTTGCTCAAAAAGAGGAATGGTTACAACAGGTGATGTCAGAGCTGGAATCTGTAAAGCAAGAGCTTGATCATGCCAAGAGTTTCGAGGAAAAGCTGTCTCAGAGTGAAGAATCATATGAACAGCTCAATGTGGAGGCGGAAGCTCTGAGAATCGCAAAGTTATATGCTCACTGTTTATTGGAGGAATGGAAACACAAATTTGAGGAGCTGGAGCTGCAGATTGAGGAATCCTGCAAATTAGAAAGATCTGCTTCGGAGTCTCTAGAGTTGGTTATGAAACAGTTAGAGGGAAAGAGCGACTTACTTCAAGAAGTAGAGTCTGAAATCAGTTCTCTCAAAGAGAAGGTATTGTTTTTGGAGACCGCTCTCGCAACACAAAAAGAGGTTGTAGAAAAATCTGAACAACATCTTCAAAAAGAGCGTGAAGAGACCGAGTCGCTCAAGTTAGAGCTTGCAACCTTAAAGGAGGAAAAAGTTCAGGCTTTGGAGAATGAGAAGCTTGCCACAGCCAGTATTCAAGAGCTTTCAGAACAGAAGAACAAGCTCATAAGTGAGCTAGAAATTTTGAGAGAAGATGAAGAGAAGAGCAAGACAGCCATGGAAAGCTTAACTTCAGCATTGCATGAGGTTTCTGCAGAGGCAAGAGAGGCTAAGGAGAAACTGGTGTCAAGCCAAGCCGAGCACGAAGCCTTTGAGAAGCAAATAGAGGACCTGAAACTGATCTTGAAAGCAACGAGCGAGAAGTATGAATCCTTACTTGATAATGCAAAGTGCGAAATTGACCGTCTCACCAGCTCCATCGACCAATCCAAATCGCAGTTTGAGAATCAAATAGAGGATATGAGGCTGGCCTTGAAGGAAACAAACGAGAAGTACGAAGCCCTGCATAACGATGCAAAGCGTGAGATCGATCTTTTGAAAGATACTAATGAACAGTTGAGCACTGATCACCAGAATGCCAAATCCGAGTGGGAGCAGAAAGAGGAGCAGCTTGTCAAATGTTTGAAAACAGCAGAAGACGAGAACAGAGCCTTGAAATCGGGCGTTGAAAAGCACGAAATCATGCTTGCTGATGCAAAGCGTGATATCGATCATCTCTCCAGAGTAATTGAGCAATCCAAGGTGGATCACGAGCGCTCCAAATCCGAGTGGCAACAAAGAGAGGTTGAGTTGTCGAACCTCGACGATGCAAAGGACGAGATAAAGCACCTTTCGAATATGATCGAGAAGTCGAAGATGGAGTACGAGAACTCCATAGCCGAGTGGGAGGAGAAAGAGATCAAGCTGATGAACTCGGTGAAAAGATCAGAGGAAGAGAAATCCTCAATGGAGAAAGAGATCATGAGACTAGTGAATCTGCTCAGAGAAATGGAGGAGAAGGCTCGATTCGCAAAGGAAGAAGGCTCTCAACTGAGAAACACTCTCAAGGAAGCCATAACCGAGTCGACATTGCTAAGAGAAGCACTCGAAGAAGCCAAAACCCTAGATTTCGAGCAAATTCAGGACTCGAAGTCTCTCGAAGAGACCAGATCCAGGAAACAAAGCAAGGAAAACGGATTGATTTCCGATAGCGAGAGGGAATTCGAATTCCACGAAGAGAACGGCCAATTTCATCATTCCGAATCGAATGTGGTTCGAGAGAAGGGAGGAAGCAGTGTCGGAGATTCCGAATTCAAAATGTGGGAGAGCTGGAAGAGCGATGAAGGCGGATTCTCCATGGAGAGAGATGGAGGAGAACACGAATCGTTTGATGACGATGATCTGGATTCGAAGGCTGAGAGCGTTGATCAGTTGAACGGATTGCATTCAGAGAGCAATCGAATCTCTCCATTGAATTCGCAGTCGCAGCAACTGAAGAAGAAGAAGCCGTTGTACCGGAAGTTTGGGAATTTGCTCAAGAAGGGCATTGGCAATGGCGGCAACCAAAAGTAGGGGTTTTTATATTGTATTTCTTTATTTTATTATATTCTGTTATGAAAAATAAATTTTTATTTTTTTTGGTGTAGTTATAGGGATTATGGAAAGGGCTTTTTTTTATTTTTTGTATTCTTTATATGTTTTGTAATTGTATCATTTCCTTATGTTGGAGGAAATTGAGGAGCCAGCTTCAATGTTGTGTATTCTATCTACTTGCTAAATTAATCAGTTTCTTCGATGGACAAATTCATTGAAGAAAGCAATTACTTAATTTTTTAACAAAAAATAGAAAACTACCTCGAGAAGATTTTAAATTATGAAAATCTCTTTTATATACCACATTCATTGTAGTATTAGGTCGCTTTTTATTCATGTCACATATTAAAATTTTCGGTTTTTCTAATATGTGTCCATTGACATACAATAATAAGTTAAATTTGAAACCAATAACCAATTGGTCTAGTGAGATGAGGTGTTAGGCTCCTTAAGCGTTTGTTTAGGAGGTTCGAAGTTCGAATCTTTCTGGCGACGTGTATGGAAAAAATTAAATTGGGAGGATCGCCCCCAACAATGGGCCTCTGCAGTACCCGGTTCGGACGTAGATTGGCCTTGGCTAATCGAACCGAGCGAGAGATAAAAAAAAAGTTAAATTTGAAAATAATTTTTAAACTATCCCCTAAATTAGAATTGGTGAACCTGAAATAATTTTTATACAATTAAGTTATATTTAAGGATAACTTTACATGTACACTAGATAGTGAACCTTGTCTATTAGACAAGTCAAATTTATACTTAAGGTTTGTTAGTGTCAAAAAGGAATCTATAAAAGGCTAAAACAGAATAGAAATAAGTCTTTTTGTCTTTAAGATGATATTTTATTTAACTTTTAACAGAATATGTGATTTTGAAGGGGTCTACTTTTACTTCATGAGGTTCATTAAGCCCAACACCAAATCATAAACATGTACCCATTAGCAGCAATGTCTAAAATGGTCCATTAACAAAGTTGAAGTGAATGCATTAAGTTATGACATTTATTTGACTATTGAAGATAGTTTTACTGGTTGTAAGATTGTTACGTGCCAACAAATGAGCAATATACATGGTGAGTATAAGTGACACATGTCCTCATTCAACCAAAAAAAAAGTGACACATGTCCTCACTTTATAGATCCTTTCAAGACCCATCTTAGGCTATAAAGTATAAAGTGAGGAAAGATATGAAGGTTGAGAGGGCTTCACTCTCTGTCGAATGGGAGTTGAGCAAGAGTTTTTGTATGGTTTCAAATTGAATTCTAAAGATTATTATGAAATTATGAGTTAAACAAATTGGTTATGGTGAACAAATCTTTTCAATAATTCAATTAATCTTCTAAAAAAACCAAGATTGAAATTAACTATCTTTGACTCAATCTCAATTCTCAACGACCTCAATATGGAGAATTTTTAAGAGATCAAATCATCAATGCAAGAAAAGAATCTTAATATATATGGTTAAACCATGTTGCTTGAAAAAGCCTGTGAAATATTTTAGTTATTTCACAAATAGATTAGTGTAATATTTTAGTTTGTTAAAAGCAGCTTGAAAGCAAACATAATAATAGACAGAATGAACCACATCACCACAACACGACTCCGTAATGGATCGCCACCTTCGGATGTTGCCTCTGAAGATTCATGTATAGCTTGTTTCTAGTAGTTGTTATAAAATCTTGCAAATGAAATCTTGCAAATTGATTGACACAAACCATTATTCGTTATTCTTACCGATTGGATCAGGAAATTGTAATTCGCTACTAAATATAGATTTTTAGTCATAAAAAAAGTAAATTAACTTTGATCTATAATTTTATCACCTGTTGGCGGAGTTGCCAGCCCCAAATCCCAGAGAGCGGAATCTTACAACTGAGCCGAAGCTGGCGTGGCGCGGGCAGCCGATGACGACGACGCCGAACACGTTTCTGAACTGGTGGGGCCGGGATCCCAACGCATGCAAAACGACGTCGCTGAACAGCCAGGGGCAAACGTTCTTGAACACCGACTTAATACAGTATATGGCGGTGTACTTGTTGCGGGTGAAGTTGGAAAGCGACATGTCAGCGTTGACCAGCCTGGCGGTGAGAGGGAGGCAGCCGCCGCCGGACGGGGCCCCGATCCGCGACTCGAGGCAGTTGAGGCAGAGCACGGCCTCGTTGGCGAGCGCGTCGAGGACGCTGTCAGATTTGATGTCGGGTAGGGCTGACGAGATGCTGACGTGGTTTGGTGTCTCCTCGTCGAGCCACGACCAGAGGGCCATGACGAGGAGGCTCTCGGCGGGGTCGCGGCGGAGGGTGAAGATGAGGCGGGCGAGAGTGAGCCGGGAGGACACGTGGCTGCGGTGGAGCTCGGCGAGGGTGACGGAGGCGGAAGCCATTGAAATTGAGAGGGAGTGAGTGAGGGATAGTGTGAGTTGTTGGGCCATACTGTGGTAGATCAATGATTGTCGAGCTAAGCCATCGCTATATATGTTATCAACACTTGGTAAAGTAGTGCATGATCGAGGGAGGCAGAGAAAGTGCAAGGGTTAGAGGTAGGCAGTTAACGAGTCAAGAACCCAATAGAAATTTATGGTATCTAACAGTGAAATCCCAAATATTAATTTGAAAAAAAAATATAAAATTTTCACTAAATTTAAAAGAAATTAATTAAAACTAGTCATTAAATTATTAAACGACTTCATTCCAAAGCTCCACTCGCCTAGGGGTGTGTTTCACTTTTGATGAAAAGTGATTTTTGGATGAAAAATTAATTTTTTGTATCGAAAAACGTAAAAAGTAAGAAAATTTACACGAATTTCAAGATAATTAAAAATAGTTTTTAGGTGAAAAGTTGTTTTAGTGTAAAATCCGACTCCAAAGTTCAACTGGCCACCCTGCCCAATGCCCACACCCTTTTGTTATCATTATTAGTTGATCTTGATTTACATACTTATCTCAAAACCAAAAAGAAGAAGAAGGTTAATGGATGATTTGCAAATTAATCATGTTGTACCCTAAGGTTATCTTTTTTTTTGGTTAAATGCCCTATGGATATCTTTAATTTCTTAGATTTTTCCACCTTATTCCTGTGCTACAATTTGAATTATGTAGAGTAGGCCGCAAAGATCGAGCTTTATATTCTCTATCTATTACTACATATATAAACTTGTGTACATGCCCTATTTATTGTCTCTAATAAATCCTTGATCTTTGATAAATCGTATAAACTCATTCAAAATATTTTGTATATTCCCCTTAATAAACTGTATGTATTGTATTGACTCTAATAAATCCTTAGTCCTTAATAAATTGTATAAACTCAATCAAAATATTTTGTATATATTTTATATTTTCCCCTTAATAAATTGTATGTAGTGTATGTAATGAGCTTGCAAAGCATTTCAAGTTTATAAAGATCGTTTGATTTGATGACATATTCAAAATATGTATATATAAATTAGATTTTTTGTTGTACAAATATATTGGACAATTAAAGTCTTCAACCATACAATACAAATTAATAAATTATATAATTAATGTGAATACAATACCATTTTTAAGGTAATAATCATAGGGTGCAATATGCCCAAAAATTTCTCATTTATCATTTGCACACATCAATTTTATGAAATAAAAATTATTTTTATTTTTAATTACTATATATTGACGTTGGAATAATCAACTAGCAAATTTCAGGAGAGCTTGAAGATAGATTTCAATTTTTTTAATGTTAAAGAAGCAACTTTTCAGTATATGAAAAAATTTCTATAATGCATTTCTCAATTTAGTTAGAACCATTTTCTCTTAATACTAAAACAAACTTTAGTAAGAAATTGTAATTACTAATTATTGTTTCTAATAATTTTTTACGAGTGAATGTTTTTAAAATTATATAGTCTTACAACTATAAAAGTTATCCTCAAAAGTCAAATAAATGCCATAGCTTAATGCTCACTTCAATTTGCTTTTTTTATCCAAACTTCAATTTTGCTAATGGGTCATGTTAGACAATTGACAACCTTTTGCATTCTTATATTATTCCTATATTAAAAGTATAATCCTACATTACACTATTCTTTTAAATTTTTACAATCATCCTTTCAAATTCCTTTTTAAATGTATTAATAACAAGAAATTGATTTAGAAGATACTAGAAAATAATTAAAGGCCCACATGTACAAACTAGCCATTATCTTCATACCTCAATTGCAACACAATTTCAAGAAGCGATATAGGAACCATTTTCTTTCATACTAACAAATTTTGTTACCATTTTATTGACATGATAATATCTTGCACATATATAAATAGTCATTATATTTTGTATCACATGAACATGCAAAAATGGATTGCAACAAACTTGATCAAGATGCCACATTTTGCACTCTTGATAAATTGTGTGATAGTGTTAAGCATCAACTTGAAGAAAGGCTATGCAGGAAGTGGGATGCAACAAATGCATATAGAAAATATCTCAAAACTAAATTCCGTATAGAACATAAAATTTGCGCCGTCCAACGGACGGGTTAAGCAATCTAGTTGAATGTAAAGATCAAGAAAAGATATATCACTTTAATTGGAAGCATTGAGTGCTAGAATTAAGTTACAATACTAGAAAATCAAACCCAAAAAAAAAACGCCTACTATATCCTATTTAGGAGCATTAAGTGACACAATTTAATTCCTACATTTACTTCTTCAAATTTTTAATTTCCTTAATCCTAAAAAAACGTCTATGGTCAATTGGTTGGAGCATTAAGTGTTGTAATTTGTTATTTCTTCATGCCTCTTCTTACCTCTCTTAAATCCTCTTTATATAGCTCTCCGTATTTTGTCTGGAGTGGGGGAGTGTCTCTTTCCTTCTTAGAGTGATGAAGACTAACAATATGGAGTATTTTGTATTTTTGTTTAAGTTTTATTATATAATATAGTTATTTATAAAGGGGTTTTCGGGTTTGTTTTGCTCAAAATTGTGATTTTTTAAATTATTTGCCAAGTTTCACATACAGGTTGTCCATGTTACCATTGATCGATCAATATGTACAATTCCTTCTACAATGCATAGATGTTGCATTTTCATGCCAAAATATTTTGCATATACATAAAGGTAATTATTTCCAAATATCTTTTTCACTATCATTATTCACTTACATATTGAAAAACAATTCTCAAATAGATCAAATGTTTTGTGCAAATGTTAGTTGTTCTTATTTTTTTAATCATAAAAGTCAAATAAAAGACTACCAAAGTGGGTGATCTTTCACTTTATTATGTTTTTTGATCCATTGTTAAATTTATTTATATGTTGCTAATCAATCATACATTTGTTTAAACATAGTTTTACGATAATCTAAAATTAATTTCAATAGTTTCACCCCAACATTTAAAAAGTGAAAACTAATAATTTCTATTCCCAAGTTTCAATCTTTCCATTTTTTACCAACTACTTAGTTCTCAAATGTTCTCAACATTTATAAAGTGACATATATACCTAGAAGAAAAGTAGCCTTCAAATTGCTATAACTATTTAAAAACATGTTGTAGTATTATACAGAAAAACAAGTTCATTTACATCTTTGGTGAGTGTATTTTGGAGATAAAATTGTATATTTTTTCATGTGAAATTATAAGATTTAAGTAAATTTTAATGTCTTACAATAGACAAGAATAATAACAAGATCTAAATTAAAAGAATAACACAAATGAACTTTTATTCCATGGCTTTAATTAGTTTTCTATTGGTATTTTTTTATGATCATGTGTGCATTTTACTTTTAATCAATAACACAATGTGAATCATCTATAGATTCGAGCATGACTACAATTGGCTATAAGAAGATGAGTAAGTAGTCTATTATGTGTTCATGTATTATCTTTAAATATAAAGTTTGGTATCTATTCTCATTAAACGTGAACTAATATAATTCTCATTAAACTTGAACTAATATAATTTTATGTGTAAATTTGTAAAAACAATTGACAAAAGTCCATTGCACTTCATTGCAATGTGATTCTTTTAAAAGCGTTCAAATTCTACCAATAGTATACTTTGCATTTTTTGCACCACTCTACCGCATATATCTATGATAAATTAATCGTAATAAATTCAATAATGACCAAATGTCGAAACTTTATTTACACAATTCCATAGCATTTTCAGTATGTCCATAGCCAAATAAATGCTTGAAAAAAGGGAACTTGCTTGAAAAATGTTATGTCCCAATGACAATAACAATGAATTTGATAGAAAACAAGAGAAATTAGGGAGAAAGAAGAAGAATTTCAGAGAAAGATAGAAGAAGAGGATAGGAGAAGAATAGAGGATGGAAACAAGAGAAGGAGATTGATTTTCATTAATTTTCTGGATAACCGTACATTATTTCGGATTAGCCTCTTATATTTCTCACATTTACAAACATGACCCAAAATCCTTCTAATTACAATTGTAATCCTATAATCCCATTCGTAACATTACTCCCCTCTTTAAAGAATCTTGTCCCCAAGATTCCCTTAAAAAAATCTAGAGAATGTTGCCTAAAAAAATTCAAGAACTTGTACCACCTGCTGCAGCAAATTCTGGGAAACCACCCCTCAATACATGAAGATTCTTCATTTTCAAGGCCCTGCATAGTGAGCTTTCTTGGGCATATGTACCAACTAATATCAGAACAAAATTCAGCAAAAACCAAAGCATTAAACAATCACCAAAAACAATTAAGGCCAAGATGAATGACTGAATTGTATGCTGTTGTCACCACGTCTTATCTAAGCGGAAAAAATTCAACAAACCCACTACTATTAGTCAAAACAATACTATTAGTCATGTCGCTTAACTGGTGGTTGACCATTTAACTCATCTTGAGCAAGCCCTTGTACACTCTTGGAATGCCAAAATATAGCATAAATCTCATTTCAGTTTGAGCACTCTAAAATTCAGCCACTCATTAACCACTTAATTTGCAAGTGCCCACATCAGGTAGCAATATCATTGTGAGGAAGCATCAACAACAGTAACCACAACAAATCATTGTGAGGAAAGAAGTATTGGCTTCACTAGGAGAGATCTCTACCAGCAAAACAACGTTGAGCAACAGTAACCACAACAACAAGCAGAACAAAACGAGCATCTAGTTGAATGTCGGCATCAAATTAAGCCAAGTTCAGCTAATACTCAACAACCATCAATTAGAACAGCTTGCAAGTCTAGTTTATGGCCTATTCCCGGATCAAAAACCAGCCCTTTAAACCAATCTGGAACTATTGCTTCCCACCATGCGGTCTCACACCCAAATAACCCAGAAATTACCCAAATTGAGAAAACCAGTAGATTTTCACCAAAACAAACAGAACATGAGTAGTTCGAGCCAACAAAAACTGTGTAATCGTTGGAACTAAACCAATCACTCCTAATAATTGTTTCACCTTCAGCAAAACCCAAGACAAAACCCGACTTCCCTCTATCGAAAGGCATCAGAATGGGCTCCCCATTTGCTATCTTTTGATTCAAAATATCAGCACAACAAGTCCAATCCAAAGCTAAAACTTCAATTCTGTTCATCAACCTTGGTACAAAAATGTTCCCATAACATTCGGAATATGAGTGTCGGTATCACCTGGGTCAAAGATTCTATTACTACCATCTATAAGAGTGTTTTCCAGTTGGATAGTAGCATCACTGACATTGATCCTTCTAAGAGTCATTTCCTCAAACACTTGGTATGCACCAGAACTTTTCAAGAAATCCATTGAATTTGTCTTAAATTCATCTATCCCAAGTTTATTAAAGGATTCACTCGTAACAATTCTCTGCTGAAATTCACACGCATGAAAACAATTGAAAGTACCTTCATTGAAATCTGACGAAAAAGCATTTTCTATCTCCATGGGAGGAACCAATGTTGAGCGTCTTTCACTGTCATCCTGGTCGAAGTTGTTGCCCGAGTGCAAATTGATCTCTACGACATCACCCGAATTCTCATGCTTTCCCGAATTGACTTCAAGATCACTCAGGTTCGATTGATTTAAATCGATTTGCTTCATTTGTTGTAGTATAGCCTCACACTTGCAAGCATCAAAAACTGACTCCTTATCCACCTGGACAACCCCGCTTGAGCCGATTTCTTGGCCCTGGATTTTAATTTCTTCATCACTCTCAATCGGTAGAAGATTTTCGTCACCCAAATTGTCGATTTCATCAATTGAATCCATGCTCAGAGTCTCTGGCTCGTTCGAACACTTCATCATAGGCCGATCTCTACTGAACAAAAAATCTTTCTCCATAATCAATTCCATTTTGCAACAATCATCATATATATTTCTTCCGTTAATGGAATCCAATGCTTCAAGGGCTGACCCTTTACTCTTGAAACAAACTTTCGAGTGGAAATCGTTCTCAGGATCTAATATCTCAATATTTTCTAGAATCCCAAATCTCGAAAAAACTCGTTCCAATACGTTGCAAGAAATGAGATATTCCATCAAATGAATCTTGACCAACAACGTGCGATCTTGTACTTGACTTTCAACTGAATATGCAAAATTGAATCTGGTAGTATCTTTATCCACCATCTCCAATTGCAATGCGGAAATTTCAGATGGAGAAGGCACGACCTTCTTGCTCGGAGTTCCATCGAACACCATGGGTGCATCAGTTTTGAAGTTATTTTCATCCCTTCGTTTGACAGGTAGACCCATCGATGCTCTTAGCAGATTAATTTTTCCGTCTGCGTCTAATCTGCTCCATAGGTAATCCGAATTCACCATTTCTTGTGCTAAGCGCTGCACACAATCCGCCATGAATGATTCTCGAGCTTCAATTCAAAGTTTAGGGCAAAACTCGAATCGATCAACCGAGAAAAAAACGGCCCTGATACCAATTTGTTATGTCCCAATGACAATAACAATGAATTTGATAGAAAACAAGAGAAATTAGGGAGAAAGAAGAAGAATTTCAGAGAAAGATAGAAGAAGAGGATAGGAGAAGAACAGAGGATAGAAACAAGAGAAGGAGATTGATTTTCATTAATTTTTGGATAACCGTACATTATTTCGGATTAGCCTCTTATATTTCTCACATTTACAAACATGACCCAAAATCCTTCTAATTACGATTGTAATCCTATATTCCCATTCGTAACAAAAAATAAATTGATTTGAATAAAATTAATATCAATTATGAAAGTATCTGCGAGGTTATGTATTGATTGAAGAAGATATGGGAATTGGATGGCTTAATGTGATCAACAATTAGCCCTCTCACCCTACATAGGAGATATGGGATTGAACAAGATACTTTGTGAAAAGTGCATAGACTTGCTCTTCATGTACAATGGAAATTTATAAAGACCAATTTTAATCATCACTATGAAAAGAACGTTACTAAGAAAATAAACACATGTAAAAAAAATTGTCCCGTGCATACGCACGGGCCTGTTCCCCTAGTTTGATTATAAAGTTAATGCATTAAGTTGCATTAAATTACATTAAGTAACTCATTTATTATAATTTAAAGTGCATTAAATAACCCATTTAATATAATTTAATACATTAAATTTTGCAATCCAAATAACATATACAACATAAACATACACATACACCAAATCGAGAGAGAACATAAATTCAAATTAACACATCCCCAAATTTCATCTGAGAAAACTGGGCACATATACAACGTACACACAGACAACGAAGTTAATTAAAAACACGCACAAACACACGACGAGGTAAAGATCGATCAAACCATGATCGATCCATTCAAGCAACAACAAACTTCAAATTGACTCTAGCAACATCAACGATGACACAACAACAACAACAAAAGACACATGGAAGGCACTAGTTTCAGCTCAATTAACCAATCAGGCCAATTAATCCACTAATCAATTGTTCTCGTTAGCGGCGCTCGTACTTGCGAGCCCAAATGTGTTTCCCGTTAACCTGAAACTTTGTAAGATAATGACCGTTGAGAACCCGATCCATATGATTGAGCGACCCGACAACCATCTTTGCGAATAGGGTTTGGGTATCCGGATCCCTCATCCCCATCTTCAACGACTCCACACAATCGTATCCAAATCTTGACGTGAAAAGTTGTAAAACCTCCCTCTCTAATACCGGAAATCCCTGCGAGAATGTCAAGAATATCGTCCTCTCATCCTTTGGTGCCTGTTCATTATCATCAACAACATTGTCTCAGTATAGTTCCGCTATTACAAGATCTGATACTTTGTGAAAGAATGAAAGAAATTAATTGATTTCTCATGAAAATTTATCTAGTATATAAATTCTTGGATTACTCGTATTGCCAATTAATTTTAGTATAAACTCTATGGGTATTGTCAATTAATTTTAATATGTATGTACCCACATGAGTTAATTAGATTCTTTTCTTTTTGAGGCATGGAAAATTTAGGGCAAAAAATGCACATCTCTCTCGTCAGCTCACTTTCAAGCCGAATTGAGTTTCGCAAAAAAAAATTCAGGTTTGCTATAATCACCATATAACAGACTACTGAATTTTCATTTTCAAACTAAAAAATCGTTTTTAGTAAAAAAAAAATTGTTATATATAAAGTGGAATTAAGATAAAACCTTTTGTCCAAAAAAGAAGAGTCTACCTGTTTATCTAATTGATCGAATGGATTTATATAAAAAGAATTTGGGTTTTATGGCATGTAATATTTAAGTATAACTACAATTTTAAATTTAATTTTTTAACTATATTTTTTAATTGACATACTTTAGCACACATTTTTTAATTAATATTATTCTCATTAATTGAAAATAATTCTATAAATGTATAATAAAAAAATCAAATTTATATTTTTAAGTCAAATCACATGATTTTCTAGTTTTAAAACAACATATATTTGCAAGTCTCACTAAATATAGGTTTTCAATCATCAAAAAAAATTAAAAATTTCAATAAATCGACTTTGATCTATAATTTAATTTCATCACCTGTTGGCGGAGTTGCCAGCCCCAAATGCCGGAGAGCGGGATCTTACAACCGAGCGGGCGCGTGATGAGCTCGGCGGAGCCAAAGCTGGCGTGGCGCGGGCAGCCGATGACGACGGCGCCAAACACGTTCCTGAACTGGTGGGCCCGGGATCCCAACGCATGCAAAACGACGTCGCTGAACACCCAGGGGCAAACGTTCTTGAACACCGACTTGATACAATAAATCGCCGTGTACTTGTTGCGGGTGAAGTTGGCGAGCGACAGGTCAGCGTTGACCAGCCTGGCGGTGAGCGGGAGGCGGCCGCCGCCGGACGGGGCCCCGATCCGCGACTCGAGGCAGTTGAGGCAGAGCACGGCCTCGTTGGCGAGCGCGTCGAGGACGCTGTCAGACTTGATGTCGGGTAGGGCTGACGCGATGCTGACGTGGTTTGGTGTCTCCTCGTCGAGCCACGACCAGAGGGCCATGACGAGGAGGCTCTCGGCCGGGTCGCGGCGGAGGGTGAAGATGAGGCGGGCGAGGGTGAGGCGGGAGGACACGTGGCTACGGTGGAGCTCGGCGAGGGTGATGGTGGCGGAAGCCATTGGGGGAGTTGAGAGGGAGTGAGTGAGGGATAGTGTGAGTGAGTGGTGGGTTGTTGGGCCATACTGTGGTGGGGCCGTATTTATAGTCCACCGTGGCATGGAGGGTTTCACGCAGGGTGACGTGTAAGGGATTATCCCCTTAGTTGGTACCACACACGTGGCTGTTTCTTTCTGTATTTTCTGTTATTAATTTCTTTTTAGTTTCTTTTTTATTTTACAAGTATTTTCTGTTGGGATAATCAAGAATTTTGGTAAAAATTTGACATATTTTACAAATTAAAAGATACTATAACGAGAAGGATAAAAATAAAGATAGATACAGAAATTTTACTTTCACTAATAGGATATTAATTACGTCCACTCGTTCAGAAAATAAATTCTTATTGTGGAAGTGAATAAGGGATAACATAAAAAATTATCAATAAAGTGACTTACGAACCCTAATCAGATTATAGGTCGTAAGCCCAAAACATATTACCGATTTGCCAGGATAACGCTTCCCCCTGGACCCTCACGAGCGAGACCTCCATCGTGGAGGGTTGTCCCCGAACTCCGCCCCCGGTATCATCGGGAGCACCGCCCCCAAACCATTGACAATATCGATTATCAACAGATTCAATACATATTAATAAAATTAAGAAAATATAGTAGACAAATGTAGCCAACAAAAATTATTAAAAAATATTGCAGCAAACAAAACAAAGAAAAAAAAATTATTACATGGTTTGAAGACTGATAGAAACTCGTGAATGGTGAGTATGATACAACGATGGGTTAGTATTGAAGTAACAAAAAAAAAACGCATAATCAAGATTTTTATAATTTAATGGGAGATTAATGCTGATTAGTGTGTGAGTGAGGTACCATTTAATGATCTTTAATTAAGATTAACAAGGGAATAAATCATTTTATTTATTTCAAATAGAACATCTGTTTTTGTTAGAGTTTGAATTTTAAAATGTTACCATATGCATTATGCAATGCAATAAGAAATGAGATGACATTATTTGCAATGATAGTTTGTTCTTAGAGGAATGGA
Organism: Fallopia convolvulus; assembly: GCA_964016875.1. Classification (NCBI taxonomy): domain Eukaryota; kingdom Viridiplantae; phylum Streptophyta; class Magnoliopsida; order Caryophyllales; family Polygonaceae; genus Fallopia; species Fallopia convolvulus. Next base: position 58,337,498 of record OZ024726.1, read on the forward strand.
TATATGCAAGGTAAACTGAAATGGAGGAAACTTCCAAGAAATAACAGCATTTTTTCTTTTTACATTTTTTTTTATCCTTTTTACTTTACTTTGTTGGTCCGCATCTTTTCAAAATGTATTGACATGTGTTTAATGTATACGTTTTGTGTATATCTATAGTCATGCTTTCAGTTACAATGCAAGTCTATCACACAAATTAACAATTCAATTATGAACCTCATAGGCAAAAGAAGTTAATATCATAGGCAAAAAATTAAATTAAATTCAAGTTATGAACCTCATAGTCGTGCTTTCTACATTGTATTTTGTATAATTAAATGAAATTCAAGTTAATATCATAGGCAAAAATTGATGTGCTATTTGATATTCCAAATGGTTCATGTTTATCTAAATTTTGTGATTTGTTCTAGATGATTTAAAGTATTGTAAAAGAGTTAGTTTTTTTTTATTAGAAGAAGAGGCAGGACTCAAGGTGGAATTTTATTAATCATAAAAAAAGGGTTAAGTAGTCAGTAAATACGGGATAATCCGACCCCTAACATCATCACATAACAGTAAATAAATCCCATCCGGCGGGGCACACAATACATGAAACCCTAAAGTAAAGTTAAAGGAAATAGAAGCAAGCCGATTAGCAACACTGTTCGCTTCACGGTAAATATGGCGAAACTGAATGCTCCAATTCCTACGAATTAAGATTTGGGATTGGGTAACCAGGCTGCAAAGCGGATGACTCTTACGAACACCTGCACTAATGAGATTAATAGCAAGTTGGGAATCAGATTCAAGGATTACCTGTTTAAAACCTTTTTCCCAAGCAAGTTTGAGGCCACCAAAAATGCCCCAAAGTTCCGCCGATGGAACGGAACAAGACCCAACATTAGGGGTGTTCAACGGGTCGGGTCGCCCGCGACCCGCAATTTGCGGGTTGTTGGTCGACCCGCGACCCGTGCGGGTTGGGTCGCGGGTCGAATTTTTTTATTTTGCGGGTCGCGGGTCGGGTCGGGTTAAACCCGCGCGGGTTGTGGGTTGACCCGCGTCCCGCAATATTTGTTAAAAATATATATATTTTTATAATTTTATTAATATATAAACTATTTTTTTATAAAAAAATCGGGTCGACCCGACCCGCAATGACCCAACCCGTAATTTGCGGGTTGCGGGTCAAAAGCAATTTTTTTGCGGGTCGGGCCCGCGACCCAACCCGACCTGTGAGGCATCCCTACCCAACATTGTGCACAAAACCGCCAATCCACTACCCTTTGTGGTCTCTTCAGTTGGTGCACCAGCTGAAGCGATCTCATTCTTCAACGCTCCATCAGTGTTAATCTTGACCCAATTCTCTTCCGGGCAGCTCCAAGAAATGTCCTGTAAGCTCTTAATATTTATGGAGCTATTTGAAAATCCTTACCCGACGCGACCCGGTATTCATGCGTCTTCTCCTTTATAAAGCAAGCCTTGTTTCCAATGGTCGAGGGTTCATTGAAAGTGGCCTCATTTCTCCACCTCCAAATCCACCAAAGAGCCGAACCTCCATGTCTTCCATTAAGTTGCATCTTAGCCACGTCATAAAGGGAACCTGTTGAAGGAAATCAGCAACTGAACCTGTGATTTTGAATTGAAAGAATGAATCACAAGAACCAAAAACACTAGTTGTGAATCAAGGTCAGATCTGTGGCCTGCTAAAAATATCAATTAAGTAGAGCACATCAATGAAATATCATACCGTAATCGTCAGACAAAATCGAATGGGCAACATATTGTGACATCGATCGACGACTATCGAGATGTTGAATGGCATTTGGAGGATCTAGCATATTATACACTATACACTATACACCTGGTGGGTGGTAAGAAGCAAAAACACGACTTCATAAAAAAAGTTTTATGCATCGCCACTCTTATCGCTTCTTCTCTTCAGCGTTACAGTTGGTCCTAGACCTGACTTCACAAGCACTTGGTGGCAACACCAGGCAGGGAACATCGTCGCAAGCCATACTCTCAAGTCAGCAAAACCCGATCAACGAGCTACCTTCCTCGCAAGCACTAATATATATTTAGTGCTTATTTGACCAACAATGTACTGCTGAAGCTTTCTGTATGCAGAAAGAAGTTCCTTTTCCAGCTAAGCTACTACACATACAATATAATAGGAAAGCTGAAGGATTATGGAAAAGGCCTGATGGGGAATTTGATTTTGCTGAATTTGATCATCTTACTTGTAATTTTGTAAGGTACACTTGTGTATTGTACCCAGTGACTCTGTGTGGCTGGCTATGCATTTATGAAAGAAAATAAATATAGCATGAAAAGAAGTGGAAGACTAACTATATATATTCATATCATAAAGACGATACAACCTTTTTTTTGGAATAAACAAAAGTCTATATTCATATCTTGTTGAATATGATAGGTGATTACAGTGGGAAATTATCTGTGAAATCTGCAGTTGGTTACAATCCCTTGTGAAGAAGAAGATGTGTTTCAAGCTCTAACTTCTCTGTGCTCAGATGAAGGGAAAAACATATTACAGCTTAATTATTCTCATTTGGGCAAGGGAAGAATTATTTAGTTTCTCATTTGGGCAAGGATTGGCTTTGATCGAGGCTTTTGATTTTCGAATCAAGAATGGGTATAACCTTCTGGGAGTGTGATTTCTGTTGCTTTCTGTATACTCTCTATGGCTACTGTGTCATTGTTTTTATTATCAACTAGTGCTATAAATGATCTTAAAACATTTGATCCCAAAAGTTCAAAATTCTCATGTCTGTTCAGCTTATTCTTCATCATTAATCCTGTAGCTAGAGTTAATCCTCTATCCTCTGCATATTGACAATATTCATTTTAGTAAATCTCTCTGTATGCAAATCCAAATCTGTCATTTTGTTCAGCTAGCTTGATTGAGCTGGAGTTCCTAAATCCTAATTAAAGGTACTATATATATATATATATTGAAGAAGACTGAAAGTAAATTTTTATTTATCAAAGTAGCATATTTTTCACATAGATAACTGATGATTGTTCTTAGATACAAAAACACACAAATTAACAGCCTCGCAACTCATAAACATGCACACACAAGAAAACTTTGAAACACAACTTGATTGAAAGATGAAGCAGCAACAAGCAAAACAAAACTTGATTTAATACTGACCAACTAATCTCAATTAGCCGGCCTCTTGTTTGTTTCTCAGCCCCTAACCCTACTAAAGCCATAACTCTTCTCTGTAGGCACATTTCCATCATCTAGTTCTAATGTTTAAATACTCAAAACATAAGCTGAATGACAGAATAAGATAACAAGAAAATACTGAATTAAGGAACGTTTGGGGTAAGTTATTGAAGATAAACAACATGCATAGTTGAGTGAATATCACCAAAACCTGAACCCCTGAAAGGGTTGAAACTAGCAAAATTGAAATTAAAACTAAGCACCATTACACAACATCAAAAGATGACAAAATAACTTAGGAAAGCCTTCGATTGTATCTCTTCTACTACTCTTCAGCATCTTTACTCTTCTTCTTTTTCTTATCCTTCTTCTTCTCACTTCGGGTTGCATCATCATCAGCTGGTGTACTGTCATTTTCAACACCCTTGCTCTTCTTCTTCTTTTTCTTCTCAGATTTCTCATCATCTGAAGTTTTGGCTTCATCGCTTTCTTTATCCTTGTTTTTCTTCTTCTTCTTCTTCTTCTCGGATTTCTCCTCATCGGGAGATGCAGCTTCAACCTCTTCCTCCTTCTTCTCCTTCTTTTTCTTTTTATTCTCTGTCTTCTCAACCTCTACAGTTTCAACATCCTCAACTTTAACCTTCTTAGCCCCATCAACATTAGGGCTATTGTCCAGTTCCTGCAACTTGCGCTTCTTTTTCTTCTCTTCCTTACCATCTTCCTTCACAATCACCTCACTTTCCACCTTGACTGGATCAGCAGCCGCTGCAAGCCTTGCTATCATTGAATCTCCACCCGTTGGAAGTACCACATTTCTAGCCCACTCAGCTGGAGTGTTCTCGTTAGGCTTCCCATGTTTATCCAACTTCCCTTCCGCAACCAGCTTCTTCTTCATTGAAGCCCTCGGCCCCAATCCCCACTTCCTAGGATAAGTATCGCGATCCATAATCACCCTCTTGATCTTTGCAACAACACCGTGATCACAAGTAGCCATAACTGCAGTAGGCATCTCTGCAATACCCAATGCAATGGCCTCCCCCTTTGTAGTCATCAACACAACCTCTTCGCCAACGTCGATATCGTTCTCAAACCTAAGCAACCCTGGGATCATGAACTTGGCACCATAACAGATAGCATTCACAGCAGAATCCTTGACAACCAATCTCTTGTAACTAGTTAGCAACTTCTCCAGAGGCATGATAGCCCTCCTCAAGTAACTCTCATCCCTGTAATTGTCATACATCCACTGTGCATCAAGAACATCATGCATTGTCACCATGTTATCCTTCTCTCCCATAATACCAGACCTAACTCTCCTAAGCTCCTGCATATGAGCTCCCACGCCCAACAACAAGCCCAAATGCACACACATGGTCCTAACATAAGTACCCGCTTCGCAACTAATCCAGAAAACAACCAAATGCCTCTCTGCATCATACTCAAGTAGCTTGCTCTCATAAATAGTCCTAATCCTAAGCTGCCTCTTCACAGCAGAGATCAAAGGAGGCCTCTGGAAGACCGCACCAGTTAAAGTCTCAAGGGCCCTAGCTACCTTGGCCACATCAGGCACAGCAGAATGCAACCTAGCAACACAGACATACTCTTTTCCAGCACCTTGCTGGGATTTAACTAGCCTAGTGGCTCTATCGATGCAAACAATTAGATTGCCAGTGACCTTAGGATCTAGAGTACCACTATGACCAGTCTTTTCGACTCTTAGAATGCGTTTAATCCAAGCAACAACTTCATGAGAGGAAGGATTAGAGGGCTTATCCAAGTTAAGAACACCATACTTGAGGTACTCGACGAGTGGGCGCTTGAGAGGGGAGAAACCTGAGGGGATTGGCGTGTAGTGACCAGTGCGAACGTTGAGCTTGTCGTAGTTCTTGAGGAGGATCGGCCACTCGGAGGTATCGGTCGGAGGAGTGAAGCTCTGGGGCTTAATGAGGAAATCGCCGTTTGTGTTTGTGTTTGTGTCTGTGTCGGCGGCGGCGGCGGCGGATTCCTCGTCTTTGGTCTTGCTGTTCTTCTTCTTCTTCTCTGATCGAGAAACGTCCGCCATGGCAGATTAGATTTTTTTTCTTCTGTAAATTAGGGTTTAAAGGGGAGGAGCGGCCTTAGTGCGGGAAATGACAAACACAATGAACATTGTAAGAAAGAGCAGTTATAATGGAATTCTGACATTCTGAGGGTTTAGGGTTTTACTCCTGGACCTTATAATGTAATTTGGGCCATCTTGTTGATTAATTGGGCCAATATAGGCCCAATGCTATTATCCTATATATGGTGCTTAGTAACGATACATAAAACCTCAAATTGGTGATCACTTGTGGATTGAACAGTTCCACCATGAGGGACATTCACAGTCTGCAAAATGAATAAAAATGCAAGTCAAACTTGGAGTTTGAAACTTGATCAAAAAATTAGAAACAAAATCAGGAACTCACAGAAAGATTATCTACTAAAACCTCTCACCATATTTGTACGAGCATATTCAACATTAAATACTATATAATCACCTTGAACAATGTGATTTGTTGATTCAATTGATTAACAATTGCCCCCTAAAGCGTGTCAAAGACTCTAGACCCTCTCATTTATAACAGCAGTAAGTTTGCATCTTGCTACGAAATCATTCAGAACCTTACAAGAATTTTAATCTTTCGATTATATCCCAACAACAACTTTAGAAGCGTCGAGCGCAATGGAGATGAAGGTTGCAAAAGTCAGGATAGAACTAACCATTATTATACTGTTGATCCATTGTAGTGAAACCTTACCTAGTTGATGTGCAACAGCAGAGAATGGGGTTTGCCTGGTATCATCCATCCAACCCTCTTTCATGTGCAAGAATTAGGCGTCTTTTGAGCGGTTGCTTGCTCATTGCTTTCACAATTATACCACTTATCTCTTTGTTGACAAGTTGTTGTTAACCAATCTGTGCCAGATACAATTAAATCCCTTCTTCATTTGACAGAAAACTCAAAGACATGGTCTTAAATAAAGTGAATAAAACTTGAGATTAGAATTTAGACACCAGTGGCAGTTATAAAGGAAAAGCAAATGTGACCGAGAAGTCAGTAAATCAGCCCCTGAACCAGTCCCCAATTGATATTGATATAAAAAATTAAACGCGTGTTGTTGTGTAGGGGATTGGCAAACTGTACTTCCATATCTAATAACTATAACACCAGTATCATCAACATTGATGGTGTGGATACCCTATTCAGAGAAGAGCATGGATTGGCCAAAAAAAATGGCAGTATGTAAAGAAAGGTTCAATTTGAGTGCATAGTGGTCAAAACTCAGCATACAGTAAACAACCTAGTCGACATTGAGGTCAGCCCCATCTATTGAAAAATCAAATCAGATAAATTGATCATGTTAAAAAAGAAAGCTAAAATAAAAATAAAGACGTTTGTTTGTTGTTACCTGAGAAGCCTCTGAACTTGGTTGAAGAAACAATGTCAGTCAATGTTGATGGAAACAACTGAAAATGTTCCATCAATTACTGCATCACAAGTATGTGGTTCAAATCATGCCAACTATATACCTTATGTTAACCATATTTAGATTACATATATTCTAGGAGTATCATATCTTTTATTGTATCCTAGAATAGTCTATCTTATTATGGTTACTTCTCTTGTATAAATACTGTTCTTATTACTTCAATAAAATCACACAAATTATCACACAAAATATCTCTCTATATGGTATCAGCCTAAACTTCCTAGGCCTGTTTCGATTTCTTTTTCTCGTTCATTCCAATGGCAGATTCATCCTCTGTTCTTCCTAATCCTCTCATACCTTCTGAACCCTTTATTGTCGTTCAACTTCCGAGCATTGTAAAGCTCACCCCCACAAATTATGTTGGTTGGAAGACCCAACTCCAAGCCACTTTGGAAGGCTATGATCTCTTCCGATTTGTTGACGGATCTCATATTCTTCCACCAGCCACAATACCAAATACCGAGAATGTCTCTCGACCTCTCTCAAATCCTGCCCATCATACATGGAAACGCCAAGATCGTCTCTTGTATGGTGCGATGCTTGGCACCTTGTCTCAATCGGTTCTCTCTTTAGTGACCCGAGCAACAACCACAAAAGAGGTATGGGACATCCTCAAACAAACATATGCGACTGCCTCACGCGGTCACATTAAACAAATCAAATACAAAATCAATCATGCTGAAAAAGGAACTCGATCCATTGCCGAGTATATGCACTCAATGCGTGAATCGGCAGATCTGCTTGCATCCTTGGATTCTCCACTTAACAAGGAAGACTTCACCGATCATATTCTTAAAGGTCTTGATGAGTCTTACAAATCCATCGTCGATAGTGTCAACATGCGTGATACTCCTATCTCTTTCGAAGAGCTTCATGAAAAACTCATTATTCATGAACTTCGATTGAAGCAAGCATCCAAACCAGAAAGCTCGGTGACTGCTCTTACTGCCCAATCTAAGTCCGTGAAGAACAAAGGTAAGTTCTCTACTTCTCAGTCCAATTGGCATCAATCCAGTCACTCACCACAAAACTCCTCCACCTCACAAAATTGGCCAACAAATCACCATGCTTCCTCCAACTCGTCCAACCCTCAGAATAACTTGGCCCCTTATCAACCTAAACCATTCAAAGGCAAGTGTCAGTGGTGTCAAGGCCATGGACATGTAATGTCTCATTGTTCTAAGCTCAAGGCCGAGTATCCCAATCTCCCGCTCCCTTCATCCAATCGGTTTCCAGCACACACAAATGTGCCTCAAGCTAATATGGCTGTCTAAAACCACAACCCTAACCAATGGCTCTTCGATAGTGGGGCGTCTCACAACATCACTCACGACCTCTCCAATCTCTCCTTGCATCATCCATATACCGGACCTGATGAACTCGTAGTAGGAAACGGATCTGGATTGCAAAATTTGAACCAAGGTTCTCTTTCTTTACAAACTTCAACGCATAATTTTAAATTATCTCAAGTTCTTCATGTTCCTCAAATTTCCAAAAACATTCTTTCGGTTTCTCAGTTTACTAAACAAACTAATCTCGGTGTTTTGTTTTTGGCTGATTGTTTTCATGTGAAGGATCTACAAACCTCGGAAACAATTCTTAAAGGACCTTGCATTAATGGTGTTTACGTGTGGCCTCATTGCTCTCCTACGCTCCACTCGGTTCAACTTCAAACTTCAGCACTTTTGCATCACAAACTTGGGCATCCATCCTTATAAGTCTTTAATTTTTTAGCTAGAAATTTCAATTTGACCAAACAGTCGTACAAGCAATCGAGTTGCATCTCTTGCCAAACTAATAAGAGCCATAAGCTCCCTTTTAGTCAATCTACTGTTGTTTCAACTCATCCTCTTGAAATAATTTATTCTGATGTATGGTCTTCGCCTATTTTATCTAATGAAGGATTTCGATATTATGTTGTGTTCGTTGATCATTTCACGAGGTATACTTGGTTATTTCCGTTGAAAAATAAGTTTGAAGTAAAGAATGTGTTTCCTGAATTTCGTCTCTTAGTTGAGAATTTTTTTAAACAACGCATAAAAATTCTTTATACAGACAATGGAGGAGAATATGTTGGATTAAGACCTTTTCTAAATAAAATTGGAATTTCTCATTTCACATCTCCTCCACATACACCTGAGCATAACGGAATTTCTGAACGGAAACATAGACATATTGTTGAAACCGGTTTAGCATTGTTACATCATTCAAGCATACCAAACACGTTTTGGCCTTATGCCTTTCGACATGCTGTATTCCTCATAAATCGGTTTCGATCTCGAGCAATGGGCAATGAGACTCCATATTTTAAACTCCTTAATCAAACCTTTGATTATTCAAAATTAAGAAGCTTTGGTTGTCTTTGTTTTCCTTGGATTAAACCTTATAATTCGAACAAGCTGCAATCTCGTTCAATTTCATGCGTTTTTCTAGGATATTCTTTGACTCAAAGTGCTTTCCAATGTCTTGATCCTACTACAAGTCGAGTCTATGTGTCCCGACATGTTCGATTCTTGGAGAACGATTTTCCTTTTAAAACCCTCACCAAATCTTCTCTTCCAATTTACCCGGATACATCACATGATGAATATCATTCTAGCCCCACCCAACCGATTCACTTACCTATTTTATCTTATCTTCCAAGTCAAACCAATCCCATAAATCAAGGACCACAATCATATCCTTTTAATCTCCCACAAAATACTCACGTAGACTTGCCTAATTCACAAACCACCACAATCCCCCTCCCTCTCTCCAATCACAATCAAATCAACGATCTTCCAATTCCCAATCTCATAAATCACAATCCTCTCTCCAATCTGCCAACCACCTCATCTCATACAAATGTGGCCCACCAATCACACAATCTCCCTCATTCAACTCATATCAATCCCAACGATATCTCTACCGAATCTCCACCCGGCATGCTGCCACACGCGCCTGCACTCGCCTCTTCCAACCCGGAAAACCCTAACCCCAATCCATGCCCTAATTCCTCACCCAGCGACCAAACCCCTAACCAAAACCCAAACCCGATTAATACGCCACCAAACCTGGTACCTCCCCAAAATCCGATCCCTCCACCACCTTCTCCAAATCCAGTAGCTCCGAACCCACTCCCTCCCCAAGGAATCGTCACACGTTCCAAAAATAATATCCGAAAACCCATACAAAAATTAAACCTCAATGCTCAAGTCCTCTCCACAAAAGAGCCAAAAACAATTTTACAAGCCTTAAAAGACCCTGACTGGAGACATGCTATGCAAGCTGAGTATGACGCACTTTGTTCCAATCGGACTTGGACTTTGGTACCCGCACAACCGAGTCAAAATCTAGTTGGTTGCAAATGGGTGTTTCGCATCAAATATCTCCCCGACGGCAAGATAGATCGTTATAAAGCTCGGTTGGTTGCCAAGGGCTTCCACCAACGTGAAGGGTGTGATTATTCCGAAACCTTTAGTCCGGTTATAAAGCCGGTCACTGTTCGGTTGATTCTCACGGTTGCTGTATCTCAAGGGTGGTGTTTGCGTCAACTTGACGTAAACAACGCCTTCCTCCAAGGAACGCTCCAAGAAGAAGTGTTTATGAGCCAACCTCCGGGATTTGTAGATAAGCATCGCTCCTCATATGTGTGTCGTCTCAACAAAGCGATCTATGGGATCAAACAAGCTCCGAGGGCTTGGTACACTGAATTGAAAACATTCTTGCAACGAATTGGTTTCCGCAATGCCATCTCGGATGCCTCACTCTTTCTCTATCAGCATAATGGTGTCATTGTCTACATTCTTGTGTACGTTGACGACATCATTGTCACGGGAAATTCTTCAAACTCAGTTGATCATCTCATTGGTAAATTGGCAAAGCAATTCTCTATCAAAGACCTTGGCAATCTTTCCTACTTTCTTGGCGTCGAGGTGTTGCCCTCACCTTTGGGCCTCTTTTTGTCGCAAAGAAAGTATATCTTGGACGTCCTGGATAAAGCTGGTATGAATGATGTGAAGCCAGTTACTACGCCGCTCACAACCGAGCCGTTGCGTAAGGATTTTGGTGAAGCAATTCCGTCCCCAACTGACTACAGGATTCTTATTGGAAGTCTGCAGTACCTATCCCTCACTAGACCAGATGTAGGATATGCAGTGAACAAGCTTTCACAGTACATGCAGCGTCCAACGTTTGAACACTGGCAAGCTCTCAAAAGATTGCTTTGATATCTAGTTGGGACATCTGATCTTGGTATCACCATCTCCACGGCGATCTCACCGGCACTCCATGCCTTTTCCGATGCTGACTGGGCTGGCGATCATGACGAGTTTGCGTCCACCACAGGTTACATACTATACTATGGCAAAATTCCTATTTCATGGAGTTCACGCAAACAAAAATCCATAGCCAGATCATCTACTGAAGCGGAATATAAGGCGTTAGCGGACACAACATCCGAGTTACTATGGGTGTGTTCACTGTTTTATGAGCTTGGAATTCCAGTCTCTCCCAAACCTGTCATATACTGTGATAATCAAGGAGCTCTCTATCTCAGCTCTAATCCAGTGTTCCACTCTCGTATGAAACACGTCGCTATTGCCTATCATTTTGTCCGTGACAACGTCCAAAAAGGCCATCTTCGAGTCCAACATGTATCAACGAAGGAGCAGCTGGCCGATATTCTCACCAAACCTCTGCTTCGTCCACGGTTTGCTGACATTGTTTGCAAGCTTGGACTTACCCGAAAAGGTCATCCAGCTTGAGGGGGCATGTTAACCATATTTAGATTACATATATTCTAGGAGTATCATATCTTTATTGTATCCTAGAATAGTCTATCTTATTATGGTTACTTCTCTTGTATAAATACTGCTCTTATTACTTCAATAAAATCACACAAATTATCACACAAAATATCTCTCTATACCTTATGGCTAGGTGCAACTGAGCAAAAATTTATCCCTCTTTCACCATCTTTATGCTCCGTCTCAATTTCGACCTCAGTCAGCAACGACGCCATCTTCGGCAAAGCGACCTCCTTTACCTCCAAGCATGCCCTCTAATCATGCCTACAAGTAAGGTTCTAAAAAAAAGCTGAAGATTAAACACAACCAAAAAAATTGGTTCGATTTCCCAAATAATAACCCTCTAAAAATCGAATCGAAAATCGAAATTTGGTTATAGGTGAACCGAAAACTGAACTAACTTGGTTCGATTTTAATTTTTTCGGTTTGAGATGGATAGAGGGTTATTTTTTGGGGAAATTAGAAGTGAACTGAAATTTAACCGAAATCGAACCGTAGCGAAACTGGAAATTTCTAAACCGAACCAGATAATATCACTTTTGGTTTGGTTCGGTTCGTCTTAAATTTCGATTTAAACCGACCCATTCTCCATCCTACTTGTGTGCCCAATAAAGCTTGGGTAGTCAAAAGTTATCTGGACTGCTTTCCATCTGCTATTATTGGGCCTAAACTAATTAACTTCGGCGGGACACAAAGCTTCCATGGGCTCTTGTATATGGACTTTAAAGAGCATTTATACATCAAAACTTATATTTTAGAGGAAATTGCATTTAACCACCCCTTATTTTACAATAGTTGCATTTAACCATTCATTATATTTTTTTTTTTGCAAAAAACCACTCTTTATTTATATATATCTAACATTTTACCACCTTTTAACACAAACCGTTTATTTTACCGTTAAATTGTATTCTGTTTTTTCCTTTTTATTTTATTTATAAAGGTGCTAATTAATATATATATAAATTTTCCATATCAATGGTCTTAAAAATAAAAAAGTACATAAAAAATAAGTTTTGTCGGTCCATCTTCTTCCCTAACCTTAGCCTCTCTTTTTCCTTATCAAGCAAAGCATCTGCCATGGTCTCCCTTCTCTGTCCTCCATTGCCGCCCTTCTCCGACCGCCGCTGCCTCCCTTCTCTGACCGCCGCTCAGGTCTTCCCTCTATCTAAAGTTGGTCAAGGGTTCCAACCTCCTACCACCATATTACTTTACAACTATTGTAAAATAAGGGGTGGTTAAATGCAATTTCCCAAAGCCATTGGCGTTGAGGCTTACAAGATCTAGCCTCTTCTTCCATATTACTTTGCAATAGTTGAGGCTTACAAGATCCCAAATCCAACAGATCTAGCCTCTTCTTCCATATTACTTTGCTCCCAAAGCCATATCTAGCCTTTCTCTACCTGATTGTTGTTTATCCAAATTTAATGGTTCCCTTGTTCCATATATGTGAGTTTCAATTTGATTACCTAACCTTTCCCCCAATTTCAATAAATTATTGAAATTCAAACATAGCCCTAAAAAAATACCACAAGCACAAACAATGGTAGCCACTTGTGACCACATCCTTTCTCCTGTTGCACTGCCATCTTCTTGCTTCTCCATCAACTATTCCAACACTATATAAAATTAATTTAGCACTTTTTTGTAAATAAAATATAAAGGAAAGGGTAAGATAGTCATTTATCATATTTAACAGATGGTTAACGTAATCTGTGAAAAAGGGTGGTTAATTGTAAGTTTATGTATATAAGAGGTGGTTTTTTGTAAATTTTAACTTAAAGGGTGGTTATATGCAAGTAGTGTAAGATAAGGGGTGGTTATATGCAATTTACCCTATATTTTAATTGTCAAAAAACCATAGAGCAACAAAAATTATTTTAAAAAAAATTCTTAATGTAAAAGTAAATTTTTTGTGAGAAAATAAAAAGAAATCTTAATTGTCAAAAGCATATATATTCTATGGAAATTTATCCTAAAATTAAAAGACAATACAAATATAGGTCAAATTAATCTAAATTTCAAAGTGATTTTGGAGAAAAAGATTTTAATGTTAAAGTGAAGCAAATCCTAGGTAAGCTACTTATGTATTCTAAGTTTTGAAGTACTTGACATAACTGAAGGTAGTCGAACAAACCGGTATAAGAAACATACAAAAAAAAAACAAGCACGAAAAAATACAAACAAATAAGGTATCTAAACGAGCTTGGAAATGGTGTGAGTAAAACAAAGAAATAAATGGTACAACAATAACATTGATCCATAGAGATTTCGATACAATAAAATCTGAGGGTCAAGATTAATATAGAAATTAAATCCATCATAATTTTTTTCTAGAAGCGTAATAATTAATATTGTGGTAGCCCGTTCATTTCATGGGATAAGATTTGTTGTCGATATGTGAAGGAAGCTTAGGCCTTGGTCGTAGATTGGATAAAAATCAAGCATAAACGATAAAGCTTGGTTGGAACATCTTAACAAGCCCGTCTAATTTATGGTCCAAGTGGTGCCAAAAAATTTCATTGGCATTCTTTTCAATTTATCCTAATTGAGAATGACTTGGAAATATAGCTTAACTGAGATTCTGAAACTCATCATCTAAATTTTATGGGATGATGGGGCTCAACTCAAACCCAACCTATTTTTCTAATCATATGTATGAGTTAGGCATCGTTTGGATCACTGATTTAATAGTGCTCAATGAATACCAATAAAGGAAAAACCAAACCCACACATATATATGTGTTGTAACGACACTAACGAGAGATCAAACGAGAACAAAAACATAATCGACACAGAGAAATTTATGTGGTTTGATAATATTGTGTTACCGCAATTCACGGATATAACACCAAAATATTATTATTATGGAGGCCGATTACAAATTATTAGGTATTTCGAGAGCTTATATAGAGACTCAAAAACCCCTTCACCAAAAAAGAGAGACTCAAACAACCCTATTAGGCTATTAAAGCTTATGGGTTGTAGGCCCAAACAGATCGCGAGTGGCTCAATAATAAATAATATTGTATACTATTTTAGCATGGGACACTGCCCCCAACCCCACCGCCGAGGGGCCCTGCCCCTCGGACTCCCTACCGGAACCCGAGGGACTTCTGGTGTTGTCGGGGGCTCCGCTCCCGAACCCTTGACGGGTGATCAACAACAGATTCAAGACATATTAACAAACTCGGCCCATAAACATATTACGTTCAATGAATCTAGAGAAGATAATATTGTATACTATTTTAACGTGGGACACTGCCCCCAGCCCCACCGCCGAGGGGCGCTATCCCTCAAACTCCCTACCGGAGCCGGGGAACTTCTGGTGTTGTTGGGGTTTTGGGATCGCCCCTCGGACTTCCTATCGGGGCCCGGGGGACTTCTGGTGTTATCGGGGGCTCCGCTCCCGAATCCTTAACAGGTGATCAACAACATATTCAAGACATATTAACATACTCGGCCCTAAACATATTAGCTAGGTTCAATGAATCTAGAGAAGATATATATTACAAACTCGGTATCAATCGATCAACCTAGCTAGCTACCACGTGAAAACACACTTAATTAAGTTGTATTAGCCGTGACGAACTTGGATTCCTTGATTAAGCACTGCCAAATATTGCCTATAAAAGCCCTTAATGTATTACAAGAAGGGCATCCAAAAATCTCCAATAATTAATCTTTTAGCAAGCAGGAAAACTTTGAGGTATATATATTCAGCCACTTAAGGTACGAGTATCTAATTAAGCTCTAAATGTTTGTGTGTTTCACTTGTTGGTAGGAAGTAGATTTTGGGTAAAAAGTTATTTTTTATGTCTTGGAAAACGTAAAAAGTAGAGAGAGATGCAAGTATTTCAAGAGTATTAAAAGTGGTTTTTGAATGAAAAGTGATTTTAGGTAACAAGTGAAACATACCCGTACCGTTTCATGTTTTATTAGCGTTTGTTATAAATATTTTCATGCATATATTCGTTACTCTACTCTCATAGTTAGCACTCCCATGCATGAATTAGTAATAGATTACGACATAGATCTGATAAATTAGACACCTAAAATTTTTTAGTGACAATTAGCCCACCCTAATATTAAATCTTGCATCCGCCCCTGCACCTGCCCATCGATGATGGTTAACTAAACTTGTCTCCGTACCACTGCCCACCTAGACCTGGAAAAACTGACCTGAATCGAAATGATTCGATCCGAATGACCCCAACCATCGTCAACTCGAATCTCACCCAAACCCGATTCGACATTATCATGACTAAATGACGCGCGATATACACTCATAAGAATGTGAAATACAAAGACCCGAATTAAATCCAACCCGAACAAACCCAACCCAAAGCTCCCACAAACAACCACTCACTCACCGGCAAACAGAACACACCCCCTAACACCAAAGTGAAGATAGATTATAAGTAAAGTTATGTTATATACTCTGCACACGGTTGTCAAGTTTAGAGCCATATATATATACATACCATTTAAAATGTGACATGTGTCCTCACAGTTTTCTTAGAAATAATTTATACAATTGTTGTGCTTTAAACTCTATGGAACTAAAAATTAGTGTAACAAATATATGTAAATTTCTAGTTTATATTAACCTTGAAAGGTGGGCCCAACTTATAGAAATCTTGATATCCAAGAGGTCTCTAAATCGAATCCCCTCAGATCCCCTTCGTACCTCGTCTGGTTATATATATTATCAAAGGACCCTTGACCATAGGCGAGATGTTCCCTTTCTTTAAAGGCACTGGCTTTGAGACTGGTGTCGATGCTGCATTCGAGTCATCAGCAAAGTATGAAGCTTACATTTTCAAAGGGGACCAATACGCTCTCATTAACTATAAACAACCAAGGCTCATTGGCGGACCTAAGAAGATCACAGAAGGGTATTATAGCTTGAAGAACACCGACTTTGCGAAAGGATTCGATGCAGCCTTTGCTTCCCACAAAAGAAATGAGGCATATCTTTTCAAAGGGGATCAATATGTGCTCATCAACTTTGCTCCTGGAGGCACTAATGACTACATCATTGGTGGACCTAAGAGAATAACTCCTAATTGGCCTTCTTTGGCCAATGTCTTGCCTCACAAAAACCATGGTCTCGACCTCCATGAGCACTCTAGCTAGGCTCGACCCTGCGCATGGTCATGAAGACCTGTGATATCTCCTACTATCATATTTTCTTATATAATTAACGTAAGTTTTTAAATAGAGTTTACGGACTCCTTCATGGGTTTTCTTTTCGGTTCTTTCCCATAATGCTTTTATTGAACCGATATTGTAGTGTTATAAATACTGAACACTTACTATCTTAATAAAATAATAATAAGAATATTATTTTGCCCTAATCTCACTTCTCTTCTCTCGTCTTCCTTCCCTGGCCGAGCGGCCCTCCCCTTTCCTTGGTTCTGTTGATCTTGTTTTACAGTATTTTGGTATGAAAATCCTAGTATTATCGTATCATCTACCTACACTACTTTGTTACTCTCTAATGCAGATATATATACACACACACAAATAAGTCCCTACAGACGACATTAGTAAGTTAATAAGGTTGCTGCTTGGTCTACAATCTACATGTGTCATGTGTGCATAAATAAACCCTCTTGTGTGTGTGACCTACATGTGTGTGTGCGCGCGCGTTGTGTTTGTGATTGAACAACATTAGATATCTGTGTTTATCTATTGTATGTTTCGTGTACGTTTACTTCAATCTACGAAAATTTGGAGAGAAAAGTGGCAGTGGGGAGTGGTAGGCTTCTCTTACTACATCTAGTACTTTCATATCGTCTTATTTTGATTGTTTTTATGATCAAACTAGGGCTCTTATCATTTTCTGTAGTACGTTAATATGAAGGTGTTAGTAAAATGACCAAAATGAAGGACTATTGTGGACAATTGCTGGTGAAAAACTCCTAACAAAGACAACTTAATTTAGGTCGTAGGATGATTAATTTACTAATAGACCTAGACAATCATAAGGGTGGAATGTGAATATTATGGAACAACCATAATTGTACAATTGCAATAACAAGCCAAAACTTTCGGATACTAGAAGAAGAATAAACTAAAAAAGGAATTTTTTAACTATCGGGTATTCATGTACTTGCACAAGAAAATGATAAGGACTTTTTTTTTTGGATAAGGTAAGCATTCAATTCATTGAACTGAGAGACCGGAAAAACCGGTGACTGGACAGGCCAGTACAAATCAAACTGGATGCGGATCGGCGATCAAGGGAGGCAAGACTCCAAGCCAACGAGACACCAATGAAGAGGCAGGTTGGAAAACCCAAACTCAGGGCATGACCCGGACCAAACAAGACAACCAAAGGCCCAAATGGCCCAAGCCAAAGTCCAACAAGGAAAGGGGATATGACTATGCTGTGTTCGTTTTAGGTGAGGCACGAGTAGTAGTTCGACGGCAAGAACGACGTCTTTCACCGCACAAAAGAAAACAATGATAACTATTAGGCTGGAAATCGAAGGATAGAGATCGAAGTTTGCAAGTATAAGCCCACAGAGGCGTTCTCAAGCCAAAACAAACAGGGATCTGTGGATCCGGAGGGCTCGAGGAAGGTCGCGTTAATCGGGATAATGGTTTTCAACCCCAATCGACAGGTTGGTGGGGAAGGAAAACCGGACGGGGTCTTGTGAATGGAGGTCTAGTCATCAAAGCTTTGAGTCTCAAATTTGGATTTGACCTTAACTGAGTCTAAAAGAAATCTCACTAAAACAAGAAAGGACTTCTTGAAAACATCTCACAAGGAGCAAAAACAAACAAACAAAAAATTAGTATAATCACCAATCTAGTCATGACTCATGACAATGTCAGGTCGGGTCGAGTCTGTTCGAATTCGGTTGAAATTTGGGTCGATTAGTTTCAAGTCCAGTATCAGTTGACTCATTAGGTCAATCGGATTGTGTTAGTTTTTCCAAGTTAAACTTTTTGTCATGTACCGTTAAAGTTAAAAAAGATAAAAAATTAATATGGAAAAAACTTATGAAAGTATTGAGTGAGCTTTTTATTAGTTGTTTTATAAAAATTAGGTTTTCATCCTTCATGGATTTTATGGATTCAATAATGTATTTCCAAAAATGTCCTATTCCTTGTTAATTTTTTTCCATATCGAGGATTAAGACAATTGATCCATGATCAGTTTATCGTTTTATCTCTTTATTATTTGTATAGATGTTTTAGCACGACAAAACATTTCACCTGGAAAAACTGACACAATCTTTTCGATCTAAATGAGTTAACTGATGCTGGACTTGATACTAATCGACCCAATTTAATATTAATTGTAGAGAGTCGAGACTCAGCCTTCAGGAATCTAGTCAAACGGTTAAGTCTCGAGGGAATCCAGAGGTCTCGGATTCGACTCTCATGAACAGTGTCCTTCACCAAAAAAAAGAAGAAGAGAGAGTCGAGACTCGAGAGAGCCAAAGAGCGCATCTCTTCCGACTCAATCATATCGAGAGAGAGAGAGAGAGAGCCGTCAAACGTGCCAAAGTCCGGCACTCGAGCCGACTCCATCAAGTCCAGATCCTCCATCAAGCTCGTTCCCATCCAAACAATTAATCCTGGATCCGCTACTGTCTACCGAATTTGTTAATTCTAAGTAATTTTGTCGTATTATTTCAAAGCATAGGTCTTTTTCTCAGGTTGTTGCCAATACTTTAGTACCAACTACTACTAGCTCCTTCTATTGTTCATTAAATCAGCCACGTCGTGTTAATTAATAATTAATGGTTAAAAAAGATGATTTAAATGTACACGTCGGCCACCGTGACGACAAACTCAAAGCCGATTTTTCGTACACTGTCACACGTAGTTTCATTTTAATTTCTATTTTGTTGTATTCAATCTCTCTTAGCCCTGGCCTCTTTGATTAGTCTTAAATCTATAAATATGAACCCAAATTAACGATGAAAATTTCTGCCACGCATATCCTAATTAAATTAACCCAATATCAAAAGCTGGCTCATCGATTTATATATATAGATTGATCATTGATTGATCGACAAAGTAGGTCAATTTCAAAATGGGAAAAGTAGTCCCTAATATGAATGATTTACAAGATAAAGAAGATGGAGAATCTTATGCTTCGTCTTCTTCATCGTCAACAGATGGTTTTTATAATCATTATAACAACCAGTTAACAGTTTCTTCGTCGTCGTCGTCGTCATCGTCCTCGAGTTTGAGTACAGCAGATCGAAGAAGACTGGATCTTGCCTCTTCTAGGTATAATTTAATTTCCTTCTCACTTAACTAGTTATATTTCAACCTGCATTTTTGTTAAAGTTCAAACCTCTGGAAAAATGTAGAATAGATGCATTTGGAGCAAATCACCCTTGTACTACTTTCTGATTTTAATTTCTCTAGAATAAATACGTTTTCCAAATATATAAACTTAAGAATTCTTTAAAAAAAAATTAACAAAAGGAATTTTATATAAAGCTTGAGCTATAAATGAATGACTAAGAAGAGTTCAACAATTGAACTAATTGATAAGTGATAATTTCCTTTAAGCTGATATTTTTTTGTTTCTTCTAATGGTTGTTATAATTTGTTTCTATTTTAGAAAAAATCTATGAAATTTTTACTATTTTAAGGCTTTTTTATGGGCTTTAGGTTTTTCAGTTTACAATATTATTTTTTTACATAATAAGTTTTAACCTAGCTATCACTTAAAATTAGAGATGTCAAAAGCTGACCCAACCCGCAAACCCGATCGGAACCGTCCGAAAATTTTAGGGTCAAGACCCGAAAATTTAAACCCGAAACCCGAAGCGAACCGAACCCGATAGACCCGCAACCCATTGGGTTGAAACCCGAAACCCGTTGGGTTGACCAATTATGTATATTTATAAAATGTATAAAATTTATTTTAAAAAATATAATATATTTTATTATTAAAATACATTTAAAATAATATATTTTAATTAAATATTATTATTTAATTAAAAATCTATTTAACTAATCATAAAAAAATCTATGTTTTTGACTCGCTGGTCAACCCGACCCGCCCGAAAACCCGCATCGACCCGACCCGGTTTAACTCGTGACCCGTAACGACCCGAACCAGACTCAACCGAACCCGAATCCGCCCGACCCGACCCGATTGACAGATTTACCTAAAATCATAGGTTTTTTTTAAATAACCAATACTTATTGGCTTTAAAATCAAATAAAAAAATGTGAGTAAAAGATTATACGCCGGCAGGTTTCAAGTTGGATCCTTATCTCCGACTCTTTACTTTCTTTCTTACATTGGATCAAGCTAATCGACTTGAACTGTATATATATTGATTGTAGAGCAATCTGGTGTGCCGGGGAAGCGGGCAGATCAGACGGTGGAGAACGAAACACGACGGATACGAACAATGATCAGGATCAGGAGGAGGAAGCAGATTCGAGCTTGTTGGTAAAGGTTTACATGGAAGGCAATCCAATTTCCTGGAAATTGGACCTCACCGTCCAACGTGGTTATCATACTCTTTTTCCAACCCTTTCTTACATGTTCAACGTCCCAATTTTCTGTAAGTTTGTACATTAATTAATTAATTCATTATATTTCTATAACTCCAAACATATACGTACGTACGACATAATATATGTTGTGATATCCAAAGCACTATATATGTCTTTGGCTTTGGTTACCATCATACCATGTTGTATTGTTAGGTAACCGAATTATCTACTAGTTTTTTCAGATAAATAATGTTAACAAAAGGATTATTAATTCATGGTCGACTGGTAGACCTGTCAAAAACTGACCTAACCCGCTAACCCGACCCGACCCGCCCGATAATTTTAGGGTTAAGACCCAAAAATTTAAACCCGAAATCCGAAATAAACCGAACTCGAACCCGTTGGGTTGAAACCCAAAACCCGTTGGGTTGACCGATTTAGCATATTTATAAAAAAAATTAAATTTATTTTGAAACTTATAATATATTTTATTATTAAAATAAATGAAAATAATATATTATTATTTAATATTATTATTTAATTAAAAATTGATTTTAATAATCATAAGAAAAAAGATATTTTAGACTCGCTGGTCAACCCGACCCGACCGAAAACCCGCTACAACCCGACCCGATTGACCCGTGACCCATAACGACCCGGAACCCGATTTAGCCCGAACCCGAAATGACCGAACCCGAACCCGCCCAACCCGACCCGATTGACAAGTCTATCGACTGGTGTAAATAATAAGGGTATAACAGGAAAACAATCCCATGCTTAAATGACCATGAATGTTTATATTTGGTTTTGATAAACGACAACAACATTGACTCAATGAGGATCCCCTACATAAAATCTGGGAAGTTAAGATGGGGGGTCGATATCCCTGCTAAAGGGGAAAGGAATATGTCCGATAGATCAAAGAAAAACTGAAATTAAACTAAGTGACAAACTGACAATAATAATTGAATTTAGTTAGAATGCATTAAAATTGATAAGGGACTAAATCTATCTCAAATACAGTTTATAAAAATCAATGAGTATGAAGATGTACCCTAGGCGACCATGAGGATCCATCTCAAACAAAGGTAGTGTATATTTAGTCTTGATAAAAAAAAAGTTTATTATTTAAGTTTTGAAAAGTTACATTTATGCATGCACTTTCTATGTACGTTTTCATCACATCATCACCTAGTATATATAATTTCGCTGAAGCGAAATATGGAGAGAAAAATGGGTACACTTATAACCTGAACATGTTAGAAGAATGTCTCGATAGATCGAAGAAAAATTAAATTAGGCTATTTGACAATAATAATTGAATTTGGTTAAAATACACTAAAATTAATAAAAGGATTAAATTTATGTTAAATACATTGTATAAAAGCCAATGGGTGTGAAAATACACATCCTATTTTTCATGTACGTTTATATGTTTACTTTAATTAAGGAGGAACATATTCGATCATGTGTTTTTTGTTGTTTAAAAGGTCCTGATGTAAATAACAAGGGTATAACAGGAAAAAGCCATATACTTACCTATGAAGACAAAGATGGCGACTGGATGTTGGTTGGAGATGTTCCTTGGGAGTAAGTATATATATAAATCTATTTAATTTAGTAATTTAACAAATGAAAGCATCAAATTTAATTATTTGGTTGATTATTTTATTTTATAATGTGGACAAACTATGTTGGTGTGCTAAATATTAGTGGTGTTGGTTGTTACAAAAACCTCATGTACAGGATGTTTTTGAATACGGTGAAGAAGCTCAGGATCCAGAGACATGTTAGCTGATATAGCTAGGGAAGCTGTGATATTGATCCAAGTTGTTGGCTGGTCTGCTTCATGTCTTCAAATATATATTTTTTTGATCTCTCGCTCGGTTTGATTAGCCGGGGCCAATCTACGTCCGAACCGGGTACTGCAAAGGCCCATTGCTGGGGGCGACCCTTCCAATTCAATTTTTTCCATACACACCGTCAGGAAGATTCGAACTTCGAACCTCCTGCTTAAGAAGCCTAGCACCTCATGTCTTCAAATATATATGGTGTTGTGTGGAGGAACATAGAATTTTATATAAATTAAGTACTTAGTTGTGCTTATAATGTGTAAAAAGTATACGTCAAATGAAACTCTAGTTATAATAATCTCTATCCAGGTGTTATGCTTTATTTTTATTCTTATTTTGTTTAATATTTTTATGTAAAAATATGAAAAAATTTAAATATTAATTCAGAAATGTAACCCTAAGTTTGGAAATATAAACCCTATAAAAATGTTTAATAAACCCTAAATCAATTTTTTTAGAAAATCCTACTAATTATGGAGTCTTTTTTTTTGGTAGAATACTAATTTTGAAGTCTTATACTATGTCATTAATTTTGGATCATAGGATAGTAATATCGATATAATTAAAATTCAAGTATTTAAAATAAAACAGGATACAGAATGATAATTTTGGAGCAAGCCACATACTAAAGTTGGAAGCTTGCATACATATTTGTGAGAAAATAAAGATTTGACAAGAAGCAACTAATCTGACAAAAGACGTGATAGTAAGACTAAGGGGAAAAACATGCATATATGAGTTTGAGGTCTCAATCTCCTATTTGCAACGTAGACATAAAGGGAGTGATTGGAAGGGAACAAGCAAGCAATATTTACCCATAAAGGCAGGCAAGCCCCATTGCCAATAGAAAAAGGGTGCAAGACTTTTGGTTTCAATTTTCTACAAATAAAGCAATGAAGTGAAAACGAAGAAAAGAAAATGTTATAATAGTTAGTAAAGCAATTTTAGATTTTATAAGTATGAATTCTTAAACTTTTAAATATGAATCTAGCTAAAAACTAGGGTGTCAATAGGCTAGGTCGGATCAGGTCATTTGAGTTTCGGGTAAGTTCAGATCTGAGTCAAATTCGAATATTTTGACAATCGGTTTAGACCATTTCGGCTCGGGTGCTCAATTAATTGGGCAAAATTAGGTTTTCGGGTCAATTTCGGTTGGGTTATTCAGTTTTCAGTCCAACTAGATTTCGAATAAGTCGGGTTTTGGGTGAATTGGGTTTCGGGTTTGTCGGATTTCGGGTGAGCCAAATTTCGTTTGACAAAGATGATGATTTTTGTAGTTTAATTACTTTAGGGTCTAAATATTAAAGGTAACATTTAAATTCAGAAACATGATTATAATAAATATTCACTATTAATATTTTAAAAACATAATGTAACTTTCAGATGATTTCGGCTCGTATAACTTTGAATTATCAAATGCTTTCGAATCGAGTAGTATCAAAAATCGGGTTGAATCAAGCTAGTCCAATATAACCAGTTTCGGATTAATCTTCGGTTCGGGCTTACCAGTTCGGGTCAAATTAGTCCGAGTCAAACCAATCTTGAGTATATACTTTTTTGGTTTTTTACGGGTATCGGGTCAGATTCGGAGTAGAATGGGTCGGGCAAGTCAAGTTTTGATCGCCCTACTAGTGAAAACCCACCAACCCTCCAATATCGAAAAGAGAAAATCAGTCTTTTGGTTTAATGAAGATTATAGAGAGTGATCAATTCCAATTTGAGCTAGTTACATTGTATTCCATTGAAGGATATAGCTGAAGCCAAAATTCATCTTATATCATACATTTAATTTCTTCCTACATGTGTAATAATAGAGCTTTCCATCAATTATTATCAACCAAACAAGAAAGAAGATTTGAATTACAGAAACACAATACTCATATAAAATTACATTAAAAAGCTATATATTCCTGAATGGCATTATTAAGCACCTGAAGGCTCAAGTTGTTTCTGACTCAATGAAATCCTTCAGAAGCTCTCTCAGGTACTCTAGTTGCTGGTCACTTCCCTGTAATTCTTCCCACTACAAAAAACAAACAAACAAAGGGCCATCTTGCATATCAGTACTAGCATGACAAACCAAGTAGATAAGAAATTTATAGATTGAGCTTTAGGGAGGAAAAAAAGTGATCAGGAACATGGTAAATGTTTTTTCTGCTTTTCAATCAATGTATAGATATGATGGGTACTGGGTACAGAAAATTAGCGTATCAGGCAGCCAAAGAGAAATGCACTCAACAGTTCATTTTCTTGCTGGTGTTGAAGTTTCATCAGCAAAAGATGTTAACTTTTATTAACCAGTCATAGAGATGGCCGATGGGGGGGGGGGGGGGGGGGGGGCGGTAAATTTTCTAAGAATCAATGTAAGAGAAATGCACTCAACAGTTCATTTGGGTGGTAAAAAACAAGCATAATTCAATCCAACCTCAGAAATTCATAACAGAAACACAGAAAATGGACTGTTAAAAAATTTGGCTTTTTTCTACAAAACCACCTGATACATGTAAACTTATGAAAACATCTGTACTACACCTCCTACTAGGCAAATTCAAGGCCATGTATAAATTTTTATGTCAATGAGTCACTAAAAACATGGTGATAAACTAACATACTTCCTTATTGCAGCATCTTGTTAACAGTTCACTACTTCACTAATGGAAATTGGAAAGTGGGGTTAGATAGCATTTGGTTAATGGAATGCATGTGATGTTTAGTAGTTTTCCAATTTCATCTTTCAATAGTGGATGTCCCCTAATTAATTTGCAATTTTCCCAGGATCGAATCATCCTTTAGTGGTACATTTGTTTTCACTTTTCTTATAGATATACCAAAAAGGGGATCCTTTTGTGACCCACAAGTTTCTAAGAACAAGAAAGGGGTGGTGGTTTTCATTAGAAGACCTACCTCCTGATGAGAAACTGAAACAAGATTCCAGCCTGCAGAAGCAACATATCTCCGTTTCAGCATTGTATGTCCAAGTGGGACTCCTGCAGATACAAAAAAGGGAATGATTTTTACAGTTAACCAGAATCTAATTTCTAAAAGTATACAGTTCACATAAAACACATACCAGAATTCCTTGAGAAATGAGTAATGCCGTCAATTTCAAGAGCAACTTTTTGGTCAATCAAGACAGCATCCAATGAGTAAGGACCGAATGCATACTCCCTCGCAAAATCAAGTCCAGTACTAATGAGAAGACGTCCAACTTCCTTCTGAAATGAAGACGTGACTTTCTCATTAAACCTTCTCGTTTTACCAGCAAAAAGTATTTTCTCCTCAGCATCACTCTCCAAAGCTAACTGCAAATCTGAGTATTCTAGCTTCAAGCATTCATTAACTAAATAAACCTGCGAGGCAAACATCACATCCTCCCTATACTGATCTGAAATTCTCCGTTCCTCAAAACAGCTAAGAGTACTCCAGATATTGCAAAAGAATTTACGGTCCAGTTTCCCTAGAACAGCATAAGACCAAGCAATGTTCCCAAGCTGGTCCCTGTTGAAACAAAGAACCGGTTTATCACCCTCAGCAACGCTTAATGAACCTTTACCATCACTGTATGTAAACTGGTCTTTATCCTTAAATACATTATCTAATGATTCTAGCAAAAGATCAGCTGGCTCGTTTAAGGAGGCAAAAGCCCAGAGCAACTGAGCTAGTTCTTGTGGTGAAAATGTATCAACTATATCAGAAGCTCTCTCAGACAATCCTGCAAAGAGATCAGGAGCCGAATGTTTCATTGATGCAAAAGCACCAGCCACATTAGCAACATTTTGGGAATTGAAATCCTCTAATTTTGTCAATGCTACCTCTTCCAGTCTATCCATTTCAGTTAAATATAATAAATCACCCCCAATCTTTGACAACGCCCAAGCAATGTTTGACAGTCCTTGAGCTGAGCACTCAGGAAGCGCTGTCATTGCAATGCCCACAAGCATTGACATCTCTCTTTGTCTAGCAAATGCAAGCCTATGAGTAGTCAGCATGGAGACTTTCTCCATGTTCTTTGCAATTCTATGAAGAGCGGTTGCAATGTTTAAAGGCGATAAAGGAGAAGGGCTTAAACCTTTACTGACAGCCATGATCATGTCAGCTGTGATCTCAAGCACCTCCTGTGCTGTTTGAGCATCTACAATTTCTTTATTCAAGCCAATCTCCTTTTTCCTATCAGACGGACCGTTGAATTGAGAGAGTTTTTGAACAAACTCCTCCATATTCTTCTGCTTTCTCTCCTCAAACATACCATCTCCAAACATGCTCAAGGTCCTCATAAGGTGGTTGGAGTCATCAAGATCAGTTATGTCATTCGGTTCAAACTCATCATCAATCCCATCATCATCATCATCATCATCATCAAAATCACTGTCTTCTTCTTCCTCCAAAGCCTTAGATTTCTTATCAGCTTTCACTTTATTTTCCAATTTCTTTTTGCTCTCCTTCTTCTTTTTCTTCTTCTTATTCTTCTTGCTTGAACTAACTAATCTCTCCATAGTCCCCTTCATTCCCCGGGCCTCAATTGACTTCAGTGCAACCCTCCTAGCTCTCACACACCAATCCATACTGTCTGTATCAGCCAAAAGTTTCGATTTCTCTTGCTTCGGCTTATTCGGTCCAGGTCCATCAGTTTCTAGGGTTTTCAGCTCTCCAAGGAACTCCAACTCCCAATTTTCCACCTGTGTCCCCCCTTTCTCTTGATCGTTCACCGCATTTTTAACAACAAAGCCACAATTCCTCCCCAAATTCCTAAAATTCCTCTTGAGAAACCAGAATCCAGTGCTCGGAACTGAAAGCGAATTTCTAACCCTAAATTGACAAGGTCCGAGATTAGGGCTTTTGCTCAAAACCGAGGGCTTATTGTATACATGCCCACGTAATGTATTTGGCAACACTTCCATGTCTCTTTCTCTCTGTTTTTCTCCGAAAATACACACAGCAGCTCAAAAAGAAGATGACTTTTGGCTGAGATTGTAAATGATCCTCTAAACAAATTCGTTCATGTATGTCGGAGGCGAGAAAAATAAGGATAGAGGAACTCACCAAAGATATTATTTCTAAGCTTTACAGGAGGTGGCCATGGCTTCCCGATTCCAGTTCTAAGAGCGCGAATCGTATTAAGAATTCAGAATGGATGAAGCAGGGAAGCTTGCACACAGAGAATGCGAGCGAGTAAGCTTGCCAGCATAAATGGAAGCGGCTAGTAGCCTAGTAATGTGGTTATCCTTGCTTTCGATGTTTGCACTTCGCACGGATAGGATTTGACACAAATCATCCCAACATTTTCATCTCTCTAATTTTTCACTTACACAGTCACTTGGCTGCAATAAATTGACCCTTATTAATAGACTAACAGTCGGGTCGGGTCAGTTTCGGCCGGGTTCGATTTAGGTTATTTGGGATTCAGGTCGAGTCAGATTCGGGTCATTATAGGTCACGGATTAATCGAATTGGGTCGTTGCAGGTTTTCGAGTGGATCGGGTAAACCCAAAGGATCAAAATATCAATTTTTTATAATTATTAAAATAAAATTTAAATAAATAATAACACTTAATAATGAAATATTATTTTAATATATTTTAATAATGAAATATATTATAATTTCAAAATAAATTATATATATTTAGTAAATGGAACAAATTGGGTTAATCAAACGGTTTTCGAATATCAACCCTATTGAATTCGGATCTTTCTTTAATTACTGATTTTCGGGTCTGATTTCAATCCTAAAATTTGGGTCGGATTCGATTAAATTATCGAATCGGATTGAATTTTAACCCTCAAATTTTAAATCAGATCAAAGTTTTGACCACTCTACATATTCTCTCAAACTTCCATTAGAATTTCAAAGTTCACTTAATATACTTGTTTTGTTATATTCATTGTTTTTTTTAAAATAACTTGGAGAGAATGTAGAAAATTGATTTTTTTTTCCTAGAATTTGTTTTTTAGAAATTTAAGGGTAAATCTGTAAAAAAACGATGGATTATATATTAGGTAGATCATTAATTTGGCTACTAAGTAAAATCTAGGGTGATTGTGTAAATGGAAAGGGTACGAATCCCTCTTATCTCAGTTGTAATGGCCTTTTAGTGTAAATGATCCCTTTTAGTTGTTATCATGAATTCATAATTCTTAATTATTTGTTAATTATTCAGATTTGATGGGTGGGGGCAAGCTCCTCTATTTTGGTTCATGGTTTATCTTAGCTATATGGTTCATCCCGTTCAGGCACTCGTCATCTTTGTTGAACTCTTTGACAATACGAAAAAATCATTACCTAGACCTAGATAAGACTTTGGAATATCCAAAAAATTTCATTATTAGCGCATTCTTTTTCGAATCATATAGATCGATCCAAGTTTCTATGGTAGGAAGACAATTTCTATCTCTTTTAGTGTACAGACAGACTCACTACCTCGTGTTTATATTATAAGATTTTCATATTAATGCATTATTTACTTAATTTTGATAAGGAAATAATTAGGATGGCCGATTTAATTTCAACGAGAAGTCGTCCATACTATAGTATCTATGTGGATGAGATCAAAAAATTCACATCAACTGGCGTATCATTATCACCCTTAATGCCCCCTTCGCAATGTGACTTGTCACCCGATTGATTTCTCTGAATATGTGAGTGATGTTCCACCGGTCCAGTTGGCTTTAACTCCAAAGAATGTCGGTCTCGATGATCCCAATCTCCCAATGATAGTTTTAGACGTCATTTAAAACGTTCGTTCACCAGGTATTGATATGATTGTCTCCTTCAATTTCTAGTGACTTCATATCCTACATCATCACTTCGTAAAATCCCAATCCACAGTAGCTTCCTGGATCCTACATCATATATCAATGCATTACATTAATATATCAACTACTTTATCAAAATCTATCATCACCACTTAAACATACTATAAAAACTATCTTGTTTCTAATGTAATTTACATGTCCTAAAGCAATCTCAACGACTCTCTAATTAAAGTTTATAAAGTATTTTCTACATTGTTAACAATATCAAGAACATTAATACGGAGTACTACGTATTGTATAGTTGGTAGGAAGCAAGACGAGTAGTTGGAGCAAGGTGGACGTTGGGTGCTTCCCATGATAATGGTTGTTTCTCAAATAAAAAAGTATATATATGATTTTGTTTATGAGGGGCAAGTTTGAGTAAACTGAAAATGTTGGGTTGTTTCATGTAATTTGATAACTTTTGATTCTCCAGCTGTTCGTGGCGGGCAACTTCCATCTCATGATTCTGTTGTCAACTCCCTTCGAATCCGCTCAAACGCTCTCACTTCATGGACACCCACTATCCAAATCCTCCACCAGCGCCAAGTCAAACCCCATCAAAGAAAAGCACACGTGTACACTTCTAATTGGCTCATACACATCAGCTACCATGGACATCATCCACAGCCGATCACAGCACTCGTAACAAATTAAACGGCAAAAGTTTCTAAAAACATTCCCATCCATGAACTCTCCCATTCTTCCCGCTTCTCCACCCCCACTCTCCCACCACCATTTTTCTATCCAGACCTTCTTCTCTCTTGCAATTTCCAATTTCGGTCAGAATACTTCCACCGTCTGTTTCTCCTTATAGATTTAGGTCCTTTTTAGGTTTTAGTTGCAGAGATTTCTCCTCTAATGGACGATCGTGCCGAGGACGATGATCGGGTAGCAATTGCGGCGGTGGCGGTGCCGCCGCCGCATCGGAAGGCCCACTCGTACAGCCAGCAACTCCGAACGAGTAGCGGAAACACCAGCCCCGGCGCCAACAAGCGCTATCAGCTTCGCAAGCACAGCCTCGACGAAGATCTGATTCCGAAAATCATCGACAGCTACGACGAAGCCGATCGAGTGTACGTATCGTCAGATCCGAAGCAGACGATGCCGGAATTCATCGCCGCCGGCGGTACGGGGATATTTAAGGCGCCGAATAGATCGGCGGTTCACCCCCTCAGGCCGCCGGCTCTGGAGCTGAGGCCTCATCCGCTGAGGGAGACGCAGACGGGGAAATTCCTGAGAACGATCGCGTCGACGAAGAATCAGATTTGGGCGGGGCAAGAGAGCGGAGTGAGGTTTTGGAATTACAGGGAGATGTACGAGCCAGGGACGGGGCTGATCGGCGGGAGAGTGAGGAGAGGAGATGAGGATGCGGCGCCGTTTTACGAGTCCGGAAACACGTCGCCGACGATGTGTTTGTTGGTGGACGAAGCGAACAAGCTGGTGTGGAGTGGGCATAAGGACGGCAAAATTAGGGCGTGGAAAATGGATCAGAGCTTCGCACCTGACGATTTCTCACCGTTCAAGGAAGCGTTGTCTTGGCAGGCGCACAAAGGACCTGTTTTGTCCATGGCTTTTTCTTCATATGGTAATTGACAACTCTGAATTGTAAAGATCCATCAATTGTTAGGTGCTGCATTCTACATTTGGGAAAACTTTCTTTGAACTGCAATATGTATGGGATGATTATGTTCTTTTGCTTTTGTAGGTGATATATGGACAGGTGCAGAGAATGGTGTGATCAAGATATGGCCATGGGATTCAATAGAAAAAGCTATTTGTCTGAGACCAGAGGAAAAGCACATGACTAGTTTTGTAGTTGAGAAGTCCTTTGTTGATTTGAGGAGTCAAGTCACTGTGAATGGTGTTTGTAACATATCATCTTCAGATGTGAAGGTTATTCTATCTGATTATTGCAAAGGCAACATGTGGTGTGCTGGATCTACCTCCTTCTCACTATGGTAAGCATTTCATTGTTCAATCTTGCTTCTTAACAAGATACATAAAAAATACTGGAAAATTCAAATTGAAAATTTGGTTAACTGAACTCTTTTACAAGGTTTACTGGTGTTGCTAGCTTTAGCCATAGAGCATTTTCTTTGCTGCAGGGACGCTCGAACTAAGGAGCTTATAAAAGTGTTCAACATAGAGGGCCTGACTGAAAACCGTGTGGACATGCCTAGTACAGGACAAGAGCCAATGTTTGAAGATGATGAGATGAAGGTAAAGTTTGTACCCACATCAAAAAAGGAAAAATCACATGGCTTTTTGCAGCGATCTCGTAATGCCATAATTGGAGCTGCAGATGCTGTTCGACGTGTTGCAACGAAAGGAGCCGGTGCATTCAATGAGGAGATAAAGAAAACAGAATGTATGGTGATGACTCCTGATGGGATGATATGGAGTGGATGTTCAAATGGCATGATAGTACATTGGGATGGATATGGTAATCGCTTGAATGACTTTATTCATCACTCTTGCGCGGCTCTATCTTTCTGTACTTATGGGTCACGGTTATGGGTTGGCTACGCTAGCGGTTTAGTACAGATGTTGGATCTAGATGGAAATGTTCTTACGTCGTGGGTTTCGCATAGTAACCCTGTGGTGAAAATGTCGATTGGGGGCGGTTTTGTATTTGTTTTGGCTACTCATGGAGGAATTCGCGCTTGGCATCTCACTTCACCGGGGCCTCTTGATAACATACTGCGTACAGAGTTGGCTGCGAAGGAGTTGTTGTACACTAGACGAGAACAGTTTAACATATTAGTCGGGACATGGAATGTTGGTCAAGGAAAGGCGTCTTCTGAAGCACTCAGGTCTTGGTTAGGCTCAGTGGTGTCTGATGTTGGAATTGTTGTGGTTGGACTTCAGGAAGTGGAAATGGGAGCTGGCTTTCTTGCAATGTCTGCTGCAAAAGAGACTGTATGTTCTGATCTTTCTCTTCATTGAATAAGTTTCATTCTCATGGTACCTATATGAATATCATGGAAACATCTCATGATACCTCAACATATTGAGTTTGATTCTTTACTATACATGGGTTTAAAAGATAAACCATCACTCAATGACTCAACTTACTCTCATGCAATAGTATGCCAGCTGATGTGGGATTAGGGCCACATGAAAATCTGAAACTGGGTTTAAAAGATATATGCATAGAAATTTCTTACTTCTTTGATGCCTATTGTAGGTAGGACTTGAAGGGAGTGCCATTGGGCAATGGTGGCAAGATACAATTGGAAGGATTTTAGAAGAAGGTCCAACTTTTGAGCGTGTAGGGTCAAGACAATTGGCAGGCTTGCTTGTAACTATATGGTATGAAATGCTATTGAATGACTTATAGTAAGAGAAGTTAACACAACCTCATTTTGTCATGTTTCTTTGATGATTTTTTCAATCAATATCTCATTCTAGGGTGCGAAAAACTATGAGAACACACGTCGGAGACCTTGATGTTGCAGCTGTTGCTTGCGGTTTTGGCCGCACAATTGGTAACAAGGTATAATTGCTTATGGCAACATCTATAGAAATGCACCCTCTTCTTTGGGTTTTATTGAAAGATTTACAAATTCAACATTTTCTTGGACTTGTCAATTTATTTTTTACTGTACTTGATTACAGGGAGGAGTAGGATTGAGGTTGAGAGTCCATGACAGAATATTATGCTTTGTCAACTGTCACTTAGCTGCACATTTGGAAGCAGTTAATCGACGAAACGCTGATTTCGACCATATCTATCGAACGATGGTCTTCACTCGACAATCGAACCTCCTGAATGTCCCTGCTGGTATGCTGCGATGCCTGGTTTTCTGTTGCTCTCTTGCCTTGTCAACATATTTATTTTGGATACTTTATTCTTCTGGCTTGCCATTGGTCCTCTCTCTTGCAGCTTCTCTATCCATTGCAACTCAAGCTTTGCGTAGCACAAATGTATGTCATCATTTAATCAATCAATCTTGATGGGTATTAACTATTAACACACTAAGGGTCCGTTTGGTTATGAACTATGGAAACGTAAATGGAAAAGAAATCAATCTTGTTCATTTTGGTTTGGTGTCATGACACTAAATGGACTAGAAATGTTTTCTTCCGTTCCATTTTAGTCCAAACGGACCCTAAATGAGTAGTCTATATATTTTGCTATTAATTTGCTTTCGTTTTTTGTATTTATTTTGCATAGATGGGCCAGGGTGGTCACTCTGAAGAGGGAGGAAGACCGGATTTGTCTCAATCAGACATGGTTGTGTTCTTGGGTGACTTTAATTACCGACTGTTTGGAATAACGTATGATGAAGCAAGAGACCTTGTTTCACAAAGGAGTTTCGATTGGTTGAGAGAAAGGGATCAACTTAGAGCTGAGATGAAAGCTGGTAAAGTTTTCCAAGGAATGCGAGAGGCAATCGTCAAGTTTCCTCCAACATATAAGTTCGATAAACACCAACCTGGTTTAGGAGGTGAGATGAGAGCACATTTTTCCTTTATGTAAGGAAATCCTCACTTGGGTTGTGCATCTAGTCCAGACCAAAAATTTTGATCGAGTCCGGACTAGTGGACCGAAATTTTTACAGGGTGAACCCACTGTTCTAAAAATTGTGTCTAGCTCGAAAAGATCCTAGTCCGCCTAGCCATCCAGTATGTCTAAGCACTCATCTAGGCTCCGTTTAGCTCCTAGACGACCCTTCTTCGCCTAAAGTCCGCTTAGCATATTTTAGAACATAGGGTCCACTGAGACCGAACCGAGCCGACATATATATTTATATTGAACTTGCTGTTTTTTTATTTTTGTTTTTTATTTTTATTTTTATTTTTATAAGAGTTTATAAGCTCGTATATAATATAAATATATTAATAAATAATCTTTAAAAAAAATTAAACGTATTTTAAGAAGAAGAAAAAATTGGGTCATTCTGGTTGACCCGAAAAATTCCAGGTTTAGACCGGACCGAAACCCCTAAGATAGTAAGGACCAGAGACCGGACCGAGACGGTTCAGCGTCCAGTTTTCTGGTCCGGGTCATTTTTGAACACCCTTACTTGTGTGAATTTTCATTTTTGTGTTACATATTGTACAGGATATGATTCAGGGGAAAAGAAGCGAATACCAGCATGGTGTGACAGAATCATCTATCGTGATAATCGAACATCTTTACAATCAACAGAATGCGATTTAAACTGTCCCGTAGTCGCAGCCAAACATATGTATATACTTCTTGACTCGATCTATTTCATCATTTTATGTAATTTCATATACTTTTCCCATTTATTTATTTTCCCATCACAATTTTAACAGGTATGAAGCATGCATGGATGTGACGGACAGTGATCACAAACCCGTTCGGTGCAAATTTAGTGTTTATCTAGCTCATGTGGATAGATCTGTGAGGAGAAAGGTGTTTGGTGATATCATGAAGAACAATCAGATTCAGGGTTTGATTCAGGATTATTCTGTTATTCCTGAAACAACAATAAGTACAAGCTATATCACTCTCCAAAACAAGGAGGCATCCAGTATGGTAATCACCAACAAAAGTAAGACAGAGATGGCCTTTATTAGGATACAATGTGAAGGTCAGTATGTTGTGAACAATGATGGAGGTACATCTAATCCTCTCCCCAAAGGCTCTTTTGGATTGCCTAGTTGGCTTGAGGTAATTCTTTTTTCCATTTTATAAATATATAGTTGTTGAAACATGCTAATAGAGATATAGAGCATGAACTAAAAAAAACTTCATCATACTAATTAAGGGCTTGTTTGGTTACAACTGATGAAAATGTAACCGGGAAAAAAAAAATCTAGTCTACTTTGGTGGCATGATACATTTACACCTCATATTTGCGTGTCTAGAGAAGAGCAAGAGGGAATGATTTTACCATTTTGAAACCAACCTCTATATTGGGGAAATGAATACCTTTATAGTTTATAATAGTGAGTTGCAAGTCCATGTTTGTATAGGAAATGGGGTGTCATGAGTTGTGATGAATATTTTCATTAATGTATCATGAAACTAAAGTAGACTAGGTCTGTTTCCTTTCTGCTATCGTTTTCGTAAGTTACAACCAAACAGGCCCTAAAATGAGCGAGAGAATCTCTTGTTTCATAGGATATGTTAATGACAAGAATTTATATAAACTTGCCATTGAATTTTGAACATAATGAGGCAAACCATTGAAATAAATCAATATCTTATAATGTATAAAGTAAACATATTAGAGCAATTAGGTGTGAAATGGAAGGAAACTTAAAAACTAATGTAGGGAAGTGACTATCAATCATATTTCATCTATTTACTTGCTCAATGGTCGACTTATGTATTGTCAAATCTTATGTGATTTAGGTTTCTCCAGCAGTTGATACAATCTTCCCTGAGCAATCATTAGAAGTCATAGTTCGCCACACAGAATTCCACACTTTGGCAGAGTTAGTTGAAGACAATGTTCCTCAAACTTGGTGGCAAGAAGACACCAGAGACAAAGAGGCAATACTCCAAGTCAATGTCAAAGGACCTATCTCTATAGAGTGCACAACTCACCGAATTCGCGTTCGACATTGCTACTCTTCGAACAATACACAAGTTAATCCTAGAATAAGCGGAGCGAGGAAATCGCACAGCAACGCCCTCCAGCACCGTCCCGAGAGGCACGATATTAACAACCATATATGACATGGCTCATAATGGTTGACACGAGTTCATTATGTCTTGAGATCTAGCTTTTGGAAACATAGAGTTCACTTGTTCATCACATCTTGAATAGAGTGTGATATGTAAATACAACGAGAAAGGATGTTAGAGAATGTGATGTGATTGGGATTACGTATTCATTGTTGTTGGAGTTTGAGGATAGGGATTTCTAAGAATAGGCTGTTGTTATGTAGTTTTCAACAAGGTAGGGAAGCTAACATGGTTTATTTTTTAGTAATGTTTGTCCATGGTTGTAATTGGATTAGTGATTCTTTTTAAATTAGATATGTGTCTTCAAGAATCAATGGAAATTTCTCTTTTCAAGTAATCTTTGTTTGTATAGGCTTTTCACTTTTCCCTAAAGAACTCTTCACGAGATGGTGAACATACAACATAATAAGAAACCCAAATGACAACTTAAGGTTCCAGAGAAGAGATAGAGGTACAATCGTTAAAACCTCTCTTATGAATAATAGTAAGAAGTGATGATTGTTGATTACATGTAGTTTCTGCTAGCGTACTATGTTTAAATTGTTAGAAGGAAGCAAGGTAAACATTTTATGATCTATTCATAAATTTGTCGATATCTGTAAATACAAATATGATACTATAACTTAACTGTTTTATGCTTGACTTAACGGGTAGAGCCATGACCCAATCTAAATTTGGTCAAAATTTTAGGGTCAATGGGTTCATGTTATTCCCGATTCAGAGAGCAACAGTTTGCACACACAGGACACAATATTTACTGATCGGGTTAGGTCGAGTCTTCAAATTAGTTAAGTTTTTAACACTTTGCACCACTGTTTTTAATTATTGTTCTTGTTATTATTTGGCATCCTTCTTTAGCCTTAACTTATGTAGTGACTAGTGAGTG
The DNA here is from genome assembly GCA_964016875.1 of Fallopia convolvulus. Lineage (NCBI taxonomy): Eukaryota > Viridiplantae > Streptophyta > Magnoliopsida > Caryophyllales > Polygonaceae > Fallopia > Fallopia convolvulus. The sequence goes on from OZ024726.1 coordinate 58,374,654, forward strand.
TGCTACAGAGACTTTAGATAAGTCGGCAAAGATTGTAGGAAGAGGAAAATATTATTGGTTAAGAAACAAGGAAACCAAATGAAAATACATGTTTATTACACAAGCTAGAAAAGTTGATAAAGAGAAGGAAAAAAAAACACTCCAAAGTAACACGTACAATAACATGTTTTGCATTTATTTATGCATGAATCATTATCAAGGCATATAGGCCTCTAGATTTATTAGGCCTATCCAGCACATGGAATTCTTTCCTTATTAAAAAAGAGTCATGAATCATGATCATGCATTGAGTGGAGTGGCAGTGTATGTGTACCTCACATATAGGATCGCATCCTGGGCCTAGTGATGGACTGACCTCCATCAACGTATATAGAGGTTCCTGTCATGTACTTTGCGCCATCACTGATGAGGTAAATCACTGTGGATGACAAATCTGTCTTCACATTCAGCCATCTATGGAGCGGCGCTGCATCTTTAACCAGTTTCTCCGCCCTCTCTGTACCCACGGATGTTGGGAATTCGTCACCAAGGTGAAGCCCGCGCATTATTCCGTTCACCCTGATCTGATATTTCCCAAACTCCAGCGCTGTTGTCTGACCATAAATAAGTCACAACATTTAATAGCCATTCATGTATAGCAATAGTCAAACAAGTAAGATTTTGTGTCGATTACAAAAAAGTTTAAGCTCAGTGTGGATCAAACATAGTGTGCATCTTGTATGTCGTGAACTAGATGATGAGATATGACAGGTTTACTCAAATTAAACTAATCTACATGTTTTGGCGACTGATGCAACTACAAGCACGAGCTACTATCAGATAAAGAGTCAGCAAATGACGAGTAGCAACAACAAAACATTTCATCATTCGCATCAGTGCAACAGAATGTGGAGATTATGACCAATAATCTCATCACAAGAGATATGTTTTTAGTTGGTGGATAAATGTCTCACCCTCAAATATTAGAAAGTTGCAAATTAGAATTAAGATTATAGATTAATGTGAAAATGAAAGGCAGCAAGTCAAAGCCAGTTAGATTTACCCTCACTAGCTGGTTTACTCCAGCTAAACATGAACCATAAGCAGCAGCTCCCTGATAAATTCCTCGCTCACCACCAATTATTGAGTTCATCAAAACGATAGATCCACCTGTTTTGTGATCCCGCATTCTCCTTGCAACGGATTTTACAAGGAACCACACAGCCACAAGATTTACATTCAAAACTTTTTTGAATTCAGCTTCGGACATCATAAAAGGGTCTTGCATTTTTCCTGTCATCAAGCAGAAAAAAAAATCAGGTCACGCCCAGGTCCAACAAGCTTAAGCATGCAACAAGAACAAACAAATAAACTTGCACATCATAGAGACAGTTTTTTGGCCATTTTGAGCTGAACAAGTGTCAATTACTAACTCAATGAGGAAAGATAACTTTGTCCAGGAGGGAACAAGGCAGGAAACCAGTACCCAATGCAGAAAATAAGGCCAGATAATCAGCTAAAACGGAATACCCAAAGCTGAACACTATGAGTCAAAATGAATTAAAACCAAGACATAGGTATGCATTTAAGAACAGATTTTCCTATATGGAATTTCAGCTCCATTTATGTCATGTGAAATGCCTGTTGATTTCAGCTAGACAGAACTGATAGCCTAAAGTAGGACACAATTTAAGACCAGCCAATTTTACAAGTTTGTATCTCCTATCTATTGATAACCTAAGTTTGCAACTGGTAAAAGTAAAAGACTTCACTACAAGAAATTGCAAAATTGCTATTGAAGCACAATTACACTTTTAACACAATCAATAATTAGCCAGAACAGTTAGAAAGGTTTTAATCAAACTTTTGTTCACAGTGCTACACATAATTAAAAACGCAAATCCAATTTTAAACTGTACCTTCATAAGCATAACAATTCACAAAAGCGTCAAAGTTCCCCAGGATCTGTTCAGCCTTCTCAACTGCAGCATCAAAAGCCGTCTCTTTATCATCTTCCATGTCCATTCCAACCACTTCAACCTTCGCATCCGTTATCGATTCAGTTATCTTCTTCGCAACACTCCTCATACGACTCTCATCCCCCATCAAAACTAACCTAATTCGCAAATCGCAATCGAATGTAAACATGAGATACAAATTGAAAAAAAAAAATAGGACGACTTAGGAGATTCGCATACCTGCAACTGAGTTTAGCCAAAGAGCGGGCGATGTTAACAGAAACGTCGTCGCCATCAGAGGTAAGCAAGACCTTCTTCCAGTAAACCATTTTCTTCCAAAGAAGAAATCTGACCGAATTTTCCACTGGGAATTCGAGTTCCTTCCTGACGATTTATGACCAGATCGCAAATTGTAATCGAGTGTAGAACTAGTGATTTGTTCACACCAAACTAATCAGAAATTTAAAGGAGGTTTGAATTTTCATTAAAAAAAAACTAATCTATAATAAAAAGTAATGTACTTCTCTAGCCGTCTATTTTTTTTGAGAGCATATCTCGGGAGTCGGGATGCTGTTTTACTTACCATGGGTATTAAACAATTAAATAAACATTTTAGAACGGGCCGAATACATAAATAGGTTTGTGAACTATGATAATTTTGGCAACCATATCCTTGTATTTTTCGGGTTTCAGATAGATCCGTGGACTATACACTTTTTTGTCATTTAAACAAACAAATCTGAGGTGGCAAAACGCGTGTATCTCACCTAAATAATTGCGCGTAAGATAAGAAATTTTACCAAGATCATGTAGTTTCTTTTTCTTTTTCTTTTCCTTCAACTATACCATTTTCCTTAAAACTTTTTCTTGAACTATACTGTTGAATGAATTAGTACAAGATGGAACGATGAAACGACGAACTCGGGAGTCCTGACTCGGGAGAAACCACGGACTCAGAGAGAGAGAGAGAGAGAGAGAGAGAGAGAGTCAGGACTGAAGGACGGACTCGGGAGAGAGTTAGGACGGAACGATGGAGACGGGAGTCCACGGATCTGGACAGATCTGGACTCGGGAGATAGTCTTGCAATTTTCTTTTTTTTCCCTCAGATCTGGACAGATCTGTAGCAGAGAAGAACATCGACGGTGAAGTCGACATTGACGAGGCAGAGAAGAACGTCGGCGGTGAAGTCGACTTTGACGAGGCAGAGAATAACGCCGGCGAGAAAAAGTTGGTCGACTTTGACGAGGCAGATAAAAAAATCTGGGAATTGGTTTTTTTTTGGTAGAATGGGAATTGGGTTTATTGAATTCTTGTAATTTAATTTGGAGTTAAACTACCAACAAGCATGGAGCGTAGTGGGAGCGGCTACGCTTCCCTTTAGTGAGGTCGAGTGTTCGATCATTAGTGGAGGAGAAATGAACTTGTTGGGAGAGCAGATCCCACCCAAAAATAAAGGGGCCCTCGCGAGACTCGAACTTCAGACGTGGCGTTTGATGGAGCAAAACTCTGCGCTGAACTGGGGTGGCAATGACCAAAAAAAAATTGGGAGTTAAACTTGGTTGTGGAAAAAAATTGAAACTAAACTTGTAATTTAATTTTGATAATATTTTAAAATAAAAATAAAAATGATCTATGTGGCAATGATTTGGCATCTAGGTGGCATAAAAATTTACCACATCAGCGCGTTTGAGTTTCACGTAAAGAAGAATCTCGTCACATGTGTTTAAATGACAAAAAAATGTATAGTCCAAGGACCTATCTGAAACCCGATAAGTACAGGGACATGGTTGCTAAAATTGTCAAAGTTCAAGGACCTATTTATGTATTCGGCCTTTTAGAACGTTGTTTTACTTACACATGGTAGGGTTGTTTAACGGGTCGACTCGATTCGACCCGACCCGAGCCATAACCTGATTTATGGGTTATTGCTCGATTCGACCCGACTCATGACCTTATTTATGGAATTACGAGTTATGGGTCGACACGAAAAAAATTAATCGATTCGTGACTCTTCCAATTTCTGGTCCAATTTCTGGACCATGATTCGTAACCGGATATAATTAGATAAATGTAAATTTTGTGATATATTATTAGAGTTTGGTTCAAATGAAACAAACTTTTATCTTAAAATGTGAAACTAATGCAATTTTCCTTGTTTGTAGTGCACTTTTCATACAAAAGTGCATTGAAAAATATAAAAAGTGCAATACGAAAAAACGCACTACAAAAAATACGATAAATGCACTGTAAAATACGAAAAGTGCAAATACGAAAAAGTGCACTCTGAAATAGTAAAAGTGCACCACGAACTAGAAAAAGTACATTCGTTTCAGGATAAGAGTTCGTTTCAGGATAGGTGTACTCATATATTAACCTGGATTTTAGGAGTATTTTTTTACATACGAGCTATGCAACGCCTCTCATATTAATTTGCAGTTATTATTTTATAAAATATTACAAAATAAGCCCAAAAGTAAAACCCTACTCCCATTCTTCTACTCACTCTGCCGATAAGAAACTTGCCAACATCTACTTCTACTCATACCGGCGACGACGAGTCTTTTCCCAATCCTCCCTCTTGAGTTCTGTCCACAACCCGGCGACGAGTCTTCTCCCAATCCTTCCTCTTGAGTTCCGTCCACAACCCGGTCCATCGTCTCGCTCTGTCGCCACAATCACAATCGCCGTCCAGCCTTTTGAATCGTCCATAAGTCGACAACAATGCGATTAATTTGGTCAGTTTCACTCTTCAATTGAGTGCTTTTCCTTAGTAGATTTGATTTCGCGAACCCTAGGTTACAACACATTAGGTATGATCTAATTTTTTAGGGTTTGAAGCTAAATTATGTGATTTCATATTGGTTTACTGATTAATTCTGTAATTGGATATTGATCTGATTTTTGAAGCTAAATTATGTGATTTCAAATTGATTTACTGGTTCCTGGCTGAGAATTCAAACCATGGATAAACAACGTAGAATTTGTGTTTGATTAACTAAGCATTCAGTTCAATTTAGTCGTATTGCATTTGATGCTTATACTGAATTTCTAATTCTGATATTAATTGAGAAGTCTTATACTCTGATGTGGTCTTTTTTAGCCTGCCTTTATGTAAGAGATTAATATGAGTCAATATTGTTTAACCTTGAAAGTCATGTTGAACACATGGGTATTGGAGAATTAATCTGAAAAGCTTTTATGGTGCTCCTGTTGAAAACATGTGTAATATGCTGGTTTTCATTCTCATTTGCTGTGTGTACTATCGATTCCGTTCACGTCTTTCCCACTCACTGTGAAGTTATTTCAATTGTCGTTTTGATGTTTTCCTGTATCAATCAATCATTCATTCCCGAACATGATTTGATCATAAGCATTAATTCAGATGGATGCCAATTGCCAAATTACTAAGCCAAACCCTGAGCTCAAAGCCTCAAATGGTATAACAAATTATTAAACATATATCAACATAGTTAACATATAGTTGAATGAAAACATTATATGATGTAACTGATTGGTTTCATCTCTCTCTGCAGCACTCTATTGCCTATATAGATATTGGCTTAGAAATAATAGTGTTATTGCATTAACCGTGCAGGCCTACACTAGTTATCAATAACTTTGATTATCTTGGTCTTCCCGAGCCTAAGGCATGAAGCAGCATCTTTAGTTATTTAATTCACATGATCAAATTTAAAATCCTTATAATACATGTTAGCAATATGAATTTATTTATTTCTAGACTTGCACAAATTCTGATTGTCTCTACTTTACATGAGATTGGTTCATTTCATCATATTCGAGGTAAATAGTTCATCACTGAATGCATTTTACATAATAAAGCTACTAAAAATTATAATTATAAATATGTTGGCATGGTGTATCACTTTTTTCGAACATGGCAAGTATTTCATGCATATTATTTATGTGGAGAAATTATCTTTAGAATCTTCTAATTAAGTAATTAATTTTGTGCATTAACAGGTTGTTAAGGGGGCTGATTTTGGAGTTGTTAAAACTCAATTAGGAGTGTTGACAGCTGAACTAAAAGCCTACAGAGGAGGGCTCATGAGGCATGAATTTGTTATATATATTCAGTTTAATGTTCTGTTCATCATTTATTCTTTCTTTTTAATGAAAAACATTTGATATGTTTGTTTTTCCATTATTTGACATGCAAGGCTACTCAGAAAAGGACAGAGAACAGACGTGTTACAGGATCGGCTAGACGGGGAGAGCATGATCCTCCAGAGGACATTCAAAACCCTTAAGAGTTGGGGGATCCCTCACCTCTTAAACGTTCGCAACGCCGCCGTTATGGTTCGCAATTCTATTCTAGGAAGAAAAAGAAGCAACAGCGCCCTCCTCCCGATCTCCGTACTTCTGATTTTAGTACTTCCCCTCTCTTATCAAATGATCTCCGTACTTCTGATTGCAATACTCCTCTCCCAACAATCGATCTCCCTACTTCCAACTCCAATCTTGGTGGAGAAAGTCAAAATGAAGAACCGGTTATTAGATCCTGCCCACAAAAGAGATATCGAGGTAAACATGAACGAAAATTTGAACTAGTTCTTGCTGGTGAAGCGCCAGGAGGTCCTATTATTCCGGATATTCTCCTATCATTTGAGGCCCACATTGCTTTTGAGCTATATAAAAACCAGGTAAGCATTTTTCGTCTTTGTGTTGTTGAGTTTAGTTAATATAAAACGTATGTGACATTACATTTATCTTATTAAATTTACAGAATCCACATGGACATATAATGTCTATCCATCAAAGAATGGCACAACTGAAAAAATGGAAGCCACCGAAAAGTTTGGGGCCAAAGGAGAGGTGTTGGGATTTGGTCGAGGCTATAGCGCACAAAGTAATTGTGTTCATTAACCTTATGAAACAATTGTTGTACAATGGTTCTATCCATAAAACCTTCCCTACGCAACTTCTGTCTTCCATTGTAAACATGCATCAATGTACTACAATTATGAGGATCGTGAATTTTGAGCTGTTGAAGAATGTGTTTTGGCTTGCATCGAGAAGCTGAGAGATCTCTTACCAACTTATACTCTTCTGGAGTCAACTTACCAACAACTGAATGCCCCTCCAAACATTTCCCAACTTTATGATTGTGTGAACCACAAATAACTTCTAATCTCCAGACCCTAGAAACCACTTCAATACAGTTGATCCGAAATGGACATCCACATCGCTTCGTTGACGTTTCCTTTTTAGGAAAATCTCTTCCTCGAGTAAGAGTATACTTCCCATGTCTCTCACATTCCAGCGTCGTCTTTTTAAGACCACCAACACCACTTTTGACACGAGATATGACTACACTCGTTTTATACTTCTTCCCAACACTTCTAACCCATTTTATAGCTTCATCACGAGTATTAAAAGTTTCATTTGTTGTAAAAAACTCTGAATAATCTGGAAAGTGATCCATATCAACGCTTTCATCATCATTAGAGTCCAAATCTTCACCTCCATCATTACAAAAATCGATATCATCTAAATTTATTGAGTCATAAATATTATGATTCTGCACCAAATGAAAAACATAATCTAAATTTGTTAAAGATGGATCTCTCCATGTTGCAAACAGTATACAAAATTTGTGAACTAAAAGTGTGTGCACGCAATAAAAGTATATGTAGTTTGCTGATGCACACAAATTATCTGGGGGAATACAGATATTGCATACATAAATTTTGTATGCATATCTAATATCCACACAATAATCGGTCGTGCGTTGCTTCTTTGCACACAAAATATTTGCGTGCACATGTTTTATGTCAAATTATCTGCTTTTTTTTTGGTACTAACAGATGGGTCTTATCCCTTATTATTCATATAGAGAGCCTTACATATCAATATTAAAATTCTTATCGGAATCCAAAATACGACTAATACCCTCAGGCGGGTTTTCAAATAATGTAAATTCCCCCTCATAAACCCGACTCGCTCGAGAAAACCAGTCCGCCGCACGATTCTCCTGCCTTGGGATGTATTTTAGCTTGACATTCCAGTCCGTCTTTCGCACCAAATCTCTGCACTTGGAGATTAAAACCCAGTGAGCAGATGGACGAGTTTCTTCAGCCAGAATTGCTTCAATCACGCCTCTTGCATCAGTCTCAACCTCCAAATTCGGGATTTGCATTTGCCTGGCAATTGTTAGTCCTTGTAGAAGACCAGCAGCTTCAGCCATGCTCGCCGAACCGCCCCTGATGCGAACTGAATAACCTTTCATAAATTCGCCTTTGTGGTCGCGAATCAGACCTCCCGCTTGGACAAACGGCGACCCTTCGGTAAAGGCACCGTCAGAATTCAGCTTCGCCCAGTGCAGCTCCGGAGCTTTCCACCAGTCCAAAAAATCCCCCCTGTCACCAGCAGGTAACCCTCTAAGCTGTAGCGTTGGACGATACTCACGAGCACGGTCCAGTATAAACTCGTGTTTCGGGCCATGGATTTCAGTTGGTGTGCCAAAGATCCTTCCATTACGTCATTTCCAGCACCACCATAAGCCATAGGCGAAGGTGGAAGACCAAGAATCGCTACGATTCAACTCGGATCGAAGCCAGGTGTGAAGATTTCCAGAGTAGAAACCCTCTTTTATGTTATCAGTGAGCAGATTATCCCAAATTTCACGAGCGTCGGGACAGTCACGGAGGATGTGGAGTGTGGTCTCTGGAGTCTCCACACATACATCACAAGCGTGTGAAAAACAAAGATGCCTTCTTCTACGATTGACATTGCTCAGAATTGCATCGTGAGCAACCAACCACATAAAAACACGAACCCTTTCTGCCACTTTCAATTTCCAAATCAATCTCCAGTTGACTTCCCCCTGTTGTGCTTCTTCGTTCTTTATGATAACCATGGCCGATCTCGTGGAGAAGTTCCCAGATGCCTCGGGGGCCTAATAAAAGTTATCACTAGTCTCCTCCGAAGCGATTTTCATACCATCAATCTTCATGAGAACATCAGCTAAGAGCTTTTCAGCAAAAGCACCCCAATCCCACGTTCCATTTCCCCAATATTCATAGACAGTTTTCCCAAGCTCTTCCTCTGTGATCTCCGCAGTTGACAGATCAGTTAATGGTTTATCTCCAACCCATAAGTGATCCCAGAATAGAGTTTTCCTCCCGTCGCCAATATTTGTTCGAATCCCAGCGAGGAGATGTGATTTTGCTTTCACCACCCCCCGCCACAGATTCGAGGCCCCTGCTCTGTTTGTGAACATATCCCTGTCTTGGCGTCCATGGCAATATTTGCTCCTAACTACCCGAGAAAAAAGTGATTCCGAATCAGTAAGGAACCTCCATCCCATTTTCGCCATTAGTGCTGAATTTGCTTGGCGCATACTCCTCATTCCCAAACCTCCATTTTTCCTGTCAAGTTTCACAGCATCCCAATTTAGAAGATGAATTTTTCGCTTCTCATCTGTTGACCCCCAAATGAAGCTTCTAGTTTTTTTCTCGATGGCGTCACAAACATAAAGAGGGAGATCCACCGTTTGCATAGTATAGTAAGGGACACTCTCAAGAGCAGACTTCGCGAGTGTGATTCGACCCGCCATTGAGAGAACCCGAGCCTTCCAACTTGCGAGTTTACTGTCAAGCCTTTTCAGAATATGCTGAAACATCTCTTTTGACACTCTCTGCTTACTTACAGGGACACCTAAATACTGCCCAAGATCATCGGTCATGGGAATTCCTCCAGCTTCGCTTATGACATTAGCCAAACCCACTGGTGTACTATTCGAAAAACACACCATGGATTTCTGCAGACTCACTTTCGCTCCTGAAGCCACACAGTATTTATTGAGGCAAAATTTTATGACCTCCATTTGCTGCACCGTAGCCTCTCCAAAGAGTATCAAATCATCGGCGAAGAAAAGATGTGATAATTTCGGTCCTCCTGCAGACAAAGTGATCGGTTTCCAAGCGCCCGAAGCCACCGCCTCCTCAATGATATGCCCAAGTCGTTCCATACAGAGAACAAAAAGGCATGGAGACAGAGGGTCGCCTTGTCTGACTCCTCGGCTTGGCACAAATTTGTCCCCAAGCTCCCATTCCAAAGTACCCGCATTGTGCATGATTCAACACAATTCATGATAGTGCGAATGGTTTGACTTGGCAGCCTTGCTTCCATTAGGGTGTCTCGAAGAAACTCCCAACGAATTCTATCGTAGGCCTTTTCTAGATCAATCTTAACCGTCATTATCGGGGTGCCTCTTTCGTTCCGCATTGTGTGCATAACCTCTTGCGTGATGACTATGTTATCCGATATTTGTCTCCCTGGCACAAAACTTGTTTGAGTTGGTGCCACCAGAGATTTCATAACTGATTTCAGCCTACTAACAAGCACTTTAGTGGCAATCTTAAAGGCGACATTGCAGAGGCTAATCGGTCGGAGCTGATGTACGGTTTCCGGGCATTCAACTTTTGGGATAAGTACAATCAGCGTCTCATTCATTGCGCTTGGGATCTCATTACCACGCAAGATGTCTAACACTGCCTCCGTCACTTCTTCTTTCATCACATCCCAGTTCCGCTGGTAAAAGATAGCATGAAATCCGTCCGGCCCGGGAGCCTTAAACGGGCTCATACTGTCCACCGCTGCTTTGACTTCCTGAGCATCAAAATTCCTCATGAGGTTTTCAAGTTGTGCATTATTTAGGTCGGGAAACGTCCCCTTGGCACATCAAAAGGTCCAGCAGACATAGTCTCCTCAGAATACAGTTGTTGAAGGTGGTGAGAGACCATTCGTTACATATCTGCTTCTTTATGCACACAAGTTTTCGACGTGCAAAGCGTTTTTGCACACCTCTTAATTGCGTGCATAGTTGTTTTGCACGCAATCTGCGCACGTGCATATACAATTCCGAAAATTGAAAAACGCTTATATGAAGGTTGAACGTACCGTTGAATCTCGACTATGTAATTCGTCCTGAGAACTTCTTTCGTTGTCACTCGACATTCTTTAAGAAATAACATTATGGAGAAATTTAGATTTGAATTAGGGTTGCAAACACTAGAGAATGTGAAAAAGGGAGTAAAATTATGTTTGGACTAGTTTTGTAATTTTTAATAAATTGAATGTTGCATACTAATTTTATGGGGCGGTGCATAACATGGGCCTTTTTTTATTTTACCTTGATTTGGAAAAACGACGTCGTTTCCTTAACAAGACTAAACGACGACGTTTTACTCTTTTCTCTTTCTATTTTTTAATTTTGAATTTTTTTTCTAAAAAAGCTGGAAAAAAAAGCAACTATCCTTTGATGAACGGGGCTGCTGCTACTTCTCCCAGCTCTCAGTGAACGTCAACAACGATGCTGCCGGCCCGCACACACGCATTCGTCACCCCGCCGAAGCCCCCGCTCCGCCTCTGACTCCGGCATTCTGATCCGTCAACCACTCCCAATCTCCCCCACTCTACGCTTCATTCAAAATTAGGTGAATTTAGGGTTCGAATATAAATCAGTTAATTGAATTTGTCTATTCTTAACTAGTTGAATTGAATACGTTTACTTAATTATCTGGATTCATTTGTTTATACTTATTAATTGTTTTGATTTTGTTAGTTTTGTTTCATCGATTGATCATGATCAATCCATGAATGTGGCAAATTGTTTGGTCAATGATAGTGATGTGTGTAACTATTTATGATGTAGTTGAAATATGGATAGACAAGTATTCACCGTAGATCTTCTTGAAAGATTTGCTGCTAAGGGACATGGAGTCATCACATGCATGGCTGCTGGCAATGATGTAATTGTGTTAGGAACTAGTAAAGGATGGATCATTCGTCACGATTTTGGGCTTGGGGATTCCTATGGTATGTTAACCTCTACTAAATACTTTGCCCCTCTCTTAATTTTGGAGCATTTTTTCTTTTCTGTATCGGAAGAAGTTAATTTGGTGTTTTCTTTGATTTAGATATTGATCTCTCTGTCGATCGAACTGGTGATCAATCTATCCACAGAGTGTTTGTTGACCCTGGAGGGAGCCATTGTATTGCCACTGTAGTTGGAGCTGGTGGCGCCGAAACTTATTACATACATGCGAAGTGGACCAAACCCCGTTTACTTAGTAAATTGAAAGGCCTTGTTGTGAATACTGTAGCATGGAATAGGCAACAGATAACAGAAGGTTAGATTTTGGCTTATAATCTAATTATTTTTAACTTGAGTTGTCCTTCTCGATTTTTCTCTCTCTCCTTCTCTTTTTGCAATATTTTGGACTTAGCAAAAGTGATAATTTTGTTTTCTTTTGTGCAATTCAGAATATACATACCTTTAAATATGTGAATCCTGAAAACCTTCATGTTTACACGCGTGAAGAAGATTCTGAAAGTAATAGAAAAGTGCTTTTAGCTATTTGAGAAGATGAGAGTAGCCATGGACCCATGGTGGTGGTTTTATCTTAAGTTCTACATTTGTTAGTTTTCTGTAGAGTTTCTAACCTATGTAAATATGAATAAAATTTGCCTCAATGTATTATTATAAAGAATATTCTTTATAGATGTCTTGCTCAAACTCAAGGATAGCATTTTTGTATAACTAGCTAAAAAGAGATCACAAGTATGATGTGCTATTCTGCAAAAAAGATAGTTGGTATTAACCCTTTTACTACTCAGGACTTCTTTTTAATATATCATCCAGTTATTTTGACATTGAATCTGAGATGGAAAAAGATTTAAATGAGCCATGGACACGTCAAAACAATTCATGGTATTTTCAGAATGATTACTTGGTTGCTGTAAAAGTCTCTCACTGTGATCATATTGAATTGATCATTTTCTTCTCAGCTTCCACTAAGGAAATCATTCTTGGTACTGAAAATGGTCAGCTCCATGAGATGGCTGTGGATGAGAAGGATAAAAGGGAGAAATATATAAAGTTTCTGTTTGAGCTAACTGAACTTCCAGAAGCTATTACAGGTTTGCAGGTAATTCCTTGTTATATGTCATTGCATTTTTTAAGTTGATTAAGTTTAAGGGATGTTTACATTTTAAATGATTTATGATGTTTTGGTTTGTCTTCTGCTAAATTTTAGTCTTTGCTTCTTGAATGTTGTAACTTATGGTTTATGGATTAAAGTTGGATTCTTTCTAGATATTGAAAGTTGATTTTTCTGGTTAACATTGAGAAATAAACCCACTCTTTAAGCTTTGATTGTTTCTGCAGATGGAAACCGCAAACATTAGCAATGGAGTTAGATACTATGTCATGACTGTTACTCCTAGACGACTTTATTCTTTTACCGGAATTGGATCATTGGAGGTATGCTTTGGCCCAAATTTTCCCTCCCTCTGATCTGTGACATCTTATACACCAATTTAGTCACCTGCTAAGTCTCATCACAAATTGTCCTTTGCTTACATATATCTACCATGTATGATTTCAGAATGATGCTGTGACATTTTTATTTGGAAAAAATATATGCTGTGTAGAGTTAGAACTAGATCATGTTCTTATTGTGCTCTAGTTTTAGTCAATGTAGCTTCAGATCACTGTATTTGATATCTGCACTGAGCCACTGACACTATTTGCTGCCGACTTCTGCAATTTGTAGACTGTCTTTGCTAGCTATCTAGAACGAGCAGTGCATTTTATGGAACTTCCTGGTGAAAATCCAAACAGGTGAGCTTTATAGTCTATTGCGGTATGTATACAATATTTCTGTTAAAGACCTTATAAAAATTCGGTGATTATATAATAAAAGAATAGTCTTTATGAAAACTGAAGAGCTTGTTGCACCTGCATTAAACTCAGGGGCCAAATCTGCTGCCATTGGTGTTGAGAAAGACTCATACCAATTGATGCAATGGAATTTATATGATATATTGAGAAATTCTTTTCTTGATCTCCTCATCTGATGCATCTAATCATATAATACTGCTTGCTTTTTTTTTAAAAGTTCCAATACTTGGATTTTTTTTTTCTTTTCCCTTTTCAACTTAAAATTGTGCTGTTGCATAATTGTGAAAATGGAGCATCAATACGAAGTGACTAAGGGTCGATGAATAGTAAACTTAGCAAACAAGGTGGAGAAGGAACCTGGAGGGGAGATGAATAGTAAGAACTTGGAGGAAAAAAGGAAAAAAGATGGGCACATTGAGAATGATGCATTGTATGCCTTGGCACCGATATGGGATACTCACTGTCTCAGATCAATGTAAAATCGTTTAGCAGCTAAGGAAAAAGAAGGGTGCTGAGGAGTGTGCCTGATGGACCTAGTTGCTGAATCATAATGCAAGGCTCGGTCTTCTCGTTGCCTTGTGCTTGGGTGACACCTTCACTTATGCATGAAAGAGTAGTTGGAACAGAAGTAATACTGAATTGAGACTTTTATGCAGTTGGTAAAATCAGGCTGAATTATGCTGCATTGTTGTAAAAGTAATCTTGTAATCAATTGCAAAGATTATAATGATGCTTGCTACATAATTCTGAATGTGGATTTTATGAACTAGCTTGTCCATTTGATTTTGGAATTTGCTATTAAATGTTTTTTTGAATATAGCTGTGTTTATTTTTTCGTTCCTTTGCAGTGAATTGCATTTCTTTATAATGCAAAGAAGGGCTTTACATTTTTCTTGGCTGTCTGGAGTAGGAATTTATCATGGCGGTCTGAATTTTGGAGCAAGTCATAGGTAGGTTACAAAGAGTCACTTACCATATGAATTGTGTGATATTTTGCTGAAAATCTAAGTTCTCATAATGCCCATTGACTGATTCTTCTTTTATGCCAATTTCATGGGTAGTTCACTGGATGGGGATGAAAATTTTGTGGAGAACAAGGCTCTTTTGGACTATTCAAAGTTATCTGAAGGCGGTGAACTAGTTAAACCTAGTTCTCTTGCGGTGTCAGAATTTCACTTTTTTCTTCTCATTGGCAACAAGGTTAAGGTATGTCCGGAGATACCACTGTCCTAGATTTTTGTAAGACCCTTTGTGTGAAGTATCTAATAATGAATAATTGTATATGAATATCCTAGAGATAAAAGTGCTCATGGAGCATAGGTCAACCGATTTTCGCTCTAAAAAAAATGCTTGAATTACTTATGATTTTGTGTCTAATATATTGTCGAAGTAATCTTTTGCCGAGTGATGTAGCTCCATTTTATTAATTTTTTTTGTATTGTAGGTTGTTAACAAGATCAATGAGCAAATTAAAGAGGAACTTCATTTTGACCTTACTTCAGATTCAGCCTCTGGGGGTATTCTAGGGCTGTGCTGTGATGCATCTGCTGGGCTTTTTTATGCATATGATCAGAACTCTATCTTTCAGGTACTTCTAGTTGGCTTGCATTATTGGATGACTCAAGCATGTTAGATACTTTATGTATTCATTTTTTCATTATTTTATAAACAGATTAACTCTTTATCTTTCCAGGTTTCTGTGAATGACGAAGGTCGAGATATGTGGAAAGTTTACCTAGACATGAAGGAGTATGCTGCAGCTTTGGCTAACTGCCGTAATGCTTTGCAGAGAGATGAAGTTTATTTGGCACAGGTTACATCATTTAGTTATACTGGAAGCTAATGATGGCATACCTTTGCAGTAGTCATCACTATTACAATGGAAATTCTTGTTTCCTTGTTTATAAGCATTTTGTATATATCACCTATTACCTTTTAATGCAGGCTGAAGCAGCTTTCTCCACCAAGGACTTCGACAGAGCTGCTTCTTTCTATGCAAAGGTAAACTCTATGTTACTAACTGTTTCTTTCTATGCAAAGGTAAATTCATGTTACTAAGGCATGTTTGCCAATAATCGTGTTGTAAGCTGCCCGGGATTCTAAAGTAGGTGTCATCGTTTAATTTTGTGATTGAATTTGAGGTGCTTGTCTATATTTGTTGTCAGTGGTGTTTGAGGTAATGCATTATAGTTTCTACTCGAAGAGAGTGTTGGAATTTGGAACTGCGTGTTCAAAGTGTTTAATTCCAGGTTCGGACCTAGAAAAGGAGTGAACAAATTTGAGTCCTTCAAACATCTTCCTGCAACTATCTCTGAAGATGAAGCTGACTGCTAGAAAAGGAGTGAACAAGAGAGCGAGTTGACTGGTGTTGAGTGTTGACTATACCGGACAAAAGAAGCCATATGATGAGCAGTTGAGCACCACCATTAGCAGAAATGTACTGAGTAGCCTGTTCAACTTTATTAACACTCTCTTCGAGCTGTTCAAAGTCCATTCCAAACTCCAACAATTTTTGTAGGCCCGAATCTGGAATTAAACACATTATTTTATGCCCAACAATTTAAATTGGTCTTGGCTTTTGATACTGATCAATGAGCATGTAGCTTTGAACGCGCTATGCAACAAACTAGTGAGCTTCATAGCCTTCTTTGAATTGTGTGACTGTTAATTTTGTTTATATCTATGGATATTGAGATAATCCACCTTTAATATGAAAAAGGGATGGAAAAAGGGGCAGGGAATTTGAGCTTCATGTATACGCCTCTGTTTAGTCTGGTAGATTTTTTTTTTTTTTCTAATGTATTGCTGGTTGTGAGTAAATGAACAAAACAAGCCTTATTATTACTACACCTAGATTTCTGCTGGCTATTGTTACTCTTATCATTAACCATTTTTAGCCTAAACCCGGAGGACAGCTCTCATTGTCTGATTTGTGAAAATATTTTTGAGATTTCCAGGGTGTGTATGGAAGTGTTTCACACAAAATCATAGATGCAGTGTAGAAGTTATTTCATATGAAGCAACCTTTTACTCTTTATCATCTGTTTTCCATTTGCTATTTACTAACAAATGTTATTCTCTTGGCAGATCAACTATATATTGTCATTTGAAGAGATCACTTTGAAGTTTATAAGCATAAATGAGCAGGTAATTTATTAGTTTACATTCTTCATTGCTAATACCTGCTAGTTTATGGTTTGTAGCATAAATACTATATACTCTTGGCTGTTCTTGTTATTGGCAATGTTTGCTCTTCCGTACCTTAAAGACAAACTTTTCTGTGCAGTTTGAGTAGTTCTCAAGCAACATTGATTGCACTTTTCTTTTATGCATATCCAGATCCAATGAAAATGAATATTTTCTTCATCGACATCTTTGCTAGACAAAACCTGGCTTCTTGATTTACAGAATGTGCACCGTAATTTGATGTGACATGTTTAGTAATTGTCATTCTATGTGGTGTCTTACATTCAATTAAATAATTATAATGCCTGCTTCCTTACAGGATGCTTTGAGGGCCTTTTTGTTGTGGAAACTCGATAATCTGTCAAAGGATGATAAATGCCAGATTACAATGATTTCAACATGGGCAACTGAGCTATATCTGGACAAGGTTTGCTCATTTGTTTTGTTCCCATTGCACTGGATTGTTTTACTACTTAGTTATAATGTTCATTTCTTCCACTTATCTTTATTAGTTGTGCACTCCCTTGCTGTGAGTTTGTCGTGGATTCTCAGAATCTGAGACGTGAAATACTTGGATATTTTGAATATCGTTTACTAACATTGTGTTTTCAGATCAATCGACTACTCTTAGAAGACGACACTGCTCTAAAGGACCGTAACTCAGATTATCAGTCCATTGTTAGAGAATTCCGTGCTTTCTTAAGTGATTCAAAGGATGTATTGGATGAGGCAACCACTATGAAGTTATTGGAGAGGTACATTTTTCCATGCATCCAGAACTTGAGAATTTTACTACATCTAGATATAACATCTGAAGTCATCTATTGATTGGTTAGTCCTTCCTTACAAACCTGATAGTCTTTAGCTGTGTGGTTTGTTTGTTTAAATTTGTTGATAATATTCTTTCTTTTCTTGATAGTAACTTCTTTTTTTCCGAATGAATGGTAAAGATTTATATTCTGTACTATGCAAAAGATGAGGACAATGTAACCAAAACAGTATCCACAAACCCATCGTATAACACTACCTATGCATCCACTTTTTGATTGCAGCAAAGGCTCATCACCTAGACTAGTAGCAACAAGACATTATAACAGCACAACTAGCAAAACCCATAGGAAAAAATAATATTAAAACACTCGAAATCGGGCCCCAACAACATGCTTGCACTTTGTTGTTTGTGGCAAAATTCTACTGTCTAAATCTTGCCCTTGAAAATTCATGCAGCTATGGCCGTGCTGATGAATTAGTCTTTTTTGCAAGCCTGAAGGGACAATATGAAATTGTAGCCCACCATTATATTCAGGTACTTCAATTCTTGTGTAAAAAAAAGTGTACTTTCTTTGAAGATCGGATCTCTTCTAATGTGATTTTCCTTTGTTCTTTTGCTCATTCTTGAAGCAAGGGGAAGCGAAAAAAGCATTGGATGTGCTCCGCAAACCTGGTGTTTCAATAGATTTGCAGGTGAAAACCTAAATTGTATTTCTCTTGTTTGGAAGATCATTTTCTTTGGGAATGTTGAGATAAGATAGGATCATTAGTGTCATATCATATCCTGAAATTATATTTTTATACATCTCAACATTTTCCGCTGCAGTACAAATTTGCTCCCGACCTCATGATGCTGGATGCTTATGAAACTGTTGAATCATGGATGACTACGAAGAATCTGAACCCCAGGAAACTGATTCCTGCAATGATGCGATATTCAAGTGAACCACATGCCAGGTAATGCTTCTTTAGTTATTGTGCTTTTCCCCTTTGTGTTATTTTAAAATGTTAAATGTTCATCACAAGTAACTAGTATTAAGAAAATAGAAATACTGTGTAAAGATTACCCTATATACTTGAACTTTGTGGGGTTGTATATAATATGCCACCGTGAACATTTCCTGTATTTCTCTGTACTTTCCTGCCAGCTTAAATTGTCTGGCTGCCTAGGATAGTTTTTGTCCGGCTATAGTGTCCTTGTTTGGCTAGTTCAACAATGCTACTAAGATCCCAAGGTTGACAATGTTATCTACCTTTTTCCTTACTAATGAAGATTGCAGAAACTGGTCAGCTCTCCCCTTCTCTTCCGGGCAATATATTCTGTTGAATAATTCACATGGGAAAAATGGTAACTAGAGCGAATGTGGGAGTTTAAACTGGACAAGTGATGTTATAAACTTATAATTTGGTCAATTGTCAGTTGGGAGGCAATGCTGCGCTTGTCTTTAACTGGGTTAATCGTATTAATTGGGGAGAAAAACATACAAAGGTTAGGCAGAATACATCAGAGTCCTGAGGAGATGAACATAAGCCAGTGTTTAAAGGGGACATCCTAACACAATATAATATTGTTTTATACTCAGAGAATGTGATATTAATATTCCTATTAAAAAAACTACCGAGAGAATATGACTATAAGTTGTGACTTCAATGATATGAATTCGATACTTATGTTCTGTTGCTGAATGCATCACAGGAATGAAACCCACGAAGTAATAAAATATTTGGAATACTGTGTTCGTGATCTGGGGAATGAAGATCCTGGGATTCACAATTTGTTGCTGTCATTATATGCCAAGCAGGTTTTGTTTATGAAGAAATCTTATCGATGATTCATTTTTTCATATTGCACATGATATCAAATGCATTAAGTTGAAATATTGAGCTATACCCTTTGTAATTTGTTTACTCTTGTTCTCTGTATTGCTGTTATTACACTGAGTGGAGTTTGTCGTTCATGTTGTTATTCTCTGTATTGTTCTGTAAGAATTTGTCTGTTTTGAGTTCTTCTTGACTTCTTACATATGATAACTCTTTCTAAAGCACTGCAATTGGCTCAGTGTAGTATGACAAGATATTAGGGGTCAACATTATGTTTTTCCTAAAGAAGTAGCCAAGATGATAATAATCATCATGAAAAGTTATATAAACATTCTGAAATGCTAATTTTACATTGAAAAGTTACTTGGCAAAAAAGAAAACAAAGTTACTTTTACATTAAAATGTTCCCATTCACAAATTCCGCTAGAGTTGGCAATTTCTGCTTCCCTTTGCAATGTAATCTAGTGTAGTGTCAGTCCTCTGCTACTAGTAATCTCTAAGTCAGTCAACAATTTTGTGAATGCTTGACGTTTTATTTTTCCTTTCCTTTTAATCATTTTATATCTACCAAGACATTATAAGGACGAATTCCAATTTTAAATCGTCTAATCTACTACTCGTTATTATTTCTTGATAATTAATTACTAGTTCTTACTCTATTATCTGTTGACCCTCTTTAAATTCTAGGAAGGTGAATTTCTTGATGTGGTAATATAAAATCATTTTAGCAAGGATCAGCATCAATATAAAACTTACTGCAAATTTTCTTTGCTGAATCACATGCAGGCAGATGACAGTGCCCTTTTGCGATTTCTGCAATGCAAGTTCGGGAAAAAACGAGAAAATGCTCCTGAGTTCTTCTATGATCCCAAATATGCCTTGCGCCTTTGCCTCAAAGAGAAACGCATGCGTGCCTGTGTCCATATTTATAGTATGATGTCCATGCATGAAGAGGCGGTGGCTCTTGCCCTACAGGTAATTGTTTCATTCACCTTGTTTGCTATATATTCACTGTTTTTATGGTTATATAATGTTCTTATGGAAGCATTCAGCTATTGATTAGATGCCCAATCAAGCTTGCCTTTAGAGACAACATGTCTTAATTCCAGAACACTGGCAGTACCAAATAGGCTGAGCCAAATTACAAATGTCTGTAAAACCTGTCTAGCCTATGAATCTTGATCTCCATTATTGGATTTATTGCTGCTAGAAATCCTTGTCTGGCATTTGAATTTTGGGTGTGACGTACAACTGTACAAGATGATGCTAAAATGCCATTTGCGTGGAGAACTTCTGTTATGTGAATTGCAAAACTTAAGCTCTTTTTATTAATGGCATTTCTTTATTTTTGATTTAACTTTTGGCTCATGGGTCATAGTCATATTCCCATTAGCCATTTATTGTTGCTGTGATGGAATTTGAACTGACGGTCTTATAATAAGTTCTCATATTTATTTTTCTGGTGGATTAGATTGATGTAGAGCTTGCCAAGGCTGAGGCTGACAAAGTTGAAGATGATGAAGAATTACGGAAAAAGCTGTGGCTCATGGTTGCCAAGCATGTAATTGAGCAGGAAAAGGGTGCTAAAAGAGAAAACATAAGAAAGGCAATCGCATTTCTCAAGGAAACTGATGGGCTATTGAAAATTGAGGATATTTTACCATTTTTTCCAGACTTTGCATTGATAGATGATTTCCGGGTAAGGACTTTACTAGATTTTATTTTATATTTTTGTGCTGTACTACTTAAAAAAATAAGAAACCCTGTTTTTTTAACCTTCGACTCGGATTATTAAGCAGTTCGGTGTTTGAAATCATGAACAAAAACTAGTAGCAGCATTTATCAGTTTGTGTTGCCATGCTCTATACAATTACGGAACATAACACATTGAATTGCAGTAAGTACATCCATGGTTAGCATACCAGGTTTTTCCTTGGTATCTTAAGTTCACCACAAGTAGAGATCTACTTCAAATTCTGAAGCTTTTGCTACCTTTTAAAAATTATCAACTAATTCTTTTAAGAAAGTATTGGATCATACAAGGTACCTGGAGTACTCATTTACATTCTTCGTTTTCCCATAAAACCTTTTTAGCCTTGCCAAGTGGAGGGTTGCTGAGCTAAAACTCACTTAAGAAGAGTAGGTGTATAGAGAAACTTCCAAGCATATTAAAAACCAAATCTGAGACTTGGAAAACCAAAAAAAGATTGTTTTGAAGAAAACTATTTAGCAGTGATATGAATGGGGAATCAAGCTAATGTGAATACATTTACTGAATAAAACGCAATAGTGCTTGTGATACTTGTAATAAGACTGAAAATTAAAATAGCAGTAATTTTGTGATCAAATATTAGCCTTCTCTACCATGTTAAATGGTTTTTTTCCTCTTTACATTGATTTACTGCCTCCTTTCTTATTTGTATGTTTATTTTGCGTGTTCTAAATAGTAAATATCCTTCACTAGTAAATGGGATTCTGCTACTTATGGTATGCATCTTTTCAGTGGTTGGAAGATTGATTGCTTTGGTTATGCTTTGAAAGTTCGAATGCTGCAACCTTGCATATGAGACTGCTGCATATTATTGTTTGTTTGTCATAATGCATTCATTTGTGTTTGTTTATTGCGAAAAGTGTTTATGTATGTTCTAGACTGAATATACACCAATGGTTTGCAGGAGGCAATCTGCTCGTCGCTGGAAGATTATAATAGGCAAATTGAGCTCCTCAAAGAGGAGATGAATGATGCGACACGTGGTGCTGACAACATTAGAGGAGATATCACTGCACTTGCTCAAAGATATGCTGTTATTGAACGCGATCAAGAATGTGGGGTAATTCTATCTTCCATATCATTTAAATTTCAGGTGGCATTGCTGTAATCTACTTGTAAGCTGAAGAACCTTCTTGCTATTGAGTGCTGCCCTTATTAATTAATATATGCAAAAGTTAGTTCAAATATCCTTGCCATCCGCTTTATCAGTAGAAAAAGAATATTAATGGCTTTTACAGAAACAATGAAAACAAGACTGAAGGGTATTGTATATGCTTCTATGTTCCCACCTCAATCAAGCGCAGATTTGCTTGATAATCTAAATGTCATCTTTTGTCCATGTTTACTGGTGCACAGTAAACCCCTGAACAAGTGAGAGCTGAATTAGTTCACCTCGTATAATATAGGGGCATGTGGCACACCATGCAACATAGAAAAAGGAGAATTTCTCAATGCATCATTTGGAAAGACACCATCATCGCATAAACATTTTAAGTTTAATATTTTCATATTACAAGAATACGTTCACTTAATCACTTCCTAAACTTGGATACTACTGATTTTTATTTGGTGAGATTGCTTTATATTTATATCAAAGTTAGACATATCTTGTGGGATGGAGTAGTCAATTCAATAATCTTACCTGTCTTTCCATGCACGTAAATGAAGAACACTTAAAACCACATAGCTAAGGCCGGTAGAGATAAATGTCTGAAATTTACACAGCATGTGACATACTGAGCTTTGCAAATTCAGTGATTTGTCTACTTTGAACATCTCCAGGTATGCCGGCGTAAGATCTTAAATGCTGGCGGAGAATATGGTTCAGCAAGGAGCTATGCCTCTGTTGGGTCAATCGCCCCATTTTACGTCTTTCCATGTGGGCATGCATTTCATGCTCAGTGTCTGATTACTCATGTGACCCAGTGCGCCAATCAAGCTCGAGTAAGTTTCTGCTTCTGATTTGAATGAACACTTGAACAGCCTATCTTATGAAGATTATGAGTGGGGAGGAATTTTGCTACCAATTGATACACAGTATCTGGAGCATGGCAAAATGTTACAGTTTAACTGCAAAGACAAAAGATTTGAACTATCTTCACCATATGCTACGCTGAAGCTTCAGTCCTTTTTTTAGGGATAATGGTGAAGTTCATATTTAACTAGACTTCAAACAATATCATAGCAAGAATAATGGAACGCAAAAATGTACTTCAAGATCATTGTACTTCCATACATATATTTTTAAGACAATTTACATTATATTGGGGGTTAAATGTATCTCAAGATCAAAAATGTATATCTCAGAATTTGCTTATAGTTGTCAGGAAAGATTTTAATTGATATGAACTTTAAATGTGGTCATTTTAGGCGGAGCATATATTGGATCTTCAGAAGCAACTTACATTATTGGGTGCTGATGCCAAGAGGGATTCCAATGGTAACCTGGATGATGTTGAAACTATTTCCAGGTTAACTCCAGTAGACAAGGTCTGTTATCCTTAGCTTCAGCATTTTGTTTAGCTTAAACATGAAACAGATGGGAATGTCGGTTTATCATTACTAGACTAAATTAGCAAGAAGTAGCCCATGTTTGCCTTACACCAGAATACCAGATAATGCATTTGATTTTACATTATATTGTAAGATAATGCATTGTGTGGTGTAATCCAAACACGCCCTTACCCTAATCCGCTATACATGTGTGTGTGCATTTGTTTTTTAAGTTGCTAACATCAACATCATCGCCCAGTAAAGTCTGAACATGTCAGGACTCAGGAGGATGCGCCCGAAAGACCTAAGGAAAACTGAAATTCAGCTATGGGACAATAATAACTAAATTTAGTTAAAATGCACCAAAATTGATATAGGGGGTTATATCCATCTCAAAGGCACTGTATAAAAGCCAATGAGGCATGACAATAATAACTGCATTTAAGTTGCTAACATATGATGTTAAATTTATTGTACAGCTTCGGTCTCAGTTGGATGATGCGATAGCTGGGGAATGCCCATTCTGTGGTGAGCTAATGATCAGAGAGATATCTCTGCCATTCATTCTTCTAAATGAAGAACAAGAGGTAAATTCATGGCAGATAAAACCACCTGATCTTCCAACCCAGAAGAGTCTTCCCCTATCTGTGTAGAGTGTTTCTTTTTTTCTTTTTTGAATGTTCTGTTGTAATTGTTTTGTCCTGTCCAATTTCATCACAAACTCTCTGTAACCTTGTAAGACAATGTATGTGTGAAATGTTTGGTTATGGAATTGTGATTTGTGAGGTCTGGGATTCCATTTCAGCACATTGAAAAGGGTTATTTTTTTGGTTTCGGTTTAAATTGCTGTAATTCAGACAGATTGATGTTTGGTTGACGCACTTGGTTCTGTTTGAAAGTTGTAAACCTGTAATTTTGGGCCTAAAATTTGTTTGTTCAAAACAATTTTTTGCTAGAGTTGGAAGGAGTCTTATACAGGATAAAGCAAGAGTGACAGGGAGGGGAGAGAAAAGAGTCAAACAAGTTTTATCATGATTTGACATAAATATTCCATTGTTATGTCCCCACCTTATGCATCATCTCTTTACTTGGTCGGTGTAAGTCGGTTTACCTAGTTTATAGTCTTCATTGACTGGGTCTCGAGCAAAGTCTGGGATTGTCACTATTTCACTTAGTTGATGTAAGTTAGTTCACCTGGTTTGTAGTCTTATTTGACCGGATCTCGAGCAAGTTTGGGATTTGTCACTAAACGTGAACTTCTGGTCAACAACAACATTGGCCTAGTAAAATTCCATTTAAACGGAATTTGGGAGGTCAAGATGAAAAACTTCTGGTCATAAAAATAGTAGAAACAAATCAAATCCGTCCTAACATCACAAATCACTATCATAAATACTGTTAAAAGGGTCAAACATACCTTTCTTGATGGTCTTTTTATCTCTGTGTCCTGAAAACACATTATAAAAAATTTTAATTTGAAAATTAAAAATTCTAAAATAAGATGAAAAATTTTTAGAAATAAAAATTAATATATTCTAAATAAATAAAAAAATTTAAAATTAATTTTATATAATATACCTTGTCCTTTTATCCAGTAAACTCAAACGGAAACTCGTTTGTCGTTCCTAGAAACAAAGTGTTCCCTTATCGTTTCCGAATTGAGTTGCCATGTAATATACTGTAGCTTTTTGTTCGATGCAAAATCACAGGCATATTAATTTCGTTTTGTTATCAGTTGCAAGCAGTTCAAGTTCTTGATCTACAAATTTCAGTTCCAAAAGCTTATCATACACATCCATCAACCACAGAAACAAATAAAATAGTACTAAATACGATGCAATATGAAAATCAAACGCTCAGAACTCATCGATTATATTTACACAAGAAAACTTTGTACAAAACTGTTTTGTTTCTCCCTATTTCTCTTTCGTTTCTGATTCTTAAGTCCAGTCATCAACTCATGGACTTCGATTTTCAACTCGTCCTCACATATACATACACAAAACGAGTCTACCGATTCACAAACTCACGAGCCGACTCAGCTGGTTCGATTCGCTCAGTTCTGGCCCCAGCAGTTCATATACATGGCTTGACGGAGAGAGTAGTCAGTGGCGGCGAGCTTCATCCTGATGCTCCGATCGTCTCCGATTTCCGACTGGACGGCCACGGCGGCGACCGCGGCGGCTGCAGCGGCGGCGCCGGGGCCGGAGATTAGGCGCTTGAGGGAGGGCTTGATGGATTTCAATTTTTGCCCCTGGTCGGCGTGGCTGTGCGCGGCGGCGACTCCGGCTGCGACTAGAACACGATTCATGGTTTCAGATCGGATTGATTGAGAGTCTGAGGGGGTTGATTGAGTGTGTTTGCGATGAAGAGAGTGGTTTCCGATTAGTGGAGAGGAAGTTGGGAAGGTGTTTTTTTCGAGTGAGGGTTTGGGAAGGTGGAATTTTATAGAGGGGAAAGGCGTTCACTGGGCGGATAGAAGGCGGTTTTCCGGAAAAACCGGAAACCGGAGATGGTTTTTGTGGGTGTGGGGCCCACCATTGAATTAGTGGGATGGTGATATGATACTTACCCGCTTTGAATTTTAGGGAGTGGAGTATTTTTTCCTCTGTTCAAAAATATATGGTGGTTTAGTTTGATTTTTTTGTTTAATAATATTTGATGTTTTATATAATTTACCATATTTTTTCAACATTATTCTCATTAATTAAAAAGAATAATAAAAATAAAAAATAGAAAAGGAAAGATCTTCACAAGATTCGACAAATTCTAAAACATCATGTATTTATGAACGGACGGAGTACTTTTTATTAAACTATCTACGTATATTTGTTTTTAGTAAGTACATTTAAATCAGAAAATTATTAGTATATTTTTATGTTTTTATAAAAATAATTTTGTTACTTTCTACATTTATATATAATTAAATAAATTAAATTAAACGAGATTTTTTAATTCTACTGAATTTTAATTCATACGAAAATTACTTATCCGGACGTGTGTTCTAGTGAATTGAATTCCTACGTTGAACCAAACAAGTCCTAAGAGTGTTGTTGTTCCGGATAAGGTTGATATCATGGTTGTGTGGTTCTACATGGGTTAGTTGAGTCGAAATATTTTTCAGGAGTTTCATCACACTTCTAGAATAATCTTGCTGACATGTTTTATGATAGTACAATATCGTTGTTCAATCTCTTATATACTCACTCATAAGTCATAACCCAATTCCTCATAGCTTTCGTGTCGATTGATTTGTTTTTCTCTTGAAATGAGGTGTGATTTGTTTTGATCTCCCAATTTAGTATTTCTATACACACTGTTGAGAAGATTCGAACTCGAATCCTTGGACAAACGCTTAAAAAATCTAATATCTCATCTCGTAGACTAACGGGTGATTAGTATATTTGAAGATGATAAGATTCTAAACTAACATGGAGAAGGTAAGATTCTATAACTATAAGAATCGACCTCGAGTAAGGCGATATTCTTAAGGGAAAAACACTAAAGTATGTTGGAAATGACATTTTATGTACACATGAAGTTTAACATAGATGGACAATAATGACAAATTCCATAGCAAACTACCACGTACAATAATTTCTCAAATACCCATAAATCTGAACGTACTGTATTAAGCCATACGGATATTAGTTGCAAGACTCCAAAACTTGTTTGATGGATGAGGAGAATAAAGACATTATGGTAAGTTAAGTGGTACGAAATTTTATGGCAGATACATAGGTAACTGGCAAAGGGTTGTGGAAGGGAGAGTGGGAGTCATGTGTACGAGGTCCCACACACACCCCAAAAACAGAGGAATCAAGAAGCAAGGAAATTGGATGAATCAGTCTTCAATGGAGGGTGGCCTAGTGACGAGAAGTATCAAAAAATGTTGGAACTTGGAAGGTTACAGATTTGATTTTTGTCTCCACCCTTTCACTTAGATAAAAAATTAAGTTTTATAATTCTTCCGACCACTAGATCGAGTCGGTCGGATACGAATTGATTTACCTTTACTAGCTTAGTTTACAGACCCAGAATTTATCACCAAAGGTGAGTCCCTCGTTTAAAAAAAATGGATGAATCATTCAATCATGCATACTTGTAATACTTATCCCTTCTTTTGGAACCACGTAGTTACCCATTTTTGGGACCCACTTCTCCATCTTTCTTGTTTTATTGTATCTCTTTTAATGGGCCAATTTATAGGTACAATCTTCAAATACAAGTCATATTGCTTTATGATCTCTTTTGACTGGGAGAATTTGTAGGTACAATCTTCAAGAGGAAGGGCAAATTGGTCTTTTCACAAAGTAACGACTAATTTGGACGAAAATCGGACGTGGGTAGTATTGGGATAACGGATGATAACATCTGGTGGGTTTTAGATAAATATGAATAAATTCGGGTGATTAATTGAAATATGACACTATAATACATAGGAGGGTGTTTTAACCTTGTTGGGGTTACAAAACTAGATAGAATTGCAAAACTAATCATAAAAATATCAAACGATTAAAGAGGATCAAACAAAAAAGTGCCAGGATTAGCTAATCATCAGCAGAACAAAAGACCATCATCATCATCGACCCAGTGAGGCTCCGCTACAGCGGAATTTGGAGGGTCAAGGTAGGGTACCCCTGCCCAAGGGAAAGGGATACGCCTGATAGACTCAAAAAAAAATGAAATTCAACTATGTAACAATAATAACTAAATTTAGTTAGAATGCACTAAAATTGATTTTTTTTTTTGGTCTGAATGCACTAAAATTGATATAGGGACTAAATCCATCTCAAACACAGTGTATAAAAGCCAATGAGTATGAGGATGCGCCCCCTAAACAACCATCAACATATAATCATATCTAAATGTGACCCTTCAAAATATATCATAAAAAGATAGAAAAGCCTTGACTATCTGATTTCACAATGACAAAACAGCACAACAGCAATGCAAGAGTTGATAAGCTGCAAACTACAATCATGGTCATAGGTTGATAGCAAAATTTATCAGATCTGTCATGTACTCAAATGTTAAAGCTCATTACAATTCTTCACTTTGAAACTGTTTGTTGTCTCCCATCAGGAATAGCAAACAGAACTATTGGCTTGGATGATCTCAAATAAGGCACGTCGCACCTGAAATAGCCTTTCCTCTCCAACTGGATTATTTCTCCGGCTTTCAGATTTCTCATGTTTGAATCACCGACAGCAAAAGTCTCCTTTCGCGTACATGGGTTGAGCACATCAAGGAAGTCTTCATCCTCCTCCAGCTGAAGAATTACCAATAAACATAACAAAACGTCACTTGCATGAACATTGCATCCAATCACCACATAACATCAGTCATCAAGGAATTGTTTTGATAGGATAAACCGCTTTTAGCGGGTAAAATCTGATTAGGGTGAAAACAAAACTGAAGACCGCATGTGTAAAATACAACTTTAAGCATCCAGGACATAATATATCAAGGGTGATTGGGTAGTGAAATCAAATAATTCACACTAAATTAGTGAGATCAAATCATGATTCATCAATGTTTATTATTCGTGTTCCATAGATGAACAGTTAACTTTAAGAATCCAGGACATATATCAAGGGTGATTGAGCAGTGAAATCAAATAATTCACACTAAATTGGTGAGATCAAATCATGATTCATCAATGCTTATTATTCGTTTTCCATAGATGAACAGTTAACTTTAAGAATCCAGGACATATATCAAGGGTGATTGAGCAGTGAAATCAAATAAATCACACTAAGATCCTGTTTGGTTGCAATTCATGGAAACGTAAATGGAATGGGAATGAATGTAGTCTATTTTAGTGTCATGATACATTGAGAAAAAAAAAAAAAAACTTGTTTTGCACAACATCTTATCCATTGTAAAAAGGGCTTGCTCCACCTTAATCATTCCTCCACCAAGGGGGTGGGTAACAAAATGGTGGAATCACTCCCTTCTATCTCACTTTTACAATGGACAAGTTGTTGGATGATTTTTTTATATAAATGTATTATGACACTAAAAATGGTCTAGATTCATTTCGTTTCCGTTTACGTTTCTATATGTCACGACAAATCAAACGGGGCCTAAATTAGTGAGATCAAATCATGATTCATCAATGCTTATTATTCGTTTTCCATAGATGAACAGTTTTCAACGCAAGCAATCCAGGAACTAGATGAGAAGTAACTGCTGCTTATTTGTAAGGAAAACTTCTTTCAAGAATACTAGAAAAGTTCTACGCAAGCATTTTGAGAGAATTAATCTAATCAAATAGGCTCAGAGATAAGTTGGATAATCAAATATATCACAGGGCACTATGGATAGTAAGAAATTTAAGTGGCTTTGATTATAGGGCATAAAAATAAGAAATATATCACAGAACACAAAACAAAGAGCAATTTATTAAATATTCCATTCGAATAGATATCTTAAGCATCCATCAATCAATTCAAAGAGAACAAAGACAGGGGGAAAGAGTTGAGTAACTAATTACACCACAAAGGGAAATCAATACGTACTAAAATTAACAATTTCACGAGGTAATCCACATCGATGTAATGAAAGTGAAGGGCCTACCGCTATCCGTTCTTTCTTTTATTCTATTTTCCCCAAAAAAGTTTTTGTTACCATCGGACAACCCTCTTACACTCCGAATTACATATGTTGTATAAAAAGCATCTATGTAAGCACGATGATGGGCCCAATCATATATTCCATTTTGAATTTTGCACCCAAAGAGGGAAAAACAAAGGAATAAGATTAATACTGTGAGGAAATCGATACAAGATAAAGGTACGGAAACAAAAAAGAGAGCTGGAAAAGAAAAAATGACGAAATTTATATTTCCATTTTCCCACTAGCTATTTGTTAGGTGAAATATTGAAGTTGAATACAAACTGAGTGATTGAGGATTCCTCAAAAACGTTGGCTAATTGTAAGAATCTCATTTTTGTTTTTAGTTTTAGGGTGCTAACAGTACCCAACCCATATATTTGTTAAATAATTTGGGTCAAAAGAACATGCAGGGGCAAACTCGATAAAAATTGGTTCAGCTGGGCCATACCTTCTTTTTGGCAATCAGATAGTCAAAATCCACCAGAGATAGGTTGACCAGTTCATCCATTTCAGCAAGCCAGGTTAGCTTCAGCTTTGTGGTCTTCACTGATCCTTGAAGATTCAACACACCAACCAACTCAGTGATGGTTCCTGCTTCATCCTTCCTGATCTCTTTAATGATTGCATTTCCCCAATCCATGAGTGTAACTTCTTCGTCAACAGATATGGCCTCAGCATCCACATATTCAATCCATATCTTCTTTGAGTAAGTTGTTGCCTTGTTACCAGCACCTTCATACTTTTTATGTCGGGGTATGATCCGTACAAATTGCTTCTCAGCAACATCAGTGAGGGTTACCAGAACACGGCGCTCAGCAACAATTGCAGTATGTCTTGGGCAGACAGGATCAATGATCTTTTTGTTGATACTCCAAAGTTTATCCCACTCCATCAGGTTCAGATTTTTTGATGCTCCCTGCATTAGAAATAATAATATATTTTTTAATAACTTGCTTCAGCAAAAGTGACACAAAGAACACGCAGCAAACTCCTTGAACTAGAGTGACGATTACATAAAAATCTTAGCAAAATACCATAATAGTTACTGAAGAAAAATACAGAATCTTGCCTGTTCAAGAATGAATTGAATTAAGGCATCAATTTTTAGCCCACGCCGAACAATTCCTTGCACAGTTGGAAAGCGGGCATCATCCCATCCATCAACCTTCCCATTTTGGACAAACCACAGAAGCTTACGCTTGCTGAGAAGTGTGTAGACCAAATTCAATCTACTGAATTCATAGATGTGAACCTTTCTCAATCCCATGTCCTGCTGAATTTTGTGATACTGAGCATTACGGTCATGATATTCACTAGAACGAAGTGCATGAGTTACACCTTCGAATGCATCAACAAAGGGACAGGCAAAGTCATAGGTAGGATACAACCTATACTTGTCTCCAATCCTGTGATGAGGAACGGGATGACATCTGTAATAAACCGGGTCCCGCATGGACTTGTTTGGATCCTGCATATCTAATTTCCCTCTTAGGCAACACATTTTACCTCGCTCAGATCCAGCAATCATCTCTTTCCACAATTCCATATTCTTTTCTACAGAATGACTGCGGCATTTTGATTCAATCCCATCCATCCGTTCTTTTTGCATTTGCTCGCGTGGTGTATCATCAATATAAGCTTTACCTTGGCTTATCAAACTCTCAGCCATCTCCATTAGCTGAGAAAAGTAATCTGATGTGTATGTAATTGCATCACACTTCAAGCCCAAAGTCTCAACATCTTTGATAATGTTGTCAACAAACTCATTGCTTTCCTTTGCAGGGTTTGTATCATCAAAACGCAGAATCAGCTTTCCTTTATATCTCTCAGCAAAATACTTATTCAAGAGTGCTGCCTTTGAATGCCCTATGTGGAGATAACCACTTGGCTCAGGGGCAAACCGTAAACAAACCTTTCCAACTTCAGCTTCAGGTAGATCAACTTCAAAGGTTGGTTTGCCTCTTTCATTAGACTGATTGTTTGCACTCTTTGATTGGATTTGTAAGTCCTGATCTTTCTTTGATGCTGGTTTCCCTAAGCCTTTTTTCCCAACATATGCTTCTAACACTTTATTCAGTGAATTATATTCAGAAGCTATAGAATTATACCATCGTACAAGATTTTGGTACTTCTTTGATTTTCTCAAGCTTTCCCACCTATGCCCAATCCCTGCAAACTGCAATTCATGAGATGTGTATGGCCAACCCAAATATATAGCTAGGAACATATTAAATGGTTCAGATAACATATGAAGCAAAATAGAAGTTCTACAGTACAACGAATTATTGAGCAAGGCATTAAATTATATGAATGTTGGAATTTTAGTGACCAAACTACAGCCTGATGGAAACAATAAGAGAAAAGATCAAATCATCACCTGCAAGACTCGACCATACAGCAATATCAGCAATTGACAACTCATGACCAACCAAAAACGTATTGCTACTCAGATAATTGTCCACATAGCTGCAGCCACTTTCAAATTCAGATCCGGAAGAAAATATCTGACAATAATCCAACCACTCATCGATCTGAAAAGAAAGAAAAGGCAAAAATACGTCAAGAAATTAGCAATAGGAAAGAGTGAAAATGAGCATTTGAAATCCAAAAATGTTCCTACTGGTTACTATATAGAATAAAAAAAAGCAGACTATACACAAAAACAAGGGATTAGAAAGGTAAAATATGCACCTGTCCTGTTTCAAATGCATCCTTCCTCTCATAAAAGTTCAAAGCAGCAATCCGCCCAATATGGCGTAAAAGAATGAAGGTTCCATGCAATTTTGTCCTGCAATTCCAGTGACATTATTATTCAAAAACCATTGCAAGGGCACAATGTCACTTATGAAATTCTATATCACACATACACCACAATTATAATGCATAAGAATAACAGAAACCAAATTACACAATTGGAAAGTAAAAACAAGAAATTATTGGAAGATCTACTTGGAGTGAATTATTACCCATCAGGGAAGACAAAAATGGGGATGGAACTAGAGGGCAGAGATGGATCACTTGATAGAGTAATTCCAGCTACCTCTGCTGCAACAATCACTGACAGTGGAGGATTATCCGCTGCAAATACCAGCTTTATGCCCATTCCGACCTTCAAATAGATGCAGATATTTAAAACTAAAATTAGCAGCTAATACATTAAACTAGGTGAAAGCACTAGATTTCATCATCCGATTCATCTTATCTTGAGCCAATGTTTTCTTCCAACTCATCATCATCATCATCCTTCATCCATCCATAGAAGAAGAGAACAAGAGAAGAAGCAAGGCCGGCGGCTGGAAGCATGTGGCCAGCGCAGGGCGGAGAAAAGGAGAATGAGAAAGGAGACTTACCAGGCGCCAGGCGGCGGCGGAGAGGAGTCGTAGGTCAGTGGCGGAGGACAGACGGTGGCCGGCGGGCGGGCCGGCGGAGAGGTTCAATGGCGGCACTAAGAGCAAGCAGCTAGGGTTATTCTTACTTTCTTCTCCCTCTCTATGTAATCGGGATTGATTTCAGAGAACAAGTTCTTTTTTTTGTTTTAACTGTGTTTTTTATATTTCTATTAAATTAATTGGGCTTAATATACTTGGGCCAACGGCCCAAATCCATAAAAAGGCTAAAATTATTTTGCACCGGGCAAGTCCAAAAGGCGCGTGCGGCCAGGCGCGCCTTTAGCGCCATGGAGAAAGACACGCGCCTTTCATAAAACGCCTCGTCCGCCGGGCCCTCCAAGGCGCGCCGGACCATGCGTCTTGCTCCCGGGCATGCTTTTTTTAAACTAAGATAGAGATCGGATGCGTTTGTTACTTGTGGTGTAAAGTGCGAGCATTTAGGGTCATGATTAAGACACGCATTCAATTGATTTTATAAATATAGGGATATTTTCGTTATTTCATGTTCATCTATCTACCACATTCTCTAGAGACAACTCTTTAATCTTTGTAAGTTTTTTCTTTAATTTCATTATGAATTGCTAAATTCTATTGTCTTTGTCTAGTTATTGAAGTTTTAATTTACCTATAGAATTTTTAATGTATTTTGGTTGAAATATTTCTGGATGATATTTTCACCAATATTAAAGTGTGATGTCTTGTATAGAGTGTTCTAGTGGTAAGAGGCATGAGGGGATGTCGCGAGATCCTATATTCGATTCTTCACTTGGGTGAAAAATCAAATCTCGCCATTTCTCTTGCTAATGGATCGAGATGATCGACGCAAATCAATTTACCTGATTCGTGGTCTTTATAATTGACTAGGCCACAAGGCCGGAGTTTACCACCTATGATTCCTCGTAAAAAAAGCGTAATTTACGTTTTGCGTGTCACTACATAAAATTACGGGTCTTTTTCTCTTTGATATTTTATTTATGGAATCACGTACGTATTTATGGGTTTCTTACTATAGGATTACTAAATAAAAACTTAATGTTCCTCACAACAGCCTTGCAAGCACGTTCAGTGGGCCGGACAGCGATCTTGAATTAAGGGTGCCTTGAATTATCATATTGTATGCCTAAAAAAAATCAATATAATTTAGTGTAGCTTAATGGAATAATTTATATGTACCCTAATTAGTAATAAAAATATATGAGCACAATACTACTTTAATTATTAGTCATGTACTGATTATCATATTGTAGACTTTGTAGTCATGTATCTTGAAGCAAGCACTTAAAGCTACTAATCAAGGGACAGCATCTTGAATATATAATAAGGCCATCCAGCTGTTGGCTAGTACTAATTTCAAACGTAATTAGAAGCATACGCCAAAGCAAAATTCATCCAACAAAAAATAGTTCTCTTGAAAATTTCCTTCATCTTTTTTACTGATTTCCTCTAGTAGTATTGTTCAACCACAAAGAAAAAGTGAAAAAAAAAATATCAGTGTCGACTCTGTTGTAAATCTTGTTGTCAAAAAGATTGGCGGGCTATTGGTGGAAGAAGCCAAGTTCTTGTATGGAGTGAAAGGCCAAGTTCTGAGCTTGCAAAAGGAGTTGAAGATGATGCAGAGCTTTCTCGTAGACATGGAGGCCATGTATGAAGGAGGCGATGAGCGGAGCCACACCACCATCAAAGAGATCCGAAAGATTGCTTATCATGCTGAAGATGTGATCGAGTCCCATGTCCTGGAAGCTAGTTCTTCGGTCGATAAGAAGGAAAGATTCTTAAAAAGGTATTTATGCTTTTGTAGCTCCATTAAACACACCCACCAAATGGGATCTGAGATTGAAGCTATAACAAAGAGCATAAATGAAACCATGGAGATGTGGAAAAAGTATGTGGGTGAAA
Source organism: Fallopia convolvulus (assembly GCA_964016875.1). NCBI lineage: Eukaryota > Viridiplantae > Streptophyta > Magnoliopsida > Caryophyllales > Polygonaceae > Fallopia > Fallopia convolvulus. The sequence goes on from OZ024726.1 coordinate 58,410,247, forward strand.
ATGGGGTAAGAATAGCTGCCGGACAAGGGTTGAACAATACTAGGGTTAAGATGATACCAAATATTGCCCATCCATATGCCATAGAGGATCATGTGGTTGGGCTTGATGGAGATATCAACAAGTTAGTTGGGGTGTTGACTAGTGATGAACACGCGGAAATCAAAGTTGTATCTGTTGTGGGAATGGGTGGGTCTGGAAAAACCACTCTTGCTAGAAAGCTTTATAACCATGATAGTGTTAAAGAACAATTCGATTGTGTCGCATGGGTATCAGTGTCACAACAATGGGTTGCGCGACAAATTCTACTCGATCTATTGAGAAAATCTAGCGGGGAAACTATTACAATAGATGCGACGGAGAGCATTCAAGTACTTACTGAGAAGCTTCACCGATATTTGGAGAGAAAGAGGTATTTGATTGTTCTAGACGATGTATGGGAAGTGGAAGCAACGGAAGTCATCTTTAGAGCTTTTCCCTTAGGAAGTGATGGAACGAAAATCATAGTTACAACTCGTAATGAAAAAGTTTTTGATTACCCTAATTTACAACACATCACCTACCCACACAAACCAAGGTGTCTTAACGAGGAAGAGAGTTGGGAGCTATTTAGAAAGATTACTCTTGTCTTTAGGGGGGAGACTAGTAACTCGACGGATATTGCCAGGTTAGAAGAACTAGGGAAGAAGATGTTAAGGAAATGCAGAGGATTGCCCTTGGCTGTGATTGCACTAGCCAGCATTCTAAGTCAAAAGAAAACTTTTCAAGATTGGGAAAATGTGGCAAAGGCGGTCGCCTCGCGGATAATAGACAAGGGAAAAGGCACGCACTTGTATGGGCCGGTGAAAGAGATGTTAGCACTAAGTTATAGTGATTTGCCCCGTGAACTAAAGCCTTGTTTTCTTTACTTGGCCCGTTATCCAGAGGATTGGGAAATTCGAGTTGGAAGGCTAATCAAAATGTGGATAGCTGAAGGATTTCTTACATCCGCTATGTCGTGCGAAGGAGAGACTGTAGAGGATGTTGCACGCTGGTATTTGGATGAGTTGGTTCATCGTTGCCTTGTTGAGGTTGTAGGGAGAAACTATGAAGGGAAGGTGAAAAGAATTCGATTACATGATCTAGTGAGAGATTTATGCATAAAAAAGGCAAATGAAGAAGACTTCCTTGAGATATTCAAATCCAATGGCACAAATTTGGATGTAAAAATGATCACAGAATCACGACGAACTTCAATTTTTTCTCACGACGGGTATGAGGATTGCAATTTTTCTTATTCTTTCAACATACATGTCATCTTATTTGTCAAATATATTCAAAATATTAACTATTAGTTACGAAATTTAAATAGTTATTGTATTTGAAGTGTTTCGGGATCCATATAGAGCTAGTTAAGAGATTGAATAGTCTGAATTTGATAAAATCTAGACCATAGAATTACAAGTTGATGAACAGTAATTACATACTTCTTTCCCCTAATAATGCATCATCTTTTTATATTTAATTCATTTCTTAATTGTTTTTTATAGTGTTTGAAATCTACATGCATTATCTTTTTATATTTAATATGGAAGACATAGACCTGCTCAACCTCTAGTTGGCAAAAACTTGTTACCAATATTTAATTTCTAGTGGCATTATAAAAAAAATTAATGAGTAGAGTTAAGACAAATTTCAATGATTAAATAAAATATCATTGATTAAGATTAGATTTTTCTCTTATCAAATTTGCTTTTGATTTTTTTTAATCTAACTCCAAATTTAAAATCTTTAACCACTCAGAAAACCTTGAAGGACTCCAACACCAACAAGTAATCTAATTGAAACAATAAATTTTATTGAAACAACAAATTACTTTTGGTGAAATCTAATTAGACATATATATATATTAGACAGTGAAATTATTTATTGATTCTAAAAATACTTAACATGAATTGTAGCATGTGATAATAGAAAACCTTTAGTTTTTTTTGTTCTATTCATAGATCAAATTTAATTACTAGAACGTATTGTGTGGTATATAGTGTAAAATATCACATAAATTAAGTTTTTGATGTTTTTTTTTTTTTTGCGTGTGTGCAGAATTCTCCATCCATTCCCAAAAAAGAGTTGGTACCTTAACTCTCTTGCCTATGAAGATTGCACGTATGAAAATAAACAGAGTTTGAGTTTGCAGCCAATATACAAAAATTTCAAGTTACTCAGAGTTCTAATTCTTTTAGGGATCAAGACTTCCGATAAGACCTTACCGGCAGGGATCGGGAGTTTGGTTCACCTGAGATACCTTCGTTTGTGGAGGACAAACATTAAAGAGCTGCCTTACTCCATTGGTAAATTGCGCAACCTTCTGACGCTAGACTATAAAGCCGTGGAAATTCAACCAGATGAAGTAAGAATTCCCGACATTTTTTGGAAAATAGAAGGCCTTAGACATCTTTACCTAAATTTATATTCATCTTCTACTTGTACCATGGAAACATTTAAGTTACACACCCTAAAGAAATTGGAAACACTAAAGGTGAATGTACGAGGTAGTTGGATGTTGAAAGAGCTTCCGCTTCTAAGTTCAAGTGTTCAAAAGTTGAGTATAAGAGAGATCAGAAGCAAGGAGCAACTGGAGGCAGCATTTCAATGCCCAAGTATAAGGTCGGATCGTCTTCATTCATTGAGGTTGGTGTGGGATATTGAACCGTTAAAAGAAGGCGACAATGAGGTTGTGAAGCTAGAGACTATTTTACAACATATGACCCATTGCCAGCATCTACGGAAGCTAACTTTAGTTGGAAAGATGGGAGATAGATTGAGCGGCAGCTATGGACTTGGATTTCCTACTAGTATCATGCACTTAACGCTGTGGAAGACAGAGCTTGAAGTAGAAGCCACGCTTGCAGCTTTAGGCAAACTCCCTCAACTCACACACTTGCGGCTATTTAATAAGGCCTACAGGGGCATCCGGTGGAGTGTCTCTGTGGGAGAGTTTCCGCGGCTTGAAGAGCTCAGTTTGCAAGAATTAGAAAGCTTGGAGGAATGGAGTATTGAGAGGGGAGCAATGCCTCGACTCAGGAAACTGCGAGTTTTTCATTGTCAGAAATTGAGCAAGGTTCCAGAGGGATTGAAATTCATCACTACCTTGCAAGAGTTACAGCTCTTTGAAATGGGTGATGGATTTACGGAGAGGATAAAAGGAGGAGGAGAAGATGCCCATATCATCCAACATGTCCCTCTCGTTAAATTCCTATGAGCTGGAATATTAACGACCTCACTAGTCATTACATAGCTATGTGCATGAACAAGTAAGTTTCCCGGCTCCTATAAATTGTTATGTTGCGATATTATTATATATGTACTTAGTTAACTAATTATTACTATAAGTTTTCTACTATCAGTCCAAATCTTCTACAACTCAAGATGCAACCGTGCAACTATCTCATCAAATAATGATAATTTTTTAAAAATATATTTATATTCTAAATGCTTATTCTTATTTAATGTTAGAATTTTGTGATACAAATTTCTAGTGAATATTTTTTAAAAGAAAAAATGAGATATTTTAACAATTAATTTCAATGTAAAAAATAGTAATAATGATTTTTTATTATTAAAATGTATACATATACAAGAATGAACATTTAGAATATAAATATATTTTTTTAAACTTTTTTATCATTATTTGTTGAGATAAATAGTTAAGTGGAGAATGGTACGTAGGTTGCAGCATCTGGGTTAATTGTAGAAGAAAACTCTTAGCTTTATATCAATCCCATTCTGAACTCTTCGGTATCAATTATTCTGTTTTTTTTTTGTTTAATTCTTTGTATTCCAAGTATCAATTTGTGAGTTATTTATATGCGAAATGGACATGAATTTTGGCTTCCAAAAAAAGTCGACATCCTACGTATGAACACATCTTATAATAGAGGAGAAAGACAGAGACAATATCTGTATATACAATTCCAAGCATACTAAGTTTTTAACTAGTCAAACTACAATGTCAAGTGAATCTATCCACACTGGTATTCATTTAGTTTGTTAATTGCCTATGTTACATACACAACGAAGTCAATTCAATTTGAACAGTTGACGAACCACGATTTACCAACTAGATGGGTCACTGGTAAGTAGATTATTTCAATCCCATTACATCGTTCAGTGAGGAAAGATCGGGGACGTGTTGGGTTGAGCGCACACATACGCGGATGGACCTAGTACATAAATCCATAGGGTTTTATCCTAAAACCAATCGGCAATATGATGAGTAACCCAATGGTATATACGCTAGACAGTTTCTCTTTATATTTCATATGTGGGATACAGATTATATTCTCAACATTGAACAACAATATGACGATAATGAAGGTTGAATTTGACAGTTGACACTAAGCAAAACTGTTAGAGCACGGCAAGAGAACACCCGAAGCTTCGGAGGCATTTTCAAAGACCAAATACAGTTCCAAATTTGATCCTGTGTACAAATTTTTCAGTAACCATCTACCATAAATAGAGAGATTAGTCATTTATTTGTATGAATTGCGTGATATTATGGGTTATGAGTTATGACCTCGAGTAAAAAAACTGCTATTTCTTCCGTCCCATATTGTATGGGTTTTTAACTTAAATTTTTTGTCCCATAATCTATGCAATTTTAGTTTTTCCATACTCCATATTCAATACTTTGTCACTCTTGATATTTGAATGTTATTCAATTCATCCTCTCTAATTGGACATGAAAAGTCATCCATCTTGGTATTAGGAGTGATTAATTCACTTTTCATATTAACAAAAGGATAAATCATCTTTTCAAAGATAAAATTAACTACTTTCTTAATAAATGTGCATTTGGCTAAAAATCCATATAATATAAAATGGAGGGATTATTTTTTTTAGATAAGGTTTTCACACAATTGTAATTTGTGCATTTACAATTAATTTAGATATGGACTCCGTATTACATTGCAATATGCGAATTTGATTATATAAAGACTATAAGTCACATCAATTATTGTGCATATATGGCATAGGGTTTATTAAGTGGTCCAACTACAATAAATTATACATGCATTGTGGCATAGACTATAAAGACTTTTAGGTGTATGTCATTATCTCCTTGATTGAGATTTTTTAATGTAGCATAAACAATAATAATATATAGGGTTTGATTATTGTGCATTTGTCACATCAAAGATTGCAATCTTCTACCATTATCACAAACAAAAATAATTGCAATATTCTATTCCACATATATTTGCTTCATTAATTACTTACTCTAAGGTTTGTATCAAGTGTAAGTTGTTTTCTTCCTATATTATGATTCTCTTCTCGATTGATCAATGTCGCTCTATCTAAATCAAATACTATGTAGTCAATGTCGCTCTATCCGAATCAAATACCGTGTGATTTTGTTTCGATTAATTAGTCTCATTTTATATACAAATGGGATCTGGATACCTTGTAGCCACATTTCGAAGAAAACTATCAATGTAAATGTTATTAGTCTTGCACCAATTGTAACTTATGGTATCCACATTTCGAAGAAAACTATCAATGTAAATGTTATTAGTCTTGCTCCAATTGTAACTTATTAATACACGAGATTCATATGTTAGCAAATTATGATTACTTTTTGGTGGTATTTAGAACTGTTAAAATTTGATCAAACTCGATAATCGGATTCGATTCGAAATTTTAGCGTTTAAATCCTCAAATTTAAACCCGCTAAACAGAAATGAACTGAACCTGGATGAACTGAAACTCGTTGAGTTGAAACACGATCGGTTAACCACTTTAGTATATTTAAATAATGTATTTTTTTTTGAAAATTATAATTTATTATATTATTATTTATTTCAAGTTTTATTTTAATAATCTTAAAAAGATCGATGTAATCGACCGCTGGTAACCTCGATCCGTCAAATAACCTATACAATCCGATCCAGATCGATCTGTGACCATACAACGATCCGAACCTGATTCAATCCGAATCCGAAATGATTGAACCCAAAACCATCCGACCCGACTTGATTTTTCCCAAAGAGCATACACCGTATTCATTTAGTTTGTTAATTACCTATGTTTGGATAAGTAACACAACGAAAGCAACTTAATTTGAACAGATACTAAAGGGTTTGCTATTGTTCTTTTGAATGATTTAAGTTTAATAATAAAACTAGAAAATATACAATTGAGTTGATTAATTAGTTTCTGTCTATTTAATTAAAGCTTAGATCTTCGTTTAACTTTCATTTTGATTGAACCAATTTATATGAGAGATTAAGAGAAAATAGACTAATTATAACACAAGATCGATTGGGAAACAGATGGTAGTACATAAAATTTTCATTCAGGTTAATTTTCACAGATTATGATTTTTCCAAAGTCCAATCATCAATTTCTACAGGCATCGATCGGATCTCATGGCCTTGGGCATAATTTTTCAGATCCCTCACTCGCCCCGACTCACTCTATACAAACCGGGTCACCTCAGGGGATCAAAGACCGAGTCAACTCGCTAATCTCAGCTCGGCTCGGCTTAAATCAGCTTTGGCCCCAACAATTCATAAACATGGCTTGCCGGAGAGAATCGTCGTTACCTCCGACCTTCATCCTGATCCGCCGATCATCTCCGAGCTCATGCCGGACAGCCACGACGGCGGTGGCGGCGACGGCGCCGGAGACGAGCCGCTTGACGGACGGCTGGACGGACTTCCACTGGTCGGCGTGGCTGTGTGAAGCGGCGACGCCGGCTGCTACTAGAACCCGGTTCATGATTTTAATATTTTTTACCGGTTCGACTGAAAAGGAAGAAATTTGTTTTCGAAGTAGTAGAGCGATAAGACTGAAGAAGAAGAGTCAAGTTGAGAGCTTGTGTAGATTGATGAGAAGAAAGGGTCTGGAAGGTGGTATTTTATAGAGAGGGATAAAGCGGTTTTCAGAAAACCGGAAACCGGAGCCACCTGCTTTGGTGGGTGGTTTTTTTAATGGGCTGGGTCCACCACTCTTTTTTTGAGGAGCGGGGTCCATCACTCTAAGTATCGTCATGTTTATTTTTCTTTTGGAAAAAATGTAATTTATTGCAACTTGGAATTGTCCATGTAATGATAGTCCATAATTATCAAAGTTTATCTTGTTCTGACCAATTCAAACATGATTGAGGGATAAGAATGGAGTACAAATTACAATTAGGTAAGAATTGGAATTATCTTGTCCAAGCATGATTGGTTGTTATAAATTAAGAAATTGAAATTATACAATTCCATAAAGTCCCATGTAAATATGTAATAGAACAAAAATGACATGTTATTAATTAAAAATTACAAAAATCTCAGAAATTATAGTGTATGTACTTGGTTGAAAAAAAAAGTAATTGAAAATTCAATTTAAATTATAAAAAATTAATTAAAATTTTACTTTCACCTTTTTATATAAATTATAAATCTACTTGATTAAGCAAAAAAAATCAAAAATATATAAAAAATTTTATAAATCTCAAGAATCGTAATTCTATAAATTAAACTTCCAATAATTTATTTTTTAATATTCTATGTCTAACTAATCAAGCCATATACTATTTTTTAATATTCTATGTTAAATATACCACTCGTCATGTTAAAAAAATCTAGCCGAACTGAATGAACATGTGTGATTCGAATAATAATTCATGCACAAGGAAAACACAATATTAAAAGACAAATCAAGATTAATTAATCTCAATTTATAGAAAATAGAATAAGTTAAACTCACTCGAATCTTGACACTTTATGTAGCAAGTAGCAGGGCATGGAGAAAGATAAAGGGCAGATGGCAAGAAAATGAGAGCAAGGGACGATGAATCATCCTTCTTATCCCCTCTTTTCTCTACACGTACAATAAATATTATTTTCCATAAATACATTTTATATAATTTCCATAAATACTAGGAAAATGACTTCCTAATCTTTTTGTCAAATCAGGGTCCCATTGGTCCACTTCACCAAAATGTCACGTGCGATGGGCCCACTGAGCACGGCATCTTTCATTATGGATGACTTTTCCTGTGTTTTTTTTTACAAACTTCACAAAGCAACAAAAGCCTCCTATCAGAATTCAGAATCACTCTATACAGCACAAGATGACAATTCTATGCACTACGAAACAAAATATGATTAAATATAATAAGTCTAATTCTAATAAATATGTCGACCAAAAAAAATTCTTGGATTTTTTATTATTTATTATGACGAAAAAAAACTAATCTTCAGTGTCAAATCTCAAACTTGTATTCTTTAACTTATAAAGACTATGTAAATTAATTTAAGTTGACCGACTTAGACTTTGTTACACTTTACTTTTAAAAATATATTTTTTTATAATAAGTACACTTATTTACCTTGAAATTTATAAAATTTAATCAGTTTTTACAAATTTTAAGACAAAAAAAAACATTTTTTTTACCAATATTTATTTTTTATGAAAAAAATAGCAAGGCCTTAACTTAATAATACAAAAATAATTACAGAACTTTATTTTTCATTCAGAAATAAAAAACAGAGACAAGAGTCGAATGTAAGACTTTTTTTATGATAAAGTATAACAAGGCCTTAACTTAATAATAGAAAAACAATTAAAAAAACTTATTTTTTATTCAAAAATAAAAGATAGAGGCAAGAATCGAACATAGACTTTCTAATATCTTCTAATATTTTTTAACACTAGGTTATTTCATGTGAAGCTTTTGGTTATTATATTTATTTTTGGTTAATATATAAGTATTTTAGGTTTTAACTACATATTTTTGAAGTTGATTATATTTTTACAAGTATAGCTAGCTAAATATATAGCTCCTAGGCTTCTAGCTAGCTACATTGATAGAGAAAAGTTTTAGTTAATTGTAAAACACATAATATGCTTGATTGGTCACAACAAAACTAGATTGAAAAGGATTAATAACAAACATCAACTTAAAAAATATGACTTAAAAATATGAAAAAAAAAATATGATGTTAAATTGTTAATCTAAGCCAAAAGTATAGTGCACTTTATAAATTCATGCCCTAAAGTATTTGCTAATTGAGTTGTGAATCCCCTTCTTCTTTCTATATTGCCCTTTAAAAAAAGGTACATATTATATGTAGTGGTGGGATGATAAGTGTAATGAAATGATTCTCATATCAATAATTGCTCATATATTATTCCCAAAAGATATTAAAGTGATTATCATAGCTATAATGAATTATATGCAATCGTGTAGACTGTTTAGTGCTTGTCATTATATATAATGTTGGTCCCATATTACAATCAATATAGCTGTAACACACTTCATCATAGTTCATATAGAATAAGATTAATTAAGGAATATCATATAGGATTTAGCTATTAATTTAGTTGCATGCTTTTATCACACATCGAGATTGCAATCTGTATTGATACAGATATTTGCATTTTAAATTACCAGCATAATACTTTTTATTATAAATAAAATATTGTTGTAACAAATGTCACATTTGTTAAATGTGGTAGACCTGAAGCCAAATTGAGACCACAAAGCCAAATTTGCACCACTTAAACCAACTATTTTTTCAGGTTATTATATATCATGAAGCAAATTTTGGTAGGTTGGTTCATATTTAATTATTCTAGTGTTAAACGTTATGCTCCTTAAATGTTGTCCAAAAGATTTGAACTAGAATCACTAAAATTGGAAAAGTCTTTCCCGAAATAGTCACTTATCAAGTATTTGGTTCGAACATAGAGCAATACTGACCAATATAATAACCAAACATGCCATAAGCGAAAACCCAAAAATATATACATCACAAATTTTTTTCTCATTGATTTGGAACAATTCTTTTGAGCAAATTGACTATGTGTAGTAGTACCACTATCAAATCTTGCCTTCAGAATCCAGATGCTATTAGTACATCACTTTTCACCTCCAATCCAATCTAATAATCAACAAGAACTAACTGCACATTAATAATTTCTTACAAAAGCTTTTCTTGCTTTTTGGGTACCATTTTTTCTGGTAACTACAGGGCTGCTAAAAAAACTAAGCACAGAACAACAACAACAACAACATACAACCGGACCATTTGTATAAAACCTGCTCTCCAGATTCTGATTCCTCTGCAGATTCAGATTCCTCCATTTTGGAATATATGATCTATCCAAATTTGGAGTCTTTTTAAATATCTCTCCATCACAAGTATATATCATTTGCCCCAAAAATTGAGGTACCATAATGTCTACTAGTATTCAAGTCACCACAATCCAAAGCAGGCCCAAACCGATCAAGCCACTGTGTTGCGCTTGAGCTTTCAATCTCCTCTACCCACTCAGAGCTCATATCAATGTCATCAAGCTGGATTGGATCAGATTCAAAAGGCGGTCTCATTGACCTAGCTAGCTTGAGATTGTAGTTGACATAGAGGAGATCTCCAAACGCTTCTTTATCAATCTTGTTGCGCTTCTCTGAGTGGAGTTGTTGAAACATGCTCCATTGCTTCTCGAATCTGGAGGCGCTACAGACTTGACTAAGTATTCTGATGGCCACTCTTTGTAGCACGGGTGCTGAATCTCCAAATTGTTCCCACCATAGCCCTGTAATGGCATTATATTGAAAATTTAATGCAAATTAATATTTCAATGCTCTGTGTTGTGTAATTTAAACACTAACAACTTTATTTCTGCAAAGGGTTTGGATTGCATCATATTGTAAGGAGTTTTGTGAAAGAAGGCTGCAAACTGACATTTTGATTGTTGAAAATTTAAATGGTCTGCCAGAAACATGCAATCTTACAAGTTATAACCGATTAGGAAAGAATATACATGGGTTCTTACACAATTTCTTATGATGGATTTCTACTAGCTTGATTGTATTTTTCATATAAGCTTATTATAATGCACTTTTATGGTACATTTAATGCAATAAGTAATTAATTTATTATCTAAGTAATCCAACCATGATTAATTTATAGACATCTATCTTCCCTCCACTCAAAACTCTTTTCCCCTTCTTCATCTCTCTACTCTCAAAGCCAATTAACTTATGTTGTGACAGCTTAATTTTGAATTCATGGCTGACATAAAGGCTAAATCATTGTTCCAAGATTGTAAGTGCAAATTTAACATACCTGGAGCGATCGTATCACGGGCTTCTTTTGCAAGATTGCAACCAAACATCCCACTGGCCCTCTTAAACAGCAGGATTTGATTAGTGATGTCGCATCTTAAATCTGGTGTTGGCAGAAGTTTCTCCAGAACTTGGTAGAGCTCTTCTTTTACCGAAACTAGAAATTTGATCTCTGGATTGTACTGGATACTAGGATTCAAGAATGCAGCAGCTGAGTGTAGAGGAGTATGTAGTTGGTTATACGGCTTATGCCACCTCTTGTCTACAATATCACAGAATATCTTGCACTTGCTTTCATCCATGATATAATATGTCCTTATTGATTCCTTGGCCTTGGTCATCAATTCATAAATAAAACCCACTGCTGGTTTATTATCAGCTACCTCCCTTAAAACTCTCAAGAACGGCTCTGAAACTGCAATGCACTCGTCCACTGCCCTCCAGAAATCATTATCCTCTACAATGGCAACACATGACATGCTCTGTGGTTTATTTACATAGCATGAATTGGATGAATATTCAGGACTATTAAACATAGCCTTTAATTTCGCCCTTTGCTTGTATAATGCACTTAAAGTGAGGAAATTCGAAACATACTTGGTGATCCCTGTTCTGATGAGTTCTTGCCCACCAGTAACCTTCTTCGTCAACTCAAGAAGCATAGAATGATTATATATGAACTTTGTGATAGTTTGTGCTTGCGTAATGCATCTGCTGATCCAATCAATCTTACAAAAATCCTCTAGGATTAAGTTTATGCATTGAGAAGCACAGGGAGACACAAAGATCGTTCCATAATTCTGCATAATATGATTGTCAATACCTGTGTAGGTTAAAGCATTGTCCACAATCACTTGAACAATATTTTCTGCACCGAAATCTTGAATCACAGAGTCAAAGGCTTCAGCCAAGGTTTTTGCATTCTTGAAATACAAGGACGCATCAACCGATTTGTGAAAGAAGGTTCTGGCTGGCGATGATACAAAGAAGTTTACCACTGCTTTTGATTTATTATCTGTCCATGTATCTGTAATTATCGTACAACCGGTGGTGGCCCACTCTTTCTCAACATCTTTAGATTGTAGGCTCACTTCGGTTTTAATCCTATCAAGCCATATACTCTTCAGTGATTCTGCAGACGGCCCAATGAATCCATTTCCACATTTTCCAATTGCATCAATCATTTGCTGGTACGACGAAGACCGGGCAACACTATAGTCCAGTTTGTTTTCAAAGAAGAACAGAGCAATACTTCTCTCAGCATTTTCTTGGGCATCCGAAGGACAAGAGTCATTCTGAGAAAGTGAAGGAAACACTTTTGCATTTGAACTTGGTGCCTCCAAACAAACAAGTTTGCTGCATTGAATATTAATCGGAGAACTAGCTTCTAAGAGCCTTTGCTTCTTAGGAACTAATGTCTCCTTAACCTCCTCCTTCGCTGCTAGAATTGCCCTAACCCTATCAGTCACATCATCCCTCACTTTACTACATGGGTTTACACCTTTACTAGGAAGCCGAGATAAATGATGCTTTAATCTACTAATGCCACCATTAAGAATTCTTGAGCAGAACTTACACCTCACCTTGTTCCCATCTAATCTGTCTGCATATTCCCAGCAAACATCCTTTTCCCGAACCACTACAAAATCAAACCAAACAATTTCAGATATGCCAATGCAAGCTAACCCCAAACTACAAACAAATCCAGATTACCAATCATTTTATCAGTCAAGATTATATATGAATGCAATTAAATGTCCAGCTGAATAGACTTATGTCATGAATAAGCAAAATTAGGCCTATAAAACATGGAAGGCAAGTTAAGGTAGTTGCAGGCTTACTGAAGATTGAAGCAATTTTCAAATTTGCCACTGCATCCCTGCTCGTGATCAAAATGATATCAGAGGCCATTCGAAATCATTGCAAAAATAACCAAAAAACCTTGGAAAATCCTCTTACCAGGAGTTTGAGCACTACAATTCGTGCTATTGAGACTTCAAAGTGCAACTGGAGCTGGATATGTAGCTATGGCGACATTCAATCCCGACCGTGGATTACCAATGCTTGCTAGCTAGATCTGGTCAGCTCAGCTCACGATCTCGAACTTGAATATGACGATATTAAACAATTTTACTGGCTCGAACTATATCACGAGCTTCCTTCCTCCCGAAGGCTAACGCCGGCAAACAATGGACAGCAATTGGGCAAGTTAGGGTTTGCTTTTGGTCGTCTTCGTTTCTCTGATTTCATTGCAAGAGATTGTTGTGAAAAGGGAAGTAGATAGACCAAAAAGAACACTTATTTGCATAAACGGATATATGTTTTTAAATTTTGCAAAAATAACCAGAATATGAGGTGATTGGATTGGACCGACGTATCCGAACTCGACCCAAATCCAAAACTTTATTAAAATTAAAGGCCCAAAACTGACCCGACCCGGGTAGCCTGACCTGGATAGCCTAAACTCAAAATAACGTAAATCTACATCTACATCTACATCTACACTACTATAAAAGGCTAGGTAGTTAACGGTTGAGGTTAGTGGATTTTGGTGAAAAATAGTGATTTATTTAATTATGGCCGTTCATTTCTTCCGTCTCTTTCTTCCTTTCTCCTTCAATTGTCCACCTCCTCCTTTACTGCTTCTCATTCATATGGCCTTCTCCACCTCCTACTTCCTCTCCCCCTTTGTCATATTTTATGACCCCAATGTACCTAAATGGCTAAATCCAAAAGCCTTCTGGTTTTGGGATGTTTAAATTACATCCAATGATGCATTATTTTATATTATAATATAATATTTAAATTATAATGTAAATATATACTACAAAATTTACATTATAATACAAAATAATGGCGTATAGTATCAAATATAATCTAAACATGCTCATAAAAAACTCATAAATCTTTACAACCTATAAAGTGAGTAAGGTTCAAATAAAACAACTCCTTATTCTATAAAATAAGGAGCGTTTAGAGCCCTTGGATCAAGGTGATCTAAGGGTTGATGTTCTATCCCTTTTAGACACGCGGGGCATTTTGGTAATTTCTCGGAAATTAAAAAAGTGTATCGCTATCATGAAAAAGTGCATAGCTAAATACAAAAAGTGCATTAGTAAGCCGAAAAAGTGCAAGCAAAAATGAAGCCAACGAGGTACGTGCTCCATGTTCGGTTCACTGTAAAAGTGCATCGTTATAGTGGAAAAGTGCATTGCGAATACCGAAAAGTGCATTACTAAACCAAAAAAGTGCATCATCCTGGGCGTCCAATTGACTTGATTCTGATTGAACTCAATCACCCAGAATATTTGGGCTTAATAATGCACTTTTTGTATATAGTAATGCACTTTTTCACCATAACGATGCACTTTTATAATTTTCGATAAATCACTAAAATGTCACCGCGTCTCTAATTTCTGAGAATATCAACCAAGGGTTCTAAATGCTCCTTATTTTATAGGATAAGAAATTGTTTTATTTGAACCAAAATTCCTATAAAGTTGGACAAATAAATGTTCTCCTTTTTATTTGAACTTAATTTCCTAATAAACTAATACATTTGAACTTTTATTACTTATTAGCACTCCTTTGAGTTTCTAATTTTTTTATAATCTCTTAAACCGGTCATGTTCCCATGGAGTTTGTTAAAAACTATATGGGTGAAGTTACTAAAACCCTATAGAAAATTAATAAATCCGTCGGAAAAAAATAAAATAAAATAAAATATAAGTTGATATGGAAAGAGAAGAATCCAATCCTACACGTTGATTTTTTATTTAACGATCATGATCTTCTCAACTCTATCCATAGAGTTTTTTCTCAGCTCCACTAGAACTAGATCCCTTTTCGAAAACTTCCTTTTTCAATGTTATAACAACACTTTTTTAAACTTCCTACTTCAATGCTCTAATAGCATATAAATAAATCAACATTTCACTTTCCTAACATCCATTAGTGCATGCAGCCATGCACTAAATATGTAGTCTTGATCTCCAAAGCCTCTACTTTTCATTATGTTCCTTTTGTTCCCCTGTTTTACGTGGAGGGCCGGAAACCTGATCAGTCCACTGCTCGCCATCATCGATCTTCAACCTTCTTTAGTCGGGCGAACTCCTCGATCAGGTTGCAATCGGGCGCAATCTCATCACCATTGTTACGACGCATAGAATAACGCCTCATGTCGGTCACCGGAAGTCGCTACCGTCATCTCCGTTCGGGAGTACTTCCATCACCGTTCAACGTTCGGTTCTTCGGTAGTTAGGATAGGAGGTCGATCTTGGGAGTTTAGTATTGGAAAGCCCATGCTTTTAATTTGTTGTTAGTTTCTTTTAATTAGGGGTGTCATAGTTATATATGTGTACTAGAGGGAAAAGATTAGTATATTATAATTATATACTAATTTATTTTTTTAGCATGAAAATTACAAGTTTATTAAAACCTTCATATTGTACATTAAATTATCATTAGGTATTTTAAAAATAAAAATCACCATTAAGTATATATAATTTGGCTTGAGATTAAAAATTTTAATATAAATGATTAAAAAATACGATATTATAATTAATCGGATACCATTATATTAACAATATTAATGTCAATTACCTTTAGATCAATAATATCAATAATACTTCATTAGGTGTCTTTGCCAATATCTCTTCAACCTTTGTATAACTACTCCTTCCAAGCGCTTGAGGAGGTGACATTAAGGAATTGATATTAATTAATGAATTTCACTTGTAATATAATTGTAAGTTGCTAGATATATACATTCCAACACATTGATATTACACTCTTAATTGTAAGAAGTCAAATGAGAAGTTAGAAGAATATAACTAAAATAAAAACCCGTCGCTTAAGTAATATATTATACATAATACAAATTTAAAATTAACTCTACCTGAAATAATAAGCATTCAAGTTTTACTAATTGCACATATACTTTGAATTCTAATTTAATTTAATAAACCCATATAAATCCAATACACGCTTACACATTCAACAAGCATAAAAAAAAATGACCCCGTCCAACAAACGAGTAAATCTATCTAGTTTGAAACTTTGAATGATTTTTGTGCTCATAAAAAAACATCAATTAAGCTCTGACTCAATAATAATTCAAAACAAACTCATTCGAAATAACAAGTTATAACATTATCTTAATGTACTTAGCAAGAGCCATAATTTTTTTTAAAAGGACACTTAGAGAGAGAAACACTCTTTTTTTTAGAGAGAGGAAATATAAGAAATGAGAGAACTAAGTTTTGAGAATGGATTATGAAATTCTTCTTCTACTCTAAAGCCTGTTCTAAATAACGCTTTCTCTATTTTTTCCACCTTCAATTGTTGAGGAAACCGAAGGTTGGACTGAGTTTACCGATCATCAATGGTTGAAGAAAACCGATGATTATTTTCGTAGCATGAAGCTAATTTTAAGACGAGCCAAAGACCTTTGATCCTTTGTTTAGACCTTTTAAAAGAATTTTGATGGTATTTCTCCTTTTAATTTTCATATTGGGAGAAAGTTTGTCTCTGTATGGTTTGTGTGGATTGTTTTGGGTTTTGATCGTTGATTCCAGTATGTGAGTTTGCTTCTCATTTTCTCTTTGTGGTTTTTTCACTCCTCATGGGATGTATGCTTGTTTCTGGCTCTTTCTCGTTTGTCGGCGATGGCGTGAATTTGCCTTACCGCTTGGTGGCGGCGATGGTTTATTCCGGTCACCAACATCCGTGTGCCCATTTCTCTAACTTGTTGTCGTTCGGATTTCTCTGTCAATTTGGTTGTTGGTGGTGGTGGTCTTCGTGGCCAATTTTGCACCTGAATTGTGTGGTGGTATTATGTGGCTTTTTGAAGCTATGAGTGCAAACCATACTCCATCCCAAAACCAATCCTCGATGGCTTGGGCTTTAGCCCATTTGTTTGCTTTAGAATTTTCATGGGCCTTGTGTGGCCTTTTTCTGTGGGCCCGTTCTTTCTTTGTTTTGCAAAGTTTGTTTGTTTGTTTGTTTGTCAGGTTTGGTCCGGGTAAAGTATGCATGACTCCGATGATTGGTTTTGGGATGGATTATGGTTTGCATGTGATTGGCGTGATCGCTGAACGTTTTGAGGCTGCTGAAGACCCTTTACTCCGGTGGAGGCAATGTCAGTGGTGTAACACCCCGATGGTTTTTAAAGGATTGAGGTGCTACCAATGTCAACAAGAGCTCTTCCTTTTCTGGGTTCGAGTGAGGACAAAGAACTCAGAAGTTAAGCATGCAGGGGTGAGAGTAGTATCAGGATGGGTGACCTTCTGGGAAGTCCTCGGGTTGGCATGGTATAGCGCTTCTAAAGGCTTGAGCCTTACAAGTGGTCCATCTTTTTTCATGATTTGTCTGTTATGACCCGAATGCTAGAGACGTTTGTTTTCTCTAGCCCCTCACTTCTCCATTACTCTTTTCATTCTAGTTTCGATTTTTCGTTAGTTGTACTTACTTTACGTGTATGTTGTAGTTGTCTCAGGCTCTTCTAGCCGGTTGTTCTGGCTGCCGTTTTCACGACCTCTCGATTATCGGGCATGTCTGATATACCGAATTTTTACATTATCAAAAAAAATATCTTAATGTATTTGAAATTCGAAATAACATAGCCTAAATATTAATTTTAGATCCGAAATCATTTGATCCGCTTGTCGCAATATGTTCGGCGAGCTGGAGAAGCGGGATGGAGCAAGTCCAAGATGACTTCTTCCAGGCTCCCTCCCCCCAAGTGAAGAAGCTTGTCGAGGGGTTGAGCAAAAACCTTTCCCCCCGATACCAAAACCTCTCCCCCGATACCCTTAAATCTCTCCATTCGAAATTTTCTCTCCTTAAGGTCTCCTGCTAGACCTGAGTGGGCGAGCTTTAGTGCGAGACGACAAAGGTCCGAATACACCTTCGGTGGCCAACATAGCATAGGTGAGAGACCCTCCCTCTCCATTCTTCCAGATTTGAGAGATCATCCTTCAATGCCAACAGCCGATGAAGGTCCAATACCTTTCCTTGAATGACAGTCACCATCCTTATACCTGGTTTAGAAATTTTGATAGTGGTTGGCTGGGTCCAAAATCCAAATTATTGGCGTCTTTTTGTGATCAATAATAATTTGTAAGTTACCAATTGATTAAGATTGAAATAATGAGGGGCTTTTATGAATTTTCTAAGCTAAAGCGGGTGAAAACGAGTTTCGGGTGTTCGGGTGGCGGGTCCGATGCGGTTGCGGGTGATCATATCAACCGAACCGACCCGCTCACCCGACCCGCTCACCCGGTCTTTTATTATATATATTTAATATTTATTTTATTCAGTTTAACCTAGAGTATATATACTACTTAACCCTAAAAAATCTTTTTACCTCTTCTCACTTGAGCGTTGCTGCTGCTCTCCTCTCAGATCTCGCCTCTCACTCTCTGGCTCTCACCTCTCACACGCTGCTACTCTCGTTGCTGCTAGGAGGTCGCCCATTACTCGGAGTCGTCGTGCCTTGGCCATGGCTGCTCGGAGGTTGCCCACTGAAAACGTCGCTCCTCTCCTGTACTAGTCCTCTCTCCATCTGATGTTCGTGTTTTTTATATAGTTTTTAGGAGTCTTTCCTAGGTTGTGAAAGAAACAATATATGGGGAGCAATATGTATGCGTTTGGACCCGTTGATAAGCTGGAAGCTCTCCTTCATCGATGGAATTAAAAATAGGTAAGGAAACCCACGTGAGAAGGATGATGTGGGTAGGGTAGTAACTTTTTCCATTTCCATGTCTATTTAGGTCATTTTATTCCATTATTGAAGCCCATTTTGATAATTATATCCAACTCAATTTTTTCCAACCTCGTCCTACCGAACACTCATTAGTAGATTAAACTCATAATTCCAACTCTGTCTACACAATCCAGCTCTAGCTCCAGTTCCAACTAGCTAGTCCCTAGGTCTGAATAGTGAATACAAGTGATGGAGGTTAGTCCTCAAGTTTGAATAATGAATATAACTGATGAACTACACAAAAACATAGATAACATTTTTCAAAATTCTGAATCTATGAACTTACATCGACAAGAGGTACTTTCTTCTAAGTGTAGTGTTGTTGATAAAATTGATTTCACCGAGAAGTTTTTGAAGAAAGAACAACTTCAAGCTTAATGAACTATCAACCATGGTACCAAGCAAGAAAGAGAATTTGTTTTTATCCATGCTAGCTAGTCCTTTGAGGAGGTAAATATTCAAGCATTTTCTTACAAACTTGAATTTTCTTATTCATTGTCATTTGGACATTATGGTTTAGTTCTTGGGAATGCAGCAACAAGTGGTACCCAACTTCAGCCAAGGAAGGGGTTTTTCTTATAGCCCTTTTGACATGTCCTCTACCAATGTAAAAATTGAAGCATTCCTTGCAACTCTTAGTTATTTAATTTCATCTTTTACTCCACATTGCTTGCGACTTTTATTTTTATTTTTTTGCCCATTTTTTATTTACTCTACATTGGTTTAGTTTTAAGGAAGGGGTCCTTCATTAGACTCTCTTTAATTAAATTTAAATGATATCAATTGTATATGTATGATATGCTCTGTTGAAAATTTGATCTTATGGTATGTAGCTAATTTGTCATAAATAACCCTAACATCTTTGAGGAAAATGAGAGGTGTGATTGCAAGTTTTGGAACGCTTATACCTTTGTATTGAATTATTTGTTAGATTGTTGATTAAATTTGTGGTCATTGCAGAAATTGAGTTCAAGCATGAATGACGATGATACAAAGGAGTCGGCGAGGTATCTTTTGGTTTCGAATGGTTGTTCAACCTGTCTCTTAGACCTCAAGCAGAGCGAATATAGTAAGCATATAATCAAGGATGATGATGTTCTGCTTTTGTCTAAAATAATTTCTCTGAATTTGTTTGATGAACAACTCCCCATGTTAGTGGGTTTGTTTACTTTTGGGTAAGATGCATACATGATTGGTCGGCACAAGCTCCCAACCAATTTTGAGCCCCCTCACTCCTGGTTTGGCAAAAAGAATCTTTCCAATTAGGATGTTTAGAATTCCTTTAGTCTATTTCGCAAGCTCAAGGGCACATCTAATTCCACCTACCATTTGTCTATTGTCGACGACAATACTCTCTCTTCTTCTTAATTTAACAACATTTTAAGGCTAAAAAAGCCCAAAATTCTAGCCTATAGTCGAAGAGGTTGATGACAAAGTACACGTGTTTGATTCACCTCCTTACGCGTGTTTTAAAGTTCATAGTGATTGGAAGTTTTCCCACGAGATTTTTGATTGCGAAAAATGTTTAACTTGCGCTTTAGCAAAAGCATAACCACTCAGTCACTGCTTGACGACTTTATAACGTCTCACGTGATGGTTAGTTGTCGCTTATTTGCAATAATATCTAGAAACATGAAAGAGGTGTTTGATTGCATGAAGGGGAAATGAGGTTAGGAAGTACATGGTCAAATATCAAAAAGAGCGTTGAGTTGTTTCTCTAATGAAACAATGTGGGATATCCTTTTACTTGGACATGAAAGATGTGTTCAAGAAATCAAACTTGGGGAAAAATTGTATTGTGTGTTCTTTGCACTTCTACGTACACACTGAGGGTGAACTACACAATTTTTTCAATGGACTCGTGAAACTAAATACAATATATCTGGGCATGATAATTAATGCTAATAAAGAGGGAAAGACTATGTGCGCCATTTTTTCCGGGGTCGACATGCAGGAGGGAGGAAGAAGTTTCAAGGTGAATATATTTTCTGCGATAATTTTAATATGGAGCTTATTACTGATGTGGCATCAAAGGTTCAAGATATCTTAAATACTGGATTTGAGCTTGGGGCTTTGGAACACAAAGAGTTAGTCCGTGTTGATATCCTAGACGAGTGTATATATAAAATAGACAAGAATAATAATGATTTATGTGGCTTTGAGGATATAGAAGCTTGTTTTTCTAATTTATAACAAAGAATTTGAATATCAATATTATAATCAAAATGTGTGGTCTCTTAGAATGTCACCTAGTTTATGGCATAAACTAATTAGACATGACATTCTAAGTATCTAATGTCACTGAATATATATATATATATATATATATATATATATATATATATATATGGTTGAGATCAAGTATATATAGCCTTCTTATGGTAAATAAAAAGGAGACACCATGATCATTATATGTAATATAATCAACAATAATGATTTAATAAGAATAATAATTTAAAATAAAAATAAAAATATAGTAACGTAATTTCAAATATATGAGTTTGTGTAATTTTGAAAAAAAAGAAGATGTTTTCATATGAGAACTTGTTCATTCAAGAATGTGTATTAATTAATTTTCACTTGCTAGCTTCGAACGTCAACAATATTCAAGAACTTATGAGCCTTTCTTAATCAAAATCCTCTCATTCGATTTGATTTATTTATTTATGTATTGATCATGAATATAAGTAATTGAGTTGTGAATACACATTTGAATTCATGAATACAATTCATAATGAGCATGATAATACTAAATTAGTGTCATGAACGCAATCAATGTAAAAGCATGATACACTCAATAAAATATCATGAATATACATATAATAATAATGCATTCGAGCAACTGATTTCTTAATTATACTATATATACTTACAAATACTATTAAAATTCATGAATACAATCAAAAAAAATAAATAAATATAATAATCGTATAATTAGTCCTCATAACAATATATAGAGATGAAAAATCTCACCGTGGTTAGGATCTCATCCGACGATCCAAATCAATTCACTTTGTCTTCCTATAAGAGTGGCCTTTTTAGAACCTAAACCGATCTAAATATATGTATGCATATACGTAGAGGCAAGTTCTGGCCGACCACTCGTTATGATGTGTAACACCCCGACTTCCGACGGGACGCTACTTAGAAATAGACCTTACAAGGTACTACTTAAGTGGGTTGACAACTACACTTTAGGATCTTGCAACGCGGGCACGACGAGAAAGCATAGTAAAAACATCCAACCTTTCCTTTAACGAAAGCATTAAAAATATAGTTATGCATGTATTCCCGAAAACCTAAGTATTCAAATCCGAAACAACACCTACCAATACTAAACTCATCAAACAAAATAATAATAATAATAAGTAAAGCATAATACTAACTCCATCTTAACAATACTGAAATAAACATCCTAACTATCGTAAATAACTAGCGAAAAACTCATCCCACTATGACACGCGCTCTTTACCGCTCCGGCCCGCCATCTGGCCTCGGTTCCTGCACGTCTCCCTTATTCATACCTGGAACTGAAAAATATTCCCCGAAGGGTCAGCTTCTAATCTAGCGAGTTAGAGAGAATACAGAAATTGCAGAACGTTTAAAAACATTTCTAAAGTCAGCATACAAATCCTCAATCGCAATCATATCTCTAAAGGCCAATACCTAAATTAGTTATAATCAGTCACACAGAACCACATATGCATTCACAATCACAATCTCATAACACAACAATTCCTCCTTTTCCACAATCCGACTACCAAGGCGCTCATCACCGCGCCGAGTGCAGAGGCAGGCCCTCCCACTCCACTTCACAATCTCCCTTCTAACCCCGGGCTAAGCCTCCACTGGAGCACTTGCCAAAAACACACAGATAATACTTTTCGTTTTGAAGGGGCACGGTTTACCTGTCACACGGGTCAAAGTAGCCAACTCTTCCTCCACGCCAGCTACGATGGGCCGTGTCGAAAACGGTGCCAACACAGAGAAAACGTTCCAAAAATATCCATTCGATAAAATATATTCAAAACCGTTTTACACACACAACAATACGAGAAGTTCAAAGCAGTTTAAAAAGGCATTCGGGACTAGTTCCCAAAACCCGCCCTACAATATCGATACGCAATCTAACAGGATAGAGAAGAACCGAGCAAGTCGAAAAACGACTTACCTTAAATGAAGAATTCTTGATGAGAACGAGAGGCTAGGAACCCAAGTGGTAGCAGTCTCCTAAACATATTAATATTAATGGTGATGCTTAGTACACATGACGATTTCCAACAAAATAAAACTCATTAACCTATAGCTATCCCCACAAATACTTTAATTAGAGGATATAACCAACCAACTAATTAACCCAAACTAATTTTTTCAACTAACTATCCTAAAGGAACCTACGTAAAATCTATACAAATACATCTAGAAGTACAATTTACTAAACTAACAAAATTAATTCAATCCCGTAGTAACGAGATTGTGACTCACTTATCCCACTAACACACACCTAACATTACCACACTAATCCTAATTACTACACAAGGTCTAACAATACTTGATCGAAACAATCTCTAACGAAGGCACCTGCACAAAATAAAATGATACCTACCTAACTCTAAACAAACCCACACTTAACCTCGATTTTTCCCTAATTAAAGGTAAACAACCTATCCTACGAAACCTCCATCCGACAGTATACTATCCTATCCCAAAACCAAACCAAAATCCACTCATCAAAAGCTAATTAACATGACTCTGCAGGATCCTAATTAACCATGGTTGACTTTCTTAATTAAGATTACCCCAATTTTCAACCCAAGATCCTAACCAACATCCACCGACCCGCTAGCTTTCGAATTGCCTGGTCTACAACCGAACCCATGATCGATTCAAACGATCCAAACGGAAACACGACTCGATTATGGAGCGACAACAAGGTTCTAATATCGATACGACACAGAGAATGAAAACATGGAGGCTTACCAGGAAAACAGGGTGGCGATGGATAATGCCGGGAACAACGACGACGAGAAAAAAAAATTAGTGGAGGCAGCGGACTCACCCTTGGTGACGATGACCGATCCGAGTCGGACGACGAGGAAAGATAATTCGACAACTCCTGGTGAAGAAAGTGACCAATCTCGATGGGAAGATGGCCACCGCTCTAAACCGAATGTCGCGAGTACAGGATGAAGAAAGAATGTGCCGGCGGCGGTGTGGTATAAAAATGAGGGCAAGATCGATATGGATAAGAAAAAGGGGTTAAAGGAAAATAAAGTTGTTTTAAGATAAGATATTTGGTGTAACTAAATAAGATATTTGGTGTAATTGTTTATAGATAAGATCCGATCTTAGAAGATAGCTTTAACCATTTAAATATTTTTATAAGGTATTAATTAACCTAAATGGTTGTGGAGATTAACTTCTATACCGAAGATTACTTGCGGGCCAAGAAACTCGATTTCTTGTAACCCAAGTAATTAATTTTTTTTTTTTTTTGAACGGAAAGGAAAAACGAGCCCGAATATTACATGATGCAATTATGTTAATAAATGTCAACCGTAGAATGGAGAGAGATCTGCGGTGAGATCATGGATTCCTTATGTGTCATTATGGAAATTATTCTACATTATAATTAACATAACTACTATACATAACCCCCTAAAACTAATAATAAAACCCCAAAATTATATAATTTGCAAATTAGTCCCTCAATCCCACATATTCTTACTCTCTTATCTCCTCTGCACCCTCACTCTAAAATTTCCGATCAAAACTTTCTTTCCTCCATCCGCAACTACCGTCGTCCTCCCCATGGCCATTTGTCGTCATCGTCCTTGCCTCCAACCACCGATGTCCTTCGGTTAAAATAATCCCTCCTATCAAAAAAAGTAATTTGATAGAGTTTTAAAGAACCCTAAATCAACCGCAATTTAATCGCATCTTGAATTTGTGCAAATTTAACCTAATAAACACTCAAAATCAACAAAGTATGTCATATTCCACTAATATATAGACCTAATTTCACTCAAATGGAGAGGAAATTGTTAACTTTTATTTTTTTTAATTTTACATAATTTAAAACTTCATATATAACTCAAATTGATTAGTTTTAGGTTAATCATCATTTGGATCGTTTTTTTACAAGGAAATTGATCTTTGACGTTTAATACAAATGGAGATCTTATTTTGAACGAGGGAGTATGCAACGGTTCTGGGAACGATGATTAATCATCGGTGCCGGCGACATAAAATGAATGCCTTAAGAGATCGGCGACGGCAAAGCCAGAATGGGCTAAACCGTAGGCAGAAACTTCCACAATCCCCTGTGCGAACTCCTTATACTTAATCAAATGAGATTTGAGCATTTGAATCTTGTTTCATTTCACTTTTAGTTGATTTTTGGTGTTGATATTGCCTTCCATTTGAACGTGCCTAGGAGGAGGAGAGAGGAGAAAGAAAGCTAAAAATTATGTAGAGGACTTTTTAGTAAATTTACTAAATACTGTGTGTTTTTGTAATTTTCATCGGGTTATGAATAACATGTAGAATGGTTGTTTCCCAAAACCACACTACTATTTTTCAAATAAAATCTTTTCTTTTTTGGGGGGTTTCAAATGAAAACCTTTGAACCCACCTCATTTTGTTAGAACTGCACCCTCTGTGTAATAAAATTTTGAGCAAGATTTCTCAAACTCCTATAAAGGCGTGCATTTCTCTATAACCACTAACATACACTCATTTGAACTAAATCGTACTCTTTTCCATTGTTCTTTATAAATCTTCTTGGTCGTCTACTATGAAATTTAGAAGGTGAGTGCAGCTACTCCGATTTGTGAGTACGTGTTGTTTCACTACTTTTGTTTCATTTTCTAGAATTTAGGGTCGCTTTTTAGTACTGATATTCATGATTCATCCATATTCATGTTTAACTTGAGTTATTTTTCTTCCATTTTCATGTTTGTCATCTAATGTGGTTAAATAATTTCAATTTCGAGCTCGGGTTTGCTTTTCAGATCTTTATTCGGTTTAATATGCTTGACTTTCTAATTGAATTATTGTTGTGGAGTTACTTTTCTTCTCTCTCCATTATATCCTTTGAGTTGGTCGTATATGGATGCCACAATATTTTTGATTTCTCTAAGACAAATATGTCAAGGCTTGTTAGGAGCATGGGGTATTCAAGGTGGTGAGCAATGAAGTGTTAGTGAGTGGTGTGACTTAAGCTTGTGAAGATGTTGGAATTGCAAGGTTTTGTATGACGATCACACCAAATCCTATATAGCAAACTTAACATACCAAGGCTTGTCACTCTACCAAGGCTTCTAGCTAGGTGATGTCGAGTTCACCTAACAAAGGGCACACTTTTGTGAAGAGTAGGGGCCTTGGAGCGAGCCAAAAGATATGGCTGCGTTGGGCTAATGGATACATGGAAGTTAAAAGGTTTCGAGTAGGATTGAAAACTGCTAAGGATATATAGGGTGATCAAACTTGAATGCTTAATAACATTAAATTGATAGTGTTTGATTACTATAACCATATTTGTATTGTATGGGTCCTTTCTTAATTAATTACCGTTTACTTATAATCACTCCATGTTTAGGTTTGTGTAAGTTGGTTGTGTTTGTTATGAATAGCTAACTAAGCTAATTATCGTTGTAGTTAGCTTTGAGAGTAAGCTCATGAAATGCAATTATAATCAAGTTTATGTGTACGTAGTGCGTACTCAGCGTAGATTTCTCAAGTTTCTTGATCGCGATTATGTTTTCATTTTGATGAATATAGGCCCTTGAATGCATCATATACATTTCTTAGGCAAATGACTTGATCATTTCTAGTGCAAAATAAAGCTGCAAATCCCGCACTCATAAATTTACCGCCTATAGAAAAACATTTTTTAGGTAAATATGCAATAATTATTTATTTGATAATGCTTTTAAGGTACTAACTAAAATAAGAAGAATGTAGTGCTGCAAATCCCGTACTTCATTCTTCCTATTTTAGTTAGTACCATTCACTTTTTCATTACAATGTCAAAAATTGGACCACATTGATTCCATATCAAGTTCACTTGAGCAACAACAATGACGAACTCCCATTCTATCCAAGTTATTGATCTCTCCAACATAAAGATGCAAGGCTTGCCAAGAACATGTGGTATTCAAGGTGGTGAACCATCAGTGACAGACCTAGAAATATTTCAAGGGGGCGAAAATCGTATATACAACTCAAGAGAGGGAACATGACGTATGCACATATTATATATATAAAGTCATATAAAAATAAATCAACAATTAATAAATTTTTACAATATTTTTTTGTTATTTCTTATTATTCTAAAAATCTAAGATTGGTAAATTGTATTTTTTGATATAGAACTCTAGTTCAAAAAGAATTTAATGTCATTAATTGCTAATCAACAAACATCAAATAGTAAAATACACATTTTCTATTAGAAAAAAAGAAATAATTAATTAATATATTAAATAAAAGCATATAAAATGATTAAAGCAATAAATACTTGTCTCTCCATTTTTACATAATAATTATAAATAAGCAGGAATTTTTTCATAGTAATGCTCATTTTAAATACCAAAAAATTACTTAATAGAAAATGCAATTTTATAATTGAATATAAAATACTTAATAAATATCTAGTTTTTTTTGTTATTTCTCATTATAAAAAATAGAAAAAATATATCACATGATACATATTACTAGTAAAACTTGCATTCACCAAAAATAAAAATTAAATAAGTTATATTTTCTTTTCAATTGTGATCTTATTAATTACCAAAAGCTACTTACTAAATTAAAAATACAATTTTAAAATTAAAATGTTCATAATTTAACATATAACTAATATTTGATCTTTCTCATTAGCCAAAAAAGAAAAAATTTATATTACCAAAATAAAAAGAGGAGAAGATTGGAGGGCCTGGCCCCACCCGCCCCCAAATAGCTCCGCCCCTAATTAACTCAAAGTTATCGATGAGAGGAACCTTTATATGTAAAAAATAGATTGTATAAGGAAATTTCACTATATGAAAACTCGCTTCATGAAGCATGTCAAATTGCAATATGTATATACTTCTATAAAAAAAAAAATCACTCGAGTATTATAGATAACTCGTATTATGAAGCGGCTCGTTTCATGAAGCGAGCCAAATCTTATGCACCAAAAAAAATTAGGTGTATACTTTCTCCCTTTTTAGGGCCCGCTTGTTTCTATACCCGGAATCGAGTTGGAATAAGTTTTACTCACACCCACCTCAAAGATAAAGTATGAATTCATGTGCATTTTGAGGGAATGAGAATGAGCCATACCCAAACCATGTTTCATACCAAACACCAAAAAAGAAAAAAAAATACCTAACCTAATTCCCTATATCCTAGGTATAGAACTAAACATGCCTTTAATGTTGTATATACAGTAAAACCTCTATAAATTAATAGGGTTGAGACCATGATATTTTATTATTTAGTAGAGATATTAATTAACTGATAAATTAACATTTAGTAATTTAATTTTTTTTTTGTGATAAGAGCTTTCAAGATGCACCGTCGTAAAAGATTATACCATAGGATTTTAAAAGGCTATAAGTTGGGACAATATGATTCAAGAAAGATTAATGTTTTAGATGCTATCAATCTTACCATCTTAATTTTGAGCAAAAACAATAGCAAATTGTTTTCAACATTGCAAAATTTGTTTAGGAGATAAAGTCTTAACAGATGAGCTCACTTGTGAAAACGACATTCATGAACTTGAGATCACGATTAGTGAGTTTGGATATTGCAAAAAATGGATGTCAATATTACTATGTAAAATTGATACATGTTCAAGGGTCTAGTGCTTAGAAAAAATTGTAGCTACTATCCTTGAAAAATAACGATGACGATGAAGTTGAAGACGATACAACACCTTTAGAACTAGTTACTTTAAAGAAAACACTAATCGTATCTAGAACCCTTCACATTTTTTTGGTGTAATTCAAGAACATAATGCTAGAAATAGATGCAATAAGAAAATTTAGAGATGAGCCCCCAAATAGACTTTGGTTTGTAAGAAAATAACAAACTCACTAGAATCATATTTCACTAAATTATCTTACTTGTGTCTACGTAAATTTATATAATTATTAGTTTATATAATTATTATCTTACATATTTCACTAAATTATACTCTCAAAAAAGTTTATATTATTACTAGTTTGTGATATTAATATGACCTTACATTTATATAGTGGTTTTTTAAAAATATATTATCTTATTATTTTATTGAATTTTGTAATTTTTTTTACTGATTCAAGTCAGGATCATAGAAAAATATTATCTTAGAAAGTTTATTAATTTATCGAATATTAATTTAGAGAGGTTTTTAATGTAAATGTATCATTTGGTGAAATCTCGGTCTCACTTAGGCTCCGTTCGGCATTTTGTAGCAGGAGCTTTTTACCCATTCAGCTAGCGGAAAAGCAAGAAACTTGTGAGTAAGATCTTCTTGAATCCGCTCAAAATTTCGCTCCAGCTAGCTGAATCCGCTCCATTCCGCTACTACCCAAACAGAGCCTTATTCGTCTGAATGGCTACGACGGGTCGAACCGGGTTTGATATTTTATTAATAAATAATAGATGACTCGAACCCTAATAGGCTAATATCATACCTTCCTTCTCTGAAAAGGAAATATCTTACTTTCCAGCTTCCCCGTTGTTTGTCTTCTCCGCTCTATCTTTCTCCGCGCTCATCCACGGAATCAATCAGGTGAGATTTCGAGCCTTCGCTTTTCTTCTTCGATCTTTCATCCTATCTCCCTTCTTCCGAGTTCTTGTATAGAGAGATTGCTTCGTTCTTTGTAGATCTGTGGTAGAAACCTAGCTTAATAGGTACGATAATCGAATCTAGAGCTTAGGTTGTCAGAGTAAACAAATAGTAAATTAGGCTCATGTTATTGCTGTATTCCCGCTGCTTGATTTTACTCAGCAGTCAGTACAATTGAATTGCTTTTGTCTCCACGAGTTTTTTCTTCCTATGTTTTTTCGCACTAATTTCGATTGCTGATTTTTAGGTTTCGTGTGTATTACAGAAGCCCCATTCTACGATTAGTAGGTTTAGGGTTGATATTGTGCTGAAGAATTGATTGGTGTACGGTTGTTTTCGACTACACACAACCTTGGTTTAGCATTCAGCCCTAAAAAGTCTCAGACACCAGACAGGGTGAGGGTCTTCATCTTTTTTTAATCTTTCTACCCCCTTGTGTGGAGCTCTTGTGGTGATATGTGATATTAGGTAGGTTAATTAGTGTTAAAAGCAATTCTAGGGCTTTTAGTGCAAGCAAGCAAATAGTAACGTTTTAGAATTGTCAATTTTCATGTAACGTTTTAGAATAGCTTTTAATGCATTGTTTTCAATTTGCAAATTGTCAATTTTCAATGGACGATTTATTCAGTAGAACTGAATTATCATGTAACGTTTTAGAATAGCTTTCCTGTATGTTTTTGTATTCCGACGGTTGATTAATAGGTTTGTGTTGTAGGGAAACCCTAGTTTGTGATTTTGGGGTCTTGGCTGTACTGTGCTGAAGATGTCATCAGTATCCAGCCAACCGCAGTTTCGCTACACACAACCTCCATCCAAGGTGCTCCATTTGAGAAACTTGCCTTGGGAGTGTACTGAAGAGGAATTAATTGAGCTTGCAAAGCCTTTTGGGAAAGTTATAAACACAAAGTGCAATGTTGGAGCTAACAAGAATCAAGCTTTTATTGAGTTTGTAAGTACTATATGTTATATAATTATAATGTTTTCTTCAATTTATTTGTTATGCTGTAAACGTTGTTGCTCTTCAACTAATTTGGTTCTAAAATATTGTATGTGAAGTTACCTTGTTATTCATTCTGGATGCTGAGATTGATATTGTCTCCGCAGGTGGACTTAAATCAGGCTATTCAGATGATATCGTATTATGCGTCATCCTCTGAGCCAGCTCAAATTAGGGGGAAGACAGTTTATTTGCAGTACTCTAACAGGCAAGAAATTGTGAACAACAAAACCACTGCAGATACTGCAGGGAATGTCTTGTTGGTGACCATTGAGGGTGATGAAGCTCGACAAGTGAGCATTGATGTTCTGCACTTGGTAAGTTAAAGGTGTGCCTTTCATTGTTGTGGTAAGAAATCATCTGGCTAGCTATTAGTAGTATGACTGAAATCCTCTTTTTTTTGGGAATAATATGTAGTTAGTCTTGCTTCTTGAGGCTTTTGTTTGACATAAATGTAAATGAATCAGCAGGCCCATTGTCAAGGATAGATCTTCGATGGCAGCTTACTGCATTGGGAGAAAGAACACGTGTCTGTTTGTCTTCTTTCTCCTTTCCCTAACACTGCCTCTTCTTCCCCTTCTTTTTCTCTCTTATCCTTCCCATCTCTACCATCTTAGAGTTTATGGATGTTTGCAATTGCTCATCTCCCCTCTTCTTAATCATTGTGTCTCAGAATGTTATGTCAGTGGAATTATTAATTCGATTGTGTGCTTTTGTGGTGCACTTGTTTGTTATACACACTTGTGTGCTTCTGTATTAGGGCACACCTGCCAAGATTACTGTTGCAACTCTATTAAACTAAAGAATAAACAGCTAGCTTCAATATTTTAAGCATTTGTTTGTATAAACTGTAAATAGCAATGGTTATATTTGAATCATTACTAGGGTCTAGGGTGTATAAGGCAGATATTTTAACAGAAGTTTTCTTCTTATTTATCTTTGACATGTCTTTTTTTGTCATTTTTTTTTACTAAATTCCTGTTTTGTCTCGTCTCGTGCTCAGTTTAGGTGGAGTTTATGGGGGTAAAATGTGAGTATTTGGAGAGTTTGGGATAATCTTTTTTAAGTGTGTTCTATGAAGGATTATCTGGGGGAACAATATGGCACTTGTTTCTATTCATATTCTTGTGATAGAACCATAAATTGGCTCTTTTGGGAAAGCTCTTTCTGCTGTTTAAATAAAGGTTCTGGTCAAGGAGAGCAAAAGTGATTATATATGAGTGGGTATATATGCTCTGATTTTGTTTGCGGGTCTTTAAACTAGCTTTACTTACTCTAAAGTCAACATAATCTAGCTACTTCTGTTTGAATATTAAATATCTAAATGGATAAAATAGCTCTGATTAGCTTTAATTTTGCGCTGTATTTATTTTCTTGAGAATTTGTTTGTTTTGCAGGTTTTTTCAGCATTTGGAACAGTACATAAAATTACTACCTTTGAGAAAACAGCAGGATTTCAGGTTAGATAGATAAGCATTACTAGCTGATATGCTGCTTCCGGTCTTCATGATATGAACTCATTATTTATCTTTCTTTTGCAGGCATTGGTTCAGTTCTCCAACACAGAGACAGCATCGTCAGCGAAAGATGCCCTGGATGGACGGATTATCCCAAGGTGACTTTGGGTTTTTTATGTGGCACCATCCTTGGTTTGTGGCCATGTATCTGCATGTGTGAACCCTTGTATGGTCCTGGAATCTTCTGAATTCTTTGTGATAAATATAGCTTGAATCTGAATTTAATATTGTCTAGCTATCTTGTATTCTGTTTGTAGTTTTTGAATTACAGTACCCTTTTTATTGATGGCTGCATAACAAGAAACTAGTTGTAAGATTGTTTTGAAGCATATTTAACATAGTTTTTTTTGTTAAATGCCAACCTGTTCTGTTATAGAGTAGCAAGGTTGATCAAACTTATTCATTCATTATTGCTGTATCATGTTAATACTTGATGTTCGTACTATCTTCTAATAAACTGGTAATATAGGTACTTGCTTCCTGAGCATATTGGGGCTTGTACTCTCCGGATAACTTATTCTGCACATACTGACTTGAGTGTGAAGTTCCAATCTCACAGAAGCAGGTATATCTTTTATGCCTTTTTTTTCATTCAAGAGTTCAAGATAACCTTTTTGTTGGTTTTAGTGAACATTTGGTAGTTCACTTTGTGTAGGTTATAGTATAACCCTACTAGTAGAACTCACTCTTCAACTTTATGTTACAAAATGTAGTTGACTTTTCCAATAAAATTGTAACTTGAGTCTAGAAACCACCTTGCTTGATTTCTGAAGTTGCTAGACCATCTTAGCTTAATAAATAATAAATTGTCATAAGGTTCAAATCAAGGACTGTGTTCAGCTATAGTGCCCAGCACAAAAACTAGTTTCGGAGTATTTATTCTGATATTTTGAAATTGGTAAATAGTGGATGTATAAGGAAGGTATTAGGTGCTTTATGACATCTAGATCACAATTTCTTGATGTTTGTTACCTAAGTCATCTGATTTTTTTTTTTCGTTTTTCAGGGATTACACTAATCCATACCTTCCTGTTGCTCCATCTGCCATTGATTCTGGCGGTCAGGTACATTGTTCTGATACTCAATATTTCATGTATGATGTATTGATGTTATGCTAGATCTCAGCTCTCCTGAGCTCTCCTCCCCCTTCTCACTTTGCATGCACCTTAAGCATTCAAAGAAAGAACGTAAAATGCTTGGATATTTTCTATTTGGGTGAGGATTAAAATTGTGAAAAGGAGTTTTTGATGTATTACCTATCTTATATGACACATAAAGAATGTAATTGTATAATGTTATCCTTGGGAGATAGTTTTCTACTGTGCAGTATTTTTTTGGCTATTATGATGCTAATAGTGATCTGACGAATAAAAACCTTGATTAATGTTGCAGTTTGGCGTGGGTTTGGATGGGAAAAAGCTAGAACCAGAGAGCAACGTCCTCTTGGCCTCTATTGAGAACATGCAGTATGCTGTGACCTTGGATGTCCTTCACACGGTACTAGCAATTGAATTAGTCATTCACATTTTTAAATTCCTGATGCTGAATTCTTTCCCTTCCACAAAAAAAAATGAATCAGGTCTTCTCTGCATTTGGACCTGTGCAAAAGATTGCTATGTTTGACAAGAATGGAGGACTTCAGGCTTTAGTTCAGTATGCAGGTATGTTAAGTGCTCTGAAACTGTAATTTTAAATTTAGCTACGATTTGGTGCTTTAGCCTAAATTACAATGGCTGTGTTCAACATCTGATTAGGCTCTGTGATTACATAAAGAGTATTGCTATTTTACTTGACTATGCTCCAAAAATTATACAAGAATCTTTTTTTATTCACTCAACTATGGTCCCAAAAGTGCTGCCATTTTATGAACTATTAGATTAGATGAAGCCAGACCTTGTTTGGCTATTATTGAATCATCCCAGTTACATATTTAGTCACAAGTTAACATATATGATCTGTTAACATTTTTTCTGGAGAATTCCCTTTGGTTATATTGTATTCCCTCAGCTAGTAGCTCACTAAAGATGGTCACTTAAATTTTTGTCACAAATTTTAAGAAACTTAATTATTGAATAGAAACTTTTCCTAGAAATTTACAATTTATTAACTGGCCACCTAATTTGTAACCAATGAGAATTTGCACAAAAAGAGTAATTCGAATAATAAACCTAGTAAGTAGTAACTCTAAAATGACAAGCATTTTTTAAACAAAGCTAGATGGCTAAAATGACCATCATTTTCAAACAGATCGGTAGTGTCTGAATATAAGTGCTATCCTCGTAAGATAATTGAATCAGCATGGTTGGCATATGAATCTCTGATCAAAATTTTGCTTTATGCTTGCAGATGTTCAGACGGCTGTTGTTGCAAAGGAAGCTCTGGAGGGACACTGCATTTACGATGGGGGATTTTGCAAGCTTCATCTCTCATATTCACGCCACACTGATCTTAGCATTAAGGTTTGCGTTCTCTTTGCTTTTCTTCATCATCTGTTCATATAGTGATCCCTAAAATCTTGTCCAACTGTTATTGAGGATTTTCTCGCTGAGTTCCCTTGAATGTTTATTTAATTTGGTGCAAAAATCAGTGTCATTATGAGATGCTGAAACTGCTAGATGTTCACTTCATTCTTTTATCTATTCCGAATATTTTGTGTTTAAATCAAGTGGGATAGCAATCTTGTATCATTTCAATATGCTCTTTTCTTAACAACCAGTTTTGATTCCATTCAAACTCAAGAATGGCTATAATCTGCTTTTCTGCATTTCGAAACTCTGAGACATTTTTCGTGGATTGGATTTGTGTGAACTAATTTCTATGCTTATCTTTATCGTCTGTCTGTTCTAGGTTAACAATGACAGGAGTAGAGATTACACAATCCCCAACCCTACAATCCCGTCCCTTCTTGGACAGCAACCCATGGCAATGCAAGGAGTGGGGCCCACACAATACAATGGAATGCAATACGCTCCAGCTGGACCCGAGGGATACTCCGGGGCCCCATCTCCAGGCGGATGGCCCGGGTCGCCTGCCACATCAGGCGCTCCACAACAAGGTCACCACCACGCCCCCATGCAAAACTACCCGTACATGCCACCTGGCCCGGGTACCGTTCCTCCAGGAACCATGCCGCCTGGTGCAATGCCACAACAGGGTTCGATGCCGGGACCGCCTCCATATGGTCAACAATGATGGAAGCTGTTGTTGCCTTTCTAAAATGTGATTTTGTTGTTACTAATCCTCAGTCTTGCGTTGTTTTATGTACTGCTGAAGAGGAACGTAGCTTGGGTTGATTGGTCTGTCTGTCGTTGTCCTTGGATTCTCTGATAGTTTGTTGATCGGATGTTCTTGAATATTGTACGTCTAGACTTTGTTGGATACAGTTTGTTGTTCATTCGGTTTTTTCTTTTGTTCGCATTTTATTAAAAAAAAAAACAGCTCTTCCGATTTGACTTCATTCTCGGAATGCAGTAGGTTAAATCTGTAATTGCTGTATCGATTTAGGAACGCAAAACTTAAAATCTTTAAAAAAAATTACTGTGCTCCAAAGCTGTGTATTTATCCCCTAACAGTATCTAGATCGACAGATCGTGCTCGAAGTCTCAAACTTTGGTTTGGGACTTAATTTGTAATTGTAATTCCTTAATTTCTATGCATAATTTATCATCAATGATCCGAAGCCCTTTGTAATTGCAAGGACCAAGGACACTGACCAGGTAGCTAACCGAAATAAATAATAATTACTATGGTTAACCGAAATGAACATAATAAATAATAATTTGATAGTATCAAGTTTTTTTTGTCAGGACTTTGGATATCCGAAAGTATTTTCAAATCATTAAATAATCCGGATAACCGAAATTTAACATGCCAGAAGTTCGGATATCCGCATTTAAACTGAATTAATTCGGGTACCCGAAATCTGATCATTGTTTCTGTTAACCGAAATCACATGTATATAGGATAACCAAAAGTATTTTCGAGTCATAAATAAATTCGGATAACCGAAATATAATTTGTCCTATTTTCAGTTACCCGCATTTCAACTGAATTAATTCGGGTACTTCAATTCTGATCATCATTTCAGTTAACCAAAAACATTTGAATATTTTTCGGATAACCAAAAATCCATTCAACCATGTTTTCGGATGTTTAAAAAATGCAGTTATTGTTGTTTTCAATACAATTTCATTTCACCAAAAAAGAACAAAAAATTAAGTCGATTAACAAAGTTACAAAAGAATTCACCAATGACAATTTCTATCAACTAGTATTAAAAAGAGTCCCAAAAAAAGAGAAAGAAGATGTCACTCACAAAACTTACATTTTGGGAAAAAATTTATATATAAATACAAACAAATTCACCTATATAATGATCAATATCCTCCTCCAAGTTGAAGGATTGCGTATGGTGGGAAGATGATAAAAGTTAACCTCAATTCTACAAATCATTCTTTTTCCTAATTCCAGTTGGCACACCATAACAAACAGGAGCAGCTCCAATCAAGTAAGGCAGCTTACATGCATTCCGAGCCTTGCTCACAAAATACCCCACTTTCACCTTATGCCTACACCAATTTTCACCACTCGCATCACTATCACATACAACATCATCCATTTGTTTCTTTCCTTTACCTTTCTTGGCGTTTCGCGTCTTTTTGTTCAAGTTCAGTGCGTTCATTTCTTCAGCTAACATGCTACACTGAACACAGCTGGTCAGTGATTTGGATCTCTCGGCGAACCAGGCTTCTAGGACAGCTCGGCCGAAACGGTCTATGTCTTTGTCTGTGACTTCCCAGAGATTGGCGATTACAACCGGAGAGCCGGCGGAGATGTATGAGTAGACGATGCCACGTGGAGTGTAGGAGCCGTTGTGTATGAGAGATCCGCTGCTGCAACCCATTAAGACACAAGCGGCGCAGTTTTCTAGCTTCTGGATCTCGTGCATAGGAATGTATTGTGCTCCTGAACAATGATTACAGTAACTATATAATTCAGCAAGAATTGAATCTCAATCATGAGTTATGTAAATTTTTTGTTTGTTTCTGAAACATGTATTAACCGTCTTTTAAAAGAAATAAAGCCATAAGAGGCATTGACAAAATGGTTCTAGAGTTGGCTTTGATTTTACCATCTTTACATATATTAACTGAATTATTGAAAGAAGAATATCAGATTGCCATTCTTTTATTAAGTGTTGGCTGGAGGTTTGACACAAAGTGCATTCCTAGTCGAGTGATCACTTCATATGAAGGAAAGTACAAATGACAATAAGGAAAATGCATGAAGTAATACAAGGACAGCTGTGTATTGTGTATTGAAATCACAATTTTCTAATGGCATGTGGATCTAGTGGCATAACCTCAATTTAAAACTAACAAACTTGCAAATGCTACCACAACTACGTTCAGTTTTGGCAATCCACCAAGACGTGTCAACTTGAGTTTGGTAAATTAGCTTATGTCACAGGGATATTGGGATTTAAAATCGGTCTGCACCTTCAAAACTTATTATAATATTCAAATCCTCGTATTAAATGTGTATATTCTATAAAAAAAATGCATTTCATATAATTTTTCTTAACAAGAAACATGAATAACTCTGAAAGACTTACCACTCCCATGCCCAAAATATAGGAAGACATCGTGGCTTTTCAGTGCTGCTGATAGCTCTTTAGAGGTAGGAGCAGTTCCTGCTTTCCCCTGCAAAACCACAAGAAGGACTTAAATCATGCACTGTTATTGGCCCTATCTAGCTCATTCAAAGATATGGGATTGTATTCATGCCTCTAAGTTTTGGCCTCTGAACCACTCCTCAAACTCAGCTTGAGTACCACCAAGATCACCGCTGGGGTTTACCAAGTAGAAGGCATCAAGGGGATCTATTAGTGGAAGGGAGGAGTCCGTTGCGGCTGCTCCTTGTTGAGGCCTTGTTTTTTGCAATACTGCAGAGATACAACTGATGGAAGGCATTCGATACACCTCTTGCTCTCTCAGTACTGGCATGTTTTCCCATGGAAGCATCTGTTTTAGAGGGTAATATGTCAATGAATGAAGTAAGCCACATAGCTTTCCTTCTCTAGGAATTAAGGAGACATTTACACAGTTGCTTATTCGCATAAATGCCTTGGGTTTCGAATGGTGGTTTCTTAAAAAAGACCATTATAGGGATAAAGATTTTTTTGAAGATAAGTATGAGTTTTGGGATATGTGCCCTGGAAATATTTTTTTTAATAAAAATAAAAATCCTTTTTGATAGAAGAAAAGAACTTCTACACAAAAAATATTTATCTCACCAAACGCTAATTTATTGTAGATCGACTAAACATTGTTGCTAAACAAACCTTGGTAATAAACAGACCAAATATTATAGACATAATTGAAAATGAGATCATTTGTTCCTTATTTAAAAAAAAATACTGCAAAACCACTAGCCAGTATATTTCTCACAAAAGGAAATCAGAGACTCACCTGCACCTCACTATCTAACACCAGAATGACAGACTTCCTGTTTGTGCCATGCTCTTCCTCAAGCTTGTCTACTGCTGCAAGCATCAATTCAAACGCTACCCTGCTAATATGGTCCTTATCACTTTCATTTACACTGCAAGTTGTGTCATGTCTGGCTTCATCACTTTGTCCAAGGGTGCCAACATAGCATCCTTTCTCCAGAACAATTTGTGGAATAGATACTTCTTCCTGGCTTGCAAACTTTACTGCTCCAAGAACCGTTTTAAGGAGAGACACTTTCATGTCTAAATTACACTTACGTTTCAAATCACCAGCCAGCTTCTTTGCAGCAGATTCAAGGGCTTGGTTCTCTGACCATTGTCCCAAAACAAGATATTTCCACGATCCAAGCCATGATTCTTCCATATTACTGATTCACAAGAAAAGCTGGCTCATAAGTTGGAATCAAGAAACAAAGAAAAAAGCTCCAACAGTAAATTAGCTTGATGGTTTTTTCTTGAAAAAATAGCCAAGAGAGCCTACATTAGCAGTTTGGAGAGGAGTCTATCAAGGCCTTTTCTCTTTGCCCACCACATTGACCTGTTTTCTTTAGTGTCTTCTGAGTAACCAACTGAAGAAGACTTGCTTTCTCGTAATATTGAGGTAAAAGTTGGAGCAACAACATCAACCACAGAAAATCTCTCAGAGGAGCAAGTAGCCAACTCAGTGTCTGCATGTTTTATGAAAATACCAGCAGTTTAGGCAAATGAGATTTTAGACTACAAATTATGAACATATGAGAGGAATATACCTTTTGCAATTACATCTACTGGTAGGAGAATGACTACAGGTTCACTGCTTGCATTGAAATGGGATAGAAGCATCCAAGAAGAATTCAAGGAGAAATCAGGTACTAAAGCTTTCAAAATACTAGCATAGGAACCTCCAAGAATACTTAAACAAACTATTGTGGTTGTAGGAAGGCTCTCGAAGAAATCCTTTATAAATGCTGAAACAATCTGAGTTGAATCAGGTGCAAGTCTGGGAGATGAAAAACAAAACCAATTAGCACAAAGGGAAATAACGCAAGCATAACTTGTACAGAGACGACATATATTTACACATAAAGATGGAAAGCACCTAAACAAGCTGCGCATATCTTCCAACATGCCATTTGTTTCATGCACTTGAGAGACCTGAAAATATTGGTATAAAGGGGGGAATATATTTAAGAACATTATATGTTTGGATGAAAAAAAATTGCATAAAGGTGACCATATTAAACCATGATCACGTGGTCATTCATGAAGTTGGAATTCTACTGAACCGACCTTTAAGACAAGGATGGCGAGAAAGGTTTTCATTGCATACATTATTATTTATCGATTGTGTTAGCCTATGGAATGCAAGGGTATATGGACCTATTATGACCACCTAAACATATTGAGTAATTGAGTAAATAATCTGCCTAAATCCTTTAAAAATTCCTACCCAGTATACAGAGCCTAGAACCAAAAGCTGCTTGTTTGGAATCATTTTGAGTATTTATTTTTCAAGTCAATTGTATTACTGGTGTCTCTACTCACAAAAATAGAAAAAAATCAAGCACACGATGGCAACAATTCACCGGAAACAATTTTTGGCCTGGATTCAATTTCCGACCTCCTTGTCTATGACTTCCCTAATCATCTTAAAGTATTGCCAAATTTTAGACATCAGACAAATTCTGGGAACAATGCACAATCAAATTCAACCCCTAAGTAGGAAACTTTGAATTCATTCAGAACCAAAAAACCATAAAACTGCCCGCATATATATGCAAGGTTCTCAAGCTTCATACATTTCTGTATGGACCACGAAGTTAAGGCAAAAATGATAGGGCTAAACCAATTAATAATGAACCCAAAGTCTGAAGGAGGGATGGTTGCCCCCAAATTAATACTTCCTAGCAGGAAATTATAATAAGAAAAGAGAAAGAGTCCTTCAACAAGCAATCTAGGGTCCCAGTGTAAGTTTGTGTCTAACCATAATGCCAAAATACCAACACAAAAAAAAAATGTCATATTTTTTTGGTCGGATATATGGCAAAGCTAAAATGCCTTAATTTCCAAAGAAAACTTCAAGCTGTATTATTTATAATTCTATTTATTACAAAGAATCAAATGTCAAAACTATAGAGAGAAAGTGTTTAACATGCATATGTTAAATTTTCATTATTTCATATATATATTGTACAGCACACAAGTTACCATCTAGGAGGTCAGCCTTTGGGCCAATATATATATTGTACACTCATGAACTATAATCTCTGAGGCATCATGTATGACTAACAGGAAAAATAACTACAAACTCATCCACCCATAGACAGAAATGCTAAATTTAAGTGACAAATTGTGACCCAGTAAAAAAATTTGTAGAACACTTAAAAGAAGTCATTGGATGAAATATACCTTGGCATCCAATGTTTCAGTTATATGTTTCTGTTTCACAGCCAGATGAGACAGAACCCAATGGTTATGGCGTGCACTAACTGAGGCTTGATGGAAATATGCAGCCCAATGGTTCTCAGAAAGATCAGGGGAGGAACGTGCGGAGAAAGAAAAATTACTTCTACATGCAGAAGTCACATATATTGTTGCAAGCAACCTAGACACCTGTTGCATTTGTTAAGGAGACAAATGTCAAGAACTAACAAGAATAGAGAAAACTTGTACTAAACTGAAAACTAGCTCATTTACGCCAAGCAGAACTCAGCATTTTTTATACAGCCTACTAGCTCCATGCATGTAATTGGTTGATAAATAATACTTCAACACAACTGTTAGAGATTCTTTATAAGTAGCACTATTATAATAAAGCCCCACCTTTTCAAACAGTAGAGGAACCTCCCGGCAGAGAATAAATGACTGCATCAGCAATGACACTATATCAGATACCTCTATGTGACTGAGATAACAGCAACTAGTCCTGGATTTAGGAAGCACACAAGAAGGCTGCATAAGTTAATCATATGCCTCAATCTTGAAAGTCTTAGTCAAATGTGTAATCACTTAATCTTTAAATGAATAGAAACTGTCCTTCAAATGTAAATGGTACACATCTGATTTAGAGAAGTTTATATGACACTACCTTCTATAACAGTTTTTTTCACTTCAACATACCCTAGCATTTGTAAATAATAACTTGTAATCAAGCCATGTCACTATAAAACATTATAATTCCTTGTTCATTTGGTAAGGAAATTTTTAGATTAGAAGCATAATTTCTTGTAAAATAATCAACTATGAGATCATTTATATTAATTCTAAAGTACACCTAATTGTTACATTTAACCAGTAATAGCCATATTGAACAAAGATTAGGAAAATAGTGTATTATGCGAGGTTATTGCACACAAGTGTTCATATACTTGCATAAATTGATTAGTATTCAAGTGGTTCAGGTCATACCTTCTTTCTCTGGGTACAATGCTTTTCAATGAAAGCCAGCAAATATTGTACAGTGCCGCAGCACGCTCAACTGCGAATATATCTTCAGAAACTTCTTTATTGATTAATTCAAGCTTGTGGATGCATGTTTGAGAATGGGAACAATCACAAAATGGATTTCTACAACCAAGTACTGATACACACTGAGAGTATACTTCATGTGCTCCATGAACTTCAGTGTGGTCCTGTTTCCATTTCCCTAATCATGAACAAACAGCGAGTTATTTAATTATCAAAAGCAAAAACCTTCACATTTGTATGCATAAATTGAGAAGATGCAAATATAATCTATACATAAATAGTAAAATATACCAATGCTAATAGAGCACATGAATTAATGCATAGAATACATAATGGATTGTGAATAACTGCACAGCACCTAAAATCCCCTAAGAGTAAGGGACATAGTGTTACAATACCTAAGTCAACTAGTACTCTTAACAAATGTTTTCGCCGGCCAAGCTCCCACTTCATATGTGTGAACTCCATGAATGAATCAACTCTTCTATTCTCTAGAGAGAAGCACTTCATGCATTTATTATTCTGCACGTCCAAAACATCTCCTTCCCCATTGCATGCCTTATCCTGAGAAGATTGTTTTCGGGAGCGTGTCATCCTTGAGGGTCGCTCAGTTACCTGACAATCAATATTTTGAAGGTGGCTAGGTTCTTTCTTCTTCCTAGCAATCCTTCTATTATCTGGCTTCTTCAGTCCCTTCTCTTTTATTGAGCATGACTGCATAGAATCTGACAGATCTGTAGCCAAAGAATGCACATTGCAGCTAACGGCAGATGCAGCTTCGGTAGCAGTAAGAGTTTGGAGCATAATTTTATCTTTGTTGTCTCCTTTCCATACTGAAGAGTTAAGTATAGCAAGAGCTGATTTATAGTGTTCTTCTACAGAAATAGGACCAATAGAGAGGTCTCCTCCAGAACTATCATTTCTACTTCTATATAAGTTCCCAAGTAGCCAATCCACATTGCTTTCCATCATTAGGAGGCACCTCAAGCAAGAATTAGACTCTCTACTGTCACGTAAGACTTTTTTTGCACTTTGGAGTTCTTTGTCTGCTAATTCCCAAAGGCGCATTTTATGGTATACTTTTCCTACAAAATATAAGCATAGATGTCAAAAGCAACCACGTCAGTTTACTGTCAAATGAAAATGACCAGCAACTCTGAATGACAGACACGGAGAAAATAGTAAAGATGGGAGAAAGTGTTGTCCTTACCTAAACCAGCAGAAAAGGCAGCAGTGAAAAGAGGCAAGCCTTGGAGGCAAGAGATACTCTTACCCCAGCTGAAAAGAGCTTCTGCCTCTGTTCCATTTCCAATTACTTCCTGAATGATGCCAACCTATGTTTGTACCTTAAGTATTAGAGGTGCATAGCAAATAAAATATGGTCTCTTCGAAGATTTTACATGATTATTCTATCTGTAAGAACTTATTTAGTGGAAAACTGCATACCTGCAAGTTGCTCTCAAGATAACACTCAAGCACCTTCCATGGAGTAAGATTACAGCCCTCTAATTCAAGTGATGCAGCAGTGTCCCAAACCTTAATGGCTATGGGGGTGCAAACTCTAAGATACTTGGCACAAACTGCCTGATTTCTGATAACATCCCCATGCTCACTGTACTTTTCTTCCTGGTGCTCTAGCATGTAAGAGAAGTGTTCTTGTAGTAACTTACAACGCAGTCGATGGGCTTCTTTTGCCCAATGCAAGGCCTGGGGAAGAGAAAGAGCATAAACTATTAATCATTTT
The DNA here is from genome assembly GCA_964016875.1 of Fallopia convolvulus. Lineage (NCBI taxonomy): Eukaryota > Viridiplantae > Streptophyta > Magnoliopsida > Caryophyllales > Polygonaceae > Fallopia > Fallopia convolvulus. Next base: position 58,454,148 of record OZ024726.1, read on the forward strand.
CTTTCCAACAAAGATATGATATTAAGCCTTCATCTCTAAATTCCATGAGTCAAAACTTAAATGAGATACAGATGGAGAAAAAAGCAAGCACAGAAAATGAACTCAATTACGAACCATGAGACCTGAAGTCCAAAATACCTCTCTCTTAGAAACTAATCCAGATTATTTATAACTCGAAGAAGCAGTAACTTTGATCTAAGGACGCGAATTGATGAATAGCTAGAAAACCAGCTTAAGTGGGATCATCTTAATGTGCCATAAACAGTATATTATTGCAAATTTTGAATAGCTTGAGCCAGTTAGGATCCATTCGGTGACTTGAAGCTAATAGAGGTAAAGCTAGCGCTAAAGTTGATTTTGAGAGTTGAAATTAGGAACTTATTTTTAAAATAAGCTATTTAGGTGTTCGCAATAATGAAGTTGATGTAAAAGAGGGATTTAAAATTACAAAAAGGATTGGAAATATTTTGATACGAAAAAGGCATATGTGTTGAGAGGCAATAAGGGTACGAAAAAAGCATAAGCTATGATAAGGTGGGAGTGGACATTATTTTTGGGCCAAATTTCAGCTACTATAAGCTAGGAAAAACTTTTGTAAGCTACACTTACTAAATGCAATAGTGCAAACTTATTTTTTTCACTTAACTTAAAAAGTGAGCTTCCATAAGTGCGAAACAGTGACTAACGAATGGACCTTATACACATATATACTTTTCTAGTTCATTAATCATTATACATGATATATTGGTATATACTCTTTTTCAAGACTATAGGAGCTTCAAATTCATGCTTGATCTATTATTTAATAACTAAAAGAAAATCCAAGAAACCAACAAAATTTCATTACAAAGATGACAAGCGAGTCGTCTATTATTAAGTATAATTGTAGATTGCTCATAATAATTCCAGTAAGTAAATTTACGATTAAAATATAAATAACATGGGTGATGATTAGTATATTACATCATCAAATAGAGATATACTCCAACAAGTTATTATATTTAACTGGGCTGGAGTTCCTAATACTAAAGTTCTTATATATAATTATTCCAAAATCAAGGCATGCCTCAAGGGAAACATAACTGCAGCTCCAAGCTCAAGATAAGGGATGGATGGAAACTGAAAGTTGGCACTCCAACCACCAAACATTATACACACAATCCAGGACTCAGCACTCTGCAAATATTTCTAATTGTGTAGGAAACCTTTCGAAAACATATATCCCCTAAGCTCCTTATGAAAGAACCACAGCATTTAATATATACTTAAATGATAAAATGAACCAGAACAGTATTGTTTGCACGGTTTCAGAGAAGTACAACCTCTGTACAAGTGTTCTTCAAGTTAGAAACTTCTAGGCTTCTAGCTATCAACCAGCAAATAAACAGGGATGTTTGACAACCAGAAGATTCACATTTGATAGACTACATGTCCGCAAAATTCAGAAACATCAAGATGAAGCACATTAGATTGAAGATACATGTACTCATACCTCGATAAGTTGTCCAGTAGAAAGAAGCCTCTGAGCCAAATCATAGTATAGACATCCAACAACAAAACCAGAATCATTCCTGTCCTGCAAACAATATCAAGATTACCCACATGGTATGAAAGTTCATAGATAGGTTTGACAATGAGTGTATATATATTATACAGCCTTACACTCTGAATTAAATGTAGTGCAGCCTCTTTGATGTCATCTACTGTTACGTTTGAATTAAGACTGTGCTCATACCAACCAAAGGCTTGAGGAAACTGAGTGCACAAAACTGAGAAGTTCTGCTTGAAGCCAAGAAGTGCTGAGTGAGCATCCTTCATAGAGCTTAACCAGTACCGAACGGACTTGAAAGCAGCACCATAATCCTCAGAAAGCTGTATGAAAAACACCTCATTTATAGGTGAAACACAAAGCGCATGACTAAGCCTCCTAGATTCCCATAGCATCAACAAGCACTTCTCCAATGGTTTGTTACAGCCATTAAACGCTTTGATAAGCAAATTGCAAATGTTAGGATCCATATTACCCTACATTTCAAAAAAAAAAACACCACGCGAGAAAAGTCAATGTCTGTATAATGGCATAGAGAGTCACTTTTTCTGAAGATTTTGAAAAAGTCAAGCATCATAAAATGGACCTTCAGTGACAACAGGTCAATAATGTGATATAGCAACTGCAAGATATAAGCACAGCCCTCACCACCCAGGTAGGGTTCAGAAGTAACATCACAGCTTAGCCAAATCTTGACAGCCTCTTGGATATCACAAAGCACTTTCTGCTCAAAAAGGAACCAAAAAAAGAAAGAAAAGGACAGCTCACTTATCAATTCATAAATATCATATATCACATATGCATATATATAGTGTACCATCTGTTGCACCTTGGAGCTTGGCTCAGCTTCATGTATGGACAAGGCACGTAAGCTATATGCAACAGCTAATTGATTGGAGACCAGAATGCAACCCTGATATGTCTCTCCATTTGCACCTATCTGTTTCATGATCAACTCTAGATCATCAAAATCTGACACACACATATAGGTGAAATGGTGAAGCAAAAGAACGGTGATACTCACAATTGTGTCTATTGCTTCTGACAGACAGCAAATAGAGTTCTTCAGACACTCGGTTCCAAATTCCCTAAATAGCCTTCCTTTCTTAATTAAAAATTTTGATTTCACAATCCAGTCATCTCTAGTCACATGTACATCATGCAAAAGTAGGTCAATAACTTTCATCTGCATTTCTCGACAAAATTCTGGACACAGATTGCTCATCTCCTGATATGCTGAAAGCTCCTGTAACAAATTCAAGCAAGTGTTATGTCATTCACTAAGTATAAAGGCCTAATAACTTGACAATCGGAGGAATTAACCAAAACGAAAGTACAAGAAAAAGCTCAAACCTGCTCCAATATAATGCTAATTGTTGTTTTAGATACATAAAACGATGAAGAGCCATCTCCTTGCACTGAATCCACAATATAAGAGTACAAGGTCGGTGCAATATCCTTTATGACTGCTTTTTTATATGATTTACATTGTATCTGCCAAAAAAAAACAATATTAGTATGCCTAAATAGCCCTAAGCTATCAAACACTAAGTAGCAATGACTTACCTTGACCCATTGCTTCACCAATGATTGAGGGCTTGGAAGCTTTTCAAACAAATCTCTCATGGTAGACCATTTTCTAAGACTATACATGATCGCATTCCCTAATCCATGACTATCTTCTTCAAAGAGAATGTCAAGGAAAAATGAAGTTGACATGGATGCTTTACTTGCAATGTCTAAAATAGCATCTTCAGAATTTAAGAGAACAGATCGCTTCTTTTTGCCAGCATACATTTGGCAAAGGTTCAAACCACAAGTCCATGATGCTTCAAAACATAACTTCATCGTCTCAACACTCTGAAGAACTCAAATGATAAGTGAATCAGTCCAGATATAAATAAATAAATAGAAGAAATCTAGTGTCCAGCAAAATATATGAACTTTGCAAATTCAATTGAACGTATACAAACAAGCAACTGATCTTCAGGTTGCAATAAAACAATTTTATTAACATCAATGTGAAAAGATATAGGATAAAGGATAACAGTAGGAAAGATGTGATTTTCAGATCTAATTTGCACAAACATAAAGCTAATGCTTTTAAAAAGCACATGGCAAATGAAACCCGCAGACATCAACTGAACAATTCAATCCAAAAATACTTAACACCTTCAAAACCAATTACACCGCAGATCCTACATAGGCAAAATACTAGAACATCTGAATTATGTTCCAGCAGAAACCATAATTGAGCCAATCACATTTAATAAGCCACATATGTCATGGCAATCTCACTTTGGGAACCTAAGAGTCTTTGTTAGATAAATCCAATCAAGTGACTATCCATAAGCAAGTGCCAAATAACATGTTTGATGATGACTAGAGCTTAACCGAAACACCACAATAAATTACATAAAAAAAAAAAAGCAAATCATAACATAATGAGCAGTAACACTACAGATTCAAGATAAAGTTACCTCCTTTAGTTGCTTATTTCTGTAACTATCCAGAGCAATGTCATAGAGGGAGACAAGAAGGTAGTTGATCTCTTGATATTGAATATTTTCCTCAGAAAGCAGAAACTGCAGAAACTCCCAACTTCTCTAAAAATTGAGAATGAAAAGAAGTAAGAAAGAAAAACAAGTAAAACATAACCTAATGGCTCCCATGAGCAAACAAAGTTGAGAAGAACTTGGCAGAATCATCATTTACCTTCCTATTCAAATTTAGCTTGAGGGAGAGAACAAAAGAAGCTACAGAAACTTTGAGAACAGTTTTGTCAATTGCTTCTGAGCCATCTCTCTCAGTGTCAAGTGAACTACTGTATGCAACAGAAGTCCCAAACAAACAAAATATCCTTTGTCAGTAACCTAATTTCTTTAACTAACAGAAGCCTTGAAATAGCTCTTCAGCAAGCCTTAACATATAAAATAGAATGCCTCAATATGCTAAAATCAGCAAGATAGTAACAGGTGCAATAAGGGGAGAAGAAAAAAATAACAAATCAGTAGTTTCCTGTGCAAGGCATTTATCCTTGTAAGATACTAGAATGCTTTATGACACACATCAAATTGAAGATGAGTGTCGAAGTAGATAAAACAAAGATCAAAACTCAAGACATAAAAGCTTTCCAACATTGCAAAATAAAAAGTTACTTGTCAATGAAAGAAGATCAAAAACAGGATATGATAGTCATGTACCTGTGGCAAGGAAAAAGTATGTCACAGAGCTGACAGAACAACATTTGTACAATCTGTAAATAAGCTTCTACAGGAGGCTCCAAAACTTGATTCATTATATGTTTCCTTTCTGAGTTTACAAAGTCGGCAAGCGGCCGACATAAGAACTTCAATGCATCCAAGCAAAACTTCATATAAACTTTCCTAGTTTCCTCTGCGTGAACTTTAGTAGCCTTGCCATTTTCCTTTGAATAAACTGTAAAAAATGTCCCAGCAGAACTAAGCAAAGAATTCAGCTCCTGCACTTGAGAGCTGTATGTTACACTAGTAGAATCAGCATTCCCAAAAATTTGGAGTTTGCTACTAGAAAGGTGTAAACCAGAAGCATAAAGCCTTGAGATGAAGGCAAATGGCTCCAAATCCTGTTTGGCAGATAAACGTCAAAGAATTCTGCGTCAAATAGCATTTAAGAAAGTCTGGAACAGTATTATTATGTGAAATCAACCTCCTAGGCTCCTACCATATTGAACATTGAAGCAGCAACAGCACCATGGATACCTATAGAAGATGCACGGCACTCATATGCGCAACTGGAAAGTAGTTCAAGAAACTCAGCTGACAGCTTCAAACCATCAACCTGCAGTCGAAAAACTTAGGCACAGCCAATGATGAAACAAATAAACCAATAATCATAAAACCAGGAAACCCCTAATTCACCTCAATTGCTTTCTCCTCCAATAGCTTTCGGTATTCATCAAATGTAGCTGCACAGAACTTGGGTAACAGATCAGCTCCTAGTTTCGCCAAAAACCTTGTGGCCTTGTTCAAGTAGCTCACTATCATTCTGCTAAACTTGTGGCTGACACTAGTGTCCAAAACCCTAATTAATAGCCAAAATATACAAATGAGAGATCATTTCATAAAACTACCAATTGACTTGAAAAACAAAGGAAGCTAAGCTATCTTTGTCTGTTCATAAAGCAATTCATGAATAAGAGGCATAAAAAATTATACATTTACGAATTCGAAAATCAACCTGAGCCACGGCTGAATCCCATTGAGCAACGCAAGCAAGTTCTGATACTGTGCAATTTCCTTGGTCTTACTCATCGCCACACTCTGGAAAACCCTGAGGACAACCTCCACGACCAAATAGGCCAGATCGCCATCCACCCCACTCCCATCAACCGGCACTGGGACAGAACTCTCACCAGAACTCACAATCCCGTCCAATTCCATCTCGCCGACAGCCTTCAAAACCCTAAACGCCTCATCCATCGCCTCGACGTACCTCCCCCATTCGACCAAGCAGCGAACGAACCTCGCGGTCTGCAAGTGCACGCTGTAGGGCTTGCAGGACAACAACGACGAAAAGCACCCGATGCAGTCCAAGCACAGCCTGTAGGTGGCGAAGAGCTCCGCCGCTTCCACGGCCGAGGGTTTCGGGGAATCGGAGAGGCGTTTAGGGAGGAGAGACAGAGAGCGGTTGAGGAACGGAAGATACGACTTCAATAGAGATCGAATCGTGGAGGAGGAAGAAGGAATTGGCTTGGACTTGGACTTGGACTTGGATTTGAACGGCTTGGAGGTTTCGGTGGCGCTAGTGCTGGGGGTTTGGGGGTTGAGGAAGTGGAGAGTGAGAGGCTGGAGGTACTGAGAGAAGTGGCCATGGATGTTGGCGTAATCGGAGGATTCGAGCTTGCGGAGGAGAGAAGCTTCGGTGCAATCATCCATGGCTGCCGGGGACCGAACAAGCGCATGAGAGAGGGAAAGGGGGAAATTGGGGGGTGGTGAGTGGCATATTGGTGAAATTAGCGGGGAAATGCGCCAAATGCTTGCGCGTTTGAAAAAATGAGGCAAATGTTCGGAAAGGAGAATATATGGTTAGATAGGGCAACGCATAAAAGAGAAAAAAGGGGAAAATTAATTAGAGAGTGTTTTGTATTCGGTCTCTTGATTGTTCTAAATTTTTAGACAACAATTTAATTTTTTCCTACTTAAAAAATTAAATAATATTTTATATTTTGCGATTATCTCATATTCAAGACATTTTAATAACAAATGTTCATAATTTTTTATGTGGTAATTATAAAATAGGTTTGGACCTGACTAGACTAGCATCATCGTTAGTCTTTTTATGCAACACCCATACTTAGAATGATGTTCTTCTTTCTTTTTCGCAATATAACAATATTATTGTTGCAAAAAGAGAAAATATGCAACAAGTTAACACATTCATCTATTGGTACCCTTTCTCTTTGAACAAAATACATAACGACAAAATCATATATTTTGTAGGCAAAATAGTTTATTTCGTTTCAAAATGGTTATATATTAATCAAATATTACACATTCGAAGGTTCATTTTGAATATTTGATTATTTAAATATATAATTGCATCGATTGCATATATAAAATGAAATCTTCTTTAAGAAGTGCGTATATTTGTTTATAACAAGTCGAATTGAATTTATGTGCCACTATGCAAGTCGATTTGGATTCGTACTACACACGAAGCTACGATCGGATAAAAATAATTAAAATCGACTTAACTCGAGTTAAACAAACAACTCTGCGTAGCTTAACCATGGTTAGTTTTTAACTATGGTCAAGTAACACAACCAAAATATAAGAATGAAGATCGGTGGATGGATTTTTGCAACCCTAACAAAGAATGTTTCTAGAAATGTGTTCTAGTTTCGCCGCTATGAAATAGCGAAAAAGAAAGAACACAATCTGCCTCTTTCTCTGTCTCTCGGTTCGTCCATTATAGAATTTGCTTGTCAGCCCAAAATTCCACGTTTAAATCGTGCATTTCGTCCAAACATAAGGGATCATCGTGTCCGACAGCGAGCTTCAACATTGAAGTTATCATCTCGACCACCACCATCTCCTCCGAAAATCACTCTGGCTAAGGTGACTATTTTGCTATTCTATCTCTTTTAATGATTTTTTCCCTTATGTATGCATCTTTATGCATCTCTTTAGAAGAATCAATGTGAAACAACATCGTTTTTGCTTGAAAGCTCGCTTCTTACTTTTTTGTTTCATCTTTTCTCTCACGACTCTTGGCTTTTTGGGGGTTGGGTGGAGGCGCTATTGTAGTTTGAGTTTAGTTTGATGGTGCAATTCGCCTTTATTAATTTGACCCTTTTTTTTAATTTTTCCTTTTTGTTATGAGTCCGAATATAAGAGTTGAGATTATACAAGTTGATCTGGACATTTTTTAAGGATGTTGGTAAATGATTGCATTTCTATTGATTTTATGCATTCAAGAGTCATTTTCTGTTGAATTTTCGCTTTCATAACTATATGATACATTTGAAAGGTAAGTGATGCAAATGAGAACTTGAATATTACTAGCTTCAGGTCGCAAGAAGTCATTGACTTTCTTTCTGTTTTCCTTATTGTCTATTGTTATGTTTTGGCTGAATTTGGTGAATGTTGGTAAAATTGCGAACAAGAAATCAATTTCAAATGTATAAGTGTGAACTTTATATACTATTGAGTGTATTTGAGACTTGATAGATTATCAAGGTATTTGGTTGCATTTAGCAATCAAGCCAATGAGCTATTAATGGTGGGATAAGGCCAAATTGGAAGTGAGAATTGAGTATGAGAATCAAATAGCAATGCTCTTTTTGTGGTTTATTGATCACTTACCTTTTATATTAGATATATGCGCTTAAATTCCATAGGGTTTGTTTGGTTGCATGCACTTTATAAGAACTTCTTATCAATTGATTATTACCTTATTGGTTACATTAATTCATTGAGATATATTTATGTAAATTTGAATGGAAATCGAACATATTACATCAAATACTTAAATTAGTAGGCAAGATTGATGATATAGTGTATTTAATTACATGAACTTGTGTAAATTTGAATTGAAATCGAGTTGTGGATAAATTTAGGCGAGTTGATGTAGATGGATCGTGGTGAAAGTGACAAAGTGTGTTTGGCAGGGCTTTTATATTAGCTCATTCGTGATGGGTGGGGGTTTTAAATTTGCCCATTCAGGCATTCAGCGAGTGCGGACTTTTATATTAGTCGGCAGGGACGGACTGAGGGGCGTGCTGAGGTACGCTCCAGCCCGCCCTAAAAAAATAAAAATTAATTAAAAAAAGGATAAATAATAAAAAGGTAAATTTAGTGTTAAATTAGTTAAATTAAAGGTAATTTAGCCCACCCTAATATTATCATGCGTCCGTCCCTGTTAGCCGATCTACGCAGAGACGGATACAAGAGCCCACCCTAAAAAAAAGGCTAAATTTAATAATAAAAATAAAAACAATGTAAATTTAGTAGTTATTAATTAAATTAAGATAATTTAACCTAGCCGAATTTTTTATATTGAAAATTAGCCACCATAATATTAAATTATGCGTCCGCCTTTGCGTCTAGGCTAGTTCTATTTACTCATCTAGACGTACTAAGTGTTTTTTATTTCCTCAACATAACCTAACAAGGAAAGTTTTTTGATTTTCGACTTTACTTGTTCAAGGACTAAGTTGGAAAAAAAAATTGGCTGAACTTTATTATTGGTTTTAGTGTGCTAATGTGCTATGTATAATTGTAATGTATTACTCCTATAATCATGCTTATCAAACACACAATGTAAATTCACACATCTGCACTTGTTGTACCTTAGCAACTCAGTTATAATCAGAGGCGATTTAGAGGAGATGGGCAGCGACGACCGCCCCCAAATCGGACGTGGAGCCATGAATTCTACATAAAAAAAACGTGCCAGATTATTTTTGACGTCGTGCAAATTAATTTTTTAAAAAGGGTTTAATTAATTCTAATTTTTTTTAAAAAAGGGGCGGAATTGTCCCTAATAAAAGGCTTCACTTTAGGGTTACACGTAACCCCAATTGACGCACAGAGGCTCACTGTCTGCAGCAAGCAACAAGACAGGCGGACAGCAACTCGCCCTCAGCGCGGCTCATTAGCGACGCCGGCGGGCCGGGCGACGGCACGACTGCACGAGCAGTCTGGTTTGGACTGGACTGGACTGGATCGATTGGTTGCTGGTGGTTTGTGTTTGGAGAGCGCCGGGTTAAAGAGGTAAGCCCCAAATCCAAATCTCATTTCGAAAATCCCCCATTTTTGTAAATTTACAAGTTATAGATTATATTCGTTTGTTAATTGTACAGAAATTGAGAAAAAATTTGAGAGGTTTGTCTTGTTAGTTAATTTGATTGGTTTAATAAAAAAAGTTTGAAAATTGAAATTGATAGGGTTGGCCCAAATCCGAGTTTCCCTCGATTTAATGGCAATTTGAACTTGATAATGAAAATTAATAGGTATTAGAAATTAGGAATTTGAACTTTAGTGGAAAATTGTAACTTGCAAGTGCTATTTTCATGATGTTGCCAAATAATATTTACCCAATTTGTGCGGGCCGTTGTAACTTGCAAGTGCTAATTGATAGGGTTGGCCCAAATCCGAATTTCCCTCAATTTAGTGGCAATTTATGTGTGAATTGTGAATTTGATTACTTTGTTAGTTTCTGGGAAAATTGATAAAGAAATTTGATAGGTATTAGAAATATTGTTATAGAAATATTGTTGAGAACAATTGTATCCTTAAGAATGCCTTTTGTATTGTATAAATGTTCAATCAAGAAGCTTTTTTTTATTTAGATATCTTTTGATTAAATCGTTTTCACTTCATTTAAGTTATGAGATAACTGTTCAGTTTTCCAGTGTTTTTGTTGCTTTTGGTATGCTATTTCATGATGTTGCCAAATAATATTTACCCAATTTGTCTAGGCCATTGTAACTTGCAAGTGCTAAGGCTACACTATACCTCTTCCTGCAAAGGAAAGGATGTTGCTGCCTTTTTTTCAAGAATATGGATATCTAGTTTTTAGATTTTTTCCCAATTGATCTAAGTTCACTTCCTCTTGTCTGATATTGACGTTTCACTACTATTTTTTTATTGGAATACAATGCTGTGATGTAGAATTTAGTAAGATTCCGTGCTGGTGTTGTTTATGAAATTATCTAATCTATTTCTAAAGTGCTTCTTTTTGCTGAAATAGGTAATAAAGATTTTCAGCTGGTTTTCTGACATTTGGAGTTTCAGAAGTAAAAAAGTGACCAAGAAATATGGACTGTAACAAAGATGAAGCGATTAGAGCAAAAGAAATGGCATTAAGGAAGTTCTCAGACAAAGACATCATGAGTGCAGCGAAATTTGCTCTAAAAGCTCAGAAATTGTACCCTGAACTCGAGGGTATATCTCATTTGGTGGCGAATTTTGAACTGCACAAGTCCGCGAAGATTAGACGAAATGGTGAAATAGACTGGTACCGAATGCTCGGTGTAAACCCTTCTGCTGACACAGATACCATATCAAAGCAGTACAAAAAGCTGGCCCTTCTTATACACCCTGATAAGAACCGGGAAGTGGGTTCAGAGAGTGCATTTAAGCTTCTATCTGAAGCTTTTCGTGTTTTAAAGGACAGGAATGCCAGGTTAGCTTATGATCATAGGACAAACATTCAACAATTCCAACCGAACTTTCCTCCCGCCCATCCGAAATTCGTTCCTGTAGTCCCGACTCCAGTTTACCAAACAAATTGGAGTCAGTTCAAAAAGGGAAATTCAAATTCTGGTGCACAACCTAGCTGGAATTGTTCTGCAGCCCCATCCAACAATGACACGTCTCAACAAAAACGTCCAACTGTTGGTGCGTGTTCAGGGGCCCCACCTCGTCCACAAAAGAAGGCGAAGCAGAGCTCTAATGAGATGTTTTCTTCCACAGATACCTGCGAAAATCAGGAAAGAAGTACTTTTTGGACGAGTTGCAGCGGTTGCAAAATGCAGTTTGAGTATCTTCTAATGTGTCTCAATGAGTATCTGTATTGCCCAAACTGTTATACAGCATTCAAGGGTAAGGAGATACCAACTCCTTCGATTTGGGTAAATTCAGACAAATGTTATTCGTATTCCCGCCTTCAAAATCCATCTCAATTGGACAACACCCCTATGGCCACTAAAATTCCTCATACTGGTACAATATCTGGTCCTTCCATCTATTACACTTGCTTCTTAAATTATGCATTCCTCACCTTTTGTTGCACTTCATTGATGTAACTATGCAGATGCTAACGACAGTAATTTGAAGAGCAAGCTGCAGAAGTTGGGTGACAACCCTACCATGGTAAAAAATGGGAAAACAGGCAAAACCAAGGTCTCTAGACCCGGAAAATGAGAAAAGCTGGAAGGAATATTAATCTACTTCTGTTTATGCTATGCTAGTTAGTAATTTGACGTCTAACATCTAGAAGGGCTGATAGAATTAAAGGAAATGACCCTCCTCTCTATTTGGCAGTTGCAAAATTTGGGAAAATCCTTAAGGAGGTGAGTATATGGTTCGCCATAACTTTTGCTTCTTATTAGTGCTTTATCTTCTCTCATTTGGGGTCATTTTGTAGGGCTGGGATTTGGTTCACCATAACATTGAAGTATGGTATTTTGGGTATATGCTATATTAGATCTATATCGTTGTCGTTGGGTATTATACTCTAGGTCTCAACTTTTGTGCACAAAAAGTTTAGCAGTACAGAACTTTGTGTTTATAGTTTCAGGCTCTAGTTTACCATCTTTTGTGCAAAACACCATGTATGGCGTCCTTGAGAATTATGTTCCGGTGTTCTACAATCTGGAATGCTTTTCATGTTATTATGGTTATTTGCAATGTCATTTATTTCCTTCTGTATGGGTTTTCTGATTTGGAAACATCCTCTCAACTTGCTCGGGGTAAGGGTGTATATATTTTGACTCCCCAGACCTTGCTTTTGCCGGATACACTGGGTAGATGTCGTCGACGTTGTTTTATGGGGTTTTATGACGTTTAGAGTCTCCCAAGTCCAATTTGGGACTTATCATTCTCAGAAGTGATGGTATTACACTATGTCATGTATTGTAAGAACATGTTAGATTATTTGTTTATTTAGGTAAGCATTACGAGGATTCAAATCCAAAATCTTAGATTTCATTCCTAATGATTTACTATGCTATGACCTTATTGCTAGAAAAGTGTGTTATTATGTTGGAGATTTAGGGCATGTTTGGATTACACAGGATAATGCATTATCTTGCATTATAATGCACGATATAAAGAGTTTATTCACGCCAATCCTTGGCCTCTCAGCTCATTTTAAAATAAAATTACAAAAACAAGGTTGGAATATGGGAAATTTGAAATCAGGTTAAGTTCTTAACTTGATTGATGTTTATACCTGAAAAAAAAAACTTGATCGATATTTTTCATTTTTCCAACCTTAATCTTATGAACTTTTCAAACATTTCAAGAATTTAATTAATATTTTATCTTTATATTTTTTGTGAGAAAAGTAAAACAAGGTCTAAAGAAAAAATCTAATTTACATCCTAATCACAACCAAATAACCTTAATATGAAATCAAGTTTATACATGGCAACTTCAAAACTCCATAATTGCTAACATTGAAATCTCATCTAAATGCCAGCTTAATATGCTTGTGTGATAGTGTACTGGCAAACATGAAAAAAAAATGCGAGTTCAATCACAAGCTCAAATTTGAGAAGATTGGCTGATTTAGAGATTCAATGTTTTAGCATGATATATATATTTCCAAAGTCTTAAAATAGCACAAGGTAAGCAACAAAACACAAGTACAAACAACAGACAATAACATAACAAAAAAATAAATATTACATACTAGTAGTAGTAGTACCCAATTGGAAGGCCTCATTGCATTTTACAGTTTTGTATAAGCAGAGTATTGAGATGAGATGATTACTTCGTCGCGCCTGGATCAGCCTTGTCACTGTGTTGATCTTCAGCTTTGTTATTAACCTTGTCCAATTTCTGATCGCCGTCTTTGTTATTTAGCTTGTCGGCTTTGTTATTAACCTTGTCCAATTTCTGATCGTTGTCTTTGTTATTTAACTTGTCAACTTTCTGATCATTGGGTTTAGCTGAATCAACCACATTGCCATGGTTGAATCTCACAACAATGCAAGTAATGTTGTCTGCACTTCCCCTAGTGAAAGCGGTTTCGGTTAGCTTTCTTGCTGCTGCCTGAGCTTCTTCCTCTTTTCTTGCTATAGATACAGCATCCTGCATTTCAAGGATTGTTATAAATAAAAATGTCTTTATAATGATAATGAAGAACGACGCCATTATGCCAGGTTTCCCATTTGAGTTTTAATCTGAAACTTGACTCAGTAACATAAATTGTCTTTATATCTATAGGCCCTGTTTGTTTCTGTATCAGAAATCGGGTTGGAATAGGTTTCATTCATACCCATCTCAAAAATAAGGTATGAGCTCATGCGTATCTTGAGGGGAATGGGAATGAGCCATATAACCTTGTTTCATACCAAACACCAAAAACAGGATAGACTATACCTAACTCGATTCCATAAACCCTAGGTATAGAACCAACAGGCCCTTATAAGATTGATGGGAGCTGTGCTACTTAAAAAAAACATACCTCATTGGGAACAACGTCCCAAAGACCGTCGCTTGCAAGCACCAACAGTTCATGTTCATCATTAAGCACTTCATCCTAAGAGAATAAAGCATGAATGAACTTAATTTGTAGTTCATCATTAACTAGATATCAATTGAACAAAGCATTATAATGTTCATATTTTTATAAAGAAAAGGTGCATAGGACTTTCAAGAAGAAAACTTATGTGTTGATTTACCTGAATCTCAGGTTCTGCAACAACAAATTGCTTTAACATACGATCACCAAAAGCACGCGACATAGCTAAGACACCCCCAACCCTCCAAGTGCCTGAAAGTAGGAAGTTAATTACCTATACATTTACCAAGATCTAAAACATTCTGAAAAGAATCATAAAATTACATGTAGCATAATTTTATTAAACTGAAGGAGGAACAAGGAATCAAATTTTACGACTTAAGTGTATCTCAAAGCCACATAATTAAGCAATGAAGGACTTATCTTACCAGCCCACATCACAATTCCTCCAGCATTTTCAATTCTCTGTCGCTCATCAGTTCTGTTGGGCTTATGATCTTCAGACAATTGAATTGCTGTGCAAGGAAAATAAATATACTCAAATTTCTTTTGCAAGAGAAACAATCAGGTTTAATTCATTAACCTTAACGCATGATTAATGTGGACTCGAAAAGTAAACTAAAAAATCAATTTGAGTACAGCATACACCATCATAGCTCATATGCTTATCAGACTTCTAGAAATGAAGCTAAAGATTAAGAACCTTTATGTTGTCCACGCGCTAGTGAATTTAGATCAGATTTGTTCATACAAAAATCTATTTTACGGTTCATGTGAATGTTATTTCCTAGTACAAGTACATACATAGATTCTTGGATTAGTTAAACTAAATCTTTAAGTCAGGAATTAATCCAGCTCCATTACTTTTCATAATTCAGATCCAAAAACAATTATTCGATAGGCATTATTTGATTGATTCAAATGGGTAGTTTAGGCTTATCATCACTCTTTAATTTTGAAATGGTCATTTAGGCTTAATCATCACTCTTTAATTTTGAATTGAAAGTGAAACAAACTTAGTTCCACCATTTATACATTCAGTTAAAAAAAACAGGAAACTCGAGTGGCCGGATGAGTTGAAACAAATTTGTTTATCTTGGACAACTACAACAGCAAAACCCTAGTTTAACCTATAAGACAATTTCAATGCTACATTCAGATAAGGAAACCTTTATCTTCACTGTAATAGTTATAAGCATAGAACATAATTCCTTATGAGAGTTTCATTAAGTTCACGAAATAATACGTACCTTTTCCTGATTTTGATGTTATTGTTCTCGAGTCTCCAACATTTGCAACATAGAGATGGTTTTCAACAATAACAGCAGTTGAGGCAGTAGAACCATCATCACGGTATGTATCTTTTTCATTATCTAAGAATTCTGAATCCGTCATTTTGTATGTTTCACCTAAAGGATCACTTCATTAGTTGATTATACCAAAGTATTTACAATTGATAAAAACAACATCATCATATATAAGATTACACACTTATAGCCAATTTTGTATCTGTCATAAATTGTGGATGCTTCATGAGATTCTCAAAGAGATGCTCCTTCAAATACTCAGCAGCCCGAGAACCACCATGACCTGGCAAGGAGATACCATAACCAATTTATATACCAAAAGACATCAGATTCAAGGCAATTATGCTCAAAGTTTGTGTTTATCTAAAATAAATTCTACGGGTAATCACTAAAATAGGAGAGAAGATTCAGAAGCATACCCAGATTAGACGCGTGTTCAATCATTACAAAAATATTATACTTAATTGATTGCAAATTTGCAATCCTTTAACTAGGAAAACAAATGCAATTCCATGAAAAATATGATGACTTAAAATTTCGACTTTTAAAAAAAATACATGTTAGATGACATGCTAGAAATACAACTTCATGGTGCAAAAGCCTATTAAATAACAGCACTATGTCCAAAGACTTCACTAAGAAACCACAAGTACTGTCTAATTTCACGAGCTATCAATTTTATGAGACGTGTTCTTTAAACCAAGAAACAAGATTGATCTAATTTTTTTGCCGCCACATTCAGCAGTGTAAAAAAATTGATTGAATTTTGATGAATGATGGAATCTAACCATCAAAAATTCCAAACATGCAGACTGTTTTGCCATCAATTTTGGACATCTTAACATCACAAAAATCCTCCATGGTTGCTCTCTTTCCTCGGAAACTTGAATAACCACAACTCAGCTTTCCGTCTTCACTGTCAAAGGCAAGTAAATAATAAGGTAATTAGCTGCATACACAAAATAATCAAAACAGTCAATTCAGTCATTTATCTTTACTATGATATTTCATAAAGGCATATATGTATCAAAAAAAAAAGTACAATAGTCAAGAAACAAACATCACTAGTGTAAAAAGCCTCAAGTCAAGCTTGTAAACCTAATTTCATGCATAGGATGCCAATCAGATAACTTACAAGAAAAAAGTTGGTCAAACTAGTTAAACCAAACTAATCAAGGTAAAAAGTTAAATCAACTATATCATCATAACAAATAGCAAAACTACTTGCAAGGAAGTAAGGTTCATTTGTCAAACCAAACAATAAATAAACAAAGGATCTATATATCACATCTTTATTAAACCCAAGACTTCAATCATCATTTACTTTATACATACATCAAATATGCAATTCAATTTGGATAATCCTGCAAATCTTATACTAATATTCACCTTTTGTATCCTCCACTAGCATATCCACTATCATCCTCCTTCTCCTTAACATTATCAACACAAACGCGGTGATCTTCACTGCCACTAGTATCCTTCATCATTGTTATGCTTCCCATAAAACTCCTCACTTTGCAACTCCACACATATGTCAAGAATGAACCACTCTCCAAAGAATTCCTATACCCACTGTATTTTACTCTTCCTTTGGTCAGAATTCCAGCTGCACTTACCACATTCCTTATACTGTATAACATCTAAGCGCAGAGCGCTGAACTTGATTTAATTGCCAAATAAATGCACAGGAATCTGCATTTCAGCAAAAATTGCTTATGTTAAAATCTGATTATCAAAACATTCAAATTCATTAAAAACTCACAATCAGATAATGAGATGCATCAAATACACAAACCAAAGCAACTTAGATGTTTTTGTTTTCCAGATAACAAATCATACATGCATTATCCAAAACTTCCCCAATTTTTTTTTTTCCTTTTCAGTTCTATAATGTGAAACACTATTTTCAGCAATCACAAGATATTGGGAACATTTCAAATGCAATGTGAAATAAGAACTATGGTAATTTTCCATTTTTCTTCAATGTTTTTACTTAAAAAGAATGAATTTAACCCATAGTTTCCCACTGAAATTGCATATGAAACTCAAAGCAGAATGAAGGGTAAGAAGGTAAAATTGAAATATATTCTACCAAAAAAAAAGTAAAATTGAAATATATAATCAGACAGATAGAGCTCCAAACCACGATAAAATTGAAGCTGCAAAAGATATATTCTGATTGAATCAAAGTGTCAACAAGCACAAACCAAATTCAATCCACAGAAACTACAATGACCTTGGAATCTATCTATTTGCCCGCTCTCGAAATCACAGCCATAATCATAGTTTAGGGAAAAGAATAATGTATTGAATTGCAAGAGATTGAAAGGAGGTGAACAAAAGAAGAATCAATGGGATATTTGAGAATTTCTATTCTTTAATTGCTAATACTAATTAAAGCAAATTACACAAAATCACCTAAAAACAGAGAAGAGTGGCGATGGTTTTCTATTGGGAGGGAGCGCTTTTAGGCTTTTCTAAACGGAGGAGCCAATGAGGCATGAAGGGTAAACTTTTAAATAGACATTATGCATTTCCTATACGAGTTTTACTTAAATAAAATATCAATAATTTTTTTTTAAAATATATCATTCTTGAGAAATAATTATATTTACACTAGAAAATTTTAAATAAATATATAAAATAAAAAACTATAAGAGTTTTAATATATCATTTGAAATAATAAATATTTTATTAATATTATGAATTAAATTAATAGACAAAAATAATAGTTTAAATAATTATGAAAAAGATAGATAAAAAGTAAGATTTATAAATTAATTATATATGTGGGTTTCAACCAATTAAAATCTTCTTAGTTAAATTTTAATCAATTATAATATTTTAATAGATAATGGAAAAATTAAAACACCTATGTGGCATAGTTAAGACGACGACACATAGAATAGAGAGATTCGACTTTAGTTATAGTATATTGATATTGATATTGATTGATGATTATTGGTTTCAATAAAAAAAAGAAAATTTTATTCTAAAATTTCTAAACGAAAAGAATATGGACGAAGTGGGTTTTTCTCCCTTAGAGTTTTAAGTGGTTAATTTGGGTTGTTTGTAGTCTAGTGTGACATATAAATATAATCACATAGTGAATGAACAAAGAAGAAGGATAGTGAATATTTTGCTATTATGAGAGAGATTGAAGTGAAAAGTCTTAAGTGAAACTTTATACAATTTCAATCATAATAATTTTTATATTTACACAATATTCTCTCTATATCAACTATATAGAATCATTAAATTGTCGCCACTTTAACAATTTTTTTATATAAATAATTCATCTTAGATAATAAATATTCAAATATGTAGAGTTAGCAGAGGGCAAATTTGTTTTTAGTCTATTGGGTTTGAGAAGGTTGACTAGGTTCATTGTTTATATTTAGAGTAACTATTTGGGTCTTTTATGCGCTTGTTTCTGAAAGGCTTAATGAAATACATGACCTATGTCAGATTGTCAGCTACTCACTCTTTGCTAACTCATTTGTGGTAATGAAGTGAAACGCAGTCGTTTCACTTGATAGATCCTTTTATATGCTCCTTTTGTGGAACCCTAGCCTTTTCTCTTTAGTGTTGCGCCACTTCAATTGGAAGCTTTTTTGAGAAACTTCGCTTCTTCTTTATCTCCATTGTTAAGCTGTTTTCACTCCATAGACGAGAGGAAGAAAGAGAGATTGAGCCTTGGAAAGCCCTGGGTTGATCTTCGGTGTATGATTATTGTCCAGATATGTTCATCTCTCTTTTTGATTCGTTCCTTGCATGTTTGTTCTTGACTTTACACTTGCTCTCTCTTATTTCTACTTTGGATCTTGGACATTCTTGTTGAGGTCTTCTTCTTCTCGTCTTGCTTTCTTTTGATTTGCTTGACTTCTGAACCAGATCTAAGTTCTACAAAATATAATGGATGAACATTTTTTTAATGTCATCAATGAGCCTTTTTTGAGTAATTAATATTCATGACTTCAAGGTTGATTATTAGGGGATTCTAAAAAATCTAAAATTGCCCATTTGGGTTCCAACAATCCCTTCGGTTAGTAAATATTCGAGGGTTGTAGGTTGCTTCCACTCATTCGACATGATGTTTTAAAAGAGAGAGAGTTTGTTTAGTTTTTTTTTTCCTCTTTAAAAAGAGAAATAGAGAGTTTGTTTAGTTTTAGTAGACCTCTTCTTGATGTTTTTGGAAAGAAATCACCATCATCATGTATTCATGATATGTTGCTTATTATCGATACATGTTCATAACTATGAACAAACCAATGGTTACATGGTATGTCATCCTTATGTAGACATATTTACAACATAAATGGCTTTAATTAAAAAAGATCAACAAAATACACCAATACGGATTTAGTTCTAATGGAGTTGCGAAAAAACTCCATTGGAACAAGACTTGTCGAGATGAAACAAGTTGAGGCGGATTTAGTTCTAATGGAGCTGCGAAAAAACTCCATTGGAACAAGACCGCACCAATACTTGTCGAGCTGAAACAAGTTGAAAGACTAACGTTGTCATGTATGCGGATTAATACTTTAATATACGGAACTAGACACAACAAATACTCCATCCCTTCAGAGAATATGGATCTCCCTTACCAAAATGCAGTAATTACTGGCTTTTACAAACCGAAATCTACCAAGGTGTTCGTAAGACAAACAAGCAGGCGAACAAAAAATCGATTATTTGACATCATTTATGATGGCAATATAGCATCATGAGAATACCACTGACTGCACATACAATTTTATGAACAAAAGGATCAGGACTGAAGATGGCTGATTTTGGCTTCATATAATTCCAAGGTCAGATAAAAACCATAAACAAGACAAGAAACAAAAAGGCAAGAAAGAAGAGGGAAACACAAACAATGATAAATCAGTATGGAGATAATTACTTGTCACTGTGTTCTCCAACAACTGGCTTGTCAGGATCAGGTTGTTGCTCGATTTTGCCTGCCACATCATCGGGGCATTGATCATCGGCGGCTTTATTACTTGACGTGTCCATTTTCTGATTATCATCTATATCATTTGACTTGTCCAATTGCTGATCATCATCGGCTTTGTTATTTAACTTGTCAATTTGCTGGTCATCGGGTTTAGTTGGATCAACGACGTTTTCATGGTGAAATCTTACAACGATGCAGGTAATGTTGTCTGCACTTCCCCTATTGAAAGCAGTCTCTGTCAGCTTTCTAGCTGCTGCTTCTGGTTCTTCCTCTTTACTTGCTATGGACACAGCATCCTGTTCACAAGAAAATCAATATAATAATCTCAGCTTCATAAAAAGAGTTTCAGTACTCCCAATTCTAATCACCTTAAAATTTTCAGTTACTAAGAACCCAATTCATATTTTCGTCCATTCACTTTAAAGTGAGCTTATCATATGACAATGAGTAATTCTAAGAACTTGATTTCATCCATAGAAAGATTAAAAAATGTCCACTTCTTAATTTCCTCTATATTTGGCAGCCATTGAGGTTATTGGCTTCTGTTGATGAAACCTGATTATATGAAGTCTGGTATTGAAACTAGAAGCATACCTCATTGGGCACTGTGTCCCACAGACCATCACTTGCAAGCACCAACAGTTCATGTTCATCAGTTATCACTTCGTCCTAAAAGAGATCCACAAAGCTAAATTACCCACTGCACAATGAGTGCCGATAATATACATGTAGCAATTACAATCAATAACTAAATTTTGATATTTATAAACTTTTAGACAGCCAATTTGCATCTGAGACCAGATAGATGATCAGAAAATCAATGAGCATATTATTGCAGGAACAGACAAATATGAGCACTTAAACTTCGACATTATCTATTGGAGGAGAGAAAACCATGACAAATAATAAATCAGGGCAATGAATATAGGTAGTCCAGTCTCTAGAGAAAAAACAATGAAGATTGTAACCAGAGTAGAGGATCCAATTTCTTTTGTCTGAGACAGAGAAGGATTTATAGGATACTGGCAGAAAGTAAAAGGCAGAACTTGTTCCTGATAGCTGTGACTTACGAAAATCCACCAAATGTTCCAAAGACTACTTCAAGTAAAAAAACTTGCTCTTTCCATAATGGTAAACCAACACATTCAGGTTGTACACAAAATCATATGTAGTGAAGGGAGGGAGAGAAAGCAGCTCCAGTTCAATCAGGCTTACGTCCACACATGAACACCTCACAAAATTCAACAAATTAAGCGCATATTTTTGCAAGTAATCTCAGCTTGCTCTTTGAGTGCATGAACTGTTATAGATGAGCTAAAACCAATGGGATCAAAGCAAAACATTAATATTTAATTTAGAAAGGCACAGAAAACTTGAAGAATTTCCAGAAAGAGAACCTATATTGAATTACCTGAATCTCAGGTTCTGCAACAACATATTGTTTCAGCATCCGATTACCAAATGCACGTGACATAGCTAATACACCTCCAACCCTCCAAGTGCCTGAATGCAGGAAGTCAAATAACAATAAATTTACCTTAACGTTGTTGTTACCAAAAGCACAAGCACTAGTAGGCTATTGTTTGTGAAACATAATTACAGAATCGCCTTAGCTTAACTTAGCGAGTTGCATATTATAGATGAAGTATAAGCTTAAAAGTTTCTAGTTTGTTCTTTATAAGTTACATGTGTAATTTTTAGATATTTCTTCCTCTCTATTGTCCCTTTTGAATACTCTGAACAAGTATCACCCTAATGTTATTATCAACCTTAAGGAGTAATAAGGATGCAATTTCAGTGCATCTCAGACGACATAAGCTGCCAAGATGTGTCTTGAAAGAGGTCTAAATTCCTTTGGCAATGTAGTGCTGCTCGATTGTTGTGGTTTCCTAAATTACTCGGCTCTGAACTACTTGAATTGTTGGGTAATTGTGTTTGCTGCTTGTTATTCATTGTACCACCATCTTTCCATACTATTGTAAAATTCCAAGTACATAGTTCAATAAATGAAGCTTGTTCAAGACAACTGATATAACCAAATAAAATTACCAAAAGTCTGTAAAGCAGTTACGTATCATTTTGATAGAAGGTCCCATCTTACCAGCCCACATGACAATTCCTCCTGCACTTTCGATCCTCTTTCTTTCATCAGTTCTGTTGGGCTTGTGATCTTCAGACAAAGGAATTGCTGCCCAAGGAAAATATGATTACTCAAGTTTCCTTTGCAGTAGAAACATTAATTCGGTTACAATATAATATACAGCCCTATAAGCTTATTGGACTTCAATCAATGAAACTAAATATCAAAAGCCAGTATGTTATCAATGCGCTAGTTAGCTTGGTGAGATTAGGGCAGAAAGTTATCTTAGTGAAGTAAAATTTTATTGTATCTTATAATGTTAGGAGGAAACGGGAAAATAACTATCAAGAGCCAGAATGTTATCCATGCGCTAGTTAGCTTGGCGAGGTCAGGGCAGAAAGTTAGCTTAGCAAAGTGAGCCAGAATGTTATCCATGCGCTAGTTAGCTTGGCGAGGTCAGGGCAGAAAGTTAGCTTAGCAAAGTCAAACTTTATGACTCCAATAATGTTAAGAGGAAACAGAAAGTGTCCTGCAAAATTTTCCAATCAAAAGGCAAATGAAATTTCAAAAACTACGTTGTTCACAAGTCTACTACAGCGATCCAAACCTTTTATCTCCATTTGAACTTTCAAGGAAAAAAAAATACTTCCAGGAAAGCTGAATGACTGTATAAGCTTTAGAAGAAATTTGCATATGATGTTGGAAAACTACACATTACAACCTAGTTCATGCTTCAAGCCTTCAGTGCACTATCCTAGAAGAGTAAACCCTCAATTTTACTCCACGCATTGATGGTAGACCACAATTCATTGCAATATTTTCAGATAGCTACTAGCAAATGTGACAGAAATAAAGAAAAATATACCTTTTCCAGATTTTGATATTACTGTTCTTGAGTCTCCAACATTTGCAACATATAGATGGTTACCAACAAGCACAGCAGTCGAAGCAGTAGAACCATCATCTCGGTATGTATCTTTTTCAGCATCTAAGAAATCCATATCGGTCTTTTTGTATGTTTCACCTAAAGAATCACACTTCATAAGTTCACACCAAAGGTATTGACCTTTGATCACATATATCATAAAAGAAAAAGACCATCACAAACATAATACATACTTATAGCCAATTTTGTATCTATCAAAAATTGTGGATGCTTCATGAGATTCTCAAAGAGATGTTCTTTCAAATACTCAGCCGCACGAGAACCACCATGACCTGGCAAGCAGATACCATAACCAATTTATACACCAAAAGACATCAAAATCAATCAATATCCCATCTCCATCTACAAATTATGATTGGACTACAATGAAGGATGAAATTTAACCATCAAAAATTCCAAACATGCAGACTGTTTTGCCGTCTATCTTGGACATCTTAACATCATAAAAATCCTCCATGCTTGCTCTCTTCCCTCGGAAGCTTGAATAACCACAACTCAGCTTTCCGTCTTCACTGTCAAAAGCGAGTACATAAAAGGTAAGTTGCACATGTTAGTGGCAGGATTGAAAACGCAGATGATTCGATTCTTTCATGGATCAAAAACAAAGAAAAACTGCTGACCTCAACAACTGGATTGACAGCTTGTCATCTGTGCCGTCAAAAAGTTTGCGAGGCTCGTCAGATCCGGACAAGGAGGAGAACGGATTATCACCGGTGGACACTCCTTCTCCGATCATGGCCGCAGATGTGCAATTCCCGGCCTTCATCGAGCCTCCAATCGAAGCGGTCAACAACGATTTCCGATTCCCGCAGCTCGATCTCGGCACTGAACTTCTAGTTCCAAGGCCCGGCGATAGATTCAGATCTGGAGAAGATCGACTCCATTGGTGGTCCACCAGTCGAAGCAATAGTGAAGAACGATTTCCAGTCGCCGTCAAAGCTCTGAACGACGTTGAGGGAGAGGTTGATCCCGAAAAATGAAGGCGTGATAGTCAATCGGAGAAGAAGCTGAGCAACGGACTTCTCCGGGGAGAGCTCCAATTCATGTCGGTCTGGAATTTGTTGGAGTCGGCGGCGCAGATCAACGGATGGGAGAAGCTGAGGGAGAGTTTGCTGGTTTTGTTTCTCTGGATTCGGGTTGGGGATTCGGGCAACCCGAGTTTTCGAAGATAAGAATACTCATCGGAGTCGGTTAACCGAAAATGGGGTTAACCGACCTCCGGTTACCCATAATTCGTTTGGTTAATTTTAGGATTTTAATTCCGTTTGGTAACCCCAGGGTCTTTGTTTTTTCGGTTGGTGCCCTAAAAAAAAATATGTCCCTGAATTTTTATAAGAGTTTGTCTTGTGCCCTTAGTTAGGATTTCCGTTTATTTATCCGGATTCTTTTAGTGTAAAAGTCGCCCTCTTCACACGACATATTGCACTCGATGTTGTACATGATCGTTGCTCAGGTGTTGTGGAGTCCGTTTGGCATGCGATATTTGAATGCCCCCATTTTTGGTCTGTTTGGGAGAATTGTTCTTTGTTGTCACACTTAACTTCTGCTACTTGCTCAACTCTTGTTGATTATGCCAAATTGGTACGTGTTGGAAAAATGTGGAATTGAGGGGTTGATTGAATTCTTTTTGTTAACTTTGGTTTCATGGAAGGCTTAAAATCATAATATATTCCAACATACGGCATGCAATAATATATGTTTTTATGAAGTTGGGTTTTCCAACTTAAGTGCGAGACTATAAGGTTGCCAATTCAGCTCCTTCACGACCACCAACTTCCGTTTCTCGCACAAGCTATACTCTACCTCCTGCTCAGTTCTTCAAACTGAACACATACGCCGCTATCCACGGTCACAATGGCATTGGTCTTGGGGCAGTTATCCGAGACTCGTACGGTTTCGTCATAGTTGTGAGAATCTATCGTTTCAATGTCTCTTGGTCTTCGATGCTAGCAGAGGCTTCGCTTTCCGATTTGTTTTGCAACTCGCTCAACAACTTGGTATCTCTCACCTTTGTGCAAAGAGCGATTTCTTTGGTTGTAGTGTTGGGTGTTAAATCCTGTTTTATGGGATGTTTGTAGCCTTATGTCCTCTTTTCCTTTTTCTAATTGTAATCGTATTGGTAGGCATGTTAATAAGGTGGCACATTACTTGGCTTGTATGTATCTTAAGTCGGGTATGGAACAATTGTATTTAACTTTTATTCCCCAAGGCATTATAAAGCATACCTTTCCCGTACAAAAACTTCCTGATTTATCATGTAAGAATTAATAATACAAAGATACACACATACTACTTCCTCATTTTCTACTTTCTCCTATCTCAATATGCAAACCAAACAAAAACACTCAAGACAAAGACGTTATACAAATTGGACACGAAGGATGTGAACGAAGCCATTCATTAATACAATCGACATGAAACCGATGTAAGCACTCGGATATAATCTTCAACATCCTGGCTTTACATTTCGAAAACTTTCGCCGACCACCAACGTAGGATATGAATCATATGATCCGATACAAACATCGTCGAGGGACACCCTCGGCGATGTGATGTTTATGGTTATGGTCTCCTCTTCTCGACGTATTCGGGGTATCCGTTGTGATCATAACATATGATTATGTACGAGTACTAACAATGTGACCATGCAAACTATTCCGAAGAACCAAGTACCTAGCATTTCTTTTAGAAGAAAGCACATAATTTCACAACATAAATGAGTTAGAAAAATTGAAAGAAAAAATTAGGCCCAAATGAGCCTTAATCACATCAAAATGAGAAATCATAGCACAAAAATTAGTATTAAATAAACTAAGCATTCACCTGGAAGAATCTTCAATTTGTATCAATATATCTTACTACAATTATGAATACACTTCAATGAGATTGACAGATCACATGGACATGTTTCCACTTGTTCAATGATATATTATTGTTATTCAGCCTTTCACTTGTACTCTATATAATAAACATTTGTTTAATTAGATTTTTAAGAAGTAATTAGTCATATTAAACAAATCGTTTAGTTTGCTCAGATTAGTCATTTGAACTTGACAATCTTCAAATTTTAGTCGTTGAGCAAGGACTTGACAATCTTTATGTTTTAATTAGTGAATATAGTTGTAATGTAGAATGTGCTCGACACTAACCCTAATATTTTCAATTTCCAAGTATGACACTAAAACAATTTTTATTTTTATCACAAATACAAGTCTTTTAACTTGTGCCCTTTGCTCATAGCCCAATGGACATCTTAGACTTCCGAGTCATAAGAGAGGAGAAATCTTGAAATTGCATTGCAACTTAAAATTACATTATTTAGATAACACTTGACATGTTACATTGTTGGCAATCAACAACCTCTTCTTTTCCACATTATCTAGACATGTTCTTGCACATGAAAAAGCATAATTGAAACGCGAGCAGCGTATCGTCTTACACAAACTTGTAAGCTAACATCAGATGCATCCACCCAAATACAAGCACAAGAAGAATGTAATCCAAGAATCAGGTAACTTCAAAGTGTTGGAATCAGATGCACAATATGGAATGCAATATAAATAAGAACTAGACCTATCAATCTTATCATCTACAAGTTAGAGTTATGTCCTTAGGGAATAAGAAAAGATAAACCCTAAACAAATAAATCTAACAAACTCTTTCAAATTCAGAGTTCTTATCCTATGCCCGAAAAACCGTTTCAAGTCACCAATCTTGGGTAAGGAATCTGTAGTTAAAATCTCAGCCATTTTTGACAAATTATTCTATAATCTTTTTTCCCGCCCGGGCCGAGATATATAGGTAATCCTAATATTTAGGAATTCTTAGGAAGATGAATTCAATAGAAGGATAGGAAGCTTTACCATGATTGACTCAATCTCCTGGTCTGTGACCGGAGTTCGTTTTGGCTGAAGAGAAGCATTTCCTCCAATGGCAGTGTTGCTAGGTGGTCGAGGAACGTCACTTGAAAGTTTACGAGATTCTGAGGCCATGGATTCTGCAGGTTGAGATTGGGAATGGGAACCTATCAAACGAGCAAAAATCAAGATTTTTGTTTTTTGGTGGCATAAATAACAGGTTACTGTAAAGAAGAGACTTGTTAAAGGCTTTTAAAAATTCCTCATTTATGTTTAAGGCTTGAGAGTACAATTCTCACACAAGAACAAAAGATTCAGAAGATCCAGAAAAGGAGCAATAAACTGAGACCAAGTAGCTTTAGAAATTAACAAAATGTATGCAAGTCCAGGAATTCCCAAGTCAAAAGAGAAAAAGAGATGAGGTAAGTTTTAACAATTGAAACTTAAATGTGTCGATTTGCCAATGACAAAACCACTTCACAAAACAATGCGTATTCCTTTTGGGGTGCGAGAAAAGGAGGTTTTAGTGTATAATGTAAGCAAAAGCAAGGCAAAGAACACACACAAATATTTCTAGAGAGTTCTGTTTACCTATAGTCTGTAGATTAAGACAAGTGCTTCCATGATCCTATCCATTTGAGCATACTCAAGTAGCATTGTGTTTAACATTTTAGAGATCTACTGTATCCAGTTAAATAAGAAGTAACAAATTCCACTCTTTAAGGGGCTCAGTATACTAATTGACCATTTATGTAATTTTGCATTTCAAATGCATTACTAGTATATACAAACCCATGAAATTCCCAAGGGGGCGAACAAAAATTCCATTTGCAATTCGACAATATTATCACTTCTGAACACATAATCAGCCACACAAAGAACTACTGTATAAGAGGGGCAAAAGCCTAATCTCAGCACAGCACATGCATTAACTTAGCATTATGTTGAACATTTTAGAGATCTATTATTGTATCCAGTTAACTAAGAAGTAACAAAATCCATCTTCTATGGGGCTCACTATACAAAACCCAGATCTTTCAGGGAGCATACAAAAAATTCTGTTTGCGATTCGACAACATTATCAAATCTGACCACATAACAGCCACACAATAACTAGAAGAAGTGCAAAATTAGCCTAATTTCAGCACGATGCATTAGCTCTAGCCAAGCTAGTCATAATTTCATATCCATTCAACTTTTTTGGGACAATTTCCAAAATTAGCCAATTCAGATCGTGACTAGTGCAAGAACATCTCCTGTGATGCTTGAAGTGTTCACAACAAAGCCAATCAACAGTACACATCACTCCAGACTCTACAAATTAAAGAGCTACAATTTGAATCGGATTCATGAATTGGACAATTACCAGAACAATTTAGCACCACAAGCACGAAGGACAAACTTTATGCAAGGAAATGATACACGGAAATCAGAAATTACTCAAGGAATCAAAAATTCTGTTTGCAATTCGACAATATTATCAAACCTGACCGCATAATCAACCACACAATAACTAGAAGAAGGGCAAGTTAGCATAATCTCAGCACAATAGATGCATTAGCTCTAGCCAAGCTCGTCATAATTTCATATTCATTCAACTTTTTTAGGATTATGTCCAAAATTAGCCAATTCGGATCGTGACTAGTGCAAGAACATCTCCTGTAATGCTTAAAGTGTTCACAAGAAAGCCAATCAACAGTACACACCACTCCAGATTCTACAAATTGAAGAACTACAACTTGAATCGGATTCATGAATTGGACAATTACCAGAACAATTTAGCACCACAAGCTCGAAGGACAAAATTTATGCAAGGAAATGATACGTGGAAATCAGAATTACTCAAGGAACCAACAGAAAACCTAAAATTCTAGAGATGAGAGAGCAAGAGGGGGACCTGTGGATGAGGATTTTGGGAGCCGACGGGGGAATTTGATTCTGGGTATCCTCATAGCTCCAGGCATCTTCGTCTCTCGGATTTTGGTGATGCGAAGGTAAATTGGCGGAATTCGAAGACGTTTGTTTGGTGAAGACATTGGGAGCAGAGAGGATGAAGACTATTCCGATAGGGTTTCTCGTTTGTCAGTTTGCGCATTAGCGCATACCCAAGAGATTTCCATAAAATCATCAAATATTATTATTTTACTATTGTTTCATCTTCCACATCATCTATAATTTTTTATTCCTTTTTTCACAATCAACTATTCTCAATAGTGAGCCCCTCTTTTCACTTTTATCATTTTCCAACAATTATTTATTTTTTTACACATAATTACAAATATACTAGTATGTATTCTCGTACCTTGTACGGATTTTTCTAAAATATTTTAAAATATATTTATTATCTGAGAAAAATAACCATGTAAATGTTTAAGTATAAATTTTTATTATAATCTGCGTAAAAAGATAAGACAATTATCATATAACTAATCAAGATCTTTTCATATAAGGTAACAAATGATTGGAGTTACAAAGATAATTATTAAATTAAGATATCTTAGTTAAAAAATGATTCTATCTAAAAATAAAATAAATATTCTAGAATTTGTATAATAGCATAAAAAATATCTTATTATCTTCATGTATATCATATCCAAAAATAAAAAATTGTTTAATAATGAGATTTCTATCCTATATTCTAAAAACATGATAAGAATTTATCATATCCAAAAATAAAAGAATATTTTTAAAGAAAAAGGGTGGTGTGGTCCAATCTAAAAGCGACATATGTCGTTTAATAATTTTTTTAACCTCCGCTTTAGGTTATAGTCAGTGGCGTAGCAAGGAATTCGAGTCAGTGGGGGCTAAATTCCGTTGATAATTTTTTTGGCTACAGAAGTATTCTTGGCGAAGCCAGGAATTTTTTTTTTGTATTTTTTAATAAAATATAGAAAAAAAATGTATTTTTTTGTATATAAAAAAATTATATATTTTTATGTATAAAAAACCATTTCAATATATTTTATATATATATATAATTAATCTTCTATTTAGTGATCAAATAGATTAATTTTTATCAAATAACCTAATTTTTTAACTCCGCCCCTAGTTATAGTTATGATCTTCATTCTTTATTATATATATATCATTATTTAGCTAAAAATAATTCTTTTTGTTTACTATATTTATTAAATGACACTTTTAATTAATTTGTTAAAATTTCTAGTATTATAATATAATATATTTTAAATTGTATTTATCATAGTTAATTAAGTGAATATTAATTAAGAGAATATTAAATGACCCCATGAGTGTGGATGCAAAACCATGGGTAGATATAAAAAAATCATATTTAATTTATCAATGAATAAAAAATATATAAAATTAGCGTCTATGGATAATTAAAAAAATCATGAGTTTTGGTTTAATTTTTTTAAGCTAAAATAATTGATAATGTGTATATATATATATATATATTCTTACCCTAAAACAACCCAAAATACAAATTAATTTTAAAATATTTCAGATATATACAAAATTAGTCTTTATAGATAGATAAAAAAAAGTTATGAATTTTAGTATAATTATTATTTTCTATATATAATTAAAATTAGTCCAAAATACTATTTTAAGTTATTTATAATCAATGGCCAGGAATAAATCTTGACCGTCGGGTTCGGGCGGATCCGGGCCGGGCTTTGAACAAAAATTATGCCCATTTGTCCGAGCGGGTTCGGGTCAAGCGGGTGATTCGGGCCGGCAAGGATGTCCAAGTCCGCCCGGACATCCGGACTCGGGTAGCCCGTCGGGACCCGTATATAAATTCATAAATAATTATTTCTTCATATCCATTAAAAAACTAGAAAATCCTGATATTATAATTACACTATCTAACATTACTTAAAATTAAGATCGTATTTATGCTAGCTTTTTAGGTGACAAGGTGAAGGAACTATAATAATTAACACTCTTTTGTACTAATTCTACAATCAATGGCCCCAAGATATTTTTTGCAAACATATTTTTATTTATAAATATAAATATTTATTTTAAATATTTAATATATTCGGGTATTCGGCGGGTTGTCTGGGATATTCGGTCAAAAATATTGTCCGTGTCCCGCCCATGAATTCGGGCGGGCCGGGCTTATTTACCTTTTCGGGTTAGAATTCTTGTCCAAGTCCGCCCATTTTTCCGGACGAGCGGTACGGGTTGGGCGGGTTAGTCCGACTTTGTTCAGGTCTAATTGTGTGTCATGTGGCACAAAGGGAGTGCAAGATGTGGCTCATGAGCCCAATTTGCACGAATCGAATTTCGATCTTGAAAGTATCGATCCACTCAAAATCAACATATTTTAATATATCCTCCCCATGAGCCCCCTCATAATCTTCCAAAAAATCCACCATTGGGCATGCTCTTAGGCATGCAAATGAAACAAATAAATTTTTATTTATTTCGACCAAAAAATAAATAAATTAAAAATAAATAAATATTTATTTATTTATATGATGAAATTTTTTTAATGATGAAAAATATTTGATTTATGTTTGATGACGTTGTTTAATGATAAATATAATTGATGATGCTAAAAAATTATACGTGATGACACTTGTTTAATGACATTTTGAAAAATGATGCATAATTAATGATACTAGAAAAAAATTATATGTGATAACACATATTTAATGATACTTTAATTGATAATACTAAATATTATATATGATGACACATATTTAGCGATACTAAAAAAATTAAATGATACATATTTGATGAATTTTTTTTATGTGTGGTGACAATTGTTTTTTTATGGTTGAATCTCATCGTTCTCCTTTAAATACATTTGATGACACTTGATGATGTATTTTTATGATACTTGTTGACCGTTGTTTGTCATCAAGGTCCCTTGATGACACTTGTTTGTCATCAAGACTCTCTGATTATACATTTGTTTTTCATCAAGGTTATTTGATAACATTTGTTTATCATCATTGTCTTAAATGATACTTTTTGTCATTAAAAAGTTGTCATTAAGACATTTTAATAACACGTTTTACCTTTGATTACACTTTTTGTCTTCAAAAAATTGGCATCAAGGCAAATTGACCGATGATAGTTTATGATAAATTGATGACAGTTTTGACCGTCGATGCAGTCAACGGTCGGTCAATGCCAAGGTCAAATCAGTCAACAATCGAATCAACTCGATCAACTAATGGAGAGAGATGGTGGGGTGAGTTACTAAAAGTTGTTGATAATCACCAGGTTTTAACTCTTCCTGTTATTAGCATGATCCAGTTTTGTAGTTTTTTTTAAAGTAAACTAGTTTCTGCAATTGAAGTGTCTGTCTCTTTCT
Organism: Fallopia convolvulus; assembly: GCA_964016875.1. NCBI lineage: Eukaryota > Viridiplantae > Streptophyta > Magnoliopsida > Caryophyllales > Polygonaceae > Fallopia > Fallopia convolvulus. The sequence goes on from OZ024726.1 coordinate 58,486,878, forward strand.
TTCCATATATTTTTACTAATCATTTTATTGTGAAACTAGGAACTTATTATTGCAGGAGAGATTGGATATGGTAAGACAACTTAGATACCTCAGTACCTGCATGAAGTTGGCTTTACTAAAAGGGAAATTGTAAGATGCTATCTCAATTCTCATACACTTAGTTACTTAAAGACTTGAAATTGTGTAAACAAGCTAAAATTCCTTTGTCTTTATATAGGTTGGTCGTACTCAGCCATGAAGAGTTGCAGCAATGAGCATTGTTGCTCGTGTTTCTTAAGAAATGGGATTGATTCTCAGCCGCTGCCTTTTGCTTGCCTCTTGTTACAAATCCAATCTTTTCTCATTTGTTTGAAACCTCGGACCATTAATCTGTCCTGACAACACAAATTTTTTAGTTCTTGAAATAATTTAATCAGGCATGTGGAAATATAAAGCGAAAATTTATTCTTGATTTGGACTCATCTCTTTTATTAGTGTGTGATCTGTCTCACACATACCTTCTTATTCTATAACCGCAAATTTGACTAGTTTTACTCTAAATGGCTTATCTTGGTTTGTAAAGTCTCGGGCTATTATTATACCTAGGATTTGGATACGTTTTGCAGAATATGAGAAAAGATATAGGTGAAATCGCACATCTGAAAATAAAAAATTCAAGCACGTAGAGTACCAAGATGGATGTAGATGCTCTCTAATATTGGATACCATTAGCAGTTTGGTCACTTGTGTTTCTAATTTTTTATAGGTTCCCTAGGCGCAGTTGCATAAAATAAAATTGCTTTAATTTATCTTTTCTTTACTTTTTTTTGTTATTTCTTATTTATTAACAAGCTTATTGTGCTGTCTTGTTGATGCATGACGTATAATAACAATTTGTAGGTTAGTACTCCATCCGATTTCAAGACTGTACCTCAGAGAAAAGTAACCTTGCTAGCTATAGGTAAAATATGTTTACACCATCCTCATAAGCTCTTCTCAAAGCTCTAGAGCTCTTGTATGCACTAGGAGCACTTAATAAGCTACGAGAATTGACTAAAAGTTGGTAGACGAATGGCTGAATTTCCTCTTGATCCCATGCTCTCTAAGATAGTTGTTGCTTCAGACAAGTACAAAAGAAATTATCACTATTGCAGCCATGTTGTTTGTTGGAAACCCCCTCTTCTACAGCCCAAAAAACAAGCAAGTTCATGCACATATGACTCATATGAGATTCTACGAGGGTAATATTGGAGTTCACATTGCACTTCTCAAGGTATTTATTATTGTTTTTGTTACAGTCTAACTTCTATTATCTTATTTTGTTAGAAATTAGAAAAAAAATGCATTAAAATTACCTTTTCCCCTCATGTATTTCATAATTCCAATACAATCCTTTCGAGATTAGAATTTTGTTTGATGAGTAATCTCAATTGGCAATCCGAATCTCAGAAATTGCTTCACTTAATGGAACTTGAAATGTGCAATTAACCTGCTATACATTGCTTATTTATGCTTTCAAATTTCTTATTCATTATACATTTGTAAATAAATTAATTGGTTTCAGATTTACAGATTGGTTATGTTCTCATCCTTTTTATATGATCATTTCGATGCTACTGTTTTGTTGAAACTTATCATATCATTGCCGCAATGATAATAATACTTGGACCTTCTTCATACACCCTCGCAATTTTATATTGAGGCAAGGGTATGTCTCAAATTTATATTGGGGCAAGGGTATGGTTGTTCAACAAGTGAACCTGACCCAAAAAAAAATCGACCCGTGATCTGACCCGTAACCCGGATTACGGGTTTTACGAATCGGTTCACGGATCAACCCGTTTCACCCGTCTCATAAAAATCCCCAAAGCCTATAAATTGGGCATAGGCTTAAAAAAATTAACACAATAGGAGCTTCCACTTGCATTTTATAAACTCATACATCATTCTCCTTCTACCAAATTTTCGACGTGGGACAAAAATGTAGAGAGGAGTGAGGCTTATAAATGCCCAAAACAAGGTTTGAAAGTCTCAAAGCCCTATTATGGGCTTTCACTTGTGTTTTTATAAGCTCAAATTTCCTTCTCTATCCTCCAAATTTTTGATGTGGGACAAATACACTCTTTCCCATATCGAAAATTTGTTAAAATGCAGAGGGGATTGGGGCTTATAAATGCATGTAATCCCATGCGTAATAAATTTATTATGTATATTACGGGTCTTACAAGTTGACCCGTAATTCTGCAAGTCAACACGTAATTAGTAAGTTGAAAAAGTTTAATCTGTTACCCATCCGTAATTTACGGGTCGGGCACTCGATCCGTAAATTTACGGGTGGGTCGGATTGGGTTACGGGTCTAATGGCCCAATGAACAACCCTAGGCAAGGGTGTGTACATCATGGGCCCCAGATTCCGCTTGAGGCGGGTTGATGTTGTTGTTGTTGACTTCTTGTTGATTTGCTGAAACTTTTCTCGTTTTGCTTGCAACGGCTACTAAGAAAACGCCAAGTGGAACTGGGCTCGCTGCTGCCTATAGTTGCTTGGAACAACAACCCGGGAATGTACAAATTTAAGGCTCTTTTTGAGAAGGCTTATGTTTCCATCTTGTGTATGAAAAGATATTCATGGAACCATATAAATACTGGGAAGAGGATTATTAAAACTCTTAGGAGGATGTAAATATACATGCTCTTTCACTTTTGAGTTGCAAGAAATTTGAGAGATAGATGTGGACTATAGATCGCTCTAACAGCTTCTGATGTAGGAATTTTTTGAATTCTATAATTGTGACTGGTTGAAAGTCGTCGTGTCAAATAAAAAATAAATTCCTAATTACACAACTAGTATAGTTGGTAAGTTGGGGTCGAACCAAAGAGACACTTGTAACTCTAAGTAGTATTATTATCAACTCAGAAAGGTAACAAAGGTGGGATTTTGGATTGAAATTCTAAAACTAGGAAATTCAAATAAGCAAGACAAACAATTAAACAAAATAAAGGTTGAGTTTTTATCAGTTTAGGGAAACAATCATATTCAAGTATCCACTTTCTTCATCAAATTATTGATCATTGATTCAAACAAGTTATTTCCTTTGGTTATTCCTATCCTGATCAGATATAATAAACAAGCCAACGGGTCATGTAAATACTTAATATCCAAACAACTCATGAAACGATCATAAATCACATAGATATTAGCAATGAGAACAAGGATATGCAAAATACATGCAAATTGAGTTCCAACGAGTCAAACAATAAGCATGCAATCAAATCTCTTTCTCAATGATTTTAGTCCAACGAGTCCTAAAATATTGAGTTGCTATAAAGATTAGGTTTTGCTACGATAAAACCAAGATCTAGCAATAGAGAGTATTAAACCCCAACAAGTTAGCTAGGCCTGAAAGAATCAATACAATCAATATAAATTATGCACAAGAGAATTGAAATAACCTGTAAAAATAAACCTGAATGGAAGAATCTCACAATAAACTTGAATCCGTAGTTTCAACTTGAATAGAACTTTAGGAGTTTAATTCTCCATAAGAGAGAATACAAACTAGAATAATGGAAACTAGGTCTAAGAGAAGTTATCTTACAAAAGGCTGAAAAACTAGGTTTAAGTAGTCTTCTAAAACACGAAATGAAAGATATAATAAAAGGGAAATAAAGATAGGGGGAAGATCTCATCGCGTGTAAAATCAGTAGGGCCACAACCGCCATAGCCGCGATCGCGGTAGAGGTTGGCCGCGATCGCGGTTCTTGTCTTGACAACATTTTAGCGGTACTTTCGGAGGCTGTTTTGACTCATTTAGAGTTGGAATTTGAACTTTGAGTAAACTATGAATTGTAGCTCTTCGAGGTAGCTTTCCAATGATACCAAATTTAGCTTCATCCGACCACTGTAGATCCTAAACAAAGCATCGCAAGAAAGTGGTGTTGAAACAACAACTTCAATGGATAACCCGGATTTAAGCGCTCTTTTCCACAACCTCTTGGGCCTTAATGATCATCAGAAGTGGCTTGAATATCCTTGGAAGAGACACTTGAATATCTCCAATCTCGTATCCTTCAACTTAACCAATCCTTACTCCTCAAAACATCCTAAAAACACAAAAAGACAAGAGTAGACACCGAAATGCAAAAACTACGAAAACTAAACAAAACACATGCAAAAAACCTAAGATTTAAACATAAATATGCCCTAAAACTAACACCTAAATGCATGCTATCAAATTCCCCTATACTTAAACCTTGTTTGTCCTCAAGCAAGAAATAGATTTAACACCCCACAATTCATGCATCCACTTTGATAAGTACTTAAGCAAGAATAACAAGAAATATGATTCAACAATTGAACATCATAGCATGTATTTTGACATCCAAATAGATCAAGTGAACACATCCATTCTAAACCTCACTAGGAACAAGAACATGTGTTTTCACTCTCACTCATGTGTTTAAAGGTATATGTGTTTCGCTCAAACTCAACTTTGAAAGCCTAGCTACCATAAGCTTGCATCAGTGTTCTAATTCTCCACCGCTGGAGACTATGCATACAACAAAAATCATGAAGTCTTTTAAGGGTTTAATGGAGCCAAGGTAATAAGAATTTGGTAGGGAATCATTTGGTCTTGTGGTGCTAATCCGAGAATCAAGACTTAAATCTAAAATAACACCAAACACCAATTCTTTTTCTTTCCCAACTTCTACTCTGTTAACTCCATTTGATCTTCTCTTTTTTTCTTCACTTTCATTCTTTTTTCTTCTTCTTATTGTTTCAACTCTCATATAATTTTTCTTTCAACCAATTAAAGACCTCATCTTTAAAGCTCATCATTTTTCTTTTCACCATCATTTTCAAATTCAAATATTCATCCACAAATTGCTCTTTAAAGTCCCATACTTGGCTCACAACCACAAAACAAATCAAGTAAAAATCTAATTCCCGGATGAGTCAAGCTTATATAAGGCTTTGGATTCATTTTGTAGAGCTTACAAAAAAATAGGCTTAGAAAGGGGCTTCAAAAGAAGGAAAATATGTATGGGTGGGTAAGGGAATAATAGGCTAATAAAACAATGCCTCAATCATTTTAATGTCATATGAAAAAGTCAAGAATGCAGCCTCGAAAAGATATCTAAACGTAAGTTCTAGAGGAAACAATCAAAGTAAGAACACACAATGAAAAAGAGGATCGTGGTCAAGGCCGGTCCATATTTGCACAACCCTACCTATGATTACATAGGTAATCGGTTGGATATTCTATACTTATCAACCCGTTTTTGGAGTTGAGAAAAACTTTTCCCACATCTTCAAAGAAGTCGATCAACACTATTCCATATTTTATTGTTAACTCGCTCTGTCGCATTTGTTCACCCCAATTACAGTTGAACCGGTCCTTAGAAACCTTATAAAAAAAATACTATAATTAACGTGCTTCTAATCTCTTTTCTTGTATAAAAAAACCCTCTACTAAAAAACATTGCTTCTCGAACTTAACAATTCATTTGTGGAAAAGCTGATTCAAAGGTAAAACACACCCCTTTCTTGACAATTATGTATGGAATATAAATGCTAATAACTTCATAGTTTTATGAAAAAATTACACATGACATGGATGTATAATGTATTATCAAAACCGGCAATATAATTCTTGTTTTTCCCCTTTTAAAATAAGGGTTATAGTGTGTGGTAGTTGTATCCACTATATATATGCACCAATCAATTTTCCAAACCCCAATTACTTCAATTTTACCATATACATTCTGAGTTTTTCTACAATTAAGATTGATTAATGATGTTTAATACGATTTTTTTTAATGATCATAGTTATTTATGTGATAATGATAACTCATAAATCGCATTAAAATCAAACTACGAACTTATGGCTCCCTTTGGCAGGATAGGAGCGTTTTCCAGCTAGCGTTAAACCACTAGCGAAAATACTGCCCCCCTTGAAGATAAAACGTTACAAAAACGCTAATCCCAAACGCACCTATATAAAATTAGAATTTCGATAAGCAAACAGGGTTTGTTAAAATTTATATAAGACTTCATGGTAGTACCATGATGTTTTCGTTTCGACTCCTACGGACAATATTTATACAAGACTTCATGGTAGTATCTTGATGTTTCCGTTTCGCTACGGGTGGACTTGTTTCACTTTCACCCAAAAAACCCTTTCTACCCAAAAACTACTTTTAATATTCTTAAAATCTGTGCAACTTTCTCTACATTTTATGTTTTTGAAGACACTAAAAATTAATTTTCATTCAAATAAACCCTTTCTACTCACAAGTGAAACAAGGACAATGTCCAAGACAAAAAAAAAACAAGACACGTCGTCAAAAAATTCTACAAGATACACTAAAATGGTCAAAGTTAGGGTCAGCAGGACTCAGAAGATGGTGCATTGAGGTTGTGGATTGTGGTTCACGCGTAATAAAATACAAACAAGAGGGGTAGAACAGTCAAACGAAAAGAGTGCTCTGAATCTCCGATTTCTCAATCTCAACCCCAAAAAAGTCTCTTCCCATCCGATAAAACAAAATAAAACCCTTTTTTCCCCTTTCCATTCTTCCGTCCTCCCCACAACCACCTTCTCTCTCTATACCCTATCCCGCCCGCCGATCTGTATTCCGAGAAGCTCCTGTGCATTTATCCGGCGAGTTTCGGCGTCTATTCTCGCCGAGCTGTGGATTCGTTGCTTCTGCTGAGGTCTCTAGGGTTCCTGGTGCGAGCGCGCGCGGGATTCGTTTGTTTAAATGGTTTGGGATTAGGGTTCGGATTTTTTCTCCTGGAGTTAGGGTTTTGCTTCCCCGGCGGAATAGGTTTCGGAACTCAATAGGCCCGTATTGTTGAGGTGGTTGGGAATGTGCTTTGCTGTTGTGCTGGCTGTTTCGCGTTGAAATTTGGTTTTGTCGGAGTTAGGGTTTTCGATACAGGTTTGTCGGGTTTGATAAATTTGGAGGAGGTGAGTGTTTTTTTGGTGCCATGCCGAGGAGTTCGCGGCACAAATCGAGCAAGCATAGTTCGCGGGACTACTCGGATTCGGAGAAAGATTCGGGTTTGAAGGAGAGGAAAACGAAGGAGGAGGGTGGTAGCCATCGTGCTTCGAGGGAGCGCGCATCTGGTGAGAAGAGGAAGTATGACTCCAAGCCGGTGGACGGAAAGGATGTCGGTGGCGCTGGGAGCGTGGATTTTGTTCAAGAATATGGTGGGTCGTCGTCAAAGAAGCGAAAGGAGAAGGTTGACGATGACCGCTGGACAGGAGGGGATACTGATGAGCGGGAATCTGTGAAAGCTGAGAAGGATTTGAAGGGGGCGAGTGATTCTAAGAGCAGGTCGAGAAGGGGAAATGAGAGCTCAGGTCGTGTGGCTGATGTTGATGAGGGGAAAAAGAGTGGGGGCAAGGGTGAGTCTAAGCATCATAAGTCTGAGAGGAAAGAGAGGAGTGAAAAAGAAGGGGGATTAGAGAGAGATAGAAAGGGCAAGCAGTATAGCACAAATGATAGATTTGTAGACGGTGAAGTAGATATTGTTGGTGAAGGATCCAGGAAAAAGGTTGTTCCTTTGGAGGACGTTGCAGATAAACATATATCTAGTAATTCTGGTAAGGTAACCCTGATGGCTCCTTGTTAGCTCTGAGCTGTTTTAAACTTCTAAACTTTTCAGAATTTATGGTTTTTATCATCAAATTGATGTGAAATATGTTTTTCTCCTGTTTTAGCTTGCTGTTAAATGGCCTTTTGTTTTTTATTGTAGACAATTATGCCCGATGTTTATATCAGTGATATGATGCTCTGCTTACAATTTTAGCAGCCACATTGACAGTCCAATAGGTCTATTGTATACTAATGTTAAGTGCAATTACTATATCGTCATGTAATACCTTAGCATAAAGGTCTGCTATTAGATGAGTACTCATTGATTTTGAAATGAAATAGGGGATTATGTTGAATGCCTTTCATCAGTTCAAAAGAACTAAGATGTCTTTCTGGTAGTTGTAATTCTGTGATGCATGTAATTTTGTCTGACCTTTGTTAAATCAGATGATGGTTAGGGTGTTCTAAGGTTATTTTTGTTTCATATTGGCTATGTATGACATTTCCGCACTGAAAATGGTTGCTTCATTCCTAGTCTAGCTTGTAGTTGCTTAAATTCAGTCAATGTATCCTATAAATTTGTTTTTGAAGTTGAAAATGGTGAGGAAGGTAGTGAATAGCTGTTTGCTTCAATAAATAACATCATATTGTATTGCTGCTTTCCTCAGGGCTGGTACTACTAAAATGTCAATGAGTACGGTATACAAACATGCAACTGACTTTGAAATATTGCATAATACATATAGTATCGAACTGCCCTCTTCTTTGCTCAATTAGCAATAAATGAACGGGAAAAGAAGAAGCAAGGTAAATCAATGTGCGAAAGTGAATATGAATAGAAGTTTGGGGGGAAAGAACAAACAAGGAACAGAAGGGTAGGAAACCATGAAATCTAGAATAAAAGCCTGGAATGGTTATAGAAGTATACATTATTTTGGTTATATTTTGTTTTTAAAAGCATTGACATAATCGTCAGTTTAGTGGGAACAGGAATCAATATTATTTTTTTGAAATCTATGTATTATTGTATACACATCCAAATGCCAATTATTTTCTACCTCTTATGATATTGTTTACTATCATATCTTGGGCCGTAATTTATATTGACGTTAGCATTCATATTTTGCTTTAGGGATTGTCTCAGTGGATGAGAGACGCAATCCTGACCATGATAGAGAGCTTGAGAGACGATTTAGGAGGAAGGATGGCTCAAATGATGTGGACAAGTATCTGGATGGGAAGGAAATTGATGATAGACGAGTGTCCTCAAGGAACGAAACTGTCAAGTCAGTGAAATATAAGGATGACAGCCATGAGGATGATAGACACAAAGATAAGTATGGAGATGATTTGGAAAAGGATAGTCGGTATCAGGATGACAAGCAACATCACAGGGACGGGCGTCATACAAGGGATTATGTTAGTAGCAGGTCCGAAGAGAAGTATACGAGGAATGAAAAGAAGGATCTAGATGTACAACAAAAGAAATCAAAGCCTCTGGATGGTGATCGTGACCATGGTCGTAGTCGCCATGGTCGTCATCATGATGACCGTGATCGAGATGATAGGAACCGTGATATGGATGTCGATAAAGATGGTGACCATGATGGTGGGCGTGATTTGGATAGAGATAGAGGACGGGATCTTGACCATGACCGAGTAAGAGAACGTGATCGAGATCGTGGGCGAGATTTTGATAGAGATCGGGATCGGGATCGTGAACGCTACCGCCGTGAGCATGATCGTGATCGTGACTATACATCTCATTTGGATGAAAGAAGTTCTAGATATAAAGAAGATAGAAGTCGTAGAAGATCTCCAGATGATTACGATGACTATTACAATGATAAGGCCAAAACTGTCATAGTTGATCCACATGCTGATCGGGAAAAATCTGTATCACGTAGGACTCATTCAGAGGCTGTTGCAGGAAGCACTAGAGGCAGGACTTCACCCAGCTATAAGTCTCATATGAACGTGGATAAGTACAGGTGTGCAAGTTACAGTTTTGAGCTATATAAGTGTCCTGCATTGCAAACAAGCCTTCTATTCTTGTTACCATTTTCGGCTTATTGATTTTTGTTACTTTATTTTTATATCCATTAAATTCTATTTTATGTTGGACTGTAATTGAGATTGCGGAATTGCTGTTGCCGATGCATATTTGGATAAATTCAGGGGTGTGGGGGCAAATTGACTGAATTAGGTTCCATCGTGTATGCCAATGCTGTAGTGTCATTTTCATATGAATTACATACATATGATTGTATGATCTATGTTGGATTGTAATTTAGTTTGTGGAAATGCGTCTGATAATGCATATTTGATGAATTTAGTTTGTGGAAATGCGTCTGATAATGCGTATTTAAATAAAATCAGGTTTTTAACGTGCATGTCAATCCTGTAGTGCTTACATATGTGTGATTTACCATGTTCTTGCTGAAATCATATTCATGGCTGCAGAGATAATGCACACGATGATTCTAAACATGGAGATTCAAGACAGTTGCTATCTACACCTGATAAAGCTTCCAAGTATCCATCATCCGATAAGAATTCCAAGTTGGATGACAGCTATCGTGTTAGAGATCCATCTGTTGAAAGGTCTCCTAGGAAGAAAACATCACCTTTTAAACCTTTGGACAAGTCTCCTTCATCCACAAGTATTGACCGTAAGTATGCAAACAGATCTGACAGGAGACGAAGTCTTGATGTTGACGAGGCTGAGAGGAGAAGCACTGGATCCAATAATGTAAGAGATGGTTCTATTAATGACGACAGACAGAGTAAGGATTTATCACCCAAGAAGTCATTGGGGGAGGAGCATTCTCCAGTGGAATCATCATTTCACCGTAAGTCCAGCCAAGGTAATGGGTCTTTTCTTGGCCATGGATCATCTAGCTATAAAGCTGGAGCAGACAGCCCATTGATTGGTTCTATGGGAGAAGATAACAGAGGTCACAATAACCGTTACAGAAGGAGTGTTGATCCTAATCTGGGTAGAGCACATGGAAATATGTGGAAGGGGGTTCCAAACTGGCCTTCACCAATGCAATCTGGGTTTATGCCTTTTCCTCCAGGTCCTCATGGACCACCACATGGGGTTTTCCCATCGGTTCTCCCTCAGTTTCCTTCTCCTCCAATTTTTGGTGTCAGACCTCCAATGGAAATGAACCATTCTGGGATGCCTTATCATTTGCCTGATGCAGATCGGTTTGCCAATCATATGCGGCCTCTTGGGTGGCAAAATATGGTTGATGGAACCACCCCCTCTCATTTCCCTGGATGGGATGCGAACAATGGTATGTATAGGGATGAACCTTCTATGTATGGGCCAGGATGTATTCCAAATGGACGAGTTAGAGAAACAAATGCAGATATGTGGAAACCAAATGGTGATGTGAAATTGGAAACTGGTACCAAAAAAGATGGTAATACAACAGAGGACTTCACTGATGAAGCCGTTGTAACACAGGGTGCTCAAGGTTCGCATATTGACAATTGTCCAAATGAAGAGCAGGGAATCATGAAGACTCCCAATGGTACTCCAATAAATGAAGCTCTTGTGGATATGACTAAAGTAGATGCTGAAAAAGCTCCTGAATCTCCTGTAGTTGATGATGGTTCGAAGATTTTGCGTGCTTATCTTTCCAGTCTTGACATCTGTGTTGAACTGACAAATCCCGAGTTGTACAATGAGTTTGTGAACCTGGCTGTCATTGAACAGAGTGAAAATTTTGAAGACATGGAAGATATGAAAACAGAGGTAATAAAATTTTCATTTCCCCTTATTTTGATTGCTCTCTTGGGATATCTTATCTCAAAATTAATATTGGGTTCTTCTTCTTTCTGCTAGATGCCAAAGGATGTGGACTCTGAGATAACAAATGTAACCACCGACATTTCACTTTTCCCTCCAGCCGAGGATTCTATTTTTCAGGTACACTTTTGTTAAGGACTCCTACTACCCATTCTTCTTTAGTGGTAGACTAAATTTATCAAGGGCTTCATGCCTGTTATTCATAAGTAGTCTGGTAGAGTTATCAATTTTGTTTGAAAGATATGGGATGATTATTTGGTCCATGTATTGTGATTTTTAATTAATTTAGTGGATAAAGCAATTTTGAGCTCAAAAGAGATTTTTTAGTCTGCATGATTTAAATATTTAATGTCTCTTTTACTTCTCACCGTGTTTACCATATGACCATCATTGCTTGGTCTTCTTTTAAATTCCATTTTTCATTTTATTGTGATTTTGATCCACAGAGAGCCTTGGATTTGTACAAGTCACACAATGTGGATAGAAGATCTTTCCATATATTTGATGGAGATGTGTCAAATTGTCCTGCTGCTTCCGAGATGAATGTCATGGATCAAGGGCATGAGCGAGAAGAAACGGAAGAGAAGGAAATAGACGAACCGGTTTGCTACCAAGAAATCCAGGAGCCTCCAGTTGAGGAACCCGCTTCTGCTACTTTTCAAATTGAGCAGATGGAGACAGATACTGTGCTGGTGGAGACAAATACTGAAGAAGTGGGTGATGATGCTGTTATTAATTCTCCTCATTCTGACGTGGCAGTGAAAGAAATGGCTAGTGTGGAAAACATGTCTCCCAGCTTGACTTCTGGTGATGTACTGAACTCAAATGCTGAAGATGCTGAAATGGGAGTTGCTGAAGATGAAAATGAAAACATTAATGTGGAACAGCCTGGTAGTGAAGTAAGTGGTCCCTTAAATTTGCCACTTGGTTCTGTTAAGGTTTGTGAAGGCTTGATGCCAGTAACAAATGATATTGAGTTGGAGTCGGTAACTATAACCCGGGTACATCATGCTCCTGAAAGTACACATTGAGACAATTTTTGCTATTATCTATATTTCTCTTGTTCTTGCTTTTAATTCTCTAATTTCATTGTTGTCTAGTAGTCTTGAACTTCTTTCTCCTTTGTCTTTTGCCTGTTCGAGCTGCCTTTCCCTTGATAAAATAAATATGATCGAAAAAAGAAAAATCAAGAAGGGAGATGCATCTCTTTCTTTCCATGTTTTTGTTTCATGTCCTTAATCCTGGTAGTTCCATAATGAGAATTGCCAGTAGTTTTGTTTCCTCCCCAGTTCAGATATAGCCTTAATATGAAATGGCCTTTTTTTGATTTACAGTGCTCTACATTCTTTCAGATCACCCTTGACGCACTTTCTCTTGTCATTCTGTTTGTGTATATGGTCTCTTAGAATTGTTTTTTGAGCCAGTTATTCTTTGTTAGGCTGAGCAACATTTCCTTGCATCATCTTGAAATTTTTACCGTCCTTCTGTTTGTTACATGTATAAGCCTCGGTGATATGTCTATATTCCTTTGCTGTGTTTCTGCTTATCAGTTTGTTTTCTCAAAAACAAAGCTTCTGATGGTAGCATTTTCTGGCTGTTGTGTATTATGAATTATCATTGGTGTTAAGTTGAGCTTATGACTGTTGCATGCCATGCCACATGAACCATTTGGTATTATGTTCTTGCATGTTATAATTTTTGGATACTGTGAGACTGTTTCCCAATAGCAACGGTTTTAACCGCTTGCAGACTTTTTGGCTTATTATTGCCCCCTGTTGCATATCTTATCAAGTGTTTTTGAAGTTTCTGGCATCAAATTAACATTTCAAATAGAAATGATTTAATCTCTGTTTGAGTCTGACAAGTGTGAAGTGCTGTACTTTCGTGATCTTGACATGTGCTGAAAAGGTCTGCTGTGGTTAGGGTAGTTTAAAGTTGTAGTTTGATAAGTGATGGGATTTTTTGGTCTGGTGGTTTGGCAATTTCAAGTTTTGGACATTTCTGAGTTCAGGTTCATCTTAGGTAGGGGTTAATTATAGTTATGATTATTGTGTAAAAATGTGCATCACCATACTTTGGAAGTTACTTGACTTGAAGCTAAAATTGTCTGCTTTCGTTGATTGTCATGCCCCACCTTTCAACTTTCAAGTATAGTGTCAAGTGTTTCCATAAACAAGTCTCTGCTTTGTTTTTGTTTTTTTGTTTTTACTGGAAATTGATATTTGCGGCCCCTAAACTTGTACTGTGTGATATGTATCTGCATATTTGTTTTACTTGGTATCGGAAACATCATACTCATTGGCATTTATACATTGTCCTTGAGATGGGTTTAGTCCTGATATAGGTGCATTCTAACTAAAATTTGTTATTGTTGTCACATAGCTGAATTTCAGTTTTTCTTGGATTTATCGGGCATACCCACTTCCTTTGGGCAGGGGTACCCCATCTTGACCCCTTTGATTCCGCTGTAGCGAAACCTCACTGGGTCAATGTTGTTGTTGTTGGTATCGGAAACCTCTCGACTTGTTCAGGGTAAGGATGCGTACAACTTGACCCAATCCCTTGTACCTTGCACCGGGTAGATGTTAGATCTCAAAATTGGAAGCTTCCCAAAATAGGAAAGATTGAGAAATAAAATACCAAATGCACCGGGAAATAAGAATTTCTTCTTCTCAAACAAGGAAATAAGAATTTCTTATTAGTACTATTTATTTTGGAGTTGAAGAGACTTGAAGTACAAATAATGCTTTTAAACCCTTTTAAAATCCAAAATGAGTGAAGCAAAAAGTTTTTTTTTTTAAAAAAAAGGTAAGAATTCGAAATACTAAATATTATTTCTTAGCGTTTTAACTTATAAAGTTTCATTGTTTATCTATTTGCTCTCTAGCTTCGGTGCTCATTCTTAAGCTACAAAGGAACTCAATACAAGCACTAAGATTTACACAACAACCTATATCAGAGGACTTATTTATCTAAACCTCATATTAGACTATGCTCTTTTGATTCTGTAGGCCACTGGTGATACATCTTTTTAGTTTTCAAGCTGAGTTCTTGTACAACACAAGTTCTCTCTTACCAATCCTTCATGTCAATGCACTTGTTCGCGTCTTTTTCCATTTGACACGAAAGGGAATCTCGGGTCTTGGCAAATCTTCCTCGGATCCTTGGTTGGCTATCGGCTAGAGCCTTCCTGCAAGCATACTAGATTAAACAATAAAACTATTTAGTCCTTCCTAAGATAAAAGTTGCGTTTGGATCACGTTTGGATCACATCTGATAATGCATTATCAAGCGCGATCCAAACACACTCCTAAACCCCAATACTTTCAAAGACTAATTGATCATTGTTACTTTGATTTTCCTTCCAAAGTTTCTCTTCAACTTCTTGATTTTGTATCTTGATAGCTTCTTTTGACGCTCCTCAAAGCTGCAACCGTGATGAATTACTCTAGGCCATTGGAACGACGACTCAATGAAGCTTAAATTCGCATTGCCAAGAGCCTGCACTCATAACAACTCGCAACAAATTAACAAAATTTCAATTTTCTTAGGAATACTCATATTTACTATAACAGAAGAGCAATGTTCTAAGAAACTCTAGGCGGACCCTAGACGGAGAGGGAGCGTCTAGCACTTAGACAACATGAACGGTTGCCTAGGCAGTCCTAGACGGGCTGGAAGGCTAGGCAGATTGGGACTTCTCAGCACCTAGGCGGGGTTTTTCGAACAATGCAAAAAATAAATTAGTTATATACAAATTCTCACTTTAATGTCTCCTTCACTAAAGGCTCTTCTCATCTCATAAGTTGCTTCAAAATCCAAGAAACTTGACCCTGCGCTTAATGGAAACGCCATTGAAGAGTTCAAAGACCCTGTGGTAACGCTCTTCTGAAAGGCGGACTCGTTCATCAACTGGTTCTCGTCTATGTGTACCTCACTAACCACGGCTTGAAGCCTTGTATTATCCTCAATGATCTCATTGATCTGGTGGGTCTCCGCGGAAAAACTCACCAAAATATCATCATACAAAATTTTGTCGAAAAGCTCGTTTTCAAAATCTATGACTTTGTTGTGGTCTAGGGTTGTCATGAAATTCTGATCAACAAAGGGTGTCATGGAAATGGAGGAGGCTTCCATTGATGGATCAAGGCTAGCAATCGGTTCGTGGAAGACTGGCTCAAGTGCTTGGAAAAGATCTCCTTGTCCTCCCAATTCATGTTCATAAATGAAGGAGCTCTCAATCTGAAAACAAGTTGTTTGTTAATTGTTAAGTGTAAGATGTATTATCCTTAGGGCATGTTTCAATTACACAGAATAATGCATTATCTTGCATTATCATGCAGGATTTAATGCAATTTTGCATTAAATCTTGCATTATAATGCAACATAATGCATTAGTCTGTGTAATCCAAACATGCCCTTAGATGTAAAACTCTTGCATGAATGAATGTAAAATGCATGTTTTCTCTAGTAAGAAAGAACCAAATTGTGAGGAGTTAAATTTCTAAGTGATTGAGGGAGATAATTTACCATTGAAGAAGAGGGAGATTGATGAGAATGGAAAAGCTCATCAAGCACAAGTTGTTGAACTTCTGGGGTGAAATCCGGGAAATAGGGACACAAAATCTCTGTTTGTGTATACATTTTTTGCTCAACTTCTTGTTCAAAAGGACGAATTTACAAAAGATGAGAAGTTGACAACATTGAGAGCCAAGAATATGGCAGCCATAAATGGGCAGAGGATCTAACTTAGTGGGAGGATTATGTTAGTACTTTTCTAGGAGTTGGCATGATTATATACTACCTACACAATGTCTCCTCCTTTATGTAAATTTTTTGTTTCAATAAAAAGTTAAAACAAGGATTTGTCGGTATGTGATGTGTGATCACTTTGAGGCAATGTTTCTGAAAAACGCTAATCGGATCTTGGGCGGAAAGAGACCGCCTAGTCGTCTAGACGGTCAGAACGGTTGCCTAGGCAGTCTTAGACGGACGCTTAGACGGGCTGGACGACTAGGTGGACTGTGACCTTCCAGCGCCTAGGTGGGGCCTAGATAGGATTTTTAGAACAATGCTCTTAGGGTTTGTAGGAGGCTTTTAACCTCTCTTGTATGATGTTGGTATAAAAAATCACTTTTTTAAATTGTATTCTTTTCTACGATTTCTTGTCCGATTCGGTTAGTTAGAGTCAATATATGTTCAGACCGAATAAATTTTTAAGAAAACTAGCACCTCATCACTAGATCAACTAATTATTAATTTGGTGAGATTTCGACTTTGCGGCCTTATGGTCACGGACATTAGTACATGTTGTCAGGAAAATTCAAACTTCAAATCTGCTAAATAAATTTTTAAGAAACCTAGCACCTCATTACTAGATCAACTAATTATTAATTTGGCAAGATTTCGATTTACGACCTTATGGTCACGGACATTATTACCTACTAGTCTAACTAGTAGTAAAATTTGACTTAATTGTTGGTGTATTGATTGTGCATTCTATACTAATAAGTTTGTTTGGAAAATTTGTAAATTATATAATACAACCAAAATCATATCTATACAAGTAGTGGTATCACTATCAATAAATTATGTTTTTAAAGGATTATAAACACTTAAACAGTAACAAGATCTAATCCAAGTATCCAACCACCCAAAAATGGACCCACATGATAATCAAATTGTTTCAGACCCAATGATTATTCGGCATAAAATAGTGATATTAGCCCAAATGATTCTTTTCAATGCATTAAGGTAAAGGATTTTTTCATAAATAAATTAAATTATTTCTAAAAACAAAACTAAAATACTTATTAACTATTTTTTTTATCTAACATAATAAACAAACACGTATAAAATTTAAGTTTTGATACATAATATGAGTCCGAATCTGGTGAGAATGGATGTTTATGTGAGAAATAAAAAAGAACCAGAGTCGAATGAGGAGAAATTAAGGGTGTTGTTCGTTTTACTTAAAAAAAAGGAAAAATACGTCACAATCAAAATTTTGGCGAATTATTTTCGTGTTTTTCGAAAAAATGGACATGGGGCGCACCCAAATACCTAATATGTGCATCAAAACTGTGATTTTGTGCATCAAAATCAATTGTTTGTGCATAAAAAACGGTCGAGTGTACGCATCGAAATTATGTGCATTAATATATTTTTGTGCATCATGATTAATAGTATTCTTGTAAGTCAAAACTAATTGTTTTATGTGCATTAAATCAACTAAAAAATGTACTCTGTATCTTATTTGTGAGTACATTAAAATCGGTTGAATGTACATCTAATTTTTAGATGTGTAATGTGATTGACAATCATAGTAGAACAAGTACTTAGACACGTTGTCACGTTGGACACTATATATTATACATGTATGAAGTTTAGCATGTATGAAGTTTAGATGTATGTATGAAATTATTAGAGAAAATAGATCTATTTTCTTACTAAGTCAATGGCATATAAAAATAATTTCCATATATTTAATCTGTAAACATTTAAAACTTTTTATTTGGATGTCGGATTGGAGTTTATAACATGTCAATCGAAACCCTCGACGAAAGAAACATATATATAATAGCATTTCTTTATTGAGGGCGATGTTGTAATCACAAGATTTTGGGGTATGATTGTTGATTGTGGTTTTTGTATGATTTTATGCAGATTTTAAATTAAAAATATCACATGAAATAAAGAAATGCTATTTTTTTTGTGACAGAAGACATATTATTCATTGAAAATTCATACACATATATCATCACTTTTTTTAGGGAAATTCACACACACAACTAGAGTGGTCAAAAGCTGACCCGACTCGAAAAACCGACCCGACCCGTCCAAAATATTTAGGATCAAGACTTGAAAATTTAAACCCGAAACCCAATAGACCCGAAACCCGTTGGGTTCAAACCCGAAAAACCCGTTGGATTGACCCGATTTGTTATATTTTTTGAGTATATATAATATATTTTGAAAATTATAATATATTTTAATAAATATTATTAAAATATATAAAAATAATAGATTATTATTAAATATCATTTTTTAAATAAAATAATATTTCAATAATTGTAAAAAATTCGATTTTCTTGACCCATTGGATCGACACGACCCGCCCGAAAACCCGAAATGACCCGACCCGATTTGACCGGTGATCCGTTACGACCCAAACCCGGCACAACCCGAACTCAAAATAACCGAACCCGACCTGACCGACCGGTTTGACAGTTCTACACACAACCGATCAGGGCAAAAAATATTACCCTACACTCCTACAAAATTACAGTATCATTCATTAACGACAAACTCTTAATAATTTCATTCTTGAAAAATTGATGCGCCAATTGAATGCTGGCTTTGTGGAAGCTAAGATAACATCTGGGAAGTATAGTGTATTGTCAAAAATCACATCACCTTAGCCTTTAGATATCATAATAGTGTATATGCATTTGTCCTTTACATCATATAAATATTTTCTATTGCACTTTGCGACTATAAAAATTATAAAACCATAAATTTAATTTCATGCTTTACTAATAACTAACATAATCATATTATTCTTAAATAATATATACCATCATGAATTAATTGATAACTAATTAACTATCATACCTTTGGACATTTGGTTGATGATGACCTAGACTTCAATCAGTTTTTCAAATGTGGATTATTCCTTGTAATAAATAATTGAATATCATAATAATATGAATAGCACGAGTTATTTTTTAATACATAATTTATGGTACTTGTGGAGCTATATGGCTTCGGTACACAAAATGCTTATAACTTATGAATTATCATCAATGGGCTATCAAAGCTAAGTGACAAATACAGTTCATTCCAAAATTTCCAATCCAACAACAACAATAACACCATCTCACTATAGTCCCGTCGAGACAGAACCCCGAACATGTTGATAGGGTGTTTCTGATAGACTGAGAAAAAATAAAAACAAAACAAACATACATGTGAGAACACAAAAGCACATAGGGTTGAACATCAGTTCAAAACCAAACCGAATCGGAAAAAAACCAAATCGAATTGGTTCGGTTTCGGTTTTTCCGGTTTAGAATTGGGTAGAAGGTTATCATTTGAGAAATTCGAATCGAACCAAAATCGAATTTTGGGAAATTCTTCAACCGAAAACCGAACCGAATAATATCAGTTTTGGTTTAACTCGGTTCGGCTTAAAATTTCGGTTTTAACTGACCCATGTCAGCCATAAAAGCACAACCTACACATCAATACAATAATAGAAGAAAATAAAACTAAATGTCCACTATCTAAATTCTCTCCCTTTATAAACCCTTATCTTGGAACAAATTCTCTATAAGTGTCAACAAGTTGAGTTTCTATCTAATCACATCCTTTCAACTTTTCATTGGTCTTACCTCTGTCTCATTCAAAATGTCCAAGAACTAACCCTCCACACCTTTATTGTGGGGCATCACCCCTTCTTCTTTGAACACGCTCAAACCATCCAAGTCGTGATTCACACAACTTGTCTCCTATATATATTAGACACTTCAACCTTAAAATCTAACAATCTCGTTTTTTAATCTTGTTTAACCTCATGTTTTCATAGATCCGTCAGAACATTCTCATCTCTACCACCATCAATTGGGATCAGAAACCATTGTAATTGATCAACACTTTAATTAGAACACACATCAAAGCGGGCCTAATTACCACACTATAAAAGTTATCCTTCAATTTGAGTAGCGCATTTCAGTCGCATAACACTTCTGAAGCTCCGTTACATTCTTCCCAACTCGATCATCTGAATCCAGTATTCATATAACGTTTGCATCTATACCCTCGTCACTTTACATAAAAATCCTAAATACTTGAACTTTTTCTTCTTTAATTTAATATCGTGTCCTCACCAAAACACACTTCCTTAATAATTGTAAGGAAAGAAAGACGATACTCTTCTTAATAATTTATTATTATTTACTATTCGTCGCCCCCGGGGCGACGAATAGCAAAACCCTATTTACTCTTCTTAAAATAGAAGTGTATCTTTTTAAAGATTACAAATTTATTTTCCCTATTATTAATAAGGAAATCTCTTAGTAACAACTAATTTTATTTTTTTTCTTAAAGATTACAAATTTATTTTTCCTTAAAATAGAAGTGTATTTCTAGTTATATAGTACGTACAGAAGAACTAATTAATTTTTTTCTATTCGTACCCTAACACATGTTTAGCAATGAATGAATTGGGTGATCATCAAAATTCATTGGCCTTGAAACGTAGGAGTACATATACTAATTTTCATAATTGTAGATTAAAAACTATATTGATGAAAAGTTAAATTGATTACTTCTAGCACTAGGATATTAATTACGGAGTAAAAGACTCCAACATTAGTTTGATACACTTGATTCAATAGGCATGTAAAATTCAAAGGAATAAAAATCAAAACAAAGGAATTAGGGAGCAAGTTGTATTCAATCTCGATAGAAGTGCGTAATGAGAGAAATTAGAGGGAACACAGAAAATTTTAATGAAAAGAAGGGGAAATGAACTGAGAGATTGAAATTTGCGTCAAACCTAAAAGGAAAAAACCTATATAATCAATAAATTTTAGATATGGTGATTAGTTGTTACTTGTTAGTAAAAGATTCCCTTATTACTAATAGGAAAAATAATTTTGTAATCTTTAAAAGATACACTTCTATTTTAAGGATCTTATTCATCGCCCCCGGGGCGACGAATAGCAAAACCCTATTAAAAAAAGTTAAGCGAAAAAATAGTTAACCCTAACATTATTTAAAAAGGTATGAAATATGATTAGAGATCGTTCAAGCAAAATATAAAAATCAAGTGAAAAAAAAGGTGCATGAGATGTTTGGCTATTTTTTTCCTCATCGGTCACTTAATTAGCTCAATAAAAATATGATAAAATTGGATCACTTGATTTTTTTTCGGTACGTTTAGTTAAAATGAAAATCTTATAATACTATCATGAAATTTTAATCCTTTGATTAAATATTCGAAGACACATCTCTTAATCTCTTCTGATAACATTTAGTAACCAGTTTAGACAAAAAAAAAGTAAAAAAGATATGGTTTTTCTAATGTATTTCCTTACAAGGATACACATTAGAAAAATTCAAAAAAAAAAGATAAGCTCTATTTTCAGTCATCGGGAGAGTGCTGATTATCAATTCAAAGTCGGCTTAATTAGATGAGTTTAGTTTCAGATTACCACACCAACGGTGCATTGGAATAGTGGCGTTGGGGCTACGCTTGGTAGGACGAACCGTGTGTTCGATTCCCCGCAATATCGTTGGGAGGGGTCTGCCGTAATCCCATTCAGTATCCCGGTCTGGATGTAGCCCGTACGAGTGAACCAGGCGCGAGAGCCAAAAAAAAAAAAAAAAGTTTGAGATTGCCACCCTTCTAGCCAACATGATTAATTTATTCACGAATTGACTCATGAACTCATTACGGCCACCACTATATATCTTTGGATCTATAATAGCAGTGTCCAAATCTATATAAAAACAAACATAAAATTAATGATTAAGCTCAAATAGTTAGGTCTATCATTTACATAATGTTTATCGATTGGGTACCGGTATTTGTATGCTGCTACATAAACTCATGTTGAAATATATTTTCGTTTGTAAAATTTGGATCGAATTTGTTTTATATAATCCAGAATTATTCGAGCTTCAACTCAAAAACCCTGAAAAATAAAAATCATATACATTTATATTGGATTACCTAATTTAATTTTATTAAATTAAACATATCATGATTTATTTAATATGAAAAAATATCAATTTTGTTTTCAAAACACAAAGGAAATCGTCCAGATTTCTTTTTTGGAGATAAGAAAATTGTAGTTATAAATATTTTTCTATAATGTGCCCTAAAAATACCCAATATAATAATTGTTAAATAGATTAATTCGGTTAAATGTAAATTTTTATGATTTTTCTAAATTTTATTTATAGGATTATTTATTTATTTAGGGTTTAATTTATATATATGTGTGTGATTTTGTAAAAAAATTATTAATTTATTAAAATGTGATAACATGGCAATAAAAACAAAGTATTCCAAACCAACTTAATTTATCCTCTACCAGTAATAAAACAATATGCAACTGTTTACTGTTAACAGACATGCATATCAATTATCAAGTGTTGAATTTGTTGATAGTTCAAGGTTCCTTTTCATTAGAAAAATCCAAAAAAATATCGATTTTTCTAACCTATGCCCTTAGGGCATAGGTTAAGAGACTAAAAATGACAATATATCTTAAAATTGTATTTATTTAGGTTTAATTATTTTTTCAATAGGGTTTATTAATTTCCTTTTAGGGTTTTAGTTCCCATTATTAGTATTCTTATCCTATGCCCTAAGGACATAGGATAGGAAACCGAAAAAATATTTATATATTAATTTCAGATGGTCATTTGTTTCTTATATTGGCAAGTAGAGAATTATTGATTACAATTTGTACTTTGCAAGAATGCAACTAGACTTGTGCGAACACAATTTACATGAGTCTAAATCAATTTGATAGGGGAGATTTAGAGAGATAAATTAAATCAATGTTAGATATTATCAATGTTAGCTTATTCGGTAATTGTAGCTAGATTTAACAATGAGTGACAGTTGAATGGACCGTTTTATTAATCATATCCCCTAGTTCTTGTATGATAATTTTGATCCTACATATAGAGAGTTCAGAGTTGTTCGATTGTCATTATTGATAAACTAGATGAGTCGAGTGAATAGTTAGATGGCAATTATGATTTGATTTACTATTAACATTTTAGGAAGGTTTTTAAAGGCTAGCTATAAAAAAAAAAAACTCACATATATATATATTATATATTCTCGTCGAATAAATTATAGCATTTGCAAATAATTAAGGTTGTTAATGGACTTAGCCTTT
Organism: Fallopia convolvulus; assembly: GCA_964016875.1. Classification (NCBI taxonomy): domain Eukaryota; kingdom Viridiplantae; phylum Streptophyta; class Magnoliopsida; order Caryophyllales; family Polygonaceae; genus Fallopia; species Fallopia convolvulus. The sequence goes on from OZ024726.1 coordinate 58,510,200, forward strand.
TGTGAACAACTTGGTGTTCGATTTGGTGAAGTTTCATTCGTTTTTGGCTCGATTTGTAGATGGGTTGAGCTTGAGTAGAAGAAAATTCGACTCGTTTGCTCGTGAGCAAGCTCGATTATATGTTTATGAACAAATTTTACTATGTATACATAGTTTAGTTAAATGCGTGTACTTTTGATTGTCTCTCTCAAACTACGTAGTTTAACCTTTAGCTTTTATAGATGATCAAATAAATGAGTTTTTCACTATGTTTTCTCATAAACTAGCTAAATGAGCAGCTTGCGAGATATGCTTAAGTTCGGTAAACTTTTAACTAAACCGAGCTCAAATAAATTTTTGAGCTCGAGTTCAAAAATTAACTCACCTATTACTAAACAATCTGAACCGAGCCGACCCGAGCCGAGCAATTCAAAGCTCAACTCCTTAACTTGTATATATCCAGAATTTGAACAATATGAAATTATCTTTATTACAATTACTACGAACAATATGAAATTTATGTACCATACTTACTTACTTAGAACTCCTATATGGGCCTCTAATTTGAGACGGCCCATTGGACCATCTTACTTTTGCTTTGTTTGCCGTGTGGCCCATGTTGATCAAACGTTTTTCTGAGCTTTACGCATTTGACTAAGGATAAAATTTTAAAACCATCCTTAATTTTAGAGAGTTTGTAAAAAAAAAAATTTATCTTACTTTTTACAGAAAATTAACTTTTATCTTGGGTTATTGACATAATTATTCATACGTTAAGATAAAAAATAATAAAATAAATTATAATTATTCGCAAACGCTTTAAGATAAGATATGATTTGCTGTATTTTAACCTTTGAATAACTATATAACCGGGTACAATGAAAATGATATAATTTTCTGATTTTAACCTTTTCCTAAAATTGTATAACCACCCACGAATGAAATTGTATAACCACCCACAATATTTATAATGTACTTTACTCGGCAATTTTGTCATCTAAAACTATAAAATCCTCGAATATAGTACACTAGAGTTTAGTTATACTATCTTTAGAATAAAAAAATTGCAAACTAACCGAATTTTTAGTCCGGGACTCAATCTCAATTTTGACTTTCCAAATCTCATTTTTTTTAAAAACACTTTTTTTTTTAGCAATATATAAACACTTCCAACACAAAATATGAAAACTAAAGTGACTAGCTACTACGTGCTCCAATCAAATCCTCGGCGAAACCCCCTCCCACGCAGCCGCCAATGACGTCATCATCTCTCCCGTCACTCGCCCCTCCAAGCCCGCTCATCTACGGGCGGCTCCGCCCCTCCCACTCAACGGGCCTACCCGACCCGACCCGAAACCAGCCCTTCCTCCGAAACCACCGCCGCGCCCTCCTCGCGCTCGCCGCCGTCTTCCTGGTGGCGGCCTGCTCGGCCGTGGCGGTGGCGATCGTCAAGTCAAGGAGTCACCCTTCGGGCTCGGTCGGGCTTCGGGTCAGGCCGGCCCGGGCCATAATAGCCTTGGCGTGCGGGCCCACGCAGTACCCGACATTTTGCGAGGAGTCGCTGGCGGAGTACGCCGGGGCGCGGGCGGTGGCCCGTCCCAAAGACCTCGTGCCGATCTCGGTGAACGTGACGTTGCGGAGGCTCGGAGTGGCGCTAAGGCGGTCGGCACCGATCGGAGAGATCGAGATGGACTCGTATGATAAGTCGGTTTATGATGTTTGCATGGTGTTGATGGATGACTCCTATGATATGTTAAACCGGACCCTCGCCGCCGTTTCCCGCGGCAAGACCGCCGCCGCCCTCGCCGCCGCTCCTGCGGCGAACGGAGATGTGAGTAATTTTTGTGGTTTTTTTTTTTTAATGAGAAATATTGCTATGCTTAACTAATAGAATGATAACAAGTCAAACCGTTAGAAACATAACAATAGTTTAAGGTAATAGATCGATCTCTTAAAAATCCAAATAACAATTTTTTACCGATAACCAAATCAATACAAATCTACACAACAACAAGTCAATAACCCAGTTAAATCCTTGAAAATATGGAGTATGAAACATGCATAAAATAATTCAATTTAAAAATAAAGGTTGAAATATTTCTTTTTATAGCTATATTTTAACCTATACTCTTAAACATTAGTTAAAAACCTTAAAATAGAAATTATTTTATTGAATTTTATTGTTTAGTGTTATTTTAACTTTTTTTATATAAGGTTTATTAATTTTTTTTTAAAGAATTTAGTTTATTTTTTTGGTAGAATTAAGATTTTAGTTTATATATATAATTCTTAACATATTTTTTAGGACGTAGAGTACCAAAACACCGTTTTTATACTAATGATTCCTTACGATACGTGCTAGAAGTTGATCAAGAAAAATTTGTAGATTTTCATTAAAAAAATTGTGGATGATCCAAGCTCTACAAATGACATGCAATTCATTTAACCATATAATTCCAACACAATACGTATATATAACGATGTTCTTAAAAACGTTGAACGTTAGACGAAATTTATAAAAGTTTTTTAGAACAATACATATACGATACTAGCTTCATATGCATTTAAGTCCACGAAACAACTTTTAAATGTTTTATATAGAAGACCTATCAAATAGAGGTAAATTACTAAATTTACGTGGTTAATTACTTATAGATAAATTATAAACTGTTATTCCGAAAATGTAGAATCTTTTTTTGATGACTTCAAATTATTCCTTTTATTTAGAACAAATAATAATATTTCTAACTCTCATCTCTAAAATCTTCTAGAAGTTTTAATACTCCATCTTTTTTGCAATTTAGGTGTTTTTAGAACTTTGTACATATATTAAGATAAATTTAAAGTAAAATTGTTAAGATTTTGTTTTTTTTGTACAAAATTAATTAATAGAAATATTATTTAATATCACTCAATAGGTGACATTTTTTATTATTCATAAGTACAATAGAACTAGAAATATAATAATTAAATAATATTTTTTTGATCAAGTTTTAGTTTTAATTAATTAAAAAACCTATATTGTGAAATAAGATTTAGTATTAATTAATTACATCTTACATTTTCGAAAAATAATACGTAACAATAATCTAAGGGATGCTTTGATTTCAACCAATCATAACAAGTATCTTGTTCAGCAAATTAGAGGGACGCCGGCGGACGTGATGACGTGGCTGAGCGCCACCCTAACAAACCAGGACACGTGTAACGACGCTTTATCCTCGGCAAGCGATGAAATCAAGCGCCAGCTGTCCCCACCCCTTGAGAACCTCACTGAGCTCGCCAGCAACACCTTGACTATCTACGCCACCACCACGTACGCCGCCACGTACGGCGGCGGAAGCGACGACGGAGACAGCCCCGCCGCCGCACCCAGCAACAACCGCCGCCTCCTGTCTTCTCTCCCCCACGACGACGTGGCGGCCACCACCGGCGGCTTCCCGTCGTGGGTGTCGAGGAGCGACCGGATGCTTCTGGAGTCGACTCCGGCGGTCGCCATTAAGGCGGACGTGGTGGTGTCGAAGAGTGGCGGCGGCAATGGAACGGTGAAGACGATCGGAGAGGCCATTGCTATGGCCCCTCAGAACAGCCAACGGCGGTTCGTTATCTACATCAAGGCTGGCCAGTAAGTTCTTTTTGCAATTTTCAATTAACCTATGTTACACGGAAACGGAAATAATATTGTCTAACGAATAAAGTATAATTATCAGAACTTTACCCTAGAAACGAGTTTTCCATTTTCAAAGCGAAATAAAGTATAATCACCACGACTTTACACTAAAAATGAGTTTTCAATTTTTCGATTTTTTGATTTTCGAAACGAAATCGAGAGTAAAGATGCTCTATTAAAGCTTTTGGGTGACCCTAATTGCACTTAATACTGGAATATTTATGACGACTCATTAGAGTGAAGCTAATGGTTGCCCAAAATTTAGTCAAAGAAAAGAGAGTAAAAAAAGACTAGAAAAGGACAGAGAATAAAGTTCGTGTAGAGAGAGCATTGTTTTGATCATTGTTATGACCTTAGGCTACTCTTCCCGAAAGAGCCGAAATTCGATTCAGGCTACTTGACCTGAAAGTTATATATGACCACTTGTACTCCTTTCAATTCATTTTTTTGATAAGGGCACTGTCGACGAGAGTCGAACCGAAAAACTTTGTGTAAAACACTTGTACTCCTTTCAATTCATCTTTAATCTGTTACCGATTACACAATATTTGTAGTGATTTGGATTGAGTTCGGGTTATTCAAGAAAATGTTTTTTCTACATAACATTGGGTACATACATTATGATTTGTGATGGATATATTTCTTACATTGTATTTTCATCTAATTTGAGTCGTCCACTATTTGTATAATGGGTAGGTATGAAGAGAGTAACTTGATTGTAGGAAGGAAGATAACGAACCTCTGGCTTATAGGAGATGGAATGGGCAAAACTGTGATCACCGGCTCCATAAGCGTCGATCGCAACCGCGTCCACACTTTCAACACCGCTACTTTTGGTATTTCTTACACATCCAAACTCCTCGTAACTTAAAATAGCGCGTTTTTTCATCAAAGTAAAGACAACATTCTCCGTCTCCTTAAAGGGAAAATTTATTAAATAGAAAATAAAGCTAAGTAGTGTTTTAAGAGCATCTCCAAACATATGTTCTAAATCTTGCATGCTGTGCTTTTGGAGATTTTGAGGTTATTTTAAGGCCCAACATTTCTTCATCTTAACCTCTGTTTTAGTGAAAGTTTCCAAATGTTGATGTCTTTTTCCTATATTTAGGAAATTTCCTAAAAATATTTAGGAAATGCATTAAATACGTCTAATAAATTATGTCTTCTTCCTATTGGTCTAATTAGGTTTTATAATATAATATTTTTGTACATGCGATAATAATTATAATATATGCAAGATTTTCTCAAAGAGAATTTGTTGGAGTTGGAAAAAATAGAGAATATATAAGTTTTATTTTGGAAAAAAATATAGAGAAGATTTTATACATGCCATAAGATTTGTTTTCTTATAACTAGTCAAATAACAAATAATTTATCAATTATTAGGGTATAACTAGTTGTCCCCGTCGTGCCCTGCACGACTATGACTCGATATTTTTTAGATATACTATAAAGAGATATTAATAAATAAAAATATAATATAAATAATAATTGTGAATTGGTGATTTATATAAATTGTAAGAAAAAGCATAATTCTAAATTAAAGATTTTGATAGCAAAAATGAAAATAATGGGACATTTAATATGGATTAGCAAATAAAATTGACTTGACATGTACATATATTATCAAAAAAACATTACCGGGAAATTATAATTGAAAATTACAATTATAATTGGCTAGATTTGTATGTAAATTATCAAAAAAATCAAAATTGAAAATTCAAAGATATATCATAATTGAAATTTAAAGATTTGGGAACAAAAAGATTCGATCCTCTCTAAATATCATAATGGGAAAAAAATATAGATTAACAAACAAAATTTGACTTGATTTGTACATATATTGTAAAACCGTAACTCATTTTTTCTAAAAAAAATATCGGCAATGCTGATTTTTGATGTAAATTCGTCCTTCCCTCACTATTAATATATTTTACCTTTTCAAAAAAAAACATTTTTCTATATATTTATTATGATTCATTTTTTTAATACCGTAACTTATATTAGAAAAGTCAAAACATTATAAGGTTGTCGAAAATATATTAAGATTATCTCTAGACATATCTATTCTAATTCTTTTTTTAGAAAATATGTTAATTGTTAAATTTTCTGTTCAATTTATTCGTTATGTACGTATGGTCATATGAATCCATAACAATTTATTATTAATTTTGTAATTTAAAAATATTATAGGATAAGATCTCGGTCTATATTTATGTGAGTTTTTTTTATATTATATTAGAGAGTTGTTAGGATCATGAAGATATGTTAAAATCTTATCCTATAAAATACATAAAAAAAATATTTTTATGTTAATTTTATGGAAATTAATTTTTACGAATAATTTTTTATTTTGCTAGAAAATAGGTTAACGGTTAATTTTGTTGTTCAATATATTCGTTATGTACTTACATATATGATCATATCATATATATGGATCATTAACAATATATTATTAATTTTGTAGTTAAAAAATATTATAGGATAAGATCTCGGTATATATTTATAGGAGTTTTTTTGGTAGATTATATTGAAGAGTTGTTAGGATCATAAAGATATGGTAAGAAATATTTTTATATGTAAATTTCACGAAATATGTAATTAAATTTCCAAAAAAACATTATTGTAATCCAATATAAAAAAATTAAAAAATTGATTGAGATTTGTAGATTACGTGGCAATATGATGTGTACATAACATATGAGTGACATGGAAAATTTTTGACATGTGGACTATGACATGGAATATTTATAAAGACGTCTAAATTATAAGAAAATGACACGTGTAAAAATCTGAGGTGGCTTAATATAGGATCGACATGTGGCGAAATCCTAGGTGGCGTAATGAGAAGGCCCCAAACCTTATTGCTTTTATATATATAGTAGATTCTAAAATTATTTATTATCATTCAAGTCAAATAACAAATAATTTATTATTTATTAGATTAAGATTTTAGAATCCTTCTATTTTCACAAGTAAGATAATATTTAATTAATTATTACATATGTATTGTTGAATATTTTATATGTTAAAAATAAAAGCATTAAATGCACTGTTCTTCAAAATAGAGAATCTATTAAAGTTAAGGTCAATTTTTTTAGAGAATATGATAGTTGGTTCTCCATTTTGGAGAAACTTTTGGAGCATCTCTTGGAAATACTCCAAAGTCCAACAATTTCTCCATCTATTTCTCTAAAATAGAGACCGTCTTCAAAATATAAGAATATTTAGAGAATGCATTAAATGTATATGTAATCATGTCTTCTTCCAATTGATTAAATTAGATTTTATAGTATTATATAAATAAAAATAATATTAATATAAATATGATTCTTTAAAATGGAGAATTTGTTGGAGTTAAGGCATAAAAAATTTAGAGAATAATTAGATTTTGTTCTCCATTTTAGAAAAAATAATAGAGAATTTGTTGCAAATGCTCTTACTCTCTTACATCATTTAAAAACATAGGAGAGTGTGTTTGGATTACGCTTGATAATGCTTTATCTTGTAGGGGTAATTGGAGAGCGATTCGTAGCTCGGGACATCACCTTCGCGAACGAGGCAGGGCCCGAGTACCACCAAGCGGTCGCGTTCCGTGTCGGGTCGGACGAGTCCTTGATCTACCGGTGCGAGATCAAGGCCTACCAAGACACGCTCTACACGGTCGGCAAGCGCCAATTCTTCCGCGAGTGCGACATCTACGGGACCGTCGACTTCATATTCGGCAATAGCGTCGTCGTCTTCCAGAACTCGACCATCTACTCGCGGAAACCGATGCCGGGGCAGACGTGCGTCATCACGGCGCAGGGCCGGAGCATCTGGAATCAAACCACGGGGATGTCGTTCCACGCGTGCGAGTTTCGGGCCGTCGACGAGGGCCCGAGCGCGTGCACGACGCTTTTGGGACGGCCTTGGGGGCCCAACGCTACGGTGGTCTACATGATGTCGTACCTCGGGGATCACATTGACCCACGCGGTTGGTCGTCGTGGGGTCCGAAGGGCCCGGGGTTGGATTGGGTTTACTATGGGGAGTATAATAACAACGGGCCGGGGGCGGGCTTGGCGGGCCGGGTCAAGGCGCCCGGTGTGCATACTCAGTTGTCTAGGAAGGATGCAAGCAATTTTACGGTGGAGAATTTTATATCAAGGGATTGGGTGACACAAACTGGAGTGGAGTTTCAAGCTGGATTAACATCCTAATTAGTTTTTTTAATTGCTTAAATATACGTAATTAAGGAAATGTATAATTAAGGTAGGTAGCTAGCTAGAAAACTACAGTATAAGGTTTAGGAATTAGGTGTGTTTTTTTTTGTCTTGAGGATTTTCGTCTACTTCGATTTTGGGCTCTATTTGTTTCTTTGAAAATTAGTTCTTTTATGCTTTCATGGTTGATGCTCATTAGCATCAAACGAGGTTTATAGGGTCAGGAATCAGGATGTAAGTATTGCCCTCGAACAAGTCGATGGGTGGTTCAAAAAATTTCTCATAATTGAAGTTATAAGACCCAAAATTTTCTCAAACTCAAAAGTTACGCACTTGCACAATTCAAACACATGACTTTTCTCAAACTCAAAAGTAACGCACTTACACAATCAAGTCTTCTATGAGATTAAAATTAATATTATAGCTTAGGGGTTATTCATTGATTTTCTAACACACTTGTGTACAAAATAATTAATTTTTTATAGGGACGTTCAACCCGCAATTAATGGGTTGCGGGTTGGATCACGGGTCAATTTTCCCGCGTGAGACGACCAATATTTCAAATATATATATATATATATTTTTATAATTTTATTTACTATTAAAAAAAATTTATAACAGCAAACCCAACGGTTTTTTTTAAAATACAATTTTTGAATTTGGGGGTAAAAAATCATTTTTTTTTACTTGAATGACTTGGTCAAACGGGTCAACCCGCAACCCAACCCGTTAGAACCACGACTCGCATGTCACTTTTTTTTTTTTTTTGTGAGTCAGGTCGATCCAATCCATTGAGCATCCCTAATTTTTAATATTATGTGATGTTTGAAAACCAAAAGGGAACAAAGGGGTATGAATCACTAAAAACAATATCTCCTAATTATTGTACACAAAATAGTATTATTTTTCAAGTAAGACCATGAATATTTCACTACAAAAAAAATATGGCAAGAGCACAAAAGCCTAAAACTCACATCCTTATTTGGTACATGAACTCTTCCAAAACTTGCTAGTAAAAAAAAAAATCAAAATAGACAAGGAGAACTTTAATATGCAAGAAAGAAACAAGCTTCAATAATGAAAACATAAACAAAGAAGTTTAAATTTGCCTACCTTAAGCAATAAGACTCTCAAAGGCTCCTCTCAATAAATTCCCAAATGCGCTCCTCCATGTAAACCCTGTCCCTCATCCGCCGTGGCATGTGGCGCTCGTCGGGGAAGATCAAAAGCTCATACAACTTCCCGGCGGCCACCAGCTCATTCACCAGCCGAGCGGTGTGCCTGAAGTGCACGTTCTCGTCGATCATCCCGTGCACCAGGAGCAACTTCCCCTTGATCCTGTCCACGTGGTACATGATCGACCCGAACTCGTACCCAGCCACGTTCCCCGAGGGCAAGCCCATGTACTTCTCGGTGTAGAACGTGTCGTACCCGTCCCAGGACGTGACGGGCGCGCCCGAAACGGCGCAGCGGAACGTGTCGGGGTATCGGGCCAGGGTCATGGCTGAGAGGTAGCCCCCGTAGCTCCACCCGTAAAGCCCGATGTGGCCCGCTTTGGCCAGCCCGGTCTTGATGAGGTATTCGGCTCCTGTCTTCTGGTCATCGGCGTCTTGCTTGCCAAAGCTGTGTTTGACGGCTCCCTCGAAGTGGAGCCCACGTCGAGAAGATCCTCTGTTGTCCATCTGCAAAAAAAGGAAAAACCAAATAGTGTGAAATTTCAGCATTATACAGTATATTCAATGTTCTAAAAAACACTAGGCGGACCCTGGGCGGAGAGGGGCCACTTAGTGCCTAGGCAAGGCGGGTGCCTAGACGGGCTAGATGGTTAGGCGGGATGGGACCTTCCAGTGCATAGGCGGGATTTTTAGAATAGTGAGTATATTGTATAAGTCTTTACAGAGCATAGGATATGAAACCATATTAAGAAACTATAACATTCAAGTGAGGAAATAAGAGCAAATAAGAAGCACAGCCAGTTTAGACTTAGAGACATTAGTGAGAAAATGAACTACAACAAACAAGAAAGCATGCACATACCTTCCAAACTAATATTCCTTTGCTCCTCAAATATTGCGCCCTCATATCGACGGTATTAATCCAAGAATCTGTAACAAGCTGAACGCTAGGACCACCGTACACACTGAGCATTGTTTTGTAAGGCGGAGGTCCAAATCTTTTCTCATCTGGCTTATACAAAATCCCATACAAGACGGTCCCATCATCGGCTTTAACTTCAAATATTTCAGGTGGCTCAAGTTGGAGCTTTTTGAAACTTGAAATGGCAAAAGATTGGTCATACAAAGTATTCATGAAGCTTCCATCCAGCAAAGAAGCCAAATTCACCTTTGGCGGGAAACCCAATGAGTCATGAACATCAATGAAGCTATGCATCTTGTGATCAAGAATCACCACATGCTTTCCCTTGCCCTGTGATAATCTCACAGGGGGTTGCAATGGAGAATTATGTTTAGGGAACTTTGTGCAGTAAAGATTGGACTCTAAAGGCCCGTCTAACGTTCCAGTGAAATAAATTAGCCCTGAACTTTCATTTACACCAGCAATTTGCTCCACCATCCAATTCCCTTCTGTTATGGGCCCCAAACAAGCCCCACTGGCATTGTGCAGATAAAGATGTCTGAATCCTGTTTTCTCACTTGCCCAGATGAATCCTCCACGGCATGTGGGGTCCGCGTTTTCAAGGGGCGTAAAACAATCATGTAAATTTATCCATATTTCCTGCTCTTCCACTAGCAACACTTCGCTTTGGCCCGTACTGATGTCAAACTTCAAAAGCTTTAATTTAGTATGAGTCCTGTTTAGAACCTGGACAATGAGAATGTTTCCAGGCATCCAGTTGACTCTGGCCAGATATTCGTCTTCGGCTTTGGCCCGATCTTGGTGGCCCCCACATTGAAGATCCATCCAAGTGACGGGACCCCCGGCTACAGAGACAACGCCAAGCCGTACTTTAACATTCAAAGCACCAGCAAAGGGGTAAGCATGATCTTCCTGTGCATCTGGCCCTACTGAGCTTTTGCCCTGGTGCATAATTCTGTATAGTGGAATCTCTGAGGAATCAACTTCGGTGAATGCAATAAATTTGCTATCCATGGACCACCAGTATCCATTCTTCCTATCCATTTCCTCCTGTAACATCATCAAAATATGAAGGCTTGAGTAAAGATTAATCCATGTCCACTCTTAAGAGAGGATAAAAAAAATTTAAAATTTCAAGTGATTCAAAAATACAATACACACCTGTGCTATGTACTCAGCAAGGCCATGAGTCTGAAACATGAAAACAAATGTCAAATCATGAGAAGTGTAAGGATCAATTTTATAGAGAACATGTTGCTATGCTTTTTGTTTTGTTTGTGAGTGATGTGAACCACTTGGTTGAAGACACTATGTTTTCAAGAAAAGATGATCATTAAACATGAATGGTTGTGTATACATAAGAAAAGAGACTTAGATAATCAGATGAGATGATAAAATCTCCACTTACCAAGGTACTTCCATTGGAGCCGAAAGTTAATTGTTTTTCCAGATTGTATAAGAGGTCCAGAACAAACAACTCAGAGCCTCTCACAAAAGCAAGCATATTTCCATCTGGAGATAGATGAGGATCGATAACTGGTGATGAGGGATCACTTGGAAGCTTGAGCTCTGGTTTTGATGAAGAAAGATCTTGCAAATATATCTGTCCACAAGAAAGGAAGCAGTAAATAGGCTAGAACATAACAAGTTGGTAAATATATAGATAGAAAATAACGCAAGAATTCCTAAAAAGATAATGCTTTGAAAGGATCCAATAATGAGTTGCTCTTATAAGAAACAGAAATTGCTTACTCATTTTGTACACTCTGTGATCAAACCCAGCTTGATTTAAAAGAGGTTAAATATTAGAAGGATAAATTTTGTACATGTTAAAGAAAATTACTCAGCCATTGTTTGTATATATGAGTAGCAGAATCTTGACAACTTTGTAAGGCATAGAGCATTTCAGTTTAAACACTAAATTTAGAAAAGAAAATGCTATTTGTTCTCTATCAAGGACCTCTGTGAGATTACTAAGATCACACAACTTCTGCACAGTGTGCATCTTTCACACTACACATCTGTCTTCTTCTGAGTGCTATTAGACAGACTCTTTATTTGTTTAACAGAGAGTTGGCAAAAATAAGGCTCAAGTGCTCAACCAAGATCAATTATGTTGCAGCCCAACAGTAATACATTATGAAATATAGGTAAAGCCATATTGTTTTCCAATAATAACTCAGCGCACACACTATGTACAAGATTGAACAAACATTTTCAACTCCGAAATTGTATACTGGAGGCCACAACCTCTCAAGTAGCTTAAGAGCATATAGCATAAACTTATTCACAAAATGTAAGCAGAAGCCCACATAATAGAAAGTAAATTCTTGATTCAAGCAGAGACTCCCAAGTGGTGCATAAAATAGTAAATTACTAGTCAATAAGATAAAAAGTCACCCATCATGACAGTTGGAATATAGTGTGTAAATTTTACGCTTATTTATAGTATAGAAAGATATACAAATTGATATGCATAATCACATTGCACGACCGTTTCCTATTGTATGACTGATTCATACTAAAGCCCTAGAATGACAGCAGAGTAGTGGAATCTAATATTACACTTCACTACCATACTACCATTTCAGTTACAACTAAAAAAAATTAATGAATGTTGAGCTTGCATCAATCAAAATCACAAACATATTCGTATCAAGTGTTTAATCGCCCTTGGTCTTTCATGAGAGGAAGCAGTTTCAATAGATTTGAATTATGACTTAACAGTGGTCATGAAAGTTTTATAAGTAGGTGAAAAATTCAAGGACTTGTAAATTTATATATAATACATGAATGAGCACTGAGCAATGCAATGCCAAAACTACAATGCACCTAAAATTTCACCAGAACCACCCAAAGAAACAGCATAATTCATCAATCATGGAAGTTCACACAGCATAAACAATCATTTAAACCATACATTTTCAAAGACCTCAAGCGCAATGCAAATAGGTCAACATGTCATATGTGTCCTCCCTTATCAGTAAAGCAACCAAGAAACACAATGCACAATCAAATTCACCAGAATAACCCCAAGAAACAACACAATTCAGCAAAATCAAATGCAATTCTACAGAACATACCCCATGAGGCAAAGGCACCATGATCACTTTCTTCCTGGAAGAGCCCTTCACCCATTCATACCTCGTCACGCCCAAACCTCGTTCTCTCGCCCTCTCCCTCCTCAACTTCTCAGCCTCAGAAATGTTACTCTCATCAAGCCCTCCATCAGGAGGGCTAAACACCATCTGGTGCTTCCCAGTCTCCAAATCAAACACAAAAACCCTCCTGCTCAGACTATGATCAGGGCTAAACAGATACGCAACCAATTTATCGTCCGGGCTGAAACTAATCGACGTCGGCGCAACATACCCAGGCAACGGATACTGCACAATCTCCTCCACCGGGAAGATGACAGAGTCATCCCCCTGCGCGATTGTTGAATCCGTGAGCGGCATATCTGGCGAATCGGAGGACCTAGTTCGCTTGCGAGTTCTCCTCTTAGTTGCTGTGTCCTTGGTATTCGATTGACCTGAGCGCATTACAGCTAAACCATCGGATGCTGTATATAAGTCTAGATCGGATTCGAATTCGAACGCCTCGCGAAAAGGGAATTAGGGTTTGCGGATTTTCAAATTCACCTGAGGTTTAATTTGGGTTTCAAGAACTGAAAAAGAGTGATAATGGTGATTGAGATTTGGGATTGTTTGGCTATAATTGATCAGCCAAAGTGACAGTGTCGATTATGCTGAATTAGGGCAAATTGGGGGAAACAACAAAAGGCAAAAAAAGCTGAAAAAGGGGGAAACAGAGTGTGGGGTTATTGAATCTTGATGATGGATGAAGATGGGTTTATAATTTGGATTGAGAATGAAATTAGTATGGAGGGCAATGATTGGAGTGGGAATTTGGGTTCTTGATGGGTTAGATACTTAGATTTCTTGTTTAAGGAAAAAAGTATGCTGCAATTCTGCAATTTTAATTGTTCCTGTTTTTGTTTAGTTTTTATTTTCCATATCTGGGGATATATCAGTCAGGTCAGGTGGTGACTGACAATAATTTGTGAAATTGGAAATATCGGAGTATTTTTTTGTCGATTGAAATTGGGAAATGCAACTTTTTTCACCTTTTCTCTATTTGTCTTGTATCATTTCATTTGGGATTGAATTTGGTTTAAAATCCTCAAAGAAGTCATCTTTTTAATAACATACTCTTTTCATTTTTTAAAGCATTAGTATTTGTGATTTTTGTTAAAACATTAGCAATAATATTATTAGAAAAGGAAAAGAAAAGTATTAAAATGTCAAGTTAAGTTCCTTCTTTCACATACTTGTCATTACATTAAAACACTAATTTTCTCTGACTTCATCTTTTTCAATCTTCTTTTAAGATACTCATAAAAGAAAAGTCTTCTTTTATGATACTTATAAGTGTCATTTTGGGGAAAAAAATCAATGTATCAATTTAAATATTGCTTCTTTATTATTGAAGAAATACATCATTAGAAACCAGTTGACAAAAAATGGTGGCAATTAGTGGAGGAAGAACATGAAAACAATCATTAGCAAGATATTTTAACCAATTAGTGGACTAATATTCTATATAGACATTTCATCCTTGAAAATTGTAGTTGATAATTTTTTTTATCTTTTTTAATGCGTTGTTAAGGGAATGAATAGACTTGTGCTCATGAATGAGCCAATTGTCTTGTTAATACCCTTATAGGAAACTCGACTCGAGTTTGTAATCCTGCCACTAAGGATTATGGACTATTACGTTGATTTGGGCCGACCAATTCAACCTAATGAAAAAAAAAATTACGAGCCTGAGTACAAAAACAGATGTAAAAATTGAACCAGAAATATCTCAATTCTCAACATTCTTACATACTCCCTACCACTTGGACTACTTATACATCATTATGACATTATTAGTATTTTGAGCTCCAATTATGTAGCCTCTTTGAAGCATGTTTAATTTAGATCTCGAAATAATTATTTTAAAAAAATTATAAATTTTTTTCTTTAATGTTTCCAATATATGTAAATAAATTACTTTTTACATATTTTAACAAAAAATAATATTTTTTATAAATGAACGCTTTTTAAAAATATTTTCTTGGGGTTTTTTTGCCCTTTTTCTGGAACCAAAAAAGAAAGAAAAGAAAAAATTGATAAAGTAAAATTGGCTGAACATAAACGGATCCGAGCATCCGGGTCTAGAAAAAAAAAACAATTTACATATCTTATTCATACGGTTTTGTTGGATACTCAATTTACATATCAATGGCGATGGGCTTATTGATGGGTCGTCAGGTTTCACGCCTACTGACCACTCTCGCCATTGTTGTAATCACTTTGCCCTTTATTCATGGTATCAGGTCAGTTAAGAGCCTCACTTATACGCTTCTCTGATTTCATTTGGTTTGAATTCTGTGCTCCAATTCATGGCGTTCATTTTTCTTTTGGGTTTTGTGCTTGACGTGTTACCAGGAAAGGAACAGACTTGCTTGAATTTTGGTTAGAACTTAGATTTTGACATGAAATTTAGACCAGGCTCGATTAGAAATTCCATAATTGATCTTATCCTTTGGTTCGTTTTGAAATTAGGTTAGATTTTTCGGAAATTGGGGATAAACCTCATAGGGTTCAGTTCATCATCTTCTTTTGAAATTGGTTGTTAATTGAGGCAAATTAACATGTGAATTTGATGCATACTTAAAAATGGAGTTTGGTGAGTAGGAAATGACAAGCTATTTGTATGAATTTTGCAATGATTGCTAGAAATTTGCTGTACAATTAACAAGAAAATGGGTTACAATGACGGCTAGGATGGAGGAGAACAAAGCCTTACAAGTTGGAGAGGAGCTCTTCAAAGAAACTATGCCATTGCAAATGGGGTCCCGAGTTTACCGTCTTCAAGGACTCAAACCGTATTCTTGGTATGAAGTGAAGATATCATATCCAGCTTCTGTATGTAATCTTGAGTCTGTTATCTTCATGTTTGTTCTGCCAATCTATCACTAATTACACCAATTCTTGATACATTTCAGATACCAGCTACTTTTACTTTACAACTGAGAAAAGGTGAGTCTGATTTGGCAACAAATCATCTAAGGAAGCTACTGAACACTGAGAAGTTGGTATTCAAAACGGAGTCTCTTGACGTTGTTAATGATCAGGTTTGCAGTTGCGTATGCTCATTACTTGTTGATGAACTAATTGAATCAGAGCTAAGCTTTTATCGTTTGTTGTTCTTAGGGGGGAATTTGTGTTCTTGTGAGTGTGGAGCCTGAAGGAGTTGTTGCGATTCCCGGTGTTCAAGAAAGAGAGATGATCTTCTTCAACATAGGTATTTTTGATCTCTTGATTTTGAAAACTTAAGCTTGATTGAATGAATGTGTGATTCGTCGTGGCTTTAAATCTTAATTGTGATATCAATGTTGTTCACTCTCTGAAGCATTAATGAACTTGATTTTCTTCTTTCTTCCTGTATGTGCATTTGTAAAATTCATAAACTGAAATGATGTTAAGATTGCTTATAATTTTTGTGGTACATTTAAAAAAACAACCCTTAAATAGGGCTTTTCTGTAAAGTGTAAACCATCTCAATTTTCTTAAGAAAAAAATTCAATGAACCTTATATTGTTCTTATTCAAAACCACATCCTTCGACTATCAAAATTCAAAACTAACCTCATTGAATATTTTAAGCCTAAGCTACATCTCTCTTGATAAGAAAAAACAAGGGCCATTAGTAATATACCAGTGATGCAATGTAATTGAAGAGTGTGATTCTGAGTTTATGTTTCAAACAAGATTAAATTACTGCTGAACTGTTGATTTTTTTATAAAAAATATGGTAGGCTTACCCGATGTTCTAAAAAACGCTAGGCACTGCCTAGGGACGACCCAGACGGCGCCTAAGCTGACTAGAAGGCTTGAAGGGCTGGGACCTTCAAGTGCCTAGGCGTGGGGCCTAAGTGGGATTTTTAGAACAGTGGGCTTACAAAGAAAACCCTAGTTTCTGGCATGAATGCTAATAAGCTCATTGTACATTTGGTGTATGCAGTGTGTGATGAGCTTCTCTTGGGACTTCCCCACAAAGCTTGGCCCGTTGTCGGCTTTGCAGTTCTCTGCATAGCTATCGGAGTCGTGCTCCCCTTGTTCTTCCATTTGTCTTCTCTGATGAGAGGAGAAGCGCAAAAACCACAAGAACTGATGAAACGCAGATGAGACGCCTTTTTGCATTTGTTAGTTCTTTCTAATTCATTCTTTAGTGCTCAGTTTTGGCTTCAGGAGAATCAAATGGTGAGATGACAGCTCCATTGCTATCCATCCATGTCTTTCAAGTCTTTTGCTTTAGTAGTTCCATGAGAAGTTGAACAAAAGAGACCACTAAATGTTGTGTTTGATTGAAACTTTTTATAGTTTAGGTTGGAACTTTTTGATTCTAATCTAATTCGATTTGTTGTCGGATTTGCATAAACTCGACATGATACAAAAAGCATGCCTTTGCAAGTTCACTTGACTCTTCTCTGTTTCCTTAACCTTGACCTCTCTAAGGAGTCAATTGTACCCTTCCACTTACAATTGTTGCATTACTTCTTGAACTAGATGTGTTCAATTATGATTCTTCATTTTGTTCCATCGGATATTAAGAGGTACTCTTTGCCCGACCCAATCATGATCCGACCTTTCCTAACTCATACCAACTTCAGTCCGAACCTACATTCGTTGAGACTACGAATTTAGCCCAAGCCAAGCCATATTTCCTTGCATAGTTGAGATTTATAAAAGCTCGATCACCATGCTAATCATAGCTTTAGAACACACGTTCATTGCCCCATTTTCGCAACCACCATCGGGCAAACCGTCAATCTGCAGACAGGGTTGAGCATGGGTCGGTTCAAACCGAAATTTTTATCCGAACCGAAACTGATATTAGTCAGTTTGGTTTAGAAAATTTTCAAATTTCGGTTCAGTTTCAGTTCGATTAGAATTTCTGTAAGGATAACCTTCTATCTATCTCAAACCGAAAAAACCACAACCAAACTGAACTGGTTCGATTTTTGGCTCCTCTTAACTAAATTTCGATTTTCAATTCGGCTCGGGTCTTGTCTTTTCAGTTCGATTTTGGACCGATGCTCGACTCTATTCGCAGACCTAAGTAACAACAAAACCAAGCCGGGAGAAGCCAAAAACGGAAAAACCCGGTTTGTTCCTCTCTTAAGGCCTTGTTTTCACGAGGCATTTTTTCCACCTGGCTAGGCCCGTGGGCCCGACCCAGGAAAGCCCGGTCCAAAAAAAATTAAATTAAAACAAAAAAATGTTGGATATATTTTATTTTGAAGTATAAATATTAAAATATTCCTTATCTACCTTTTAACTCCTACCGAGTACCCACCCTCAACCCCCATTATTTCTTTTCCCTCTCGTCAACTCTCGCCGAACGGCGCTTCTCCTCTCACAATTCCGCCCAGCCGACGCCTCACCGGTATTTCTCCTCTTCCTTTTCTCCGGATTTTAATCATGCTGTGAATCCAGAATTGTTTTGAATTGCTATTCGCCGGAATCAGTTTTCAGATCCGGAATAGTTTGTTCTGTTCTATCACTTTCAGATCTGGTTTATATTTGTCGGTCCTTTTCCTTCTGTTCTTTCATAATTAGCTTTAATATTGCTGTAATTCGGTGCTTCGTACACTTAGGTATGATGTATTGCTTTGATTTGTCGGAAAATTGAGCCTCTTGGAACTGAATTCTGGTTCCAAAATTGTGGATCTGTGTTTGGGAAACGGTTGGCCGGAATTGGATTATTGATTCTGGTATCAGGCACTTGTGAATTGTTGTGTTGGAACCTAAGAAAGGATTGAGATAAAATTGCTGGGAATGATGTTTATCGTTTCTTAATTTTCTTGTATGCAATTCTGCAGGAAGGAAGCTTTTTTGAGCTATTGATAATTCGCTTTTTAGCAGTTGAACAAGAGTTGTATTCATACATCGGTTTGGATCCTGATACTTTTCTTGGAACTTCAGCTTTTTTGCAGCATATAGCTTAAGGTAGAAATTCCTGTACAATCACATCATCTTTGGTTGTATGATTTGTTACTATATTAGATATTGCCGGAAAAAAGTTACTTTACATTCTAGTAGCCAAACAGGTTACGATTCCTTTGATTTGTAAGCCCTTTCAAAAAGTTTTAAAATGCTATACAAGTACATTCTAGCATCATCTATATATATAAATTAGGGTTCTTTTACAAACGGGTATTTTGTTAGGATAGTCACTTTGCATCACATGAAAATGTAGTGTGGTATCAACTGAACTAGATGATGAATGATGATGAACTGATGATTGGATTGAACAAATTTGTGGAGCTACTGGACCACATTAATTTACACTTTCATGACATTGAATAATCTGGTTAACAATTGAATCGATGATGTAGAAAATTTCTATGAATTGTGCATCATCTGTATGTATTTCTTTGTCAGTTTGTGATCTGGTATAAAATTCTCAAAATCAGATTTTTTGGTACTTAACAGAAGCGGGGCCCACCTGCAATGGATAAGTGCTCTGGACTGAATCAGTTTATGTGAGAAGAACAAGCAAATTGTGATAGCAAAGCCTTCTCGGATCTCCTCTCTCTACAATGGAAGACGACGAGGATTTCTCCCGTTCTCCAGCGACAATCGACGCAGTGGCCGACGATAACGACGAACAGGAGACCGGATCTCCCCGATCCGACTCCCCGGAGCCGAGCAACGGCCGGATCACCGTCACGCTCGCTCTCCCGATTCAAAATCACCGTTCAACTCCACCCTCCGGCGCCGCTGTGGCCAGTGGCGGAGGAGGCGGTGGGAGAGAGGACTGTTGGAGCGAAGAGGCAACGGCGGCGCTGATCGAGGCGTGGGGGGAGAGGTACTCGGAGCAAAGCAGAGGAATCCTCAAGCAGAAGCATTGGGAGGAGGTGGCGGAAATCGTCAACGCCCTAGCTGGCGCTGGCGCCGGGAAGCCGGTGAGGACCGACGTCCAGTGCAAGAACCGGATGGACACTGTGAAGAGGAAGTACAAGTCGGAGAAGGCCAAGATCGCCGCTGGCTCCGGTCCTTCGCCATGGATCTTCTTCGATCGCCTCGACCGACTCCTTGGAAGCCTCAACTCCGCCTCCGCCGCCAAACTCTCCCTCCCGGCGGCAACAGCATCAAAGCAGCCGAGCCACGGGTTCCTCCTGCGAGCTAAGAGGCCGGTGTCTCTGGCTGAGGACACCGACTCCGATTCCTCCTCCGACAGCCTCCCGCCGGCGATCCACCACAATCAGAGAATCCTGAAACGGCATAAGATCGACTTCGACTCTCCTCCTCCTCCTCCGCCTCCTCCGCGGCCTCCGAGGTTCGACAGCCGCCCTACCGGAGCTGTCTCCGGTGTGAGCGAGTGGAGAAGCTCGGTGAGAGAGCTGACTCGAGTGATCTTCATGTTCAGCCGGGCGTACGAGCAGGCGGAGAGCGAAAAGCTTCAGCAAATGGTGGAGATGGAGAAGCAGAGGATGAAGTTTGCCAAGGAGCTTGAGATTCAGAGGATGAAGTTTCTGATGAAGACGCAGCTGCAACTTTCCCGGCTCAGCCGTGGCGTTGACCGCCATGTCAACGATGAGAATGACAATAACAATGTTAACAATAATAATAGTGATTGCAGCAATTAAGCTAGAAAATTGTTGTATCATTAGATGATTAACTTCATAATCATAACGGATGTATTAATAAAGAATGGGGAAGATTAGTTGTAGGTTGGTTGGTGTTTTAGGATTGTATGTAATTTAATTTCGTTGGTCTGGATTTTTAATTTATGTAACTTTTTATTGGTAGAACTAGTAGTGGGTAGGGGTGTTAGTGATGGATGGATCTTTGATTCATGCAGATTTTCTTGTGATATTTTTCACCAAGTTTTAAGCTTACTATAACGTTGAATTTGAACTAAAACGAGGAACTTTATTCGATAACATATTTATATTTCCATGTTTGTTAGTAAAAAAATACTCTTTTTTTAATCTTCATTGGTTGAATTCTTATAACATTATCTCTGTTTAATTCTAATGGTCGTTTAAGCATCAAAATTTTATTCATAAAAGCATGTCATTATATATATTTTGGACACATTTTTCCACTTTAATCCTTATATTTAACAAAAATATAAACTTTAAGAGGATAAATAAAAATGAACGAGTGGTTAATTACTAATCAGCAATCACCTATATTTCAATATTTCCATATTTATACTTTTTAGTCTCTTTTTGTCACCCACTTTTTTTTAACTCTACATATGAAATTATAAATAATACATTATTTCCTATTTGTGCAAAAATCTTTTCATGGGTCATATTGTTCACCAAGATGGCCCAATTACATTATAAGGTCCAGGGGTAAAACCCTTTAAACCCTAATTTACAGAAAAAAAATTCTAATCTTCCATGGCGGACGTTGAGATGTCTCGATCAGAGAAGAAGAAGAAAAGCAAGTCCAAAGACGAGGAATCCGCCGCCGCCGACGTCGACACTAACACAAACACAAACGGCGATTTCCTCATTAAGCCCCAGAGCTTCACTCCTCCGACCGATACCTCCGAGTGGCCGATCCTCCTCAAGAACTACGACAAGCTCAACGTTCGCACTGGTCACTACACGCCAATCCCCTCAGGTTTCTCCCCTCTCAAGCGCCCACTCGTGGAGTATCTCAAGTATGGTGTTCTTAACTTGGATAAGCCCTCTAATCCTTCTTCTCATGAAGTTGTTGCTTGGATTAAACGCATTCTAAGAGTCGAAAAGACTGGTCATAGTGGTACTCTAGATCCTAAGGTCACTGGCAATCTAATTGTTTGCATCGATAGAGCCACTAGGCTAGTTAAATCCCAGCAAGGTGCTGGAAAAGAGTATGTCTGTGTTGCTAGGTTGCATTCTGCTGTGCCTGATGTGGCCAAGGTAGCTAGGGCCCTTGAGACTTTAACTGGTGCGGTCTTCCAGAGGCCTCCTTTGATCTCTGCTGTGAAGAGGCAGCTTAGGATTAGGACTATTTATGAGAGCAAGCTACTTGAGTATGATGCAGAGAGACATTTGGTTGTTTTCTGGATTAGTTGCGAAGCGGGTACTTATGTTAGGACCATGTGTGTGCATTTGGGCTTGTTGTTGGGCGTGGGAGCTCATATGCAGGAGCTTAGGAGAGTTAGGTCTGGTATTATGGGAGAGAAGGATAACATGGTGACAATGCATGATGTTCTTGATGCACAGTGGATGTATGACAATTACAGGGATGAGAGTTACTTGAGGAGGGCTATCATGCCTCTGGAGAAGTTGCTAACTAGTTACAAGAGATTGGTTGTCAAGGATTCTGCTGTGAATGCTATCTGTTATGGTGCCAAGTTCATGATCCCAGGGTTGCTTAGGTTTGAGAACGATATCGACGTTGGCGAAGAGGTTGTGTTGATGACTACAAAGGGGGAGGCCATTGCATTGGGTATTGCAGAGATGCCTACTGCAGTTATGGCTACTTGCGATCACGGTGTTGTTGCAAAGATCAAGAGGGTGATTATGGATCGCGATACTTATCCTAGGAAGTGGGGATTGGGACCGAGGGCTTCAATGAAGAAGAAGCTGGTTGCGGAAGGGAAGTTGGATAAACATGGGAAGCCTAACGAGAACACTCCAGCTGAGTGGGCTAGAAACGTGGTACTTCCAACGGGCGGAGATCCAATGATAGCAAGGCTTGCAGCGGCTGCTGATCCAGTCAAGGTGGAGAGTGAGGTGATTGTGAAGGAAGATGATAAGGAAGAGAAGAAAAAGAAGCGGAAGTTGCAGGAGCTGGACAATAGCCCTAATGTTGATGGGGCTAAGAAGGTTAAAGTTGAGGATGCTGAAACTGTAGAGGTTGAGAAGAAATCCGAGAAGAAGAAGAAGAAAAAGAAGGAGAAGGAGGAAGAAGAGGTTGAAGCTGCATCTCCCGATGAGGAGAAATCCGAGAAGAAGAAGAAGAAGAAAAACAAGGATAAAGAAAGCGATGAAGCCAAAACTTCAGATGATGAGAAATCTGAGAAGAAAAAGAAGAAGAAGAGCAAGGGTGTTGAAAATGACGGTACACCAGCTGATGATGATGCAACCCGAAGTGAGAAGAAGAAGGATAAGAAAAAGAAGAAGAGTAAAGATGCTGAAGAGTAGTAGAAGAGATACAATCGAAGGCTTTCCTAGTATTTTCTTGTTATCTTATTCTGTCATTCAGCTTATGTTTTGAGTATTTAAACAGTAGAAGAGTTATGTTTTGAGTATTTTTGAGTATTCAGCTTATGGAAATGTGCCTACAAAGAAGAGTTATGGCTTTTGGGTTAGGGGCTGATAAAGTTTGTGTTAGGGGCTAAGAAACAAACAAGAGGCCAGCTAATTGAGATTATTTGGTCAGTATTAAATCAAGTCTTGTTTTGCTTGTTGCTGCTTCATCTTTCAATCAAGTTGTGTTTTAAAGTTTTCTTGTGTGTGCATGGTTATGAGTTGTGAGGCTTTTAATTTGTGTGTTTTTGTATCTAAGAACAATCAGTTATGTATGTGAAAAATATGCTACTTTGATAAATAAAAATTTACTTTCAGTCTTCTTCAATATATATAATACCTTTAATTAGGATTGAGGAACTCCAACTCAAGCTAGCTGAACAAAATGACAGAGATTTGGATTTGCATACAGAGAGATTTAGAGGATTAACTCTAGCTACAGGATTAATGATGAAGAATAAGCTGAACAGACATGAGAATTGAACTTTTGGGATCAAATGTTTTAAGATCATTTATAGCACTAGTTGATAATAAAAACAATGACACAGTAGCCATAGAGAGTATACAGAAAGCAACAGAAATCACACTCCCAGAAGGTTATACCCATTCTTGATTCGAAAATCAAAAGCCTCGATCAAAGCCAATCCTTGCCCAAATGAGAAACTAAATAATTCTTCCCTTGCCCAAATGAGAATAATTAAGCTGTAATATGTTTTTCCCTTCATCTGAGCACAGAGAAGTTGGAGCTTGAAACACATCTTCTTCACAAGGGATTGTAACCAACTGCAGATTTCACAGATAATTTCCCACTGTAATCACCTTTCATATTCAACAAGATATGAATATAGACTTTTGTTTATTCCAAAAAAAAAGGTTGTATTGTCTTTATGATATGAATATAGTTAGTCTTCCACTTCTTTTCATGCTATATTTATTTTCTTTCATAAATGCATAGCCAGCCACACAGAGTCACTGGGTAGTACAGTACACAAGTGTACCTGTGCAAGTGGGAGGAGGGAGGCAATGGAGGATTTGATCCATTCTTGATTGATTTCATTCAGATCTTCTGACAGATTGACTTGATAACACATACACGTGCACATCCATAGTTCTGGCCACACCTTACAAAATTACAAGTAAGAAGATCAAATTCAGCAAAATCAAATTCTCCATCAGGCCTTTTCCATAATCCTTAAGCTTTCCTATTATTGTATGTGTAGTAGCTTAGCTAGAAAAGGAACTTCTTTCTGCATACAGAAAGTTTCAGCAGTACATTGTTGGTCAAATAAGCACTAAATATATATCAGTGCTTGCGAGGAAGGTAGCTCGTTGATCGAGTTTTGCTGACTTGTGAGTATGGCTTGCGACGATGTTCCCTGCCTGGTGTTGCCACCAAGTGCTTGTGAAGTCAGGTCTAGGACCCACTGTAACGCTGAAGAGAAGAAGCGATAAGAGTGGCAATGCATAAAACATTTTTTTATGAAATGCCTTAAAGAAATGAGTGGAATTATTTATTAACTTGAGGGCGGTTACTCAATTGTTTGCAATACTTGGAGAAATATAGTGATTCACTGGTGCAATACTTTTGGTTTCACAAGTAGGTTTAGATGAGGTGTAATGTCTGGTTTATAAATTTGTGATGCAATTTGAAATTTCAATTAGTTTTATTGGCTGATTAAACAATTCATTTGCTTAATTTTGGTTTCAGAAGTACCCCCATCCTGGTACTACTCTCGCCCTTGCACGCTTAACTTTTGAGATTTTTTTCCTCACAATCAATTCTTTTCGGCGTTCATTATTACCCATTATTCTTCATTGGGCAATTCATTCAGCAGGATGATACTACCTGTTATTGGGTTTCCAAAACAGAAAAATGATTACCATAAAAAACAGAATGCACAGGAAATAATCATATTCTCTCATCTTAACATAACTTCAGTTATTTTTGGTCACCCTTTCTGCTTCCCTTCAGCACATACCAGGAAACAAGAACAACCACACAAATCTAATTGCACAACCTAAATTTACAAATTTATTGTTTTTAACTTTTCTAGTCTTCATAGCAACGCCTGAAGCTCACAGAGTGTCACAGCTGAGTGCTCGTTTGTGCTTGCCTTGTTGTGCTTGCATTCAGAAATTCTATTCTACAGAGTCCTCTACTTCTGAGTGTAACACAAAGCTTGGGAATGCTACTGTAATATCCCTGCGAAAACAATACGCATTAACTCGTGCAACAAGATACTAACTAATTCATGGTCATAGATAAGGCCACAATTTTGGCGCATTCTAACTAAATTCAGTTATTATTGTCACATAGCTGAATTTCAGTTTTTCTTGTGTCTATCGGGCGTACCCCTTTCCCTTGGGCAGGGGTACCCCCATCTTGAACCCCCAGATTCCGCTGTAGCGGAGCCTCACTAGATCAATGATGATGATGAGATAAGGACACTAGGGATTATTGTTAGGTATCAGAATCTACAGGGATATGTTTAGTGGTGCTTACTTAAGATAGTGAAGTGTCATGTTCTTGATCAAAGAGGGATGTTTTGAAACATATTCCTTCCACTCTTCCATATCAATCTTGCCATCGCCTTTTGTATCAGCTTCACTCAGCGTCTAGTGGGAGGAGAAGACGAAAAGATCACAAGACAGAAGTACAATTGGTCTGAGTTAGTAGGGTCTGTTTGGCACACATCTATGTAACATAGAGCTATTTTCAAAGCTTTAAAAGCTCCTTTACCTTGTCCACAATTGCCTCGACAACATCATCTGAGAGTACGAGCTCAGATTCGTGCAACAATGCCGAAACCATCTCCACCAACTGTCAAGAAGTGTTGAAATCGTCATTGAAGGGTGAAAAGGGAAGTCATAGATTTTTTTAGGCCAAAGCTGAGCCATGATTCATGTTCATATCTAAACATAGTTGGATGAAATACTGACCTCCTCGCGTTCAATATAGCCTGTTTGCCTCAAATCATACAGCCGAAACGCAACTGCAAAGGATAAAATCTCCTCAATTAGGACAGGATATTACATAACAGTTGTGCTAGAACATAACAGGTTTGCATTCCCTTCCCCAGTTCTCCCAGCCTATAAGAAACCACATTTGGCTTATTCGGATCTTAGTCAACTCACTAAAACAACCATTATCATCATACTTTAGGAGCAAAATTGCCAAAATCATAAGGGATTAGTATAAACTACATTCTAATGTATTAACCACTTGATCCCTGTCTGAATAGCATGTTTATAGCTATAAAATTCAATGTACAGTCAACTAGTTTAGTTACAGAACGAAATTTTCTCAATGTGCTGTCCTAGAAAAGAAAATGTATCAAGCAATATTCTGTTCTACTAATTTGTTAGTTTCAGAACGATTATGAGATCTTCTGCAAGTAGCGCCAACCAACAGTCTTACCAACCTATGTCCAAATATGTATTGTTTTTATATGGAATAATTTCCCACCTAATTTCAAAGTTCCTATACTTTCAGCCTTTCAGGATTAAAGAACTGAAATATCAAGCAATAATCTGTTCTAGATCCCAAAGTCCCAACAAACCGAAGTCCTGCTGACCATTCTTCACAGCGAAGTTTGTGACATGACTTTTAAGTTCTAGAATCTAGTGTTGTCTAGGATGTACAATTTATACTCCTTAGAGAAATGATTCTAATAGACTTAATCACAAAGTATGAAGCGAGAAGTGAGAGCGCCATAAGCATATTACATAACGAGAGATTACATGTAATCTTGTCTTCAATAGGTGCACTAGGGTGGAAGACACTTAATGACCGGACAAATTCCCCGAATTCAATAACTCCATTGCGCTTGAAATCAAACAAGTCAAAGATCTGCATATATCACCAACAGAAGAAAGACAATTATATAGACAATACATAACATCAACTCTTCTGAATATTCCATTCAAATCATTGTTTGATTTAAAGGCTGATTTTTTATATGTATACTTATTATGATTGTAACCCTTGTTCATTTCCAATACACCCTTGTGTAAATAAAATTATACTTACAAGAGGCATACGTAGCAAGTGGAATTAAGATCCATAATAAGATAAAGGGATTCCTTAAGCATATGGTAAATTGATTAATCAAGTAAGAATGACTCAAGAACACAAGGATTACATAACATTCAAAATGCAGCACAGAATCATTCCGAAATCATATATGCCATTTATCAATAAGAATTTTGTAATTACTGAGAGCATAGTATCTATTCACCAAGGTTCTAAACAGTAAGATCCTAGCAGAAAACATTTACACACCCGGTCTGCAAATAGATTTCTTTTCTTGCTGTTCCTGAAGAGCGCGAGCTGAAACTCTTCCTGTGACACAAGAGGAAGAAGAAAAACAGTAAGGAAACAGATGAACATGAAATCGGTATTGCTCAATTCGACCTAAACATACCTTGTGAATAAGCCCATCGTCAATTATGGAACTGCTCAATTTCTTAAACAGCTCATAAAGAGCCTCTACTTCATTCACAGTAACTGCATAAATTCCAAACAATTTCATCAATTAATGTATAATGAATTGAGAAATGAATTATTCATATGGCGAATACCTACAAGGAGTTTCTGCCGCAAGAACTTTAGGATCCTCGTATCCAGGAGTTCGTGTTATTCTCTTTGAGTGGTAGCAGCCCATAAAATCAGAAAGGCCACCTGAGCTTTACCTAGACTAGATTACTGGGTTCACACTTCACAACACTACTGATGCTTTGAATGTAAACTCTGGCAAAAACACTGAAACATTTTAGGTGCTACACAATGTCTCAGATGGTCATATGTTAGCACATATACAAACTGCTCATAGAATGATTCTTATGTAGTGATTCTGTAGTATTATTCACAAGAGCATATCATAAAATGCAGCACCAAGATAGTTTTTGTGCGCTATTGGCTAATCGAATATTTGTAAATCACCCAAAAAGATCAGGAAAGATAACATTTTTACATGAAAGCCTTGATTTAACAGATTTAACCTAACAACACCAGCAACTATGGTAACTGATCTAACATCATTATTTCCATAGAATGAGCTTATCCAGAGTAAAAAGAAAGAAACATAAATCCAACATGTCAAAATGGGAAAAAGAAATAAACAAATTTAGCTAGATAAATGCATTTGTTCAAAATCATGTAAAGAGAAGAGTGTCTTCATGGTAGTTACATCAATTTAGCTTCACTATAAAGATACATGAACATGGCAACCCCTGAAAACAACAATCACCAAGGAAGTCTCAAGTAATTTACAGAGCGAAAGAAGACAAAAAGAAAAGGTAATAAAGGGGGAAAATGAGAATGAAAAAGGAAAGTGTGAATGTGTGATTACAGCTCTATACAAGAGGGACATCAATCTTGGCCCGCAAAAGGGACGCATCAAACTTGGACCACAATATCAAAGAAGTTATCAATTAGGTTGATATCCCAAGAACCCTAGAATACAAAAAATGTAGTTGACATTTTTCAAAAGCCTCCAAAACGCCCCCAAACGAAGCAATTTTGTCTCTGTAAGGCCTAACACCACTGGATTAATGGAACATTTCAAGTATTCAGTGTAGAAGAGAAGATGAAAGAACTAAAGAAACAATTTTTTTCAGTCGAACGTTTGCAAGCTTTTCCATGGTTAAAGATCTAAACTTTCCCCATTCCAGATTTGAGCGTGGAAGGGTAATCTACCAGAACTTGAAAGACAATCAAAAGTGAATAACTTGATTGTGATAAAATACGGAATGAGCTCAAATTGGTAACGCAACTAAAAAACCAAAAAGCCGACAAGCCTCAAGAGTAAGTATACGCCATTGATTGATGTAAGCAATCAAATACTAAACCTATTTTAAATTTTACATGAGAATGGCAGAAAGAGAGGGAGATTACACTAACCTTTGAAATGCAGAAGGCAGAGGAAGATTTGAATTTCGCCTTTTTGATCTTGGTAGGTTGCACAAGAATAGAGGGACCTTTTTGTTGTTTTTGCACTTTATTTAAAGGATGCAGAAGATTAAAAAAATCAGGATTCGTCATCTTCGTTAAAATTTTGACTTTCTTCCTCTATTTTCTAATTTGTTGCTTGTTACAGGAAGGGATATCAATTGTCTGTTTCAGGCTCCGATCAAAAAAAAAAAATTGTCTGTTTCAGGCTTCCATTTAGACCTGTCAATCGAGTCGGGACGTGCGGATTCGGTTTCGTTATGAGTCATGGATCAATCGGGTCGGGTTATAGCGGGTTTCGGTCGGGAAATTCTTAAAGGGAAATTCTTAAAGGGAAACAAGAATATGAGCAATGATCATTTCGATCTCCCATGGACAGTTCGGGAGACCTTGGGCTGATTTGATTACTTGCAAGTTGTCACCCTCAATTTCAATGTTTTTGTACTTTTTTCTTTTTGCTTCTCGCACGATGTCTCTTAAAGCTAAGACTTCTGACGTAATTGCCGAAACTTGACCATATTGTCTTATGATTATATCTACTACTCATCCATCATGATCTCTTATTACTATACCCCAGAAGATTGTCCATTAGTCAGTTTAGATCCATCAAAATTGAAATTAATGAAGCCATTTTGCAGTTTCTTCCAAATTTTTGTTTCGACTTGTTGTTTACTTTTGCTCTGACCTTTCTCTTAAATTTTTTCTTTATCTTCTACCCATTGTTTAGCTCACTCCCAATTCTCTAGTTGTGTTCGAATGTAGAGGGGCAAGTTTGGTATGAAATCATATGGGACTTGTTGGAATACTAGCTTATTGCGTTGATGTCAAATGCTCCACCATATTACTGATAGTACTGTAAATTCTTTTTCTCCGAGAATTTGGTTAATTTTGTTTAGTGTAACATCACCGACCAAAAAGCATACGTCATACTGCATTCATATAATATTAAGAGCATATGCATAGCATATTGGCATGATATATAGTGAATTTTTAAAAGTAATATTTATTTTCTAATTAAGTTTATTATATTTTAAAAAGTTTTAAAAAAAAAGTTAATTATTAATTATTTCGGGGTAAAGTTTGTAGTAAAGGAGATTTGAAGGTGAAAAGTGTGATTTTTTATAAGTTTTGACAAACTTTGCTGAGATATATTTTCGGTTGTTTTTGGTTGGATCTGGTACAAGATCTCTTCTATCGGGCTTTAATTTCAGAGTATAAGCATGGTTTGATAAGTTTTAATTAGTTATTGGTTTATCTGGATTTTTCTAATTTTTTCAGACCTAGATCTACAGTTGCTTTTGATTTGAAAATCAGTCGATTCATAGTTCTCAGAGGGTGTTTTCGATATCGGATATATATTCGGTAAAAGATTTCAGAGTATTTCTAGGATTTTGTTTTGTAAGGATATTAGGGAGTCCTTTTATCAAGTTTTTCATAAAGGTTTGAACTAGAAAAATGTTCTTCTATATATATAGTTTATGGATGTCAAGTTTTAAATGATTTGGAATTATGCACAGAAAGTTATGCATACTGGCATTTCATTGCATTCGGGGTTAGAGTTTATAAGAGTAAATAGCCTAATTTGCATTGGGTTATATATAGGAGCACGAGTCATAGATCGTGGTCAAAGAGAAGGGCAAGCGAAATAGTATTTGTCTTGAACAGGTGAGTATAGACCGGAGATTCAACCCTATGTGCTATATGTGCAATATGGATATATGTTCTATATGAGCTATATGGATATATGTGCTTTATGGATATGCGTGTTATATGGATTATATGGATATATGTGTTTCATATGATAGCTCTGTAATTTTCAGAGTTGTTTGCACAAAAGGTATGTTAACAGATGGCATATGATATATGGTTACAGGATGCACTTGATTGCATAGCATATTGCATGAGATTAAAAGGATCTGTGACTATCTTGCCCTGAATTTGTACACAAAAGAGACCTACGGGTCATACATGAGGCCTGAGATGCCTAAGAGATGGTAATTGAGCAAATGAGGCCTAAGATGCCTAAAAGTCGGTAATGGAAAAAAAAAAAGGAAAAAGAAAAGAAAAGTTGGTAATGGAAAAGAGATTGTAATGGAAACTCGGGGCAGATTCAGGCTTGAACAATTCACAGAATAATAAATCGATACATCGGCATTTGCATAGTAAATTCCTATATGACATATTATAATATGTATGTATATGTACATGGACTAAATGTTTGACTCTGTGTGAAATAATTGATGATGGTTTATATTCACTGAGTATGCGACTCACGTAAATCGCAAAACAATTTTTCAGGCTCAACTAGAACTTATTGGTGTGTGTCTCTTTTAGAGGTCACATTCATACAGGTCGGCCGGCTGAAGTTCAATGCAACCTTCTCCTCCTCATTTTGCATAAAAGACATATGGGTTGTAATAGAAGTTAGAGTAATAGATGTTTTATTATAAAAGTAAAGACATATAGATGTGTGTGCAACCTTTTATGGTTGTTAATGTCTGCTATATGCTTACCTGAATAGTTGGTATATGTGAATTATCTATTTATATAAAAAATAAGTTTTACAAAGTTTACGTCATAGGGTATAAGGGTGTCACATTTAGTATCGTTTTTGGTGCTTTATTATTCGCATCATAGTTTCGTAATTTTAGTTCTATATTTGGATTTATTTTCTTTGTTATTTGAAGAGTATGTGGACAGTTAACGAGTAGGTGTGTGGTGTCTTCAATGGTGCAATTACACATGATGCATCCAGCCGATGTCATGACATGTTTTTCCTGCAGTCTGGCTTTGGTAGGAAGGTCGTTTACGTCTATCTTCCATAAAAAAAAATTACCTTTTGGGAAAGTGTCAAGCTTTCATATCCAATTATTAGGGTTCAACGTATGATTTTCTATATTTTTTATTAAATTAATGACTCATGTTATGGAAAATCAACCATTTTTACTCGGTGTCCAATACAGTCGGTCTCTAATATAGTTATCACGAATAGTAATCGAGCCTATTTTTTCTACTATGTCCCTAGTAATCGATTATATATTTTGGCTGTGGAGTTATTATTACACTAATAAAATGAAAAAAAAAATATAAAAATATAACGTTTTAATTTTTGCCAACACTATGGATAAAAATTAAATTGCAACTCTTCAGATTGGAAAATATTGTTTTGAATTGGAAATACTCTCATTCTTTGTGGTTTCACTATGAAAACAATAATGTATATCTTACTTATTTTCACTTATAGCAACAATTCATTTAAAGATCTTAATACTTACATCATTTATGTAGTCTACATATAAATAATTAATAATACTAGTGATGATGCCCGTGCATACGCACGGGGCAATTTTTTTGTACAAATATATTAAGATATTTTATATTTTTCATTATACCATTTTCATGCTCGTATATTTATATTAATTTATTTATAAAAATTTTAAATGCGTTTAAAGATGCAAAAATATTTAAAAAGTAAGCATTTGACCATCTCACATTCTTCTTAAATTAAAATTAATAATGTAAACCAAGATTATATGGTTCCATTGTTAATGTTTGAATATATGACTATTTTCATAATATGTGCTTAATGTAATTTTTTGAACCTATTGTCCCATGTAATAATTAAATTATCTCACTCATAATTCTTCCCAAGTACTATAAACCATGTAATTGCAATTAACATACATAAATATATATAAAAAAAACAAATTCTAAATAGTTTAGGTTTTTTTTCTTTTACTTTCAAGGTTTTTTTCTTTTTCATTTGGATAAATAGAGTAACATAATCCCATTAATATATTTTGGTTCTTATTTGTCAATAGAGTAACATTGCATTTTGTACGTTGAAAATTTCACACAATATATCTTCTTATCGGTGAGAAAATTATACAACAAATTAATTAAACCAAAATAAGTATTTTCTCCTTTCACAAATATAATTTACCCTGAATTTGATAAATTTGAAAATGTGTAACATTTTTCTTATTGTTTCCTTAAGTTTGAATTGCTATCGTCATTAGTTACCTAATATAAACATTTGCAACATATATACTTTGGTTTATAAAAACTTCAACCTAATCTTATTTTTCACTTGATTATCTTTCACATTTCTTCCTTATTCTTTTATTATATTTTAGAGGCTAAACCCATTTAGAAATTACTAAAAATAGCGCATGAATTACGTACAACCAAGGATGGAGCTTAAAACATTTTCCAACAAATATATGCACAATATATGTGATAAAGTAATTTACACCTTATGCAATAAAACATACATATGGTTATTATCTTGGTGTATTGGCTTTCAAAGATACTGGTTCAAACTAAATATGGTCATCAATACCATTTAGGAATAGTATGAAAAAGAGGTTGGACATTGTAGAGGATGTAGTACATGTTTGAGTTTTGAGTTGTTGTTCCTCTTGTGTACCTCAAATTATGATACTACTTAGAGTTTTTTCTTTGTTCTTCTAAGGATCCTCTAAGATCCCTTTTTTTTAATTTCACTTCATAAAGAGGGTTTGAGGGGGAATGAATTAAATTTTTTTAAAAGGATTTTAAAAATAGGCGTTAGATTTGAGTGTAAGTGTTGTACAAAATTTTAATTATTCAAATCTTAACTTTCTTTGATTTATTATGAAATGCAAACATCATAAACATTGAGTTAAAGAAATATTTTTGATTTAATATGAATGAAAACATAATATATACAAAAATGTTTCTCAATTGTCATGGAGTTTTTCTTCATTTTAAGCTTCTTATCTTATATAACAAAATGGATTTATTTTACAAATGGGAAAATTATACTTAACTTTAAAATTATGGTAGCAAATGTTTATATGAAAAAATGTCTATAAAATGATACCATATCTATTTGTATAGTAATTTTTTTATTTGTACACAATCACCATAACCATCAAGTTAGAAAAAATACCTTTGCTTTATATGAAATGAAAAATATACACAAAATATTTCTTAATTTTGATAAGGCTTTGATTGCTAAATTTTTTTGCGATGATAATTAATAAGATAGAATATACATGTGGGGAAATAAACTTACAAATAGAGAAACTAATAAGTAGATAGATAAATGTCATTGAAGAATAAAAATGAACTAAAAAATAGTACACTAAGAAGATTTGAACCAATGACCTATGGGTTGATGGGAAAACACTCTCACCACTAAGCTACGCATAACTTTTTGACATGTTTTTGCCAATAGTAATTATATAGGGATTATTGTGAGCATAATTAATGAGAGCAATAAATGGTGGCAAAACCCAATCTTATATGTATATATATAAGGTATGTATTCCTTAAAATATTACACAACTTAAATGCAAACAAAAATTGTATTGATTCAAAAAATGTAAAAGAACATAAGTGCAATTCCCTTATTGTTCTTCATGCCAAATCTGTTGTTTTTACTCCGTATTTCTTTTCTTTCTTAGATTCTTTGGACCCAGAATCCTAAAAAGTGTCCCGGATAAAATGGTGTTGGTTCAGCATCTGAATGTTGAGTGGATCTCTCATCATTTGCAACACTTGAATCATGTGTTTTACCAAAAAAAAAAAAAACACTTGAATCATGTGTTCGTTTTCACTTTTGTGCCATGGACCTCGAAAAGGGTAACATGGTAAAGTGGTTAGGATTTTATGTTAGTACTATGAAAACTCGGTTTCAATTCTTAAAGACAATGTTTTTGACAAAAAAAAATCTCCATCATGAACACCCTTACTTTGACCTCTAAGTTTCATATTTGTTATGCTCAACAAACATACAAAGAATTAATACTAGACTCAATAAACTTGTCAGGTTAATTCATGTGTAATTATGTAATAAACAAGTTTTCTAACTATCTTTTATTAAAAAAGGAATTAGGGAGGTCCATTTTAACGTGAAGCTGGATGTCCTAATTAAGGCATTCGAGCATGCAAAATTTTTCTAACTTATATCCAAAAGCGTAGTATTCTTGCAAAAAAAATCGTCATATTCATGCAATTTTTCTTGCTATTTGTTCAAAGTCTTGCACATAAAATTTGCCCTACACATTCATGCGAAATATATCCGACACTTCTTATTTTATGCCACTATGATAGAACTTTTTGTACACATTCATAACCGATTTTTATCACAATTCTAAGACACAAAGCCTGAATTAATACTTGTTTATATCTAGATAAAAACAATTAAACCCTCATATAATATATATATATATATATATATCTACTCTTTCTCCAGGCACAAAAAAGAAAGTGTTTTTGGAGACCTTGTTCTTGCCGCTGCTTTGAGAAAATTTATTATACCGAATCTTCTACTTCAGAGTTTAACACAAAGCTTGGAAATGCTATCGTAATATCCCTGAGAAAAAAAAAACAAAAATATTGTTTTTTGCTTAGACATTATGTGTTAGATACATTAAAGTGCACAAGTTAACTTTTTATTTTTTAAAATAAAGGATGAGATGAAGTTTTATTGATCAAGTGTAGATCGAAAACCGGCATTGCTTAACTATGTTACTCGGAAACTCTTATAACACAATGTTTTCCATTTTCGAGTTGTGTTGGAAACTCATTTCTAGTTAAAAATCAGGAAACTAAATGAATTTGTGTAGGTATTAATGTTTTCGTTTTCTGGTTTCCGTGTAACATAGTTGCTAAAATTTTGAGTAATATATTCATGATATATAAAAGCTGAAATACAAAGAATGACTTACTTCAAATGGGGAAGTGTCATGTTCTTGATCAAAGAGGGATGCTTTGAAACATAATCCTTCCACTCTTCCATGTCAATCTTGTTGTCGCCTTTTGTATCGGCTTCACTCAACGTCTAATGGTAGAGATCGAAACAACAAATCATAAGACGAAGCTAGGTAGAATGTATATTTATATACTAGGTTCCACCTGGTTAGATGTTGATAATGTTGCTTTTCGAGTTTAGTTTTAGTAGAGTCGGAAAAAAAACTCTATGAATAAAGTTGAAATATATAAATCTTAATCGCTAAATAAATTTTTTATTATAGAGTTTTAGCTTTTTTGAAACTTCGCCGAAACTATTGATAATAATAATTAATCATTTTCTATATCATTGTCACCAACTTTGTATAGGTTGAAGAGGATTTGGAAGAACAACCATGAAAGAATGATCAACAATTTGGAAGAACAGCTTGAAACTCGAGTGTCGTGAAGATCGAAGAGAGGTGTTTGTGTTTTAATGGAGACCTAGCTAGGAAGGCCAGTTTAGGCTGCCATGATTGCTCACTTATAGGCACTGTTCTAAAAATCTCACCTAGGTCTCACCTATGTTCCGCTTAAGCGTTGGAAGGTTCATGCACGCCTAACATTCTAGCCTGCTTAGGTGACCATTTGAGGTCGCCTAGGTAACCGCTCACGCTGCCCATGCCCTAGGCGACCCATCTCTGCCTATGGTTAGCCTAATGTTTTTTAGAACATTGCTTATGAGAATTTTTTAGAACAAAGCTCCCTTACCTTGTCCACAATTGCTTCAACGACATCATCGGAGAGTACGAGTTCAGATTCATGCAACAATGCCGAAACCATCATCACCAACTGTCAAGAAAAGATGAAATTGTTTAGTAATCAACTAATCATACGTGAAGGATGAAATTCAACTAGCTAAAATAGTTAGATGAAATACTGACCTCCTCACGTTCAATGAAGCCTGTTTGTCTCAAATCGTATAGCCGAAATGCA
This sequence comes from Fallopia convolvulus, assembly GCA_964016875.1. Classification (NCBI taxonomy): domain Eukaryota; kingdom Viridiplantae; phylum Streptophyta; class Magnoliopsida; order Caryophyllales; family Polygonaceae; genus Fallopia; species Fallopia convolvulus. Next base: position 58,547,120 of record OZ024726.1, read on the forward strand.
ACTGCAAAGCATAACTTAACTTCAATTAGGATTGTATCTTGTTTGATTATAACCTTTCAGACTAGTTACGGAAAATAGCATGAACTTTTAAAGTTACGGCAAATAGCTTCTATAGTTAATTGATGTTACTCGTAATCAATCTTGACAAACCATAAATAATTATAGAGCGTTTAATGGTAAAAAAATCTTGCTTAAGCTAGTGAACACAAATCAATCAATAATGGTTGAGATTAGTTGTCGCAACTTTAAAAGTTTAAGTTATTTTCAACAACCATGTGCAAAAGTTGGATTATTTTTTTTGCAATTTTGCCTAAAAAGAATCGTGACCTATGTAATTGCACTGAGCATCTTTACCTATTTACGTTAAAAAACCTTATTTTTTGGGTTTATAGATCTGAATCGTTAAATAAAAGATCAACAATTAAAGATTAGATTTCCATCTCTCAAAATATACTTTTGATTTATTTCCTTTTTACTCATTCCCCTCCCTTAAGGTTTGGCTTTTAAAAATTCTACATAAACAAGACCGTCATTTCCCATAGTATTGCCTACCAATTATATATATATATATATATAAAAGAAATTTGGAATCATAATTACATTTACAACAGTATTTTGAACAACATATATAGTACTCTTGGCATCATAATCATAGCAATATTTAACAACATGGCACAAGAACTTACATGTAATCTTGTCTTCGAGCGACGCATTAGGGTGAAAGACACCTAGTGAGCGAACAAATTCTCCGAATTCAATAACTCCATTGCGCTTCAAATCAAATAAGTCAAAGATCTGCATATACGCATGGATCGAATGGTGGAAACAAATTATTGTAATGAGAACGATAATTATGAAGAAAGACAGAGATTTCACTAACAACGTACATAGAAAAACAATGGTTTACTAATATAATTGTGAGGCATTTTAGGAATATATATAGACTTTGAAACCATAATTCGAATTATGGGCCGTAAGCCCAACAAATCAAGATTAACCCAAAAAAAATACAATCTATACCATTTTGCCCACCCCCGGACCCGGAGCCTTTTGCAACCCCTGGTAAATCGAGGGCGAAGCTCCCGAATCCCTTCCCGGTATTGATCAACAACATATTCAAAGCACATTAACAGAAATTAACATCCTTGACGTATTATTAATTTGTCAATTATAATTACTGAAGATAGATTACACACCCGGTCTGCAAATAGATTGCTTTGCTTGCTGTTCCTGAAAAGTGCAAGCTGAAACTCTTCCTGTAACACAATAAATAAATCACATTGCACACATAAATCAGTATAATTAACCCTCAATTTCATTAATTAATTAATTAAATAATTAAATTCAACCAAGAACACACCTTGTGAATAAGCCCATCATCAATTATGGAGCTGCTCAATTTCTTAAACAGCTCATACAAGGCCTCTACTTCATTCACAGTAACTACATAAATTCCCCCCCAAAAAAAATGTTTCAAAACAATTCAAGAAAACAAATAAACTGGATTATGAAAAAAAGAGACAATTAATTATATAATTAATTAATTAATACTTACAAGGAGTTTCAGAAGCAAGAACTTTAGGATCCTCATATCCAGGCGGAGTTCGCCTAATTCTCTTTGAATAATAGCAGCCCATGAAATCAGAGAGATTTTTCAATGTATTGCTGAGCTTTAATCTAGATTAAACACTGGAATTATTTAGCTAATGCACAATCTTTTTGCATTATTATTTTGTTTAACAGCTAGGTGCTTAATTGATTATGGATCAAACTACAGAAACATGACAAAGGGAAGGAGACAATAAAGGGTTTATAACAGAAAAGATAAGGAAAATTAGTGTTTATGCATTAATAATAATGTACAGTGTTCTAAAATACGCTAGGCAGCACCTAGGCGGCCTAAACAGGCGCCTAGACAGACTAGAAGATCTCCTAGGCGGGTTAGGACCTTCCAGCGCCTAGACAAAGACTATACGAAACTAGGCGGAGATTTTTAGAACAATGACAATGCATCATTTTTTTTATGAAAACCAATATTGATTAGATGAATGAAGAGAGAAAGAGGTAGTCTGACCTTTAAAAATGTAGAAGATGATGAGATTTGAATTTGGCCTTTTTGATGTTTGGTGGGTTGCACAAGGATGAGAGGACTCTTCAATTGTATATATATAAATATTTTTTTTAAAAAAAAATCTTTAATCTCCTAAAAGTTTGACTTTCTTCTTTTCATGTGTGTTTGGTTGCTTCTCTTATGGATTTTGATATTTGGTGTGTTAATTAGCAATTCCATCTTAACACTCATATTAGATGAATTATGAATTTGTCAATATAAGATTAATAAAATAAATAAATGGTGTCAAATAGGAAGACTTTTTGTTTAACCAGGTGATTAGACCTGTCAATTGGGTCGGGCGGGTTCGGGTTCAGTCATTTCGGGTTCAGGTTAAATCGGGTTCGGCTTCGTTATGGGTCACGAGTCAATCGGGTCGGGTTGTAGCGGGTTTTCGGTCGGGTCGGGTCGACCAGCGGGTCTAAAATATCCGTTTTTTATGATTATTAAAATCAGTTTTTAATTGAAATAATAATATTTAATTATAATATATTATTTTCATTTATTTTAATAATAAAATATATTATAATTTTCAAAATAAATTTTAAAAAATCTATAAATATACTAAATCGGTCAACCCAACGGGTTTCGGGTTCTATCGGGTTCGGTTGATATCGGGTTTCGGGTTCAAATTTTCGGATCTTGACCCTAAAATTATCGGACAATTCAGGTCGGGTGAGCGGGTTAGGTCAGCTTTTGACAAACTCGATCTACAGGTGATGGATCAACTTTCTCTACTGAGTTTGATAAACATGAGTCTTATGTACCCATATGCTATGTAAATTGTTTGTAACATAAGTGTTTGTAAATTGTAATATAGGTTATGTCAGTTATAAGTTATTATATCAAGTCATAATGTTAAGTTTTTAGATTTATTGTATATATAAATACATGTTTAAATACCCTAACATCTTAGGGACGATTTGTTTTGTTGTAAACGTAAAGAGAAAAGAAATAAATCTAGTGTAATTAAATAAGTGTTTTTATATATTAACAAAAAGTTTCATCTTATCTTGCGATTTCTTAATCATTTTTTGTACAAAAATGAACTTGTGACTCCTTAATCGTTTCTCAAATATAAGATGTGTTTTAAAATAGAAAACTTATTCATTTCCACTCTCTTCTAGACACACTAATAATAGGTTTGCAAGTCAAGGGAAAAATATTCATAATAAATCATTATACTAAAATTAACTAGATTCATTTCGTTTACATTTCCAAAAGTACCACCAAACGGCCCCTTCATTTATAACTTTTGGATAGATTACAAATTTACAACTACTTAATTCATGAATTATAACTACTTAATTTATGGATTAAAACTTCTTAATCCACACTATAGATTAATTGAATGAAAAAAATTTAAAAAATTGATTATTATTGTCAATAAGACCACAAATGAGTCTTCAAACATGTGGTCGAATAGTTAAGACCTTGTTTCAATTCTCACAAACGGTGTATTGTTATCTTATTAATCTAACCCTAAAATGATTAAACAATCCTAAACCTTACCTAATCAAAAACAATTTTAAAAAAAACACAACAAATGAATAAAAAATGAAATTTATTTTTTCTCTAAGAGGGACTCGATCACTTTGGCTCGTAAAAAAATAAGAGGATAAAGTACTTCGTGGTACTCCATTGATAATAAGCATACATAAATCCAACTCAATTAATTTTATCAAAGCCTTAAAGAATAGATAATAAATTATATTCTTCTTCTTCTTATAATAATTACTAAAAAAAATAGCTTGAATAGACTAGTAGCTCGTGTAAACTGTGATTATAAAATTGGTTGAATTAAACTTTTTGTAGACTTTGTAGTTGTGGTTGTAACTTGTAACACATTTTGATCACATTCAAAAGTCAGCTCATGTATAGTAGTTTGCATTATTGAAGTAGCTTTATTTTTCATAAATGAATGATACAAGAAAACCTACATTTCTCAATCGTGACGTCATGTTGTGGTGAGCTGGACATCTAAGCTGTGCGGATTTTGACTTTTAAAAGGAAAATGACTTGTCTACAACAGCTCCTATAATGTGATTTAATTCACATGAACTAATTTATAAATTAAAATTTCGAAAATTTGAACCCGAAACTTGAAATAAATCGAATTTGATAGACCCGAAACTTGTTGTGTTGACCGATTTAATATATTTATAAAATTTAGTTTGAAAAGTATAATATATTTTATTATTAAAATATATAAAAATAATGTATTAAAGTTAAATATTATTATTTAATTAAAATTGATTTAAATAATCATAAAAACGATATTTTAGACACGCTGGTCAACTCGATCTGACCGAAAACCCGCAATAACCCGACCCGATTGACTCGTGACCAGTAACAAACCAAAAACCCGAATCCGCCTAATCTGACCCGATTGACATGTCTGTACACAGTATATTATTTGAAAGATTTACTTTCAAAATTAAATAGTCTTACAATAGGCTCTTAGAGTTATAGAAAAATCCTTTTACTAATTTGGGTAGGGTTTTTATTTCCATATAGGGTTGGTTTTCAAAAACGGCATTAAAAAGACCTTGAACTTATAGATTATAGATTATTCTTCTTTTAATCAAGTCCATTAAATTGTCATAATTATATAATATTGTACTTCTTAATAGACTATCATGATTACACGTACATGTTTTAGCCAAGATTTATCGGATCTCACCGGCTTTTCGAGTCAATTGTTTTAGTTTGTGACCGGCCTATTTTATTTTTATTTCATTTTCATAACATTACCCAAGTCTTTATTTGGCATGGAAATTAAGTCAAATCACTAAATGTTTGATCAAGATGAACCGTTGAAATTTAGATAATTTGGATTCGTGAAATACTAGTTGATGACCCGGGCCTTTCCCGAGGACTTTTTGAAATAAAAATTGTAATATACTATTTAAATATGATATATGTATTACAATTTATATAATAAAACAATATTATAAACATTTAAGTTAATTATAGTAATATATTTTATTATTAAAATGAATACAAATATGCTCTTATTCTTAAAAATGTTATTTATAATATTTATGTAATAATCATGCAAAAGTTGACATTCTTAACTCATTGGGTTGACGCGAATACGCACAAAAACCTCAATAAATTGACTCAATCAACCCGTAAATTTTAGTGACATGAACTTGTACTCAATCGAAACTGAACTGACCTGATTAACTGGTTTAAAATTAAGGGGTCAATAATTTTTTTATTTATTTATTGAGTGATCCGTAATATAAAAAATCAACATACTTATGAGTAGAAAAATAATATATTGTAAAACATAACATATCTATACCGATATTACTTAAAAAATTATCATACTTATTAATATAAAAACGGTATAAAAATCATAATGCTTATGGATAATTTTTTTAATCTATTTTACTCTAATATATTAAATTAGTATTTTTATTTGTCATACATATGGATAGAATTATTGTATTATTTCTTTGTGTTTGTTAAATTTTGATTAAATTGATATATGTAAGTAAACATGAAAAAATAACCATAAAATCAATTATGTAGTATATTTTATGGATAGAAGATGATTAAGTATTACAATATAATGAACATGAACAAAGATAAAAATTAATGGTAGAGAGAAAAAGTTATCCAATTTCATAGTAAATTGAAAAAAATATATAAATTCTTATATAGTATATTTTATTTATACTACATGGATATAAGATAATTAATATTATAATATTATGAACATGAATAAAGAATAATGGTAGAGTTAAAAATTTATCAAATTTCATTGTAAATTGATAAAAAAAATTATTAAGTAAGTGAGTGCATAAAATTGGAAATTCCATATGGTGATTGAATTACATAATATTAACAATTATTATTAAAAATAGTTTGACTGGGATTTAATATTTATCATATTTATGTATAAAAGTTTTTTATCTATTCTTATATAATATATTAAATTAGTATTTTTTTTGTCATACATATCGATAGAATTATTGTATTATTTCTTTGTATTTGTTAAATTTTGATTAAATTGATATATGTAAGAATATTTCTAAAACAATTATACCAATTTTATCCAAAAAAACTATCATTTACAGTATTATAAACATGTGCAAAGATAAAAATAATGAAAACTCTTACCAAATTTTCAAATTGATAATCATATCAAATTGATAATTAAATATTAGAATATAATGAATAAATTTTCAAGATTAAGTTAATATCCGTACGACAAATCGTAATCGTTAAAATTGATCAATTTTAACTATACTTTTTGCAAATTTTTTTATCAATATAGTATAATTTTTATAAATATTGTACGTACAAACCGTAATCGTGAAAAAATAACCATACGATCAATTATTTAGTATATTTTATCTATATTATATGCATAAGATAATTAAATATTACAATATAATGAACATGAACAAAGATAAAAAGAATGGTAGAGATAAAAAAAATTATCCAATCTAATAGTAAACTGAAAAAAAATATAAATTCATATATAGTATATTTTATTTATACTATATGGATATAAGATAATTAAATATTATAATATAATGAACATGAACAAAGATAAAAATAATGGATAGAGTTAAAAATTTATCCAATCTCATATAAAATTGATAAAAAAAATTATTTAGTAAGATGAGTGGATAAAATTGGAAATTCCATAAGATAATAGAATTACATAATATATAATTTATTAAAAAATCATTATTAAAAATAGATTGGCTGGAATAAAAATTCATAATAACGAATCTGTCCAAAAGTGCTTCAGGTTTAGAAGATATATATTGATTGATGGCGTGTAAGTTGAATTATTAATTTGGTGATATCGAATTGGAGCATAAAAAATTAATAATGCATATGAGAATTTCAAAAAAAAAATGACGATTGTTGAAAATGAAATAAAAATTGGTTTTCAAGATTTTGAAGAAAAGCCCACATTATTGGGCTCAAGCCCAATATTAGTATTGGGTCGTGGAGAAAACATGTCAAGGACTCAATGATTAAGCATGTGGGCCTATATATGCAATTTTGTGGGAAAATTCTTTTAGTACCATCGAGGTACTGTCGTTTTCTTTTGGTGTCTCAAAAAAATACTTATTCCTCTTGATACTTTGAGGTTTCGACTTTTTTTCTAATGTGGCTCTACTTTAGTTCGAATTGATTAAATTCAAGTATATTATTGTGTTTCTCACCCTTAAATTAGTAGAACTCGACTCTTAAAACATCTAAATTTATAAATGAACCATCCTAATTTGAATTTCTAAACAATCATCTATTTTAGGGGGTGTTTGGAGGCAGGGCCGGCCCAGAGGGTGGAGCAGGGTGGGCGAAAGCCCAGGGCCCATAATTTTTAGGGGCCCAAAATTTTTAAAATATAGTATATATAAAAGAGTGTTTAAAACATCATAAATTACAAGTTGGTCTAGTGGAATAGTGTTCTTATCTTTATTAAAGAGGTCTTGGGTTCAAATCCACCACTTTAACTATATTAATTTTTAAATGTGGGCCCTATTATATATCTTTTATTTAATTTATCCTATTATATATCTTTTATTTAATTTATCTTTCTTTACTATTAATCAATTAGTGTAGTCATGTATTACCACAGTTATTGTAAATGATTCTTATTTATATAATTGTCTATATTGGTTACTTTTTATTAGATTTAAAATATACGGCATATGCATTTAAAAAAATCTTATTTCTTTTATTCATACATTGTTATATGATGATAGCACCCAATTTTACGTATGTAATTAAGTTAAATTTAACAAATTATTTTATAAATTTTTTGTATCTTAATATTATAACAAGAACAAATTTATACGAAAGTATTATAAAATTTTACGAAAAATGTCTAAAAATTATATAAAAAGGGCCCTTTTATTGTAATTCGCCCCGGGTATCTAAAATGTATGGACCGGCCCTGTTTGGAGGATTGTTTAGAAATTCAGATCAGGATGGTTCAATTATGAATTTAGGTGATTAAAGAGTCGATTCTTACTAATTTAAGGGCGAGAAACACAATCACGGGCTTGAATTAAATCAATCTAAACCGATGAGGGACACCAACTGAAAAAGCCAAAACCTTAGTGTTACTAAGAGGGATAAGTTTTTTTTAGGACACCAAAAGACAAAAACATGATAGTACTAAAAGGATTTTTCATTTTTTTGAGCAATATATGCAATTTTGGTTGTAGAATATTGAAACTCGCTTTCTTTATGAGCATGTGCATGATTTCGTAGCTTAACTACGAGTAGCACGGAACAAAATTTTATTTTAAAATTCTTATTATAAGTTAAATATACTTGATTGGTCCAAATAAAATAAAATAACATATTGGTATTAAGCTAAAGAGGCCATCTTAATTTAAATTGAGTGAAAACATATACAATAATATAAAAGTTTAGCAATTGATCAAATACTAATATAAATACATAGATTTAATAATTATTATATAATAAACTAATTTATTTCTTAATGATATAATACACCCGAGAACAACAATTCTGTCATATTTATTATTAGAATTGCAATTATAACATAAAATAGTTCTACTTTGGACAACATATTGTAGACAACATAGATATTTGTATTGACAAAAGGATAATTTTAATTATTTTTTTGTTATAGTAGGAGTTTTATATTTGATTTACTTATTTGTTTTATTTTAAATTAAATGATTTGTCCACTTGTCCATTACAAAACACGGCCTAATTAATGCTATTAAATGTAAAAACCCTCCTTCAATGTAATAATGGTTATATTTTTAACCTTTTTTGGTTGTTGTGATTTTAATGTTAATTATTTTGGTAGATATTCACTTTAAAATTTCAATCAACACTACATTATTATTTTTATTTTCTAAGATTGTTACTAAAATAAAATTTACAAATTCGATATGTTAATTATTTTAAAATGATCATCCAGTGTTGATAAAAAGGAAATTGAGCTTTGTTATTTATAGTGTGCGACTGAAATAAACTTCTTTCTTTGTAGTGTTAGCTAATTATTAAATAGCATATTCAATCACAACCGCTCTTGAAGAATTGAAGAGGAAGAAGAACCTTACACCACTTTTGATGATGATAAAGGGTTCTCATCAGAAACTGGAGTGGATGGTGGTGATGATTGTAAGGTGAGATTTCACATTTTTCTTTCTGCACAACAATTAAGATTGATGGTGCAGAATAGTATCTAGCCTATAATCATTTGTGCTTGTTGTGAGGCTCTCTGGCGGTGGTACTCTTAACTTATTGAGCAGATCATATAGAGTTTATAATTTCAATGAGATGGATTTGCATAAATGTTATCCTCTCCAAACAAATCAAATTGTACAAAGAAGACATATCATATTGCTTCCAATGAGATGAGGATTTTTGAAGCTATAGGTAGTGGTGCAAGTAGCGTTGTTCATGGGTTCATATCTTTGGTAATTAAATTAATGCCTTGTAAAAAGATCAATATATTTGAAATGGTACGTTTTCTAAAGTGTGTTCTATAATTGGTTTAATGTTCATTTGCTTCCGTGGTGGCATGATTGCATAGTCCTTATAATCCCTCTACGCCCCTCGACTCAACACGAAAATAGGAAGAAAAAATGTATCCTATTTATGTTAGATACCACGAATAGGTTAAGATTTAAGTTCTATTTGCCACCAACCTTTTAAGGTGGACAAAGGGCTTAAAAAGCCTTACAATTCCTTTTTTTAACCTCACCTAATGGACCAATAGAAGCATTTTTGAGTAAATCTCTTTATTATCCACAATGTTGTATAACTTGGTTAATTTGCTTATTCGTTAGAGAAAGAAAAAATATAAAATGAGAAAAATGTTACGTTAAGTAGGTAGCAAAAGTAGTGTGCAAGGTAGAGAAATTGACTGAACCCAAATTACGCTTGTTTAGATATGAAGTTGATGCAATTTTAACAATATAAAATTAAAATATCAAGATCTTTAGGGAGGATGTTTAATGTACCAATATGGGCACAATAAAAGACTTCATTTATTTATATTTATTTGAGGATGCCTCATTATATATTTTAGGAGAAAAGACAATAATTTTTTATTGAGGTAAGAACCTTGTGTGAATCACTTTTCTACCTTGGTCTTGTGAAATTCTATGGAGCATTCTATACTCTAGACCCTGGACAAATTAGCATAGCTTTGGAGTATATGGATGGAGGATCCTTAGCTAACATCATAAAGTTTCATAGATGTATACTAGAGCTAGTTCTTTCATCTATGGTACAAATGCTCCTACATGTAAGATAGTTGACTTGGATATTTATTGTACTTTTTCATAAGGTTTGTTGGCAATATTAACGTTTTTAATTGTTGAAGAGATAAAATTAATTATGTTGGCTTAACATTTTATGTATTAATTTTTCAGGGGCTAAGTTACTTGCATGGAGTGCAACATCTAATGCACAGAGATATAAAACCAGCAAATCTACTTATTAATCTTACAAGGGAGCCAAAGATGATAGATTGGAGGAATTCAATGGTTATGGTCGGTTAAATGCCAAGTTATTTTAGCTTTTCCTAGTCTTATTTTGTAAATTCCCTTATCAATATCACATTGTTTGTATCAGTGTAACAAATTTGTCGGGATAGTCACATATATGTCACCAGAGTGAATATGGAATGAGACTTATTCATATCCAACTGATATTTAGAGCTTAGGACTTGCACTCTTTGAGTGTGATACTGGAGAGTTACCATATACAATAAATGAAGGACCTATAAATCTCACATTGCAAGTTACACCCTCATCCTAATTTAGTAATTTGATCCTCTACTGTTTTTTCTCTATTTTTGGGCATTGCTTTTGAATTTTGAGCATGTGCATGATTTTGTAGCTTAACTAGGGGCACAAGACAAAATTTTATTTAAAAATTCTTATTATAAATTAAATATGCCTGATTGGTCCAACTACAATAAAATAACATATTGGTATTAAGCTAAATAGGCCATCTTGATTTAAATCGAGTGAAAACATATAAAATAATATGAAAGTTATTAAGTGATCAAATAATAATATAAATAATATTAAGTTATTAATTGTTATATAAAAAATAATTTAATCTTATTTCTTAACGATATGATACATCCGAGAACAACAATTTTGTCATATTTATTACTAGAAGTGCAATTATAGCATAAAATAGTTCTACTTTGGACAACATATTTTATACAATATAGATATTTGTATTGACTAAAGGAGAATTTTTAATTATTATTTTTATTATAGTAGGAGTTTTATATTTGATTTACTTATTTGTTTTATTTTAAATTAAATAGTTTGTCCACTTGTCCATTACAAAACACAACCTATATTAATATTATCAAATGTAGAATCCACATTCAATGTAATAATGGTTATATTTTTAACCTTTTATGGATTATTGTGACTTCAATGTTAATTATTTGATAGGGTATATGGATCTTCTTCACTTTAAAATTTCAATCAACGCTACATTTTTATTTTTATTTTCTAAGATTTTTACTAAAATAAAATTACAAATTCGATATAATATTAATCATTTTAAAATGACCCCGTAGTGTTGTTAAAAAGAAATTGAGCTTTGCTATTCATAGTGTGCGATTGAAATAAACTTATTTCTTTGCAATGTTAGTTTATTATTAAACATCATATTCAATCATGGCCACTGTTGAAGAATTGGAGAAAAAATTTACACCACTTTTCGATGTTGATAAAGGCTTCTCATTAGAAACTTCAATGGATGGTGGTGGCTCTTGTATGGTGAGTTTCCATATTTTTCGTTTGCACAACAATTAGGGTTGATGGTGCAAAATATTATCTAACCTATATTCATTTGTGCTTTTTGTGAAGCTCTCCGACGGTGATATTGACAGTACTGTTAACTTACTAAGCATATCAAATAGATTTTATAATTTCAATGAGATAGGTTTGTATAAATGTATATCCTCTCCAAACGAATCATATCGTACAAAAAAGACATATCGTATTGTGTCAAATGAGATGAGGATTGCTCTAGGTAGTGTTGCAAACAACGTTGTTCAGCAAGCAATTCGTATCTATGATCATAAAATTATTGCCTTGAAAAAGATCAATATATTTGAAAAGGTATGTTCTCTAAAATGTGTTTTTGTTCTTGTGGTGGCATGATTGCACAATCCTTATAACCCTTCTACATCTCTCACCTCAAAATTTAAGTTCTATTTACCACTAACCTTTTAAGGTAGAAAAAGGGTTAAAGGGTCTTACAATTCCTTTTTTAACCTCACTTAATGGACTAGTAGAAGCATTGTTGAGTAAATCTCTTTATTATCCATAGTGTTGTATAATTTGGTTAATTTGCTTAGATATCTTTGTTAGAGAAAGAAAGAAAAAATATAAAATGAGAAGAATGTTATGTTGAGTGGGTAGCACCGTTGCAAAAGTAGTGTGCAAGGTAGAGAACTTGACTGAACACAAATTACGCATGTTTAGATATGAAGTTAACACAATTTTAGCAATATAAAAAATATCAAGATTTTTAAGGAGGATGTTTAATGTGCACGTATGGACGTCATAAAGGACTTCATTTATTTATATTTATTTGAAAATGCTACATTGTATATCTTAGGAGAATAGACAATGATTTTTGACTGAGATAAGAACCCTATGTGTATCACCTTGCTACCATGGTTTTATGGAATTCTATAGAGCATTCTATACTCTAGACTCTGGATAAATTAGTATAGATTTGAAGTATATGGATGGAGGATCCTTAGATGACATCATAAAGTTTCAAAGATGTATGATAGGGCCAATTCTTTCATCTATGGTATAAAAGCTCCCGCATGTAAATTAGTTGACATGGATATTTATTACTCCTTTTTATAAAGTTTGTTGGCAATATTAGTGTTTTTAATTGTTGAAGGGACAATATTAGATATGTTGGCTCAACATTTTATATACTCTATCCGTTCAACTCTACTTGTCCTTTTAGAGTTGGACACATGCATATATTAAGAAATTTTTTAATTGGACAAAAATACCCTTAATTAAATGTTTACTTTGTACATTGGAAATAAAATAGAACAAATTTAGTTTAGTTTTTCATTAAATGTAAGAGTTAAAGTGAGAAAGTAGTGTTCAAAATATGTAAAAGGACAAGTTCTTTTGAACAAGATTTTATGTCTAAAAAGACAAATAGACTTATACGGAAGGAGAATTATTTTTTCATGGGCTAGGTTACTTGCATTGAGTGCAACATATCTAGTGCACATAGTTGATATGATACCAACAAATTTGCTTATTAATCTTACAAGAGAGCCAAAGATAACAAATTTTGGTATAGGTACTCGATTGGAGAACTCAATGTCTATGGTCAGTTATAAATACCAAGTTATTGTAGCTTTTTCTAGTCTTATTTTGTAAATTCCCTTATTGATATCATATTGTTTGCCACATTTGTCGAGACATTCATATATATATATATATATATGTCTCAGAGCGAATCCGGATTGAGACTCATATTCAACTGATAATTGGAGCTTAGGACTTGCGCTCTTTGAGTGTGGTACTGGAGAGTTCTCATATACAACAAACGAAGGACCTGGAAATCCGTCCTTCATCTCCGTAACCAACTCATGAACAACCTCTCCCCCGAACTCATACTCACTAACATCTCCAAACCCGATGGTACCTTCTCCTCTAAGCTGGCTTACGATCTTCTCCGCAGTCGTGGCAATCACTGGCCTTGGCATCGCGCAATTTGGAATAGCCTGCACACTCCAAGATGCTCTTTTATCTCGTGGCTCGCCCTCCATGAACGCTTGCCTACCCGTGACAGGATTTGCAGGTGGATGACTATCAATTCCATGGCTTGCGTCTTATGCAACGCAGCTGATGAGAGCTCAAACCACCTTTGGAACTCCTGCATTTTCTCAACACAAGTTCTCAGCGACATCCTGGATTGGCTACACATCACCCATCGTGCCACAACCATCCACAGCTGGTTCGAATGGGCCCACCACATGTCCCGAAAGAATGACGTCTACCCCAAATTGATTGCTGCTAGCTTCACCACCTTCATCTACTACATTTGGAAGACTAGAAATGATGCTATCTTCAACAACACATCTTGCTCACCCCGCTCCTGCTCTAGAGCCATCATTATGCACCTGCAAAACTGCCTGGCGGCTCATAAGCTAAAACATCCACACTCTCCCCTTAGTGGAGGTTTTCCCTTATGAGCTCTCTGTTCTAGTGTTCCCTTTTGTAAACCTTTTGACCCTTTTGTTTTTTCTGGTGTACTGCTACTCTCCTCATGTAAATTATTCCCTTTACTAATCAATTTTGCCTATTCAAAAAAAAAAAAACGAAGGACCTATAAATCTCATGCGTCAGCTCATGTCGTCTTCCTAATTTAGTAAGTTGATCCTTTGCTATTTTCTCTCTATTTTAGGCATTGTTTTTGTTACATGTGATGATTGCTTTTTATCTTTGTTGGCGATGTAAAAATATCACTTATGATAAGGTTGAATTAGGGCTCCGTTCGGCAAATCGGTACTTATCGGTGTTGATGCTGATGTTGATGCTGATGTTGATACTTGTGGTTGTTGATGCTGATCATGAATGCTGATATGTGATACTGATATGAGTTGTTTATTTTCCAAATAATCCGGAATGTGTTCGGTAAACTGAATTGCTGATATTTTAAGTAAGAGGTGTAAAATTACTAAAAAAGGCTTAATAAAGGGTAAAAAAATAAAAAATAAAGATTATTGTTTTTTTGTGGGTCCTGCTTACTTATCTTTGGTAGAAAAGTTAGCTTATTTGACATAAGGTTGGGGGTGCTGATTATTTTTTCAGCAGATAAGTATCGGATATAAGTAACTTATTTCAAATAAGTAACTTTTGCCGAACACATAAAACAAAGCTTATTTTTTCCATATAAGTAACTGGGTACTTATAAGTCTCCAGATAAGCATTGCTGATCGGAGCCTAAATCAATTTCCATTTTTTGGACTTGAATTAAATTAATTCGAACCGATGAGGGACGCCAACTGGAAAAGCCAAAACCTCAGAGGTATAAAGAGGAATAAGTTTTTTTGGGACACCAAAAAAAAGACAAAAACATGAGAGTACTAAAAGGATTTCCCAATTTTTGTGCAATATATGCAATTTCGGTTGTAGAATATTGAAAATTGGTTCACCGCTTATTATTAGGTGATTTTATTAGGTGATTTGCTTAAAAATAATTTAAATTTAATTTATAAGTTTATTGTTTTCTTTTTAATATTTTATTTTTAAATTAAATATTATTATAATTTTCCATTCAGAAAAAAATAAAGATTAGTTTTGAAATCATCATAAACAGACACTCTGCATGAATGCATCATCAAATGTCCTTTGGAGTGTAATATAGGGTGAAGTAAAATGTATGTATAAATGATGTTGTTTGCAAAGTCGCAAAAAGACAATTTAAAAAAATCGAGATAGAAGGAGATAATCTCATTGTCATCGTTGATAATCTTGTACTTTTGTAGCCCTTTGAGGTAGTTCGACTTTAACATGTGTCTCATGACTTGAACAATGCGGCTGATTTGATTATGTTTCTACGACACTTTTATAGTATCAATCAAATACAGACCCACTATAAAATTCGCGCCCTCATCCATAAGGATGTCTTAGACCGATCTGCAGTTTGACCTAATATTTTCTACTCAAAAAAAAAAGAAAAGAAAAAGATTAGTCTCTTCTTGCCAACTCATGTTTTTGTAAGTTGTTTTTGTGACGAGAAACCACCTTCGGTGGCAAACTTCGGGCGTGTGTTCAGGCGACAAGGACCACGAACCAAGTAAACCAGCTTGCACAAACCCAATAACAAAAGAAATGATGAGACTTGGTTTTTTATCCAAGTAAAGAAACTGAGACAAGAATCGATCCTGACACCTCCCAACGCCCTAGGCCTTTTTAGCCACCCCATGTGGGACCGTTTTTGTAAGTTTGTTAAAAGTCAAACCGGATAGGATATGATGGATAGTAGGATAAATCCAAACTTGGTAATTAAGGCATACATTTTACCTAAGTTTAAATCTATTTGTATCTTGTGAAATGTATTTGCTTTTGCTACTAGTTAATACGGTGGAATGTGCCTTTCATATTCACCAAATCGGTTGCTATTAAACCAAAACCAAAGCAAAATTTTCCTACCTAATTAATTCCATTATCATTGTAAATCAATTCAATTATCCCTTCAAATGCAAGCCTAAAAGCCACATCCTCACCTTTTCATTTCCTTTCGGTTTCTTAAGAAGATATCTTTATTAATTAGCAAGACCTCTAGATCCGCCATTTATCTTTCTTACTATCTCCCTTCTATAATATAGGTTTTTTTTAACTCAAAATCTTGTTTCACAATATATAGCCTTTTTTAATTAATTAATATTAAAATTTATCAAAAATAACATTCAATTAATATATTTTTAATTTCAATACCCCATACTAATAAATCTCATCCATTGGGTGATATTATATGTTTTATTCTCAAATTAATTTTATACATAAAAAATAATATCTTATTAATTTATTTTAAGTTTGCCTTAAAATCCGTGAAAAATGAAAAATGGACCTATATTGTAAAACAGAGAAATTATAATACATTATTTTTTTGCCCTAAAATACAAACTTTTCTTTCAAAAAACCAGCCAAATATAATCTGTATGTTTTCTGCTTCTGAGGCGCCTTGTCAAACTTCCTCAAGTCGACTTTTTGTCGTTTTGCTCTCTGACAGTTTTTCTGCCGACATGTGTTAGGCCTTTGCTAACCCTTGAAATTGCCTTTATACTATGTCTTCGCCTCTGTAATCGATGTTTTTAGCTTTTTTGTGTGTTTGACCGTTTGTCTTGGATCTATTTTAGTTCACTTATGATCTTTTTAGTCGATTTCAACTGTCATGTTTTAATAACCTTTTAATTTATCAGACATGTCTGACATATTAAATTCTTACATCATAAAAAACAAAACCAGGCAAATAATCAAAGTGAAAGAAGATTTTTCACGTTGGAATTGACCAAAGTCTACAATGTACGTTTTGTTTCTTCTTCTTACATACCCTGTAATTCAGGTAACTTCAACTCATTTACTTTCATCACCCACAAAAAATTAAAAGAAATACCACGCGGCAACACCTTATTTGCTGGTAGAAACTAATCAGTAATCACAACCGCGGCGCGAACGACAAAAGCCCGTGACAACGATAAATCTCGCGCCTTCTTTTCTTCTTCTTCACTTCTCAATTCGCCATTACAACTCCTTTATCAGCTTCTTCTTCTTCTTCTCTCCAACCAAAAAATAAATAAAAACCCATAATTGATCAAGCTTCTTAGATCCAATTGATCAAGCTTTCATTCATCAATGGTGTGATTTTGTTCTTTGATTAATTTGGAAGGTGAAATGGGGAAGAAAGGGAGTGGATGGTTTTCGTCTGTGAAGAGGGCATTCAAATCTTCCTCTAAGGATTCATCAGATAAGAAGGTATTGCTGATTTGATTTATTTCCTCACTGTTTTGTTCAAATTTTGTAGTTTTTGTGGAGTTGTGATTCTAAAGTTATGATCTTTATGTTTATGAATTTATCAAATCTGATTGCATTTCATCATTTCTTTCTGATTGTTCTGAACTAGAGTAATTGGGTGTTGTTGATCAGTTCACTAAATAAATGTGATTGCTGATTACTACAATAGTCACTTACTATCAAATTTCTCATCATTATTGTAATTGAGAATCCATAACTTTGTGTTTCTTTTGATATATAGTATACTAATTTCATACAATATGCTATGCGGATCCTAGGCGAATAGTGTTAACTAGAGCCTATGCGGTCTGAACAGTTGCCTAGGCTGTCTCAGACGGGTGTCTAAGCATGACGGGTTAGGATCTTTCAGCGTCTAGGCTGACCCTAGATGGAATTTTTGGAACAATTTGTATATCGGAAACTTTTTTGGCTATTTCTAAGAAATTAAATGCACAATTATTTTCTTGTGTGTTTATGTGGTAGACAATTTTCAATTAGTTGAGTAATAAGTTAAAAGCCATATTTTCAGCAATGGAACTGTGATAAAGTTCAGAGACTTTGTTTTTTGAGGTCCTTGCATTTAAGATTTTTATGACCACACCTAAGTTGGAGCAAAGTTATTTCTCTGAGATGTGTACCTTTTGTGTAATGTAGTTGTTGTTAGGTAGCTCCATTATTGACCTTTCTTCTAGTTAAAGGCCCAAAATTAAAACATCAACTAACATTTCTTCTTACGTCTTCCTATTTACACCAGAAAAGACCCACATTTGATGTACTAGAGTCCTTTTTGCCCCCTTTTCATTTCGGTAGTCTTGGATCTTTGTGGTTTGAGCGTTTTGTTTTATTTTGTGTTTTTTTTGTTTGTTTTGTGATTTTTTTGCTCTGTGTGGTGTTTTGGGTCGTTGGTTGGTTTTCTTCGGGCGTCTGGTAATTGGTTGGTTTTCTTCGGGTCTTTTCCGCGCATCCCCTGGCCCCAGATTCCGCTGAAGCGGAATCACACTAAGTCAATGTTGTTGTTATTATTGTTGTGCTTTATAACACTAGATTTGGTGCAATGTTATACGTTATAATGAAAAGCATTCTTTTCAGAAGGAAAATGTAGGAACTTGGCACCATGACACACCAGAGGTTGTCTCAGTTGACCATTTTCCTAATGAGAGTTCTCCAGACATGACAAACAGCAAGAGATCCGTGGCTTCATCATCACCTATAACGGAGGAACAACACACTCTTGCTGTGACAATGGCGACAGCTGCAGCGGCTGAAGCCGCCATTGCAGCTGCCCAAGCAGCTGCCAAGGTTGTTCGGTTGTCCGGTTATAGACGACACACAAACGAAGAAAAGGCTGTTGTCTTCATACAATCTTACTACAGAGGATATCTTGTAACATTTTTTTATAACATACTTTATTTATTAAGGAAGATTTTTGCACCACACTTTTGGGCTAATTGCACTACGTCATATGATGGTGTGAGATTTCACAAATCTCCACGCCATGTGGTGGCGTGAAAATTTTTGTGGGAAGGAATTAGGGTTGTACATGGGTCGGTTCAAATCAAATCGAAACTGATACTATTCGCTTTGGTTTTCATTTTAGGAATTTACCGAATTTCTATTCGGCAAAAATTTGATTTAGTTCAAATTTTTCAAAGAAAAACCTTCTATTTATCTAAAACCAACAAAACCGAACCAATTTGGTTTGATTTTGGGTTCACATTGAACCAAATTTCGGTTTTTGGTTTGGTTTTTGTCGATTTAGTTCGGTTTTGAATCAATGCTCAACCCTAGCAAGAATCACGAGCCTTATTTATTATATGATTTTAGTGTACCTTTTTTGAGCTTACATATTTTTTTATTTTTTTTATTTCAGGCTCGACGAGCTCTCCGTGCATTGAAAGGGCTAGTGAGGCTACAAGCATTAGTAAGAGGCCATCATGTGAGGAGACAAGCTCAAATGACTATGAGGTGTATGCAAGCATTGGTGAGAGTCCAGGCCAGAGTCAAAGCTCGACGACTTCAGTTAGCTCATGAAAGAATCCAGAAGGAGGTAGATAGAGAATTGCTAGAACAATTCAAAATGAGAAGCCCTTTGAAGGATTTAGACTTGGAATGCTGGAATGGAAGGCGCCATGAAAGCTTCGATCAAGCCATGGATCGTCCCTATAAGATAAACGACGATCATATGAGAAGAGAGCGCGCTCTTGCTTATGCATACAATTACCAGGTATAGCTCTTGTTTAAGATATTATCACAAGTCACAACTTATTGTGTTGGTTATGCCAAAGCCCAAAAGCACAGCAGATCTTACTAGCTTAGTTGGCAGGTGATGATATTCGTAACCAGTAAATCACGGGTTAAGAATGAATGGTTACTTTTTATTTCAGCAACAGAAACCCGAGACATTGCACTCGAATCCTCTGATGGAAGACGCCTCATTGTACAACAAGAAGTCTGAAAAGCCGCCATGGGGACAAAATTGGCTAGAGACATGGGTCACATCTCAACCACAAAACAACGAAACCCTAAACCCGCACGAGACCTCCAACATAACCGCCTTCACAAGCACAGACGACGCGTCAGAGAGGACGGTTGAAATGGACAAGTTCACAATCACACCACCAAAGACACACGAATTCACCAACATCTACAAGATCAAACCAACCGAAACTGAGACCGAAACAAATAGAAATCCTCATACGCCGAGTTACATGACTCCTACACAATCCGCCAAGGCAAAGGTGAGGATTCAAGGTCAGCAGCCTACAACTAAGCAAAGAAGCTTGTCGGTTTCAATGTCGCCATGGAACAACTCAACTAAGAGAGGCGGATCCTCGCCTTTGGCCTCGGGTTGCGATTCTTCAAGCTCAGGTGTTTATCTATTTGGAAATAGCCCTAGTCCGATGAATCAAAGTGTTTGTGTTCATCAAGCAAGGAAGATTGCTGGATTTAGCTCTGATTCGAGTGTTAATAGTATCTACTAGTAAAAAATTCATGTGGGCTTTTTGTGTTTTATGTGTCTATTGTTGTGTTATTGTATTTATTTGTCTAAGGTTTATGTATTGTTTGTTGTGGTGTAAGAAAATGGAATAAGTGCCCTGTTTGTACACGGGAAGAGAAGCTTAGACATGTGTGTATGTATATATATGTTGGTAAAACCAAAGTTCTATGAACTTGTATTGATCTTTAATATGATTATATGATTATAAAATCCTATATCATTAGGATACAACAATTTTTTTTTGTTTATTTTAATGTTGGGATGCAAAACTAAATGATAAATGGCAAAAGAATGCCTACAAGGCTACAACCAAAAGCTTGAAACCTTGAGTTCATTGCAATGATTTGATCGGGTCGTATATTTTTGGGTCAGATTCAGATTTGGTTCATTTCTGATTTCGGATGAGTTCGGGTCGATCTAAGAGCGGCTTAGTTGGGTCGATTTATGGTATTCATTCATGTTCGTCTGTCAACTCTAATTTTTTTTATGAGGAAATAAGTTCGAAATACCAGACAAGTCATGGTAGATTGAGAGACCAAGAAGAAACTTGATAGCCAGATAAACCGATAACATACGACAACAAAAAAAAAAAACTATTAAAACAAACGAAGAACAAGGTAACCATTCAATTAAGTCAATGGTCGGAATGGGTATATTTTGTATGACTTCGAGAATTGGTTCTGAAATTGGGTGTGGTTTCCTTGTGATTGACGTGGTCGCTTGAACGTTTTCGAGACTGCTGAAGATCCTTCATTCCGGTGGAGGTGACGTCTGTAGTCCACCTCATCTTGATGTGTCCGTTTTAACCTGAATGCTAAAGACGTTAGCTCCCCTCACTCTCACCACTACCCTATCTGTTCCAATTCCAACATTTCACCACTTTGTACTTACTTTACGTGTTATTTTAGTTGTTTCAGCCCGTTCAAACCGGTTTTCTGACTGCCGTGTGCACGACCTCTCGAATTTTACCGGATCTGTCCGGTTAAACCGAATCCTTACCTTTCAAAAAAAAATCAATGGCCGGAATTTGATTAGTTTCTCAGTTTCTGTCGGTCCATGCTTTAAAAATAATTAATCTAGTACTTTTTTTTGTTCCTAACTATTTTATGTACTTCACTGATTAATAATCGAGTTTAAAATTAATTACAGGTAGGTAAATTACAGTAACACAGCTGTACATGTGGGCCATAGATTTTTGAATGATTTCTGGGCCCACCGGCACACTTTCGCTCCGAAAGATAGGAAACTGCCAACGGGGCCATGGAATATAATGAGGGCAATCTTGTAATTTCGATGATCAATTTTTTTTCTTCTTTCCAGGCTCATCATCACCTTTTCCCTTCCAGGCATCCTCCTCGGAGTTCTTCCATGTCCAACATCAAGCCCTAGATTTCCGAGAGACTTTCTCCCAAATTTCAGATCTCTCCTCTCCCAGCAATTTCAG
Organism: Fallopia convolvulus; assembly: GCA_964016875.1. Classification (NCBI taxonomy): domain Eukaryota; kingdom Viridiplantae; phylum Streptophyta; class Magnoliopsida; order Caryophyllales; family Polygonaceae; genus Fallopia; species Fallopia convolvulus. The sequence goes on from OZ024726.1 coordinate 58,569,229, forward strand.
AACGGATTCAGGAAGAAGATTCGGTCGATAGAGAGGAGGCCAGGGAGAAGCAATCAATTACTTTCACTCTTGTGTGGATGGAGGATCGGCCGAGCAAGGCACCTTTCGTCGCGGTGTCGTCGCTAGAGACAGATCGGTAGTGATCTGCTCGCATTTTGTCCATCAATTGTTATTCAATTTCGTGATTTTGATACCTGTATAAGGTTTCGAAATAGGAAATTTCGATTTGTTTCACCTTTCACCGGGAGATGGAATCATCGGATCCGAATCTCATTCGCTACGCCTGCGTCGCGCACCAGATCGGCGACGAATCGCCGACGATTGTGGCGGAGCACAACACCGGAGACGCGTCGCTCCAGGAGGTGGCGCACGAATGCCTCCTCCGAACGCCGCCGCACCACTCGATCTTCTCCCACACCATCCACAGCTGCGCGTACACCTTCGTAATCGACGATCCGTTCGTGTATTTCGCCATCGCCGACCATAAATTCCCGAAGCCGAACCGGATTTGGTTCTTGAGCCGGCTGAAGGACGCGGCTCAGCATCTGATCGCGAAGCATAGCAAATCGATCTTGAAGAGCAACAGGAGCTTCACTCCGTATTGTTTCCAGACTCAGATCCAGCCGGTTTTCCTGAAACTTCTGTCCAGTAGCGGCGTTGAAACGGCGGTTAACGGAACGGAAGTCAACATAGCGAGCAAGACTCAGAGCAAAAGGATCTTCGCTGTGCCATTGCTTGCGAAGATGGGAGAAGGATTGAAGAAGAAGAAGAGATTGATTGGGGACAGCGGGAGCGATAGCAAGGAGGTGCTGGTGGAGGAAAAGATCGAATTGTCCGATCAAGGCGAAATCATGAGTAGAGAGGTTGTCGTTTGCAATCAAAAGGGGGCAAGCGATTCAGTGTTGTGCTTGGGAGATTCTCCCTCCGGAGCAAAACAGAAAGCGATGAGGATTTGGAGAAGGCATGTGTGGGTGGTTTTGGTGCTGGATTTTGCTGTGTGTTTGATCTTGTTCGGCGTTTGGTTGATGGTTTGCCGTGGATTCCAATGCATTGATTGATGAATGTTTAGGGAATTCGATTCGCCTTTTGTAGTCAATTGAGCTTGGGATGGATTGATGAATCTGGATTGAAGATAAAACAGTGTGAGCAGGTTAGAATCTAGTGGGATTGTTGTTGAGTTCTCAATCTTTGTGTGAAAAGCTTGACATTTTTTTATGGCTGGTGAATCTTCTCTGCAACAAAAGGTCTGTGTTGATCCTGATTTAGTGTAGCTTTCTGATTATACATGTATCGGTTGTTGTTAATTGGTTTGTGTTTCTTTGAATGACACCATTGTTTTACATGTGCAGTCTTCTTCTTCAATGACTTTTGAATCTTGATCAGATTGTTTTCTTCAATAAATTGTTCAACTGGCCTAGTCACTGCTTCTTTGAATGCACAATAATTAGGGTGTCAATTGGTCAATAATAAGTGTTATGTTGTTTGAGGTGTATAACATGAACTTTAATTAAGATTGAGATATCAATTAAGGTGTCATTAACAATAAAACTTTTATTTATATTATATATCGAAAACTATATCAATCCAATGAAGTTGTATAACGCTGACTATAAGCTAAACTAATTACAAAAACTTCAAAAATCTAATTATGAGTTTAATTTCTATAGCGAGCACCGCAACCAATTATCATCAATTGTAGCATTGGAACCGGAAACTGAACCCGTGTCCGAGCCCGAGCCCGAGCCAGAACCCGAGCCCGACTCTATCTTGTGGATGATGAATCCGAGTTTCTCCTTATCCTTAACCCGAAACGACCAAACCTGAATAGCGTCTCCTTTTTGCAACCCATTAGCTTTCACAACGGCCATCCACGAGCTAGTTAGCGCCAACCACCAACTATTTTTCTTGTCGTTCCACTTGGCGAGCTTCATGGTGCGGATCCCGTTACATAAAGGATCCACCACCATGACTTCCAGTTTGTTCCTCAAATTCCGGTTTCCTACCTGCACGGTTCCCTTTAAGAACTCTTCCTCTTCTGACTTCAGGAAACTGTCCAGTATCTTTTGACGAGGAAAGCTTAGGCGCTCCTGTTGTTTTTTCGTGTCGGTATCCTCTAGTCTTTTGAGGAGGACGAGTTTAAGGCTTTGCTCGTCGGCGCCTTTCCCGAGGACGAAATCTTTGTATCTTGGAGGAAGTGGCTGCGGGTCGGGTAATTCGGGCGGCTTGATCTTGGGTTGCTTGTTGGTTAAGTCACCGAAGAGACGTAAACGAGGTCGTTTTCTCTTGCCTGGTTTTTGAACTTCAATTGTCTCGATTTCCCATAATGGTTGAGTGGGATTGATTTGGGTTCCAGGCAGCTTGAGAAAGTGTTTAGACTCCATGAATGATGATAGCTTGAAGAGGGTGAAATTTTTTGTGATGGACGAATGGATCGAAATAATTGTGTGGAAAATAATTTCAAGTTGATGAATGATTTGGATGGTCGTTAAGGTGTATATATAGAAGAATGTCAAGGTCTATTAGATAGAAGATATGATAGATTTAAGTAAAATTTACTTGGATTTTGTAATTATGGGTGTTTCCATGTATAATTTCATGATACGGTTATTTTGATATCTTAATGATCTCTTAACTGTATTAATTTTTACTAAGATCAATTATGGTATGTGATTAAGTTGTTATTTTTTGAGAAAAAAAGTTTCCATATATACCAAGTTGTTATATTCATTACAAAGTAAAAAAAGTAAGAACTCAAATACATAACCTTAATAAATATTTTATAAAAATTGATTTTTATGCATATTTTTTAAAAAAAATACTTAAAATACTCAATTCAAGTAAAATTAAAATTTTAATAAAAAATATGGGGCAAGATATCAACCAATGAAATTAATTTTTAAATATATTTAACTAAAATATGTGGCACCATCTTAATTATTTTTACAAGTTATATAATTTTATTGTTATATTATATACAAGTATTTTAAATTTTATATCAATATCATATTCTTGTATAATCTTAAGTAAAATCATCCCTGAGTATCACGAGAATTCAACTAGTTTTTTTTATTTATAAATACCTAAATATATAATGATTTTATGTAATTAAGGAAAAATCGAGCTAATATTCAATTATTTTTTACGCTATATAATACTACAAGATTATCACATGGAATTTATAAAAACCTTAACTTTACCATGCGGACTTTTAGAAAATCTTGTTTACCACGCGAATTTGCCAAACCTTCTGGTTACCCCGCGAAATTTCTCAATTTTCTTTTTAAAGCCGGTTAATTATATTCGTGAGGTCGTCACATATTTAATTTAATTTTATTAATTTCTTTTACTACCCCTGGAATATTGAGATACCAATGAAATCGGTAATCAGGTAATCTGACAAGAAATGCATAACAACAAACCACCAGATAACAAAGTTATTAATACAATAAATTGGGCAATCCAAACATACCCTTAGAGTTATTTTCAAGCTATGATTCTAGATTCTTAAATTCTCTTATGATCACGTAACATTTTAGATTTCTAATTCATTGCTGGATCTGGATCTATAAGCTATGCCAATTGGTAAGCAAGCTAGCTTCAAAATATAGCAAAATTAAGAACTAAAAAAGAAGAGCCTGTTTCAGTATTCATCCAAGTAAGTGTACAGTGTATCATCTTTCTTCAACTTTCTTCTGCTGAGCAAGGATTTCAGAAGCCTCTTGCTCTTGCTTGGATGCCGATAAATTTCCTTTTCCTTCCCACTACCATTATGAACGCGCATTGAAGCTGATCTAAACGACGTCTTTGATTCATTCTGTCCACAAAACACCACCAAATTTGAATCAATACTCAATTGATCAGCTCATCAATGCAATCTAGATAGCTAAGCTACCAATCCATTCTAACAAAATGCATTATCAAGTGTGATAATGCATTAAATTTTGATAATGCATTAAAGATATTTTGTTATTACCCATTGTTGTTGTCTTTCCATAGGAGGATTAGGGATGGTCAATCTAATAGGTTTTAGTGTTGTTGTTGGCCTTGATGTAAGAGACCCGGAACGCGGAAGAGGAAACCGATGAGGCGAAACTGATCTTCTATCTGTTTGTTATGGCAAACAATTAATATGATCATGTATGGACACAACAATTGTGATGAATAAACGCCTTACCATAAAAAGAAAGAGGGAAATTCAGTGTAAAAACCTGGATCTTTCTTTAGGGTAGTAGTGCCATTGAAGGAGAAGGTTTGTGGTAGCTTTGAAGGTCTTAATGAAGGTGATACTGAATGCCCTTTCCTGATCATTAACAAGTAGATAGGAAAAAAATGAGTTTGTGTGACATTGGGCGCGTTTGGATTACACTTGATAATGCATTATCTGGTGTATTGCAAATACATCGTGAATGCTAAAGAGGCATTTACCTAAATGAGTATGACGGAGTGTCAGTGTCACCAATTGTGGCGCGGAAAGCTGAAGCAAGCAAGAAAAAACAAAATGGTGAATACCCATAAACCGAAAATTGCAACAAGAAGGTATAATGTGGAAAAGCTCTATAATGCATTTGCAAAGAAATAACCAACATTGCTTAAACTGATGCCAATCATCCATATCCTCCAACTTGGACCCATGGAATTTCAAGTTTGCGAGATTATTGGCACCCTTGATCGTCTCCCCAACTAGAAACAGACAACCGAAAACATTGAAGAGTTTACTAGCTTTATATTGATGTAAAAACAATAGCACAATCAGTGTGAAGATTTAAGAGCAATGTCATTTGTTGTTGCAAGATTCAGGGTCCATTTGGATCGCCCGATTTAATTAATTCAACTTAATGCATTAAATTGGGCGATTCAGACATACCCTTTTAAAGGAAAAAATGAAATTGCAATTTACCAGGCAGAACGTATTGCTTATGATGTTTAGGTGTGTTTATAATGGATGATTGTTGAGCGAAGCCCTCTTGATCAATATACTCTCTACACATTCTCAGTCGCTAAAATACATAGGAATGACTGTGTTAATAGCTAACAATGTTAATTGCCAAGATTTTTGAAACATGAAAAGGCAAAAGATTGAATCTTTTTTTACCTGTTGAAGTGTTGACACTTTGAGCTCTGTCCTTGATACTTCATCAACCTTCTCATTTAATAGACTGTTAACTTTGTATGTCACAGAGCCTAAATGGTCAACTGTGTTCACAAGAGCCTGAATGGTATAATTCTTTAGTGTTTCAACCACTCTGCATAATTGAATGATTATTGGTTGAATAAGTAACTTGCCCTTTGAAATGAGGAGCTACCATATTCAAATTTGAACTTACATTTTTTTCTGGTTATCATTAGTGTATGATAGTTCAAAATACTTAGCAGCTGAATACAACTGAGTTCTCAAGTTCTTTAGATCCTACACAGAAAAAAAAAATCAGGTTGTTGGTCAAATCATCAGTTTTTTTTTTGGGGTCAATCCATCTTAAAACTAATCTCAAACTTCAATCATCATCACCCAGTAAAGTTCCGCACAAGCGGGATCTGGGGGGTCAAGATGGGGGCACCCATAACCTAAACATGTCAGGAGGATGCCCGGTAGACCCATGGAAAACTAAATTTCAGCTATGTAACAATAATAACTGAATTTAGTTAAAATGCACCAAAATTAGGATTGATTACCTTGAGACTGTCAGCAAAGGGAATGCTTTGGTGCAAGGAAATCTCATCGTAATCGATTCGTTGCTTAGTAAGAGTAGCCATGAAAGAAGAGTTTGAGTTTTATGACCTATGTTATAAAGCAAAGATAAGATCAGAATCAGCAAGCAAGCTCTATATAAGCTTCTGCATAAGCTTCTGCATAACTAGAGCAATACAAGAATTCAGGTTCATATGTAAGAAAACATCATTCTGAACAACACTATATCTAGTTTGAAATTTCAGAAATTTAACTGCAAGCAACCAACTTCAGCAACTTTCATCAATAGCACAAGAGAATTACAAGTACAATTCTAAATTCCACTACAAACCATTCACAGATCACTCAAAGAAGCCATTTGGGTCATTTTATTATCTCAAAAAATTTGAGCATTTATCATCAAAATTGCAATCCCAACCAGCAATTTAATCAGCAATTATGGAGTTCAAACAAAAAATCCCTCTTTACACATCCAAATTTAGAATCAAAGGACAAATAGATATAGAAATTAGCAAACAATTGCAGATTTCATTAATTACCTACAAGAAAAAATCTGATTCCAAAGGAACCCACTTTCTTATTGAACTGCAATCAGAACCAGTTGGGTTATGAAGAAAGCCTTATTCTATATAAATGATGACAAAAAAGGAGGAGGCTTTAATGGAGAAAATTTGGATAGCAAAGGGTTTTGGTTGTTTGATTTCGTTTATCTTCCTGACCCACTTGACATTTGACAATGGGAATTTGAAAGGGACAGAGAATTTTAAGAGGGAAGCACGTCTTGTGGTAGAGTTGTAGGTTTACGGCTCAATAAAACTAGTAATAATAATAATTTGGGGAAATTATTTGTACTGTTTTAAATAATGACAATAGTGCAGATAATTTCACCAAATTATTTTTTTCTAATTTTTCATGTTTTTTTTTTGTGAAATTATTTAGAGTGAAAATGTGATATGGTCGCTGCTTGTTTGGTTAGCTAATGACTAATTATCTGTCCATATACTTTACGCTGACCCATCCAGCAAAACTAAACCATTATTTTAATTATTTTTTCTCAAGCTTAACAGCATCAACTTTATACTCATTAACATATAATATAATAATTTGTGAGTTGTGACCAAGTTCATAACATCAACCTTAAAAAGGCTTCATCTTGTGGAGTTATGGGCATCTATTTAATTACACCAAAGATGATAAACTCTTATTAAATTGCTTAGTGCCTTACAAATGATCATCCAAGATAATACTGTAATGATTTACTGGCTAGAAAGTAGAAATTGATACTCTAATTATAACTGTAATTTATATAAAAAATTATCCCCTTTCCTTTCTTTTTCTATTTTTGAGAATATTTATTTGTCATGAAAAAATTACCCTATCAATAAAAATTAACACTTTAAAAGTTGGAAAAACAAATGGGTAAATTACATAAAACCACACTTAAATTGTGCTACTTTTTAAAAAGCTAATTTTCATAAAATCACCCAGAAAAATAAAAATCTTTCAAATAACCACCCAACTCTATTTTTATAAGAAAAAGACCTTTATATCCTTATGTTTACTCATTTAAGCTTGAAGAATCCACAAAGGAGGTTAACAAGCTATTATTATTTTTTGTGTTTATGGGTGGTTTTGTGAAAATTAGCTTTTTTTATGGGTGGTTTTTTGAAAAATAGCATAACTTAAGGGTGGTTTTGTGTAATTTACTCAAAATAAAATGCAATTTTGACAAGTCAAAATCATTATCTGGAAACGTATATGAGCAAGAAGGAGACTTCAGCGAGTAGAAAAGTGGAGTTGTAAAGAAGAGAGTCTCAACTCCGAAATCCGAATAGAGCAATGTTCATCTCTCTCTCGTCTGCACTCCTTCCCGGCAAATTACCCTTCTCTTCACCTGTACAACCTCTTTCTTCTTCCTCTTTAGCTCTTCTTCTCTTATCCTCTGAGAAAATGGAGATATAAAGATGGTATCTTTTTCCGCTTGATTGTTGGCTCTTTCATTCCTGATTTTGTTTCATTCATGTAGAAAATTGAAGTGGGTGCCGGAAATTCATGGCCGGGGAGCTTCTCAATTAGGTCACAGGCAAGTTAATTTATCGAAATTTCTGAATCTGGTTCATGTATATTATACTATCTGTATTGGTTTAGCTTAAGATTTTTGATGAATTTATTGCAGGCTTCGCCGAGATCTAAGAATACTGGTGGAGGAAGTGGTCGGAACGTTTGGCGGCGTAGAAAATTGGTATGCTCCTCTTACTGTTTTTTTTTTTAAATTAAAAGATGTAATCTTGGACATTAATATCTGTATTGTTCAACAATATTTGTCTGAATAGTGAAATTTGGCTGCTGATTTTTGGTTACATTTTGGATTGTGGATTGTATTATTTGCAAATACGTCTGATATTAATCTTGGTAGATATTTGGCTTGTGGGTTTTATGCTGTACATCAGGAAATGGCAAGCTTATTGAACTCTGGAATTTGGTTTAGCTCAAAATAGTTGTTATGCTAAGTATGAAGGTAGCAAGAAAAGGAAATGATAAGGTTTTGGATGTGATGAGATATTTGGGAAGAAAGTGTTTGTTGAAGCCTGTCATTGTGTTGGCAATTGAATTTTGCAAATGAGCTTAGTAAGCGACAAAATCTCTCAATTAAGCTAGTGAAATGTGTTCTTTAATTATTCTTGATGAGGAAAGATTCTTGGATGAGCTTTATATTGACACCCTTTCGATTGCCTAAGTTGTTCTTCTATTAGCTTGTTGTGCATAATTGGATATTACTACCAAGGATTTAGAATTAGGATGAGGTTATAGCCTTGATCTTTTGTAGCTTATATCAGAAAGAAGGGTGTGTAGGAGGTGAATCAGCTAAGTAAGCAAAATTTCACTACTATGTGCATGAATGGAAACTGTGAACTAGGATACTAGCTTAAGATTGGATGGAAAATGTTTGCTGGAATAATAGTTAAAGTACTTTGTACTAGAAATATTTTCATGCATGCTTTGAGATCTTCAATGAGTTTTATAGTCTCTATTTGACATTTTTATTCTCTTATCACATGTTCATGTAGTTTTAGTTCATTTTTTGGTAAAATCTTGATTCTGATGTGTTTGATTAGGACAAAGTTGGATTTTTTGGTAAAATCCAACTTGTATCCACGTTCTAATAATGGACTTAACATGTAGAGTAATGATATGGCACTTCCCTAGATCCTAGGTACTTTATTAGGACAAAGTATTGGTTCATGACTCGAATACGACAAACGGTCAATCGGTCATAGAGGGGGACTTCAGTTAACTTGTATTGTAAGCACTCGAACGGAACAAAGAGTAAAGATCAGGGACTAAAATTCAAATTTACCCATCTTTTCAGATACATAAGCATATGATATATTCTGGTAGTCATGCTTTGCTTCTCTCCCTTTTCAATCGATTACTGGTGCCAAGGGTCACAAATTGGTAACAGAAAGTCTATTTACCATGTTTGTGTCATTGTGTTGCCAACAGAAAGTCTCTTTGACTGAGCTATATAATGATCAGACTGTAATTCAAGGCAATTGATATATCATATAACTTCTTCTGTTCCCCCATCCTCTTCCGTTTGATGCTAATAGATTCTAAACATAAGCTTAACTTGTTTGGAATTTCTCTCTTTTCTTATATTATGCAGTCAAAGAGGGATCCGGTATCGGACTACAAATTGCAGAGGGTCCCATTCCTCGAGGAGCAGGTCAGGATAATAAACGAAGGTGGAGGGCTGATGTCACTCGACATAGAACGGTTGTTACTGTCAGAAGACAACAGATTCCAGTTTGTGAACGAAGTGGCAGCTGAGGCAAAGGCTTATGTGGAGAGCAACAGGGACGAGTACGGGCATAAGAAGGCCATTCTTCATGTCTTAAGCAACCGAATGAACGATGCTGGTTTCTACCGCCCGGAAGCGTACATGGAAACAGACCCTTTTAAGCCTGGTCCAACATACCTTAAGGTTGAGGAGACTTGAAGAAGGTGTTTTTGTTTGTTATAGAGAATGTTCACAGCTCTTTGTGGTTTGGTTTGACTGACTTTTGAGCTTCATGGGGTTGTCAATGATGGAAAGGGATGTAAAAGTTGAATTTAGGAATTGTAATATGAGTGAATGTGCTTGTTATGTTGTTTTAATCATAATAGTGTAAAGAAAGGTGGATAAATTCCACCCTCTTTCTGCCTTTCTTTGGTCTCTCAAGTTATATGTGACCAATTAGGCTTGATTACAAATATGTGTAATTTTAGAATATGGGCAACGGCTATTTATGTCAATTCGTCCATGGATTTAAAGAGATATCTAAGATTAACTGCGTGATATAAAGACGTGACTTCAAGAATAAGTCATCAGAACATTATATAACTTCAAATAAACACTGGTACTGATGTAATCCAAACTGTTGATTCTTCAATCAATGCAATTGTTTATATACAACATATTACAAAAAGGCAATAGCAGATGTGGCTACTTATAAGATTTTCCATTATTTACACATCCATTGAAAAGGGTAGGAAGACAACAATAAATATGCATCTTGTACTTTTCAGGTGAAAATGTTAACAATAGACACTCTCAATAATGCATTTAGGATATTGAAATTTGAACCTTTGTTTCAAAATTTTGACATATAAGTAAAAAAAACCCATTATATGCCTAAAGACAATAAATTTGACCAATGCAGGATGTGATGCATTCATAATATGCTGCAAACCTGTTCACTTGGGAGAGTATACATGACACAAAAAAATAAGATATGAAGATGTAAATAATCCCCGACTATGACAAGACCTAGCCCAATACACTTGACACAATGCACGACTCAAACAAAGGGTAAAAAAAAATAAAAATGAAAGCAAACAGGGTGAAGGAATGAGAAACTCTTTTACACAGCCAATGGATATTAACATCTCAAAAATCTGCACCAAATGGCCCGAAACTATCATCATAGGACACTTGAGAACCTGACTCTCCTACCCTGAATCCTCCAGCGCTGAAAATGTTAGTTTATTTTGGACACAAAATAACTCATTCCACGATATCCACATTGATGTGCTTCTCCCATGACCAAAAGAAATGACCTGACCCATGGTGCTAATGCAAGTGTTAGTGACTGACAACCTGAAGACTGAAAACTTCAGTTGTCTGACTGGAAACGACTTGACACATGGTATGCAATCCAGAAGTCTGGACTCGACTCAACGCACCTGACACGCATGCAGACTTCTTACAGGAAAATAGATATACCAAGCAGCACTCAACCTCAAACGGGAATTACGCGGCTGATGGTCAATCTGGCCCACTCAGCAGACTCTTTAATCATATTGTCATCAGAGGACAAGCATTCAGTTAAAAACTCCCTGCTTGACTGAGATTGCTGAATTAAAGACCCTGCATTAGAACCAAGTGTATCTGCTAGATCTCCGAGCACTCCAATAGCAGTTTTCATCACAGCATCATCCCTGAGATATAAGAATTATGTAAATAAGATGAACATTCATATCATATTATGAGAACTAACAAAGTCTTAACAGAACTTACATGTCCTTTTCCAAGTAGATGCTATCTAGAAACTGAAGAATGTGCTGAGCAAATGGAAATAGGAGCTGTGTCTTTGGAGAACTCTTGAATCCTTGTAGGATCCCAGAATATGCTTCCAAAATACCATTTCTCAAAAGATTGGTGTACTCAGTCATCTCATCATCAGCTCCAGCAGTGTGTGCAGACAAATCAGCAGCACCCTGAAGCATTGACATGGCGTACATTAAGTACTTCTCAAAGTTATCTCCTATTGCCAGTGCTATGTCTCCAAAGCATGAGAAAATAGGAGGCTTCACTGATCGGTGCAATTGGTTGCTTGACAAGTCCTTGAGGAGCTGTGTCATGATACCATCACAGTATGGCAATACTTTATCCTCTATTGCCCTACATATATCCCCCACAACACCGATTGTGACAGCACAGACTTGGTACTCTTCAAAATTTTGAAGACCCATTTCCAAATACTTGTAGAACTCAGGCATATATTTAGCAAAATCTGGACCTGCTGCATAGGCTAGTGCTCCAATAGCAAGCATGGCTTCTTCATGAACTGTAGCATTTCTAGAGGCAAAGACCCTCAAAAAAAGTTCCATCATTTGATCAGCATACTGCAAAAACGTATACTTAGTTGGCTCGGATGACCCTAGCTTCTGAATAATCACCTGTAAGCAACCACAGAGAAGACCTTGTAATTCAGACTGTTTTTCTCTCTCATCAGATGAGAGCTTTTGTGCCTCAAGTGTTTGGTGAAGCTCCATCATAAGAACAGGAACAAGCTGTAACACGAGAGCAGCTGTCTCCTCAGTAGAGCATCTGACCACTTCATTTAGAGTTTCATAGGCAGCAGTCCGAAGACGCGACTCCCCAGCATCTTCTCTGTGTGTGACAGTGAGAAGAGACTGAACTATCTCTTGGAAAAAAGAAGTCAAGGGTGAGGATGAGCCAAACTCCTCATAACCTTGGGCTAGGAAATAGAGAGCACCACAAGCCTTTTCTGCAACATTTGGAGCATCTTTCATAGCCTGCAGCAGAACATTGACAATCTGCTGGCAATTGGCCTGTGAAATGATAGGAGTATGTATAATTGATCCATGAAGAAACTCGAAAATTCGTCCAAGAGTCCAAGCTGTGGTGTCCTTCACATGGCTGTTTGGGTCATTGGTTAATGCAGTGAGCATAAAGTTCAGAGCAGCATTAACAATGGATGTTAGCTTGTCAGGGGAAGGGCCCTCCAATATAGAACCAAAAGCATAGGTAGCAGCCTCCCTTTGCCTCCATTCGGGTTTTGTAAGGTTCTCTTGGATAAATGGCATAACAAGTGGCACAATGTCATCACCAACTGTTCGTGCAACAAGACCAAGGCAAGTGCCTCCAGCCATGGATAGGTTCCATGCCCCCTCATCCTGATCTTGATCCTCTTCTTGTTTCAAGAGTGTTTCTAGTAACAGTGGCACAAGTGCAGGGAGAGCTTGCTTGATGAAGTAGAAGCAAGGGACCTCAGAATCCCCTGTGAAATCACCAGCATATTCTTCTAGGATGTCAATCTCCTCATCACAAATTGAGCTCCAGAACTCAATTGCTTGTAGAGCAACTGGTTCGTCATCCTCCCGGACAGCCTTTGCAGTAATGGTGAAAATGTCCTGGATGTATGGAGCAAGCTTCTCATAATAAGTCGAGGATATAGCGACTAGGCACTCAAAAGCTGCTTGCCGCATCTTCAGATCAGGAGATAAAGTAACCTCACAAACAACCCTCATGATATAATCACGCTCCATATCATTGTTGAAATTAGCCTGAGCAAAGCCTAAAGCATTATACAAAGCACGGGTGGCTGCCAACCTAACTTCATTGTTCGCCTCAGTTGAATTCATACCTTGAACCACAGCAGTGAGAATCTTATTAACTTGATCTTGGTCTAGGACCTCAGGGGAGACCTCCTCACACAGGTATCCGAGAGTTTCTAAGGTGGCTTGTTTGACATGGGGAGGAATTTGGTGAATGTTTGACAGCAGTGAAGCTATCAACTCAGGCCACTGCTTCTGAGGCAATTCGATACCCGCAACCTTAGCAATTACCTGTGATGCAGTAGATCGGGCATCATGAACTAGAGAAGATAGTGTCTGTAATAATCCTGTCTTGATTTGGTTCTTCACACCACCATCAAGCGACAACCATCTCTGAACGAGCTCAAACTTTCTATGCTGTTCCTTTGCATCCAAAGCATTCTTAAGAATAAGCCCGGCTAATTTTCGACTCTCAACTGGCTTCTCCTCGTTGGCTAGCTCCCCAGAGAGGGTAAACAGGAAGTTAGGAAGGTTATGATCCTGGAAGTTCTTCAAACTTTCCTCTGCATTCTTCCGCACTGCCCCATCAACTGATTGTGCATTCAGAAGCACTTGGGTGATTTCCGTGGTCATTATCTATCTAAATGGACAAACATCAAAGGGTTAACATCATGATTTTATACCCTTCCAAAAAAGTAATAGTAATAAAAGAGTATGAAACCATTCTGCGTGAGAACTGTAATTCATTAACACAATCAATTGCGTAATTAAAAAAGGAGGGAAACAGAAGATGCGTTAATTAACTTAATTCCTCGAGTGTCGTTCATTTGGATAACTAAAACAAATAGTTCACAGATCAAGCCAAATAAAAACGCACCAAGACACAATTTCTACATATTCCACCTGAATAACGAACTTGGGAAAGGAAAGTGGGGGCAAAAAGCAGCGAAAACAAGTCAAACTAGTAAAATTCCAAGCCCTGAATCCGGCAAAACCTAGATCGGTCCAAACAAAAAACTCCAACTCGAAAGTACAATCACCGCAACAAATCATCCACTAATCCACTACTGAGAGTGCCAACTAAGTAAAGAGTTCACAGATCGAGACACGGTCAACCGAACCGATCGAAGCAAGCATACAAAAAATCAGATCAGTAGAGGAGAAAATAACTATATGATCATAAAACCGCAAAAGTTCGTTGTAGATCAAGCAGATTGGTTAATCGAATATACCAACAATTACAGTTTGCTCGCAAAATTTTGAAAATTAGAAAAAAACAGATTTGAAGATCAAGACAGCAAATTTACCTGCAAATTCACGAATCAGTGAAGCTGAAAGCCGTTCCAGGATCGGAACAGTGAAGTAGATGATTGAAAAACGGCGCACTCGAAACCCTACGAGAGAGGCTCGGAATTGAGAGGGAAGACGAAGGTGGGAAATGCGGATGTAAAAGTTGAACTGAAAGAAAGGATTACTCCAACAAAACGCTCCTGCTAATTAAAAATCAAAAAGTTTAATTTGCCCCGTCAGAAAATAAAAAAATATTTTGTATTGTTTAAAATCAAGTGGTACGTACTGATATTTCACCGTTGGATCAGGAACGGTAACATCTTGATCGTAGATACAAAGAAGTGTGGGTTCCACATTTGTTGGTTCTAAAATACAGTAACATGCTTAATTTATGCAAATTATTAACCTATACTAATTCTAAAAAATTATTTAAAAAGAATATTAAAAGTATTTATTAAATTAAAATTGGTGAATAATATAAAAATATTAATTTAATATATTTTTTTTATATTTTTTAAATTTAATGGGGTTAATGTGTATTATGGGTACACGACGACATTATCTTGGTAAGCGATCGAGGATTGCGTTGATAAGAAACTTGAAATTTAGAGGGAGGAGTTCGAAGTTGAAGGTTTTAGATTGAGTGGTACTAAGACAGAGTATGTGGTGTTTAAATTTGAACATGAAGAGTCCACTGAGAAAGTATGTTTAGGAGGAGATCCCATAATAAAGAAAGAGAGTTTTAAGTACTTAAAATCGATTATGCAAAGTGAAGGGGACATCGATGAGGACATTAGACATCTGATTCAGAGGGTTGACAAAAATAGAAGGCTGCTTCAGAGGTTTTATGAGACAAAAAAGTCATACTTAAGCTAAAGGGCATATCTAAAACTAAGTAATTAGACCCGCAATATTGTAAGGTGCAAAATATTGGCCTACCAAAAGGTGCATGAGCAGAAGTTATTGGTAAAAGAGATGTGTATGTTGAGATGGATGTGTATACACACGAGACTAGACATGATTATAAATGAAGTAATAAGGAACAAGGTCGGAGTGACTAGTATTTGAGAGAAACTACGGAAATTGAGACTATGTTGGTTTGGGCACATATATAAGCTAAGAGGCCACCAGAGGCTCTATTATGAAGATGTGAGGGCATAGTTGTCAATGATTTTCATAGGGGCAAATGTAGACTAAAAAAGAACTGGAAAGAAGTTATAAAAGAGAATCTCGCCTTTCTAGATATTTCATTAGACTTGTCAATGATTTGCACAGGGGCAAATGTGTGAATTTGTTTTTCTGAAGATAATAGGGCCACCTTTATGTAGGGTTCAAAATATTTAGAAATAATACGTTAACTCATGAAATGGACGATAATTTTACCTATAATTAATTAATTATATCTATTTGTCATTTTGGGGGCTCCAATGGTAAATATGCAATGGTAAAACGATCCAGTTTTAAAAAGACTCTTGAACCGACTTAGACTCCTTAAGACTCAAGACAAACTCCGCACAAACCATTAACATAGAGAAACCAGTTTCTAAATACCTCCTAAATGACAATACCTAGGTATTAAATAAACTCCAACAAGTCTTGACTCATGAGGTGGCCAACAAAGTTTTACAAATTGTTATACCTTAAATAAAATACAGGCTTTATTGGAGGCCTAGTAAAAATGGTTGGTACTCAACTCATTCCACAATGCAATGTATTTACAAAAATAAAGAAGAAAACTATATCGAATTCGAATGGATATGAAAAATGAATGTTATACCAAAAATGAAAATTTTTTTATGGAAAAATTACCCAAAATGGACTACCAACCAAAAAGAGAGTAGTAGATAACTTCATTATTGTCCCTCGAGGTTGTATGGCCTATGACAACATGAATGAAAGATACACCTCATCTATTATTAAATTGTCCCCATACAAAACAAACTCTAAAATCTCTCAATGCCAAAAGCGCTCACATAATTGACCAAATCAAACCGGAAAGTAAAAAAACACACTAAATTTTTTAGAAAATTACATTTTTTTGACATCCAAAAACAAATTTGAATGGATAACATATTCATGGTGGTGCATTCGGTACTTCAGTAATTTAAAAGTTTTTGACACTAACACAACCAAACGCGAAATGCCGAGACGAACATAAGTGAGTTCATGCAAAAACAAAAATATGATTGGGAATCTATGAAATTTGATGTGCTTGCTTCCTACCCATCCAACTCTATCAACAAAGAAACAAAAATTCGAAGGAAACTAATAAATCTCAAATAGGAAAAACCCAAATAGAACTACATAAAATTGAACTTTGATGGAGCAGTCAACCCGCAGGGTGTTTCCACATTCGATTTTATCCTTCACGATCATAAAGGAACGCCAGTCCATTTAGACAGTGGGCTTTTAGGCAGGCAATCCGTGTTGATGACTGAAACCATTGCTCGTCACTATGGGATTATCGAGGTCACCCGACGTGACATTCTCCACATTCTAATTAAGGGTGGCAACTTGCAACTTGTCAAAGGCATGCAAGGTGATTGAAGTTGTCCTTGGGAGATCGAGCTAATCGGTCAGACATTTTGTACTTGTTGGCCCGCTTCAGAGTTGGAGCATCTCCCACATATTTTGGGAAGTTAAATTTGTGGCGGATTTTATTGCACGATCGTATCGACATATGCCCTCATCCCGATTGTAACCGACCCAGATTTTTAAAATCTTATCCGTAAGAATGTTTTAGGACTAAACTTCTTGTTAATGTGTGCCTAATCTCCTTGTTAAAAAATATCTATTTGTCATTTGCAATCACTACTATGGGCTTGTTAGCGTGCATTTCAAGATCCATTGGGCCGAGTCTATCAGAATTTCTGAAGGAAATAGAGAAAGACAACGAAACCATCTCGAAAGTACTGGAAATGGACTCCTAAAATACACGTAGTTACAAAATTTTGATTGGTCCACGTCATCTGTTATGACACTTTCTATTCTGCCCTCGCTCACACTTGAACACGTTTATGTTCTTATAACAACAATGACACATGGGAGCACCGGATTGGCTGGATGAAACCATCTCGACATCCCATTGGTCCACGTCAACAACTATGACACGTTTGAACTTTGACCTCTCCTACTCTCTCTTCGCTTGGCACTGCTTGTATATATTGCTCTGAACGGCCCCTTCCCTCTCAATTGTATGCAAACCTGAAACAAATAAAAAAAGATTCAGATCTTCAAAGCGTTTACAGAAGAGCTTTACGGCGAGGACGACAATGGCCGGTGCTTGGAGAGCACGCGCGTCTTCAATTGTGTTAGGGATCATCTTATGCGGTGAGTGTGGCAGATCTCTTTTATTTCATTCCTTCCATTTGATTTCGAGAAATGACGTGTTTGTTTCTGGTTCTACTTCGAGAATTGTCTTAGGTTAAGCTGTTTTTGTTTCGTGTTTATTGAGCTATTCATTGTGTGTTTTTCGGATTAATTGATCTGGTTAGAGGAGGAGAATCGGATAATTAAGTAGGCTTCTTAGTGTGATAGAAGTGGTTTGAGATCTGTGTTCCTTTCTTCGAGATTTGTAAGTTTCGAATAATCGATGATTGTGAAGTTTGTTAATGTTGTTTCGGTAATCATTTTTGTGAATATGACCCTGCGTAGCTTGATGTTATTTGCTTTTGCAAAAGATCTTTACTTGATGCTCTATTATAATGACTAGGTTACCGATTTCCTCATTTCTACATCTAGGAAAACATAGCATGATACCTCCTTAGTAGCAAAATTTAGTACAGGCTGATGTATAATCGCATCTGGTTAAGGAATCAATAATGAAAATGTGAAATTGACTAGAGGGAAAATACTATCAGCTTTTGATGGCTTATGAAATCTGATTATGGAGGTAAGCACTGACGATCTACATTGTCTCTATGCTTTGGAGCTGAAAATGTTCTTGTATTTGACTTTGCACTGGCAATTATGTAAAATTTTGTTCTTGTTATTTCGGTGCTGAGATTTTGCTTTGTGAAATATATATGTTTAATTAGATCTTCTTCCTTGTGTTTATAGCTTTGAGAAATATATATGAAATCTTGCTCTTGTTTATGTTTCGCTGTAGCTGATTTAACTTTTTATAATTATCGGCAATGCTCATATTATGTTTCTTCTCCAGGTTGTTTATTTGCCTTTACCATTGCAAAGGAGGAAGCTCCAAAGCTTGGAACAGTTATTGGGATTGATCTTGGTACCACATATTCATGTGTTGGGGTGTACAAAAACGGTCATGTAGAGATCATCGCGAATGACCAGGGTAATCGTATCACCCCATCTTGGGTTGCATTCACTGACAGTGAAAGGTTGATTGGAGAGGCTGCCAAGAATCAGGCAGCAGTCAACCACGAGAGGACCGTCTTTGACGTTAAGAGACTTATCGGGAGAAAGTATGTCCTTTTGACTCATTCCTTTTGCATTCTGTATTTGGTGTACTTGTATCATTGTACTTATATGTAAAACTTGTTCACTTGTAGGTTTGAGGACAAAGAGGTCCAGAGGGACATGAAGCTTGTTCCATTCAAGATTGTGAATAAAGATGGAAAGCTTTACATCCAGGTTAAGATTAAGGATGGGGAGGTCAAGGTCTTTAGTCCTGAGGAAATCAGTGCTATGATCCTTACTAAGATGAAGGAGACAGCTGAAGCTTTCCTTGGAAAGAAGATCAAGGATGCAGTTGTCACCGTTCCTGGTAAGAGCAAAACTTCTTTGTCTTCTTAGAAAGACAAGCTGATACGATCTTTATGATGTTTGTTTTTACTAAATTGTGTCCTCATGTTGAATCTTCAGCATACTTCAATGATGCTCAGAGACAAGCTACAAAAGATGCTGGAGTCATTGCTGGATTAAATGTTGCCAGAATTATTAACGAACCAACTGCAGCAGCTATTGCTTATGGGTTGGACAAGAAGGGCGGCGAGAAGAACATCCTTGTTTTTGACCTCGGTGGTGGAACTTTTGATGTCAGTATCTTGACAATTGACAATGGTGTGTTTGAGGTGCTTTCCACTAACGGAGACACTCACTTGGGAGGTAAACATTCTAGCTCCTGATAAGCCATGCATGTTTACACCTGCTGTTAAAACTTTTAAGTACTTGTGCATGTTAAGGAAGAAAAATCTTAAAAGCATGTTAGGTCTTTGTGTTTCTTATTAAATCGTTGAATATTATAAAGTATAACTTGTTTCTATTTTTCAGGGGAGGACTTCGATCAGAGAATCATGGAGTATTTCATCAAGTTGATCAAGAAGAAGCATGGAAAGGACATTAGCAAGGACAACAGGGCTCTCGGTAAATTGAGAAGGGAGGCCGAGCGTGCTAAGAGAGCTTTGAGCAGTCAGCACCAAGTTCGTGTGGAGATTGAGTCTCTCTTCGACGGTACCGATTTCTCAGAGCCACTAACCAGGGCTAGGTTCGAGGAATTGAACAATGATCTGTTCAGGAAGACCATGGGCCCAGTAAAGAAGGCTATGGAGGACGCTGGCCTCGAGAAGAACCAAATTGATGAGATCGTTCTTGTTGGTGGAAGCACCAGAATTCCAAAGGTCCAACAGCTTTTGAAGGATTACTTCAATGGCAAGGAGCCCAACAAGGGTGTCAACCCAGATGAGGCTGTTGCCTATGGTGCTGCTGTTCAGGGAGGTATTCTAAGCGGAGAGGGTGGTGATGAAACTGCCGGTATGTTTATATTTTGAAACTAGATCCTTCAGTTTTGTCAATTTCTCAAATTCACCATGTCTCTTAACTTATCATATTCCTTTTCTTGCCATGGCTAGGCATTCTCCTGTTGGATGTTGCACCTCTTACCCTGGGTATTGAAACCGTGGGAGGAGTTATGACCAAGTTGATTCCCAGGAACACCGTCATTCCCTCCAAGAAGTCTCAAGTCTTCACCACATACCAGGACCAGCAAACAACTGTCTCTATCCAGGTACATGATGATATTTCACACAGAACTTGCTAAAAATGCAAAACCCTATTGCATGAACCAAACAGAGCTTAACTTGTTCTGAACTTCTGAGAACTGAATTGATAGCATATGATAGGAATTAAGGAGTGATGTTCTTAGAACAACAATCCAACCTTCTCAAATCGGGTTTCTGGAAATTGGAACAAAAACCGGACAATAGGAGTTTCATTGATTGAGAGAGAGAAAAGATACAGAGAGTTACAAATTTTTCTGAATGAATCTTCTGAATTCTTTCTCACCTGCCTATAACAAACTCACTCACTCTCTTTACAATACTGCTGACATGTAAAGTATTTACACTTACAAGCCCAAACTTTCGCTTCTTTACTAAAGTGTACATTTTCCTATATCAATAGGTTTTTGAAGGTGAAAGGAGTTTGACAAAGGACTGCAGGTTGCTTGGAAAGTTCGATCTAACTGGCATTCCTCCTGCTCCAAGGTTTGTCGATCCGAGTCTTTCTTAGCTGATGATATTATTTGTTGATGTTTGTGATGCGTTTCGGGATTGCCATTAAAACAATTCTTGGGTTTTCAACAGAGGCACTCCTCAGATCGAGGTCACCTTCGAAGTGGACGCAAACGGTATCCTAAACGTCAAGGCAGAAGACAAAGCTTCAGGGAAGGCCGAGAAGATCACAATCACAAACGAGAAGGGCCGTCTCAGCCAGGAAGAGATCGACAGGATGGTACAGGAGGCCGAGGAGTTCGCAGAAGAAGACAAAAAAGTCAAGGAAAGGATCGACGCTCGCAACAGCCTCGAAACGTACATCTACAACATGAAGAACCAGATCGGCGACAAGGACAAGCTGGCCGACAAGCTGGAGAGCGACGAGAAGGATAAGATCGAGGCGGCTGTGAAGGAGGCGCTCGAGTGGCTAGATGACAACCAGAGCGCCGAGAAGGAGGACTATGATGAGAAGCTTAAGGAAGTGGAGGCTGTGTGCAACCCCATCATTACAGCCGTGTACCAGAGGTCCGGGGGGCCACCTGGCGCTGGATCGGAGGGTGGAGACGGAGAGGACGGCGATCATGATGAGCTTTGAGGGATGAGAGGAGAAGAGAGAACTTGATCTGTATTTGCCTCTTTTCTTGTTGGTATGTTTTTTTGGTGAGACCATAGATAGGAGGAGGTGGGTTGCTTCTATGAGCTAATTTCTGTTTTGTACCCTTCTTTTGATACTCACAGATTTCAAAACGTGAAGCTTGAATGCTTATAATCTGTGCTTTTGGATCGTTTACACTAATGTTAGTCTCTCAGGCTTACCTTGGAATCCCAGGAACTGTATTGAATCAAGGGTTAAATTGCATATTAATGCAGTTTGCATAGTATGCAATATATTTGGTTCTAAAGTTGTAAGAGTTTACATTATGGATGAAAGCAGGTTTCAAACACTTGAAAGAGAAAACAAGATAATTAACCCTCTTGAAGTTTCAAAGAAATGAAGGTAAAAAAATATTACAACATATTAGGCTGATTTCTCACAACCACCCTTGAAATAGACTTTTGCACAAAGCCAACCTTGAAAAATTACAAGCTTATATTTCATGGGTGAATTTGTGATATGAATCGCCCTTAATTAAAAGTCAGGCTGATTTCAATAATAGATTATGCAGCTCATAGTTAAATTACAGCAGGACTACTACAAGGCACAGGCTCCTATAATTTTGGATGGTTGATCAAATTGAGGTTTTGGGATGGAGAATCAGATAAGGTGATTTAAAGATTTCAACAACATCAACCTAGTCTTAACCCACCTCAACCGGGATCTAGAAGGCCATAATATACACACTCTTACCTTAACATAAAATCAAGAGGGTGTATGAAGAAGGCCCACGAAAACTAAAATTTAACAATGTGACAATAACTGAATCTAGTTAGAATACACCAAAATTTATATAGGAGTTATATCCATCCCAAAAACATCTCAAATTAAATTAAAAAAAAAAGGGATTTAAACAAAAGTCTAAACATGTTTAAAGTAAGCAATCAATTGCCAAAGCCTAAATTTTCTACTTCATAGCTTTTGTTTATAACTTTGTAAGTGTTTTTTGGGTTGAATTTGTAACTTGCAACCAAACATCCTCACATGGAGTGACCTAGTGATAGGAGATATGAGGATGTTGGGACTTGGGAGGCATCAGATTCGATTCTTATCTCATTCCTTTCACTGTTGGTGAAAAACCAAGTCTCATAATTCTTCCTTCCACTAGGTCGAGTCAGTTAACGTAAGCCGGTTTACCTGGTTCGTGTGCTTTGTCGCGAACCCGAAATTTACTATCAAACGTGGGTCCCTCGTTAAAAAAAACTTGCAACCAAACAATGATAGCAACAATTATGAATAGGGACTTGAGGAACCACAAAGACTTCTAATCACACTCATCTAGTCATCTTGACAATTCACAATAATGCAAGTTCGAATTAATAAGATAAAAATCACTGCCTTACAAGGCGGGGTGTAGTCACCGTCAATGGTAGAATTTTTTTTGTGCCTTAAGGAATGTGTCAAAATTTTCAAAACATGGATAGTCAAATGGATAAGATTCTTATCGTGCTTCTTGGTTCTTCTTCAACGTCCTTAAGGATGAGTTGAAACTTAAGTCATTTTTTTCATTGAATTTATTGATTTCTACATTGATTTGACAAAGAAAGAGAATATTATGAACCCAAATATGGGTTCAAAGATCAGGTCGTTCTTCTCCTTTTCAAATGTCATTAAAAGTGTCATTAAAAGTATATACCAAAGCAAGTTCCATGCAACCAACATAATTGGAGACAATCCTCTTTGATTTTCAAAAACAACCCTCTTCAAAATGAGTATTGACTCTATTGTTAATCTTGTTGTGGGAAAGATTAGTGAGCTTTTGAATGAAGAAGCAAACTTGCTATTATATGGGGTGGAAGGCCAATTTAAGAGCTTGCAAGAGGAGTTGGCGATGATGCAATGCTTTCTCGTGGACATGGAGGCCATGGATGAGGAAGGAGGCGATGAACGAACTAGCACCACCATCAGACAAATAAGAAGGATTGCTTATGATGCTGAAGATGTGATCGAGTCCTACATCCTTGAAACTAGTTCTTCAGCCGATAAGAAACAAGGATTCTTGAAAAGGTATGTATGTGGCTCCTTTGTACGCACCCACCATGTGGGATCTAAAATTGTAGACATCAAAGCAAGGATAGTTGAGACTATAGATAGGTGGAAAAAGTATGCAGGCGAAAATGGGACAAGAGGAGATGATAAACATGGGTTGATGAGTAAAAGGAATAGGGTAAGGATGAGACCAATTGCTTATTCACATACCTATGAGGATCATGTGATTGGCCTTGATGAAGACACCAACAAGTTAGTTGGAGTGTTGACCACTAAAAAAGACACCAAAATCAAGGTGGTGTCAATCGTGGGAATGGGTGGGTCTGGTAAAACCACTCTTACTAGAAAGCTCTTCAACCACGAGACTGTCAAAAAACATTTTGATTGCGTAGCGTGGGTACCAGTTTCCCAACAATGGGTCGCTCAACAAATCCTTGTCGATCTATTGAAGAAAGTTGGTGGGGAAATCATGAGATTAGATGAGGTGTGTGGCCTTCAGGTGCTTGTAGAGAAGCTTCATGGGTATTTGGAGAGAAAGAGGTATTTGATTGTTCTTGATGATGTGTGGGAAGAGAAAGTACTAGAAGACATCCTTCCAGCTTTGCCGTTAGGAAGGGATGAAAGGAAAATCATTGTGACATCCCGGAACAAAAAGGTTGTTGATTACCCGAATTTAAAACACCTCACTTACCCACACGAACCAAAGCGTCTTACTAAGGATGAGAGTTGGGAGCTATTTCGGAAGATAGCTCTTGTCCATAGGGAGGAGATTAACAACTCCATGGATATTGCCAAGTTAGAAGCACTTGGGAAGGAGATGTTAAGGAAATGTAAGGGATTACCATTGGCTGTGATTGCACTAGCTGGCATCCTAAGCCAAAAGGAAACTCTTGAAGAATGGGAAAAGGTGAAGAAGGCGGTTGCCTCGCGGATAATGGAAGATGGGAAAGGCACACACTTGTATGGACCAGTGAACCAGATGTTAACACTAAGCTATAATGATTTGCCCCGTGAACTAAAACCTTGCTTTCTTCATTTGGCCCGTTACCCAGAGGACGAAATCATTTCAGTTGGAAGGCTAATTAAAATATGGATTGGTGAAGGATTTCTTACATCAGCTAAGTTGCATGAAGGAGACACATTAGAGGATGTGGCACGCCGATATTTGGATGAGTTGGTTAATCGTTGTGTGGTCCAAGTTGCAAGAAGAAGCTATGAAGGGAATGTGAAATGCATTCAAATCCATGATCTAGTGAGAGATTTGTGTATAAAAAGGGCAAAGAAAGAAAACTTTCTTGAGATATTCACTTCTAAATCTCCAAATTCAGATACAATAGTGACAGAATCACGTCGGGCGACAATTTTCTCATCAATTGGGTAAGACAACTTATATTTCTATTTACTTGTCATTTTATCTGTTGTATACTTCGAAACTATATTGATTATGATTTATGACTATGAGAAATTTAAGTAGGTAAATTATGTGAATACACATGACCCAACCAAACACTAAAGTGGATATGTTCAAAACCCAAAAACTTGAAACAATTTGTTTTTAGAAAACAAACATATAGTCTATTCATATCATACTAAAATTCAATAGATGTAATAACTAGATTAATCCATAATTACTTGTGGTAGAATAGTAAATTCATATTCCAAATATTTTAAGAAGATTAAGGGTTGTTTGAAAAATAGTTAAATGAGTCCCAATAGTCAATGTGATGTGGCTAATGAGTTATGAGTTTATGAAGAAGTTGTGATGTATAGTATGAATAATGGTGCATATTCTTTTGTATGTGCAGAGTGTGCATTCCATTCCCAACGAAAAGCCAACACATTCGATCTGTTTTTTATAAACAAGTTACGAATGATGGAAAACAAAGCCTAAGTTTGCAGTTAATACACGAAAATTTCAAGTTTCTCAGAGTTCTGTTGCTTGAACATGTTTGCACGTCTGATAGCTCATTACCGACAGGGATAGGGAGTTTGATTCACCTGAGATACCTTGGTTTATGGGGAACCCAAATTAGAGGCTTACCTTCTTCTATTGGGAACTTGCGCAACCTTCTAACACTGGACTATAGGGTGAACATGTACTCTTTAACTAAACAAGTGAGGATCCCTGATGTTGTTTGGAAAATAAAGGGGCTTAGACATCTTTACTTACCTAGAGGCAGTGAAGCTTCCATGGAAACATTGATGTTGCATACCCTCAAGTCTTTACAAACACTAAAGGGTATACAAGGAGGTAATTGGATGTTGGAAGAGCTTTCGCGTCTAAGTCCAAGTCTTCAAAAGTTGGCTATGAGAGGTATAGCAAGCCAAGAACAGCTAAAGGCGGTATTTCAATGCCCAAGTATAAGGTTGGACCGTCTTCATTCGTTGCACTTGGAGTGGGTTAATAATGTTGAGGATGTGAAGATCGGGAATTTAGAACCTATGATCCATTGCCAACATCTAAGGAAACTGTTCTTAAAGGGAATGATGGGGAATAGATTGTCCAAGACCTGATTCCCCACTAGTATTAAGAAGTTAGTGTTGGATAGGACAAGGTTTGAAGTAGAAGCGACGCTTGTAGCTTTAGGCAAACTCCCTCAACTCATTGTTTTGGAACTAGGGTATGAGGCGTACGAACATTGGCACCCAATGGCATTGTAGTGAGGGAGAGTTTCCGCGACTTAAGGAGCTTAGTGTGAAGTATTTAGAGAACTTGGAGGAATGGAGAATTGAAGGCGGATCAATGCCTCAACTCAGAAGGTTAGTTGTTTCAAAGTGTAATAAATTGAGGAGGCTTCCGGAGGGATTGAAATTCATCACTACCTTGCAAGAACTAAACACTGAATTACATGGGTGATGAATTGGAGGAGAGAATAAAAGGAGGAGGAGCAAATGCCCATATCATTATTTAACATCTCGTAGATTACTAGATCGAAGAGGCTCTTAGGAGACATGGCTATGTAGTTTTTCTTAGGTTGAGCACGAGGCAACTCCTTGAGCTAATTTCTCATAGATTACTTTTTTTTTGGTAGAAATTTCTCATAGATTACTAGAAGAAGAAAACTTGCGACTTCACTCTACTAGCGCGCTTCCTATAGGTGTAGACGTCGAAAATGTTGATCTGTATTCCCTCTTTGCTTGTTGGTATGTTTTTTCGCTGAGACCATAGAGATAGGAGGTGGGTTGTTCTTTGAGCTAATTTCAATCTGTTTTGTACTCTTCTTTTAGTACTTTAATATTACTTTAATATTGGAACATAACTTGTCTAATATATAAGCTCTTGAGTTACTCCTCTTTTGTCGATTAGTTTTAAGATGAAATCTCATAGAGTTATGTGTTGAGCCTATTTTGCACATGCACATGGACGAATGTGTGGACTAGTACTCTCACGTCATAATTGACCTACCGGACTTTATCAACACTACAAAAATATTTAACAACTACAATAATAGGCTCACACGATACAACAGCTACAACGTCATAATGAGATTTAAGCCAGTAACAATGTAAGTGGTACAAAATAGATGTCTGATAGGAATTAAGCCAGTAACAACCCACAACAGCCTCTCAATGACGTTCGCTGATCTTGACAATTCACAATAAATAGAAAGATAGATAACCGTTGAAATCAAGTTTCAACCACATAAAAAGGAAATCTCAAATCACATGCTCATAAATTGGTTACGTAAGTCACGCACACACCATAACAAAGTCCACAAGCAAGGTAAAAAAAAATTGGTTGACGTATCATGATAATAAAATGGACTAAATTCGTCATTTTTTTTTCACTTAAGTAGTTAAAAACCAAACGGGCCGAGTTAAGAGAATATCTTGAATGATGAGGCCAACCACTTGGTTGATGCAACCCAAGTGGAGCCCCTAAGAGCATCATAAATTCATGAATCTTCACTTTCACAAGAACTCATTGATAGAGAGAAACCAACTTAACCCTCTTCCTGATTATAGCCTCAAAGATTAGCGAGCTTTTGGTGGAAGAAGCCGAGTTCTATTGGAGTTGAGCGAAACTCAGAGAAGAGCAACTCCAAGTTCAAGTTAAGGCAAACCAGAGAAGAGTAGAAAAGTCGATGCGGGAAAGACTTTCAATCTCTTGCTCTGGCTTGCTTTGACTTGAACTTGGTGCTGCTCGATCTGGCTTGTCTTAATTAGAGGATGCGAAGTCCTTATAATTTTTTTTAAGTAATAGTATCTTGGAATAACATGTACTAGTTAACTAATGTTGCCTATATATTGTGTCTACCTATATATAAGAAGTGTAATTTGTCAGGATTTGGTTAGGCGCGCAATAGAAGGAGGAGGAGGATCAGCTCGGCCTTCATGATGATCGAAGACTAGTTTGCAAGTACACAAGTTCAGATGTGCTCATGTTTGATGGTTTCTTTTTTTTTGGTCGAGGGCACTGACCATGAAAATCGAAACAGAAACCTCATGGTACTACCATGAAGTCTTATCCGCTTGACTAGTTCTTTTTTTTTTTTGATGGTTTCTGTGTTTTGCAAGATTTAAGATAAAAAGTTCATGTTGGTATATATCTTTTGATTTTTTTTTTGGGCCAAACTTCTGAGTTTTTGCTTATTTACAGAGATTATTAATTTGTTTGAACAGCTTCTATGTAAGTTTGTATATGAATTTGTAAGAAAAAAAAATGCTTTCCCAGCACAAAAGTACATTTTGAAGGAGAAGTAGTTTTTGAACAAATGAAGAACTATGCCATGCAGGATCCATCTTCACATCTTTGTCAAAATATATATGGGGTCTAAGATTTTCATGGCCAGTTTTTCTTCATGCAAATATAAAGTCCTTTGAAGATTTTGACTAGTGCTTTGAAGAAAGTCAGGCTGATCTTTCAACATTGGATTATGCAACTCATAGTAATTAAATTAATTAGAAGACTATAATTTAGATGGTTTTGATGGATCAAATTAAGGTTTTAGGATGGTGAATCTAGCTAGCTAGCTATAATCAGATTAGGTGGTATGAATATTTAGTTTATATGACAAAGGCCATTTAGATTTGAAGTGTAAAATTAGGCAAAATTGGTATAATTTAACCTAATCTTCTAATTTTTTTTTTCTTCAATCAACACGTTTTTTTATTTTTAATGTCCTTTTTCAATCAACACGGTCATTTCGATCCGGCGATCTGATTCGCAAAAATTCGAATCCAACAGAATATTATCCAAATATGATCTGATCCGAGAAAATTAGCTGGATACGGATCAAGTCGTCGAACCCCTCGGATATCCAGGGGTATAATAATATACATATATTTCGTGTAATAACAAAAAGTTTAATATTTCAAGTGGGTTTATATGCTTCTACTCTTTAGTACTACCCTTTTTGTTTGTTTTTTAATATATGTAATGCCACAAATAAAATTAAAATAAATTCTAAATCTATATTTAGCACCTTTTTAATTTTTTTAATTATTCTTTCTCTTTCTTTTATACAGATAATTATTCGGACCAAATTTTTTGAACAAAATTTACCGGTTGAATAAGTTATTTGGAACTTAAATACAAAACAATATAAATATGAATACTCAGATATCCGATCCGATCCGAGATATATGGATCGGATGTCCGGGTATATCCAGATCGGATACGTATATGGTTTTTGTCAAATTTTGTAGGCCACCATGTGAAACTTCATGGGTCACATGCATACGTAAGCCCAGTACACAAGCCCAGTGGGGTTCCATCCAAAACCATATTGCAATGGGTGGAGTAGCTCATTAGGTTATATACTAGGCTTTGTAGTTCCCAATTTCAGATGTGAGACAACTCTCAACACGCCCCCTCAAGTGCAACTGTCCGGACCAGTTGACACTTGGACAGAATCCCTTAAGGCTTTAGCGAAGCGTTACAATTGGATCGGCCGCTCCTATATTGGGCGGGCTGCTTGAATATGCTTACATGGCCGACAAGTCCGAATAAATCCCACAAGGCTTACGAACCGCCACTATTGGGACTCGGTCGCTCCTATATCGGGAAGCCCAAAGACTCCGGGAAATGAACCCACACCGAAACCTGCTCTGATACCATGTCAAATTTTGTAGGCCACCATGTGAAACTTCATGGGCCACGTGCATACGTAAGCCCAGTACACAAGTCGAGTGGGGTTCCATCCTAAAACCAATTGGCGATAGGAGGAGTAACCCAAAGGTATTTATACAGGCTTAGTTCTCTTTATATTTCCGATGTGGGACGGAGTATTCCAATAGTTTTAGTGAAATATTTTTACTGATATTCGATTTAATTAGTCGGATCGAATCGGATATCCGGTTATAAACACCCCTATTGTTTGGTATAACAAATTATCACGTTTTACTTTTGAATCTCATGAACTCTATGGAATCACATACTTAATTTCAAGGTTAATAAGGACA
This sequence comes from Fallopia convolvulus, assembly GCA_964016875.1. Taxonomy (NCBI): domain Eukaryota; kingdom Viridiplantae; phylum Streptophyta; class Magnoliopsida; order Caryophyllales; family Polygonaceae; genus Fallopia; species Fallopia convolvulus. Next base: position 58,599,056 of record OZ024726.1, read on the forward strand.
AATTGCATATTTGGTTCTTAAGTTGGACTAAAAAAGTTATGAAAACGCTGCAAAATTATTTAACAGCTACATATTTTTTAAAATAATAATGAGAATTCACTTGGGTGAAAAACCAATTCTCGCCATTCCTCTTGCCATGGGGCCGAGTTAATCGATTTACCTGATTCGTGATCCTTGCCGACTGGACCACACGATCGGGGCTTGCTACCAAAAGAGAATTAAGCCAGCATGTAACAATGCAAGTGGTCTAAAGTAGATGTCTGATAGGAATTGTAGTAGTTCAGATGAACCCCACAGCTGTAACTCTCAATGACGTGCGATGATCTTGACAATTCACAATAAATAGTATAAAGATAGATAACCCTTGAAATCAAGTTTCAACCACAAATATTCATGACATAGAAACAAATCAAAGAAATATCATACATATGTTAAACCTTAGAATGAAATTAACAAAGGAATAACTAGTTAAACTTTCTACCATTTGATGGTGTTTATAGCAAATTTGAAGGCCCAAATTTAAAACTAAATTGTTTTCAATCAACAAGGAAGCAACATCATCACTAAGCTCAAAAATTACATCAAACAACAAATTCAAACCTGGCATATGACCAAGAAACTAGATATTCAAGAGGAATACAACAACATTAACAAATATAGGAAACGACCGCAAAATGAACAAAATATCAAATGGAAAGAGACCACCGCATGATGTTATCAAAATTAATTTCGACGGATCAAAAAATGAAAATGATATGGCTACGGCAGGATATGTCATGTGAAACCGTTTAGCTAGGGAAATTACTCCACCTCGATGCACATATACCGATAAAAATTGGAATGCGTTGTAGACTTAAGCGATGGGCCTATACTTTGCAATCAAAGAAGATAGGAAAAGAAACTTTACTAGAGTCGAAATCGAAGGAGACAACATCATTGTAATAAAGGTCGTTCTAGGAGATAGTTCATGTCATTGGCGGATTGAGATGATCGAATATCACAGATACTCGGATGAGTTTATAATTTTTAAGGACGTTAAAATCAAATACATGCCTCGTAAAAATAACACAATTGCTGATACAACGGTTAAACTTAGACATTTTTCCACGTGCGATCAGATTATACTTAACCTAGAACTCCGTGCTCTTATCCGAAACGATACACTAGGATGAATCTTGTTTTTCCTCCTAGTATTTACCGTTTGTTGGGAATAACCCTATCTCACATCTTAAATAAGAACATAATCAGTCTACCATATAAGTACATGAGTTACTCATCCTATTGTGAATATGTATATGTGCATAAATACCGACACGACTCCAATTTACCTACGTACCGGGTCACAGACTTTCTTCACCGTTTTCAAAATAAAGTTTCAACCACATAAAAAGAAATTGAGGTATATGAATGAAATTGGTTACGTAGTCACGTGTACACATCATTCCAATAAAAGAAAAATACTTAAATAGAAAGATATAGATAACCCTTGAAATCAAGTTTCAACCATTTGATCGAAAAGAAAAATCTGAGGTAGATTTGAGGCTCAAGTACTTGAATGACAATGACAAATAATGGTGAAGGAAAATCACAAATTGCTTACGTAGTCACATGTACACATCACTCCAATAAAAATAAGTACTACCATAACAAAGTACACAATCAAAGCCGAATTTTATTCGGTAATGTATCGCAACATAAATATAGACTGGATTCGTTTCCTTTTCATTTAGTTAAAAATCGAACGAATCCTTATTAAGAGACAACATCTTGAATTATGAGGCCAGCCAGTTGGTTGATGCAACCCGAGTGGAGCCCCTCACAACCTCATAAATTCATAGATCTTCACTTTCACACAACTCATTGAATCTCCAAAAAAAAAAAAAAAAATCTCTCCAGCATTTGCTTCATGAGTATAGAAACTCTATTGTTAATCTTGTTGTCGGAATTTTTTTTTTTGGCAAGTTGTATTGGCGCTGAACGAAATCAAGAGAAGAGCAACTCAAAGTTCAAGTTGAGGCAAACTAGAGAAGAGTAGAAAAGTCGATGTGGGAAAGACTTGTCTCTTGCTCTGGCTTGCCTCCGCTTGAAGTTGGTGTTGCTCGATCTGACTTGTCTTAGAGGATGGGAATGAAGGAGGAGAAGATGCCCTTGTAAATTTATCTAGTATCTTGCAATAATATGTGCTACTTAATTGATAGTGCCTAGATATATATATATATATTCCACCTTAAAAGCCTTTTTACCAGAACTTAATACTATATATATATATATATGGTATCGATCTGACAACTACATATGTAAAAAGTGTAATTTGGCAGAGGTTGCGATGGAGTTGATGCTAGGAGGACGAGGAGGATCAACTGGGTGGCCGACGTTCGTGTCGAAGGAAGACTAGCTAGCAAGTAAACACGTTCAGACCCTAGCTCATGGTGGTTTTTGTCAAATTCTGGGGCCGATATAAACAAGTGAGGTATCGAGTTTTAACCAGCTTCCCATTGCATCGAAGTGGATTGCTCTTCGAGCTAATTTCTGTTTTGTACACCCTTCTTTAAATACTTGCAGATTTCAAAGCATATTATCAGGTTTTACTTTTGAGTCTCGGGAGCTCTATGGAATCATGCTTAATATCAAAGGTTAATAAGTGGGACAAATTGCATTCTTGGTTCTCAAGTTGTAAGAATTCTTATAATGGGTTATTTGTTTTGATAGGGTACGTAATTGGAATATGGTCGTGATACGTTAATATTATATAGTTTTATATTCGTTAATTAATTGTAATTTTCAGTTGGGTTTAATTACCTCTTCTCGGGTTTTCTTTACGGTTCTTTCTCGGGACGCGTTTGTTGAACCGTTAGAATTATGATTAGGGTTTAGTGGTAGGGCTTATTATATATACTCCTTTTGTATTCAGAAATCAGGAAATGAATCAAAATGAATTAATTATCCCAAACCCTAGTCTCCTTCTCTGCTATCTCATCTCCATCGTCTGAGTCACTCTTTCCCCTGGCCTTTGGCCCTTTTTCCCTTCACCCAGTTATTTCGTTCATTGAATTCGATACGAGATCTATAAGGTTTCGTATCAGGTCGTGACAAGTATTATTTATACGAGATCTATAAGGTTCCGTATCAAGTCGTGACAAGTATTATTTGGGCTCGTCTAGAGCATTTACTGGGGATGAGAACTGACTACTAATCAATTCTAGTGAGGAATGGGCAAACCGTCGCCCACGAGGTATGAAACGGTGACCTCAAGGTACTACTCAAAAGGCTCAACTGTTAAACCAAATGCCCGAAGGCTTATGACGGGTCATGTTTAATTTTTGTTTTGCACTAAAAAAAGTTGTGAAAATACTGCAAAAGTATTTAATTAACAGCTACATATTTCTCAAAATAACAATAAAGTTTATGAATCATATATAAATCATTTGAGTGGAGGACCATATATTTACTGTGACGCAATTTCAACGGTAAGGAATTTACAATGACGTGCATTCACAATGAATAGAAAGATAGATAACCCTTGAAATCAAGTTTCAACCACATGAAAAGAAAAACCCGAGGTATATAGATCTACTAGATTCATTTTGAAATTGCTTACGTAGTCACATGTACCTGAATGACAATGACAATGATTGGTGAATGGAATCGCAAATCACATGCACATTTTGAAATTGCTTACGTAGTCACATGTACACATCACTCCATTAAATAAACAAAATGTACTACCATGACAAAGTGCCCAATCAAAGCTTAATTTTATTCACGGATGATGTATCATAACAGAACTATATATATAGACTAGATTCGTTTCCTTTTCATTTATTTAGAAACCAAACATATCCTTGTTAAGAGATAACATCTTGAATTACGAGGACGACCAGTTTGTTGATGCAACCCGAGTGGAGCCCCTCACAACCTCATAAGTTGACGAATCTTCACTATCACAAGAACTTGTTGATAGAGTACCCTCTTCAATCTCCAAAAGAACAAAGCCTCTCCAAAATTCGCTTCGTGATTATAGCCTCAAAGATTAGCGAGCTTTTGATGGAAGAATCCGAGTTCTATTGGGGTTGAACGGAATTCAGAGAAGAGCAAACTCCAAGTTCAAGTTAAGGCAAACTAGAGAAGAGTAGAAAATCCGATGTGGGAAAGACTTCTCTTGCTCCGGCTTGCTTTGAATTGAACTTGGTGTTGCTCGGCTTGTCTTAGAGGATCGGAATGGAGGAGGAGAAGATGTCCTTATAAATTTTTTGAAGTAATAGTATCTTGCAATAACAACAACATTGACCCAGTGTAGCTCCACTTCAGCGGAATCTAGAGGTTAGGATAGGGGCACCCTTGGCTTGCAATAACATGTACTAGTTAACTAATGGTGCCTATATATTGTATCTATCTATCTATCTGACAACTACATATATATAAGAAGTGTAATTTGTCAGGATTAAATTACGCGCGCAATAGAAGGAGGAGAAGGAGGAGGAAGAGGATCAACTCAATGTTCATGATGATCTAAGACTAGTTTGCAAGTACACAAGTTCAGATGCTCATGTTTGCATGGTGATTTCTGTGTTTTGCAAGATTTAAGATAAGAGTTCATGTTGGTATCTTTTGAATTGTTTATTTTTTTGGGCCAAACTTCTGAGTTTTTGCTTATTTACAGAAATTATTATTATTTTTTGAACAGCTTCTATGTAAGTTTGTATATGAATTTGTAAGAAAAAATGCTTTCCCCGCTCCAAAGTACATTTTGAAGGAAAAAAATGCTTCACATCTTTGTCTAAATATATATATGGTGTCCAAGATTTTCATGGCGAGTTTTTCTTCATGCAAATATACAAAGCCCTTTGAAGATTTTGACTAGTCCTTTGAAGAAAGTCAGGCTGATCTTTCAAGATTGGATTATGCAACTCGATCATAGTAATTAAATTAATTAGAAGACTAATTTAGATGGTTTTGATGGATCAAATTAAGGTTTTAGGATGGCGAATCTAACTAGCTATAATCAGATTAGGTGATATGAATATTCAGTTTATATGAAAAAAGCCATTTAGATTTGAAGTGTAAAATTAGGCAAAATTCGTATAGTTTAACCTAAGTTAAATTTTTTTCTTCAATCAACACGTTTTTTAATTTTTAATGTCTTTTTTTCAATCAACACGGTCATTCCGATCAGAAGATCCAATCCGCAAAAATTCGAATCCAACGGAATATTATCCGAATCTGATCCGACCCGAGAAAATTAGCCGAATAATCAGAACGGATACAGATCAGGTCGTCGAGCCCCTCATATATCCAAGGGTATAAAATATACATACATATATATATATATATATATTCCATGCAATGACAAAAAGTTTAATAGTTCAAGTGGTTTTATGTGCTTCAAAGGGACTGGATTGTACAGTTCCGACATATTTATAGGGAGGCTAATTCTGTTACTGAATATTTAGTTTTTTTGCATTTATTTTTAGCTTAGGTGTTTATGTATTGTTTGATCCGTCTGAGAGTGTTATTTCCTTATTTTCCCCTAACTTTGATTACTACTTAACTCTCTTTTCTATTTATAATAAAGGTTAAAAATCTGGAGAGGGCGGCCTCTACTTCGATTAAAAAAAAAGAGTTATCCATAATAGGTGTTTAAGTAATTAAGTTCTGTGTTGGACTAGAAAAATTGTGACAACACTGCAAAATTATTTAACAGCTACACATATTTTTCAAAATAATAAGAAAGAGAATTAAGCCAGTAAAAACAATGCAAGTGGTATGAAGTAGATGTCTGACAGGAATGGTAGTAGTTGAGATGGTGAGACTAGTGTTATCTCAAATGTAAAAATTGGGACAAGAATTGCCTAGTATATAAGTTTATGAGTTACTCTACCCATTGTCATATGAATTTGGATTGAAACTTCATTGGACTTATTTTCTAGGTCTGTTACACACACGACCCCCAGATTATCGGTCCACCGGACTTTAATATGGTATTAGAGCCATGTTTCGGTGTGGGTTCATTTCATGGAGTCTTCGGGCTTGCTGGCTACATGGACCCGTTCAAGCAATCCGGCCAATAAAGCAGCGACCGATCCAAAGTAGAGACAGTTCGCCAACCTTGAGGGATTCCGTCCAAGTGTTAACTGGCCCAGACAGTTGCCTTTGAGGGGCGCGTTGAGAGTGACGGCTCGCTAGCCTTGAGGGATTCTGTCAAAGTGTTAATTGGTGTAGGTAGTTTTTTTTTTATAACAATTGGTCCAGGTAGTTAGTTGCCTTTGATGGAGCGTGTTGAGAGTGTTATCTCACATGGAAAAATTGTGACAACAATTGTCTAGTATATAAGTTTATGAGTTACACCACCCATTGTCATATGATTTTGGGTTGGAACCTCATTAGACTTGTATATATGTTAGACTCTTTACATGCACGACCTCCAGATTATCGACCCACCGATCTTTAATAACAAATGAACCCCACAACTGTGCCTCTCAATGACGTGCAATGATCTTAACAATTCACAATAATTAATAGATAAATAGATAGCCCTTGAGATCAAGTTTCAACCACATAAAAATGATCTTAACAATTCACAATAATTATTAGAAAGATAGATATATAGCCCTTGAGATCAAGTTTCAACCACATAAAAAGAAAAATCTGAGGTAGATTTGAGGCTCAAGTACTTGAATGACTCCAATAGGTACACCATTTACTCCGATCCAGTACATTGAATACTTGTGGATGAATAACGGTGAAGAGACAACATCGACTCCAATAAAATAAGTACTACCATAACAAAGTGTACAATCAAAGCCGAATTTCATTCGGTGATGTATCGTAATAGAAATATAGACTAGATTCGTTTTCTTTTCATTTATTTAAAAATCGAAAGAATCATTTATCAAGAGACAACATCTTGAAGTATGAGGCCATTCAGTTGGTTGCTGATGCAACCCAAGTGGAGCCCCTTGGGAGTATCATAAATTCATAGATCTTCACTTTCACACAACTCATTGAATCTCCAAAAAAATCTCTTCAACATTTGCTTCATGAGTATAGCAACTCTATTGTTAATCTTGCTGCCGGAAAAACATTTGACAAGTTGTATTGGAGTTGAACGAAACCCAGAGAAGAGCAACTCCAATTTCAAGTTGAGGCAAACTAGAGAAGAGTAGAAAAGTCGATGCTAGTAAGACTTCTCTTGCTTTGGCTTGCCTCAACTCGAAGTTGGTGTTGCTCGGTCTGGCTTGCCTTAAAGGATGGAAATGGAGGAGGAGAAGATGCCCTTTGAAATTTAGCAAGTATCTTGCAATAACATGTATTAGTGCCTAGATATATATTGTATCAATCTGATATGTAAAAAGTGTAATTTGGCAGAGGTTGCGATGGAGTTGATGCTAGGAGGAAGAGGAGGATCCAACGGAATATTATCCGATCCCAGAAAATTAGCTGAATAATCGAAACAGATACAGATCGGATCGTCGAACTCCTTAGATATTCAGGGGTATAATAATATACATTTATATTTCGTGTAATAATAAAATGTTTAATGGTCCAAGTGTTTTTATGTGCTTCGACTCTAGTACTACCCTTTTTGTTTGTTTTTTTTAATTATTTTTAATATATGTAAAGCTACAAATAAAAGTAAAAGATAAATAAATTCTAAATCTATATATTAAAACCCTTTTTTTTTAAATTATTCTTTCCTTTTCGTAAATGCGGATGATTATTTGGATCAAAAATTTTGGGTGAAATTTACTAGTTGAATAAGTTATTTGGAACTTAAATACAAAAAATACAACTATAAATATCCAGATCGATATCATTCGATCCGATCTGAGATATATGTATCGGATGTTCGGCCGGGTATATCCGGATCGAATACAAATATGATTTTAGTGAAATATTTTTGCGGATACTCGATCTAATTAGTCGGGTCGAATGAATATCCGGTAATAAACACCCCTACTGGGTGCGTAAAACATATGGCGTAACACATTATCAGGTTTTACTTTTGAATCTCAGGAACTCTATGGAATCATATGCTTAATTTCAAGTTTAATAAGCGGGACAAATTGCATATTTGGTTCTCAAGTTGGACTAAAAAAGTTGTGAAAACACTGCAAAATTATTTTACAGCTACATATTTTTCAAAATAATAACGAGAATTAAGCCAGTATCCGAAATACAAGTGGTACAAAGTAGATGTCCGATAGGAATTGTAGTAGTACAAATGAACCCCACAACTGTGCCTCTGAATGACGTGCAATGAATGATATTTTTTTTAATACGTAAAAATTAGGTAGACTAGATCAGCCTAGTGCATCCTTACGAATGAGAGTCAGGATCTTTTCATGGTTGAGAATCTGATTGATACTATAATCGTGGTGTAGTTTCGCAATCAAATCTGCTATAGAATTGCATTTTCGAGGTATATGTTTGGTAATGACCACCTCGAAAGATTGCAACATAATCAGAGTATCCGCTATTGGCATGTCAATTATCCAGGGATTGGATCGACTGCCCTTAAGAGCATTGATCACGATTAGACTATAGCCTTCAATTTCTATGTACCGAAGATTCCTCCTATGAGCTTCTTGTATAGCCTCAAATAACCGCATAGCTTCTGTTTGTTCAACTGTCAAATAGTCATTTTTTCTTTGCATTTATGCTTATAATATTTCCAAATTGGTCCCTTATGAAATACGCATCAGTCGATTTTCTATTATCTTTTTTCGATCCATCGAAATTTATTTTTACAAATCCATTTTAGAGTTTCTCCCATTTTCTTTTGCATTTTCTTTGCCTCGGTTGCTGCACTCTGGAAGACACATTAGCCTCTTCATTAACATTTTTTTGCTTTGCTCCACCACATGATGTGGTTTTGAATGAATTCATCGACACTCCTACACGACCCATTACTATCCCGATTAAAAACCACTTGGTTTCTCCAGAACCATATTCCCCACCAGTAAACATATGACATAAAGTCTTTTGCAGTAATGTATTCTTCAAGTTCTGAATGATTTGAGGCATGTTGTTGTGATTAGGTATTGTGTCTCTTAGAATGTCGGTAAATTGAGGGTCAATGAATGTAATTTTTGTAGAGTAAAGGGACATTTAAGCGAGAGATTCTCATTTGTCCCGTCTTGATGACTTCATAATGGACATTCTGAAATGATATATAACTATATATACAATGAATGATCTTGACAATTAGCAATAAATAGTAGAAAGATAGATAACCCTTGAAATCAAGTTTCAACCACAAATACATAGCATAGAAACAAATCAAATAAATATTATACATATATATCTTAAATCAGATTAGAATGAAATCAACAAAGAAACAACTAGTTGAACTTTCTACCACTGGATAGTGTTTATGACAAATTTGAAACCAAACTATTTTCAACCAACAATGAAAAACATCATCACTAAGCCCGAAGAAACTAGATATTGAGGAGGAATATAGCAACATTAATAAATATAGGAAACATTGGCAAAATGAACAAAATATCAAATAGAAAAGGCCATCGCATGATGTTATCAAAAATAATTTCGATGGATTAAAAATAAGAAAATTGAATAACTACGACGGGATATGTCATGAGAAACCATTTAGAGGAATTACTCCACCTCGATGCACATACCGATAAAAATCGGAATGCATTACAAACTGAAGCGATGAGCCTATACTTTGCAATCAAAGAAGCTAGGAAAAGAAACTTTATTAGAATCGAAATCGAAGGAGACAACATCATTTTAAAAAGGTCATTCTAGGAGATAGATCTTGTCCTTGGTAGATTGAGATGAATATCCCAGATATTCGGATGAGTTTGCAATTTTTTAAGGAAGTAAAAATCAAATACGCGCCTTGTAAAAATAACACAGTCGTTGATACAGTGGTTAAACTTAGACATTTTTCCACTTGGTATCATATTGGACTTAAACCCAGAACTCTGTACTCGCGTCCAAAGGATACACTGGAATGAAACTTTTTTTTCCTGGTAAATCTTTACCGTTTGTTGGGAATAAACATACCCTACATCTGAAATAAGAATATAAATTTTCTCCCATATAAGTACATGAGTTACTTCTCCTATTGTCATTTGTTTTAGGATGAAACCTCATAAGCGTATGTACTATGCTCATACGTGCGTGTAAGCACCTACCGACACGTCTCCAATTTAACTATCTACCGGACCCACGGACTTTCTTCACTATTATCGAAAAAAACTTCAACCACATAAAAAGAAAATCTGAGGTATATGAATGAAATTGGTTAAGTAGTCACGTGTACACATCATTCTAATAAAAGAAAAACACAAAAATAGAAAGATAGATAACCCTTGAAATCAAGTTTCAACCATATGAAAACAAAAATCTAAGTTAGATTATTTGAGGCTCAAGTACTTGAATGCCACTGACAAATAATGGTGAAGGAAGATCACAAATTGCTTACGTAGTCACATGTACACATCACTCCAATAAAAAAAATACTATTCCACCAAAAAAAAATACTACTATCATAAAAATGTGAACAATCAATGCTTAATTTTATTCAGTGATGTATCGTAACAGAAATATAGACTAAATTCGTTACCTTTTTAATTAATTAAAAACTGAATGTGTCCTTATCAAGAGACAACATCTTGAATATTGAAGCCAGCCAGTTGGTTGATGCAACCCGAGTGGAGCCCCTCACATGCTCATAAATTCATAGATCTTGACTTTCAAATAACCCATTGAATCTCCAAAAACAAAATCTCTCCAACATTTGCTTCATGAGTATAGCAACTCTATTTGATGCGGGAAAAAAATTTGACAAGTTGTATTGGAGTTGAACGAAATCCAGAGAAGAGCAACTCCAAGTTCAAGTTGAGGCAAACTAGAGAAGAGTAGAAAAGTCGATGTGAGAAATTAAGACTTGTCTCTTGCTCTGGTTTGCCTCGACTTGAAGTTGGTGTTGCTCGATCTGACTTGTCTTAGAAGATGGGAATGGAGGAGGAGAAGATGCCCTTATAAATTTATTAAGTATCTTGCAATAACATGTACTAGTTAGTGATAGTGCCTAGATATATATAGTATCGATCTGACAACTACATACGTAAAAAGTGTAATTTGGCAGAGGTTGCGATGGAGTTGATGCTACAAGGAAGAGGATCGAGGATCAACTGGTCGGCCGACATTCGTGTCGAAGGAAGGCTAGCTAGCAAGTAAACAAGTTCAGATGTGCTCATGTATTAGTTAACTAATGGTGCCTATCTATCTATCTATCTATCTGACAAATACATATATAAGAAGTGTAATTTGTCAGGATTTGGCTACGCGCGCAATAGAAGGAGGAGGAGGAGGATCAGCTCGGCGTTCATGATGATCGAAGACTAGTTTACAAGTACACAAGTTCAAATGCTCATGTTTGGTGGTTTCTGTGTTTTGCAAGATTTAAGATAAAAGTTCATGTCGGTATCTTTTGAATTGTTTTTTTTAGTTTGTTTTTGGGCCAAACTTCTGAGTTTTTGCTCATTTAAAGAAATCATTAATTTGTTTGAACAACTTCAAAGTAAGTTTGTATATGAAGTTGTAAGAAAAAATGTTTTCCCTGCTCAAAAATACATTTTGAAGGAAAAGTAGTTTTTGACCAAAAGGAGAACAATACCATATACCAAACCAAATCTTTTATTTCGATTGTGTATTTCACTTTTATGTTCCACTTAATTAAACAAATATTAAATTAATGTTAAAATTTTTAAAAATTATGTTTATATTTGAAATACCTATATACATATATGTGCAAATTTTTAGCTAAAAAATCATATTATACAATTTTTAGAAATTAAAAGGATATTACTTTGTAAGAAAATCATTCTCTTAATTTTCAAAAATTTTATAATATGATTTTTAAGATAAAAATTTACAAACATATGTATATAGCTGTTTACAATATAAATATAATTTTAAAATTTTTTAATATTAAATTGATATTTAAAATCTATGTGGAACGTAGAAATAAAACACCGAAAGTGGAACGGAGGATTGATCCATCTTCACATCTTTGTCTAAATAAATATATATGGAGATTTTGGCTAGTCCTTTGAAGAAAGTCAGGCTGATTTTTCAACATTGGATTATGCAACTCATAGTAAATTAATTAGAAGACTAATTTAGATGGTTTTGATGGATCAAATTAAGGTTTTAGGATGGTGAATCTAGCTAGCTATAATCAGATTTGGTGATATGAATATCCAGTTTATATGAAAAAAGTCATTTAGATTTGAAGTGTAAAATTAGGCAAAATTGGTATAGTTTAACCTAAGTTTTTTCTTCAATCAAACACTGTTTTTAATTTTTAATGTCTTTTTTCAATCAACACGGTTATTTTGATCCGAAGATCCGATCCGAAAAATTTCATATTCCAACGGAATATTATCCGGCCAAAGATCCGATCTGAGAAAATTAGCCGGATAACTGGATCAGATATGGATCGAGTCGTGGAACCCCTCGGATATTCAGAGGTATAATGATATACATATATATTTCATGCAATAAAAAAAGTTTAATAGTCCAAGTGGTTTTATGTGCTTAGACTCTCTAGTACTACCTTTTTTGTTTGCCACAAATAAAATTAAAGATAAATAAATTTAACAACTTTTTTTTATGTGGATGATTATTTGATCAAAATTTTTGGTGAAATTTACCGGTTGAATAAATTATTTGGAACTGAAGTGAAAAAAATACAAATATGAATATTCGGACATCTATGTCAGATAACCGATCCGATCTGAGATATATGTATCGGATAAGGATATGATTTTAGTGAAATATTTTTTTTGCGGATGTCCGATTAGCCGGATCGGATTGGATATCCGATTATGAACACCCTATTGCGTAAAATATATGGTATAATTATCGGGTTTTACTTTTGAATCTCAGGAACTCTACGGAATCACAATTCCATGCTTAATTTCAAGGTTAATAAGCGGAACAAATTGCATATTTGGTTCTTAAAAGTTGGACTAAAAAAGTTATGAAAACACTGCAAAATTATTTAACAGCTACATATTTTTCAAAATAATAACGAGAATTAAGCCAGTAATAACAATGCAAGTGGTATGGAGTAGGTGTCTGATAGAAATTGTAATAGTACAGATGAACCCCACAACTGTGCCTCTATGATGATCCTAACAATTCACAATAAATAGTAGAAAGATAGATAACCCTTGAAATCAACTTTCAACCACAAATACATAACATAAAAACAAATCAAAGAAATATCATACATATCTTAAACCAGATTAGAATAAAATTAACAAAGGAACAATGAGTTTATGACAAATTCGAAACCAAATTAACTATTTTCAACCAACAAAGAAAAGCATCATTATCACTAAGTCCGAAAAATACATCAAACAACAAATTTAAAACTGGCATATGACCAAGATGAACAAAATATCAAATGGAAAAGACCGCCGAATGATGTTATCAAAATTAATTTCGACGGATAAAAAAAAATAATATTGCTACGGCAGGATATGTCATGACCTAAATTAAAGGGTGGCTGGGGTAGGCACTAGCCCACCCTAAAAAAATAAAAAATAATAAAAATATGGTAAATTTAATAATAAAAAATAAAAATAAGGTAATTTTAGTGATAAATTAGTTAAAATAAAGTAATTTAGCCAATTCAAAAAAATTTAGTGTCAACTAGCCCACCCTAATTTTAATTCCTAGGTCCGTCCCTGTGTCATGAGAAACCATTTAGGGGAATTACTCCACCTAGATGCACATACCAATTAATAAAAATTGGAATGCATTACAGACTGAAGCAATGAGCCTATACTTTGCAATCAAAGAAGCTAGGAAAAGAAACTTTACTAGAATCGAAATTGAAGGAGACAACATCATTGTTATAAAGGTCGTTCTAGGAAATAGATCTTGTCCTTGGCTGATTGAGATGAATCACACAAATACTCGGAGGAGCCCCTCACAGCCTCATAAATTCATTTTTTTTGGTCGGAACAGCCTCATAAATTCATAGATCTTCACTTTCACACAACTCATTGAATCTCCAAAAATAAAATCTCTCCAACATTTGCTTCATGAGTATAGCAACTCTATTATTAATCTTGCTGCCAAAAAAAAAAAAAAAATTTGGCAAGTTGTATTAGAGTTGAACGAAACCCAGAGAAGAGCAACTCCAACTCCAAGTCGAGGCAAACTAGAAAAGAGTAGAATAGTCGATGTGGGAAAGACTTGTCTCTTGCTCTGGCTTGCCTCGGCTTGAAGTTGGATTTGCTCGATCTGGCTTGTCTTAGAGGATGGGAATGGAGGAGGAGAAGAGGCACTTATAAATTTATTAAGTATCTTGCAATAACATGTACTAGTTAGTGATAGTGCGCATAGATATATATTGCATCGATCTGACAACTTCATATGTAAAAAGTGTAAATTGGCAGAGGTTGCAATGGAGTTGATGCTACAAGGAAGAGGAGGATCAACTGTCCGGCCGGCGTTCATGTCGAAGGAAGGCTAGCTAGCAAGTAAACAAGTTCACGTGTACTCATGTTTGGTGGTTTCGATCTGTCAAATTCCGGGGGCCGAAATATCAGGTGAGGTGTCGGGTTTTAACCATTTCACATTAGGGTTGTCCAAAGAGTCGACCCGATCTGATCAGCAAAAAATAAAGTCGACCGTGACCGACCCGCAACCCGTTTTACGGGATACTGGCCGCTTGATTCATAAAATTCTATTTCTCCCTTCACTAACTATAATAATATTTTATTTTTATTTTTTCTTAGTATTACGGGTCGACCTTTAACCTGTAAATTAAAAAAATCTGACCCATTGCTCGACATGTAACCTGTAAACTAAAAAATTCCGACCCGTAACCGTAAAATTGTTGGCGTGTCAGGTTACGGGTCGACCCGTTCGTTGGACAACTCTATTTTTACACATAATATTGGGATAAACTTTCTAACCTAAAAACTTAAGCAAGTGGGTAGGATTTCACCTCTCCTTATGTGTTACTAGGGTGGGCACAGTTGGTTAACCCGTACTTCGGTTATTAAATTTCAATAACCATAATCGTACCGTTAATTGTCGGTTAACCGTTAGCGGTAAACCGTGAAATTCGATACGGTTCATCGATTAACCGGCTTTTAAAAGAAAAAATAATTTTTTTTATCAAAAATCACATTTTAATATAAAAATACCTTATTTTTTAATAAATTAAACTTAAATATCAACCCATAAAAAATACTTTAAGATATTATAGCTGATAAACTAGACCAAAGTGATCACTACAAATTCTGAGAAAAAGGAGCATTTAAGTCAGATGAGCCTGCTGACTGAAATATCAGCACATGAAAATATATTCTAGCTAAAGACTTACTTCATACAAGTGAAACACTTAGGAAAAAACAGTCACATTGGTATATATATCTTTCATTCACGTGTAATTTTGGGGGATCATATTGCAGTTTTTTTCAAAATTAAAACAACAATTGAGGATCACACATGGGCGTACAATTGATGAAAAAGAAATTAGATATGTATTGATGTTAAGATATTACCGTTGTCAAAATAGACTAAAGTGATGACTATAGGTTTGACAATATCAGTGGTACAAGGTCAAAGCCTAGTTTCAAGCTTTATCAAAATTTGACATCAATTTTACCAGTTGCTAAGAGATGACAGTAAGTATATACTAAATTCAATATTCAGTAATTTTCATTACCACACAACAGAGTAGCTAATAAGCAAAGCTCTATGATCCAAGATCAGGTTTTAATCTTGTATTTATTACTGTATCTATTATCTACTAAAATTAATTAGATATATAATTCTCTTTCTAAAAAATATTAATATATTTTCGGGTTTTCGGTTAACCCTTATATGTAAAGTCGTGAACCAAAATCGAACCGATAAACCGAAAATATTTTCGGTTCGATTAACCAAACCCAAAATTAAAAAAAAAGTCAGTTTGGTTAACCTAGAACATAACCAGTTTCTCGGTTCGGTTTTTCGGTTTCGGGTTTTTTATGGACACCCCTAATAGAAACAAATCAAAGAAATATCATACATATCTTAAACCAGATTAGAATGAAATTAACAAAGGAATAACTAGTTGAACTTTCTACCACTTGGTGGTGTTAATGGAAAATTCGAAACCAAATTATTTTCAATTCAACCAACAAAAAAGCAACATCATCATTAAGCCCGAAGAACACATTAAACAACAAATTCAAAGCTGGTATATGAACAACCAAGAAACTAGATATTGAGGAGGAATACAACAAAAACATTAACAAATATAGGAAGCGACGAAAAAATGAACAAAATATCAATGGAAAAGATTGTTGCATGATGTTATCAAAATTAATTTCGACGGATCAAAAAAAAGAAAATGGTATGGCTACGATAGGATATGTCATAAGAAAATGGTATGTGCCTCGTAAAAATAACACAGTCGTTGATACGGCGGTTAAACTTAGACATTTTTCCACTTGCGATCAGATTGGAGTTAACCCAGAACTCCGTACTCTCATCTGAAAGGATACACTAGGATGAAACTTGTTTTTACTCCTAATCTTACCATTTGTTGGGAATAAACACATTCCACATCTAAATAAGAATATAAACTGTCTACCATATAAGTACATGAGTTACCTCTCTCCCGTTTCCAATTAAATTTACAATGAAATCTCATAGACTTATGTACTATGCCCATATATAAATATGAGCACACGTTCCCAATTTAGCTATTTACCAGACCTACATACTTTCTTCACCGTTATCAAAAAAAAAAAGTTTCAACCACATAAAAAGAAAATATGAGGTATATGAATGAAATTGGTTACGTAGTCACGTGTACACATCATTCCAATAAAAGAAACACACATAAATAGAAAGATAGATAACCCTTGAAATCAAGTTTCAGCCATATATATGAAAAGAAAATTCTGAGGTAGATTTGAGGCTCAAGTACTGAATGACAATGACAATTAATGGTGAAGGAAAATCACAAATTGCTTACGTAGTCACATGTACACATCACTCCAAAAAAAAAAATACTAACTATGATAACAAAGTGCATAATCAAAGCCGAATTAAAATTCGGTGATGTATCGCAATAAAAATGTAGACTAGATTCGTTTTCTTTTCATTTAGTTAAAAATCAAACAGATCCTTATCAAGAGACAACACCATGAATTATGAGGCCAGCTAGTTGGTTGATGCAACCCGAGTGGAGCCCCTTGCAACCTCATAAATTCATAGATCTTCACTTTCAAACAACTCATTGAATCTCCAAAAACAAAATCTCTCCAATATTTGCTTCATGAGTATAGCAACTCTATTGTTAATCTTGCTGCCGGAATTTTTTTTTGGCAAGTTGTATTGGAGTTGAACGAAATCCAGAGAAGAGCAACTCCAACTCCAAGCCGAGGCAAACTAGAGAAGAGTAGAAAAGTCGATGTGGGAAAGACTTGTCTCTTGCTCTGGCTTGCCTCGGCTTGAAGTTGGAGTTGCTCGATCTGGCTTGTCTTAGAGGATGGGAATGGAGGAGGAGAAGATACCCTCATTGAATCTAGCTCCAAAAACAAAATCTCTCCAACATTTGCTTCATGAGTATGACAACTTTATTGTTAATCTTGGTGCCGGAAAATTTTTTTTTGGCAAGTTGTATTGGAGTTGAACGAAACCCAGAGAAGAGCAACTCCAACTCCAAGTCGAGGCAAACTAGAGAAGAGTAGAAAAGTCGATGTGGGGAAGACTTGTCTCTTACTTTGGCTTGCCTCGACTTGGAGTTGGATTTGCTCAATCTGGCTTGTCTTAGAGGATGGGAATGGAGAAGGAGAAGATACCCTTATAAATTTATCAAGTAAAGCTTAAGCATCTTAATTTTTGTATAGCTTAACTCTCATTTTTTTTTTTTGATCCGAATTAACTCTCATTTTTTGTTTCTTAACTCTTAAGAGATTATTAGTATATATCTAACGATATGCCGTTTTTTTAACCAAGAAAACAAACATGCTCAAACACCATTGTCAAAGTATATAACCGGCTTTGTATTGCAAGCTTTAAGATAAAAGTTTATATTGATATATTTTGAATTTTATTTTTAGTTATTGGGCAAAATTTCTGAGTTTTTTTTCTTATTTACCGAAATTATTAATTTGTGCATATATTGTCACAGTATATTATAACACTCTTAAATATATACAAGATTCATCTTCAAATCTTTGTACATATATTTTCACTGGTAGTAATTTTGTCTAGCCTTCGTGTTGCAAAGTGCCTTTGCAGCTTTGCTAGAACTCAAGCTAAAAATTCCTTTAAAGTAATTTGATGGAGAAATCAAGAAAGTCAAGCTGATCTTTCAACATTGTATTATGCAACTTATAGTAAATTAATTAGAAGATCTCACTCAATTTTTCCTTAATTTTCATATTAAATGAGTGTTTTCGATCACTTAAGCTCCATACCAACAAGGCAACAAAGATCCCAATGACTGTAATATCATTGGGATCTCATCCGACCACACAACACAAATGATGTATTTTTTTTAACAAGGGACCACCTTTGGTGGTAAACCTTGGGTCCGTAAACTAGCCGGCAAAGCGCACGAACCATGTGAACCGGCTTACACCGTACCGACTGGCTCGACCTAGCGTAGAAAGAATGGTGAGACTTGGTTTTTTCACCCAAGTTTAGGGGCGGAGACAAGGATCGATCCTGAGACCTCCCAACATCTCCCCATGCCTCTTACCACTAGGCCACCCCATGTGGGGCCACTTTTAGTGGTAAACCTCATGCTCGTGAACTAGCCGGCAAAGCGCACAAACCAAGTAAGCCGGTTTACACCGACTGGCTCGACCTAGCGATAGGAAGAATGCTGATCAGACTTGGTTTTTCACCCAAATTTAGCGGCGGAGGCAAAGATCGATCCCGGGACCTCCCAACATCTCCCCATCCCTCTTACCACTAGGCCACCCCTTGTGGGGCCACTGATGATGCTTCCACAGCACTAATTAACATCTAATTCTTTGAGCGCCAATTGGAAAAAGTATCATTCGTTTCTTGAAAACACCATCTTTATTTATGTTCATATCATTCTTTATTTGCACATAGAGTACGTACTATGCAAGATATGCAAAGGTTATAATCGGCAGGATCGAATCGATCCGTTGCCTTAATTGGCTTCTTGATGTTTTCGATGTGGAGGCTAGGTACATTTAGATTAGTATAAATATGTTTGTAAGCCTTTTGATTGAGGCTGGACTTATATTGTGATTCCCTCAAGATCATTTCACAAGTGTTGGAGCTTTTGGATTCACAGAAGAACATATAGAAACTTGTAAGTCTAGTTCATCCATATTCTTTCTTCATTTTGATCGATTTGATGCTAATATACCAACAAAATTAAGTTGCAACTGATTTGATGCTCATATATATGATGTTCATAAATTAAATATGAACGATTTTTCTAATCAAATGCCCTTAGGGCATAGGTTAATCTCCTTAAAATTGAAATAATTAGTTGATTTATACTATATTTACTTAAAATTAATTAATTTTTTAAAAGGGTTTTTTAATTTTCTTTTAGGGTTTTAGTTTCTTGGATTAGTATGCTTAACCTAAGAATATAAAAGCATGGTTTAAGAGTATATGATCATTGGAGTGCAAATTATGGCCATTAGATTACGGGAATGAATGGCCGCTAGAATTAGAACATTGATATAATGATAATATAATTAAGTCATAAGCTTAGACCTAGATATACAATTTGATCACAGTAGGTTCATATATAAGATCACTATTCTAAACATCTCCGCCTAGCTTCATCTAGGCGAGATTAGGCTCCGCCTAGGTAATGTAAGGTGCTAGCTAAGCCCGCCTAGCCTTCCAGCTCGTTTAGGAGACCGTCTAGTCTGTCTAGGCGCCCGTTTAAGCCGCCTAGACACGGGTCCACCTAGCGTTTTTTAGAACACCATATAACATGCATATGTTCAATAAATTATTACTAAAAGATTCATGTTCTGTGCATATTAAGAGTTTCATATCTAAGTTACAAATGTTCACGCATTGTTGATCGATTTTGGTCAAGATAACTTTTTCGAGTATCTCCGTAAGGTAAACACCTGATTTTGTTTAGGGTTAATTAACTAATCAGAGATATTCATATACTAATTACACATTTAACTAATTGACATGTAATTGTCTAAGAATAAGCTTCAGCAATCTACTACGCCCTGGTGTCAAGCAAAAGGAAAACATGAGCATCGACTCCATTGTTAGTCTTGTTGCTGGAAAAATCGGCGAGCTTTTAGTCCAAGAAGCCAAATTGTTGTATGGAGTGGATGACCAAGTTCGGAAATTGCAAAAGGAGTTGGCAATGATGAACAGTTATCTCAAAGACATGGAGGCCTTAGATGAGGAAGGAGGCGACGAACGAACTCGGACCACCATCAAAGAAATAAGGAGGATTGCTTATGATGCTGAAGATGTGATCGAGACCTACATCCTTGAAGCTAAGCCTTCGGCTAATAAGGTAGAATACTTGTTCAAAAGGTATTTCTGCTTTTGTAACTCCCTTGCAAGCACCCACCAAGTGGGCTCCGAGATTGAAGCCATCAAAGCAAGGATAGTTGAAACCATGAATATGTGGAAAAAGTATATGGATGAAAATAGAGTAAGGATAGATGCTAGATGGGAGTTGAGAAATAGGAGTAGGGTTGGGATGAGACCAATTGCCTATTCACACACCAATGAGGAACATGTGGTTGGGCTTGATGAAGACATTAAAAAGTTAGTTGGGGTGTTGATTGACAAAGAGCATGACAAAATCAAAGTTGTATCGATTGTGGGAATGGGTGGGTCTGGCAAAACAACTCTTGCTAGAAAACTCTTCAACCACGAGGTCATCAAAAACCATTTTGATTGTGTAGCATGGATATCGGTTTCTCAACAATGGGTTACTCAAGAGATTCTTCTCAATCTGTTGAAGAACGTTAGCGGAGAAACCATGCAAATAAACGAGCCGTCCTCCTTTAGCCACCAAGTATTAGTAGAAAAGCTTTACCAATATTTGCAGATGAAAAGCTATTTGATTGTGCTTGACGATGTGTGCGAGGAAAAAGCTCTAGTAGCCATCCTTCCAGCTTTGCCATTAGAAAGTGATGGAAGAAAAATCATTGTTACAACCCGTAATGACAATGTTGTAGGTTACCCTAATTTAAAAGCCCTAACCTACACCCATGAACCAAGGCGCCTCAATGAAAAAGAGAGTTGGAAGCTATTTGAAAAAATAGCCCTCGTCCATAGAGAAGAGGCTGGCAACTCAATGGATATTGCTAAGTTTAAAAAACTAGGGAAGGAGATGTTGGAGAAATGCAAAGGATTACCATTTGCTGTGATTGCACTAGCTGGCATTCTAAGTCAAAAGGAAACTCTTGAAGAGTGGGAAAGGACAAAGAAGGCGGTTGCTTCGCGGATTATGGAAGATGGGAAAGGCACACATTTGTATGGGCCAGTGAATAATATGTTAGCACTAAGCTACATTGATTTGCCATGTGAACTAAAACCTTGCTTTCTTTACTTGGCTCGTTATCCAGAGGACCATCACATTTCGGTTGGAATACTAATTAAGTTATGGATAGCTGAAGGATTTATTACATCCTCTAAGCTACATGAAGGAGATACATTGGAGGATGTTGCACGTCGATATGTGGAAGAGCTAGTTCATCGGTGTTTGGTCCAGGTTTCAAGTAGAAACTATGACGGGAAGGTAAAAACCTTTCAAATACATGATCTAGTGAGAGATCTATGCATCAAAAAGGCAAAGGAAGAAGACTTTCTTGAGATATTCACTTCCAATTTCTCAAATTCGGATATAATAGTGACAGAATCACGCCGAGCTGCAATTTTTTCTCCTGATGGGTATGATTATTACAATTTCTCTTATCGTATATTCTAAATTTTTTATGTATTTATTTAATAAATCTAAGTAGTTATGTTTGGGGAGTTGTTTACGATTATGTAGAGTTTAATGAACGAATTTGATAAAATCTAGACCATTGAATTGTATTTCCATGTTTAACAGTCATCTCTTTGCTCCCCATAGATTGTAAATACATATATCTCAGTAACTTTAGTATTTGATCTTCTTTTTTGTTTGCAGAAGTTACCTTCCGTTCCCAACAAAGAGTCCGCACCTTCGTTCTCTTGTATATGGTTGTGGTGAGCAAACTTTGAGTTTGGAGGTGATACACCATAACTTTAGGTTGCTTAGAGTTCTGCTACTTGATAGGGTTGTAACATCCAATAACACGTGTACCTTACCAGCGGGGATAGGGAGTTTGATCCACCTAAGGTTCCTTGGTTTAATAAACACATTCATTACAGAGCTACCTTCCTCTATTGGGAACCTGCGTAACCTTCTAACATTGCACTATAATAACAATACAAAAAAGTTTAAGACTATGATCCCTTTTTTGAGAATCCCTGATGTTGTTTGGAAAATAGAGGGTCTTAGACATCTTTACCTACCCGATACTATTGATGTGACTGGCATGGAAACATTCAAGTTACATACCCTCAAGTACTTGCAAACACTTTATTTAGGTATCACGGGTAATTGGATGCTGAAAGAGCTTCCACGTCTAAGTCCAAGTGTTCGAAAGTTGGCTATAACACGTACAAGAAGCCGAGAACAGCTAGAGGCGGCATTTCAATGCCCAAGTATAACCTCCGACCGTCTTCATTCATTGGAATTACACTGGGGATTTTGGTCGACAGAAGGAGGCGTCGATGAGGAAAAGGTTTTGAAGCTGGAGAGTTTAGAACCTATCATCCATTCACAACATCTAAGGAAGCTAACTTTAATGGGAAGAATGGGAGATGGATTAGGCAGCAACATTCAGTTCCCCACCAATATTAAGAAGTTAGATTTGCAGTGCTCAGAGCTTCATGCAGAAGCAACGCTTGCTGCTTTAGGCAAACTCCCCCAACTCACTATACTGGAGCTGCGCCATGGGGCTTATATGGGCAAAAAGTGGACATGCTCTGCAGGAGAGTTTTCACAACTTAAAGAGCTCGTTATATTTGAATTACAAAACTTGGAGGAATGGTGCATTGAAAGGGGGGCAATGCCTCAACTCAGAAAACTACAAGTTCATGTTTGTGAGAAATTGAAGAAGCTTCCAGAAGGATTGAAATTCATCACTACCTTGCATGAAATAAGAACATCACTATGTACGTAATTGTGCATCGACAAGTAAGCCTCCTACAACTAACTTTTATCTTTATTTTTACTATTGTTTGAAACTGTTGTCCCGCGTTTAAAATATGAAAGATAATTGCCTAACATATAATATATTTGTTATTTGGTTACTCCTCTTATTGTCAATTAGTTTTAGGACATGAGTTTATGTGTTGTGGGCCTAACACGCCTATTACTCAGATAATATGAGATTGTTTATATGTAATCTTAATTGGTAATATATAAGTCCACTCATCGGTAATAACCTGGAAAATAATTTATATATTTATATACTAGTTTATTTTATTTCTCAAATTTTTAGGTGGGAAAAAGTTTTTAAACATATATCGATCTAATAATTACAAATAAATTAAAATTGAAATTTGGCAGGGTTGCGATGTATGGAGATCCTGCAATATATTTATACAAGGAGGTGGAGGATCAACTGCAAAAGAAGCAATATATTTGCAACAAAGTTTCTGTTGTTATTTTCTGGATTGTTTTCTTTTTCTTTGTCAAACTTCTCTGATTAAGTTATTAGTTGTAGGGTTTACCCAACAATAATTGAACTGCTTGATATATGTTTATGTAAACTGGTGTACGCGTTATAATGTTTTGTCTTTTATACACACATTACTCATACTATCTAGGAAATCAAGCTTAATTAAATACCATAATGTTTCTACAACTGACATTTTTTAGGTTTTGTCTTTTGGCTCGCCCGGTTCGATCCGTCGGACGCCGCTCTACATCTTGATCGGGTATTTCGTGGCCCCATTTTGGGGAGACCCTCCCAATATTAGTTTCTCCATACATACCGTCAGTGGGATTCGAACTTCAAATCTCTTTAACAACACTTAAGGGGTCTAGTGTATACCACTTTAGTACTTTACCACTAAACCAACTGAATATTGATGTCTACAACCAACATGATTCTCAGTGTTGGCTATGAAATGTAGGATCCCAAAAATAAATATATTAAGTTAATTTGTCATAAATTACACGAAAATAAACTTGTCAAGATGGTAGAATGTTCACCCTCACAATATGCTACTTTCAAAGTTGTTTTAACGGGAGATCGAACGAGAATAATAAACAGAATCGACACAAAGATTTACGTGGGTCGGTAACAATCTGTTACCTAAGTCCACGGTCAGAGAAAGTATATATTATTTCGGAGGTTGATTACAGAGTATAAAATATTAGGTATTTTGAAAGTTTATATAGTGACTCGGGAAATCCTATTATAGATTATGGGGCAGTAGGCCCCTCGAACTCCCTATTGGGGGCTCCATCCCCCAGATCCCTGGTGTTGTCTGGGGCTCCGCCCTCGAACCCCTGACGGGTTCCGGTCAACGATTGATTCAAGGCATATCGATCAACAAAAATTATAATAAAATAATTAATTATATATTATTGTAAATATTGTTGAAAGATATCTCTTAATTTTTGAAGATGGTTAAAAATATCCTTTAGTTGTTACTATTCTTTAGCATTAAATATGTCACAAATAATTCGTTAATGATTTTTTTTTTGAAGGGTTGAGATAAGGTTATATTAAGGAGGAAAAGCCAAGGATATAAAGAGCAAGAAGCTCAAGTTTGATGTAGTTTTTGACATGTGTCATTTTTTTCTAAAGCTATGTCATTATATTTTTACACGTCATATGCCACATCATATTATATTAAGCCACATCATTTACATGTCATATTTATCTATAATTATAAATAATAAATAATCTAAATCTAAATACATTAATAAAAAAAATCATCTTTATGAGTTCTTTCAATATATGTCCCTAAGTTTTCATTCTCCTTCTCCATCAAGAATCTACCGCTCATATATTCTTGCTAATCGTAGCCCTTACAATTGATTTTTGATTACTCTACATTGAAATTCCTAACGATTGATTTCTTGCTCATCTTCGCTGATCGATTTATTGCTATTCTCCATGCCATCTTCCTTTGATTAGTTTGTCGAGGTTGCTTTTCATTGCCCTTTCATTCTCCTTCTCCGTCAATAAAAACGCTTCATGACTCATTCTCCTTTGCCCTTTCATTCTCCGCCACCCTCAAGCACGCAACTGCACAATGGTTGATGGTGGCATCCACGGATCCATTATTTACATCGCCAATATCGCCGCCACCGTCGTTGGCGCTGCCTCCATCACATATTCGTTTAATATGTTTTTTTACACTCTAATTCATGGTTGATGGTGGCATCACTCTAATTCATGGTGGTATTCCAATGCATACGGGTCAACTGTTTTGTTACATTTGAGGATCATGAAGTTGATTCTTACTTTGCTAGGACTTTGCTATGTCATGAAATCCTTACGAAACAATTCATAACTTAAAATTTTGAGGAGACTTAAAAGCTCTATTAATTTATTTTCTTGTCACATATTAAACCAAGTATGTAACTCAAAATGAAAAGTACTCTTTACAACACATTCATTTTGTTTTTGTTTTTAAGGCACACAAAGAATGGGAAACAAGTCAAAGAATGCATAATCAAACTGATAAAAGCTTCATTTGTTTATCCTTCTCCCATTCGAATTGGGTTTCGAAATTAAGTTAGGATTTCAGAAGGGGAAGTCGGATACTAATAGCTTTTTTAGCCTTCAAAATTTTAATTATTTATTATTATCTGAGGGCCCGTTTGGTTTCCAACCACGGAAACGTAAACGGAAAGGAAACGAATATAGACCACTTATGTGTCACAATACATTGACAACAATTTTTTTTTATGGGTCTAGAGAAGGGGGAAGGGAAATGGTTAGAGGAGAATAAGGAATTTGCTTACCCCATGTTAAAATTAGGGAAAGGGATTGATTACCGCAAGGGGACTTGCAGTACATTTTTGCGAGGTGACTCAAGGCAAGAGGAAATTTATCAATGATGTATCATGACACTAATATAGACTAGGTTCGTTTCCTTTCCGTTTACGTTTCCGGAATAGAAAACCAAACGGGCCCTGAACCTTTACTTCTTCCTCAACCGCGGGCCCAAGCCCAAGCCCCAGCCCAAAAAGTAGGCCATTCTTGATTAGAGCAAAAAGTAGATCATTCTTATTAGAACATACAGTATACAACTAGTAATGATGATTGATTGATTTAAATATGAGGTATTTTTATATATTATTTTAACTTACCTCTTTAGTACCATCCGTTTCACAATAATTGTTCTTAAAGTCTTTATTTTTTGTTTCAAAATAGATGTTCATATAAAAATTTTACCCATTTATACCCTTGGTGTATACCCCACATTATACTTCTACCAAAATTTCTTTTTTTTGGTTAATCTCCCAAAAAGAAAGAGTACTTTTAATAGGGGCAATTTGGGGAAATTTTTTTTCCTTAATATGTGTGAAATTTTGTCTAAGAACAAGTATTGTGAAACGGAGGGAGTATATACTAGTAGTAACTAGTGTAAGAGACTGTACTCTGTACGGTTTTTATTAAATATAAATAAAATAAATAAATAATTACATAATAGAATTTTTTATGAAATTATTTTTTCTTAGAAAAATATAGAGTCAAAACTAATATTGTATTCATTAACGTTTATGGTTTAATTGAAAAAGTTTATAAATTTTTAAGGAAAAAATGGTATCGGAGAGCCATGGTTGAAAAGAATATTGCACATTTATTTTTACTCTCATATCCATCTTTATATAAGATAATTTTACCTAGCTCTTATCTAGTATTTTAGAATAAAAATTATTATAATGAATTTTTAGGAAAAGTTTATTTTATCAAAATAATATAATTTGAATTTAATCTTTTTATCAAAATAAAATCAAAGATAATGAATTTTAAATCTCTTATGATAAAATGTAATAGTTAATTATTTTTGTCAAAATTTAATTTAATCTTTTTTAATCAAAATTCTGTTTTAATAGAATAATTTCCATAAATAGATAAAAGGAAAATATAATATAAATACTTATTTATTTATAAGAGTAATTTAAATACATATAATTTTTTATAAAAATTATATTTTTTTAAAAATACTTTACCAAAATTTGATTTAAGCAAAAAAATTTACCAATTTTTTAATCATAATTAGTTTTTAAAATAAATTTTACATATATAGATAATTATCAATATCTTAAAATATAGTGAAAATTCCTTATTTTTTAAATTAAAATTAAATTTTAAAAAAAAAATTACATAAATAGATCATTGTCAATCTTCTAAGACATAATGTAAATTTCTCTCTTTTTTATCCAAATTCTATTTTGATAAAATATTTTCCATAAATATATAAAAGGAGAAAATAATGTAAATATTTATTTTATTATCACTGATTGTATCCAATTTTTATATTTTAATTAACTATTTTAATATTGAATGATGTGAATATTTTTTAATCTTGTAGGGGACATGTTATCTTCTTATTAATATTTTTTGAAATTTTAATATGCTATAAAATTTCAAATAATGAAATATTTTTTAGAATTGGATAATTTTATTTTTTCTTTTAGAGTTATACTTTTGAACAATGACATATATATATATATAGAAGATTGTTAAATTTAAATATTATGAAATGTTCCATATTTTTTTATAATCTTGTGGAAAATTACATATTTGTAAAATTGGATTTTTTTTATTTAATGGTTATTTTGCCAAAAAATTATCAAATCCAAATCTTATAGAATATTTCACATGGATATAAATAATAATTTTATTCTATGTGGGGTCTACATTTATTTTTTAACCAATAAAAAAATACTAAATTAAATTTCAATCATTCAAATTGGTTTTAAAATACTCAATTCAAAGGGTGGTGTTGTCCAATTTAAAAGCTATATGTGTTGTTTAGTAATTTTTTTTTGCAAAGGTATTTTAATAAAAGGAAAGATTTGGTTCAAACTATAAAATCTTTTGCTTCCGTATTTTAATGATTTTTTTTATTTTTTAAAAATGAAGATTTGGTTCAAACTATAAATTCTTTTCCTATGTTTTATGGAAACTAGTTATACCCATTGTGCCATGTACAACTATAGTTCGGTATTTTATAGATATAAAATAAAAATATAATATAAAAAATGTAGGTAATTTATTGCTTGTACAACGTACAAATTTTTTATTTATTTGAAATCAAATAAAACAAATTAAATAAAAATTATTAAGTTTAATGTTGAGAATAAAAAAGATTAATAAGGTAAAATAATGTACATTTCTCCTTTTCCTTGATGATTTTCATAGATATTTAATTTTTTTAAAAAAGATAACATATGAATAAAAAAATATTTATATATTACAATATGGAAGTGATAATATTTACATAAATTAATAATTAAATTAATACATAAGATATAATAAAATATAAAAGATAAAGATAAAGATAATTTATTTATAGAAAATAATTTATTTTCATTTAAGGCGGGGTCAAACTCATTTTGTGGCTCGATAGAGTAAAGATTAGATAAGATTAAATATTATATTTTTATTACTTTCTAGTTTCTATGTACCTCAATTTAGAGATTATCAAATATTTCAATATAAATATTAAATATTATATTACCTATTTTTATTATTTTTAAACATTATAAGTATTTATCATTAATTTTTTATTAGAAAAGAAAAAATATATATATTATAAGTAAATTCGTGAAAAGATATCATGCAAAAAGATAAAAGATACTTATACTTATTTTATAATATTTTAAATTTGTTATCTTTAATTTTAAATATTTGTATAAGGAAGTTTTCAAATGATATTGTTATACTAAATAGATATTTGTTTGATGTTAAAGATAGATTTAAATAGTTAAAGAAAAATTTAATAGGAAAAAGTTAAAATATTAGGAATAGAATTTAATTTTGTAAATATGAGGTGGGGCCAGAATCATTCGGATGGCTCGAAAAGGTTCAGCTTTAATATATAGTTATAGATATTTTTATCTTTAGAGATGTGTTATAGAAATATTTTATTCCTAAACAATTATTAGAATTATAAAAATTATATACTTAGAAGATATCTATCAAAAATATTTTTACCAATAGCGATAATTTATACTAGAACAATAGCGATAATTTATGGTTCAAACAAAAAAAAAGTAGTTTGAATTGATCAAACCTTTCAATCGATTTTTCAAACTATTTTTTAATTATATAAGAGATTTTGCTATTTAGTCACCTCTTTTTCTATTGATAAAAAGATTTTGTGTATAATAATAGACATCTAACTAGTTGTACTCGTCGTACCATGTACGAATACGATTCGTTATTTTATAGACATTATAAATAGGATATTAATAAATAAAAATATAATATAAGCTTTAATACCAACAATTTTATTGCTCGTAGAAAGTATAATTTCTTTAATCAATAAGAATGTTTAAATTTAATGTTGAGAATAAAGATATATTATTAAGATAAAATAATTATATTTCTCTTTTTCCTTGATAATATTTCTTGGATATACAAATTTATATATTCAAATATGGAAGAGATAAGAATTTAAAAAATAATAGTTAACTTAATAAATAAGATATAATAAAATATGAAAGATAAAGATAATTTAATTATATAAAATATTTCAAATTTAATTAATCTAATTTAAGATGCGACCATACTCAGTTTGTGATTATATCTATAGATAAATTCGTGAAAAGATATCATGCTATAAGATAAAAGATATTTATACTTATTTTAAAATATTTTTAATTTATTATCTTTAATTTTAAATATTTGTATAAGAAAGTTTTTAAAATATATTGTTATACTAAATAGATATTTGTTTGATGTTAAAGATAGATTTAAATAGTTAAAAAGAATTTAATAGGAAAAAAATTAAAATATTAGGGATAAAAATTAATTTTGTAAATATAAGGTAGGGCCAGAATCGTTCTGATGGCTATAGCTTTAATATATAGTTATAGATATTTTTAAGAAAATCTCGCGCCCTAAAACTACAAAAAAAAATATCTCATGCCCTTAAGCAAGGGTTTACTTGGGGAACAAGAAACCCTATTTTTTTTTCCCTTTTATATATCTACTTTGCAACCGAATTCACGGAAGAACTCATAGAAGAGCATTTATTTACGGTTGGAAGAATGCATTATACTTATTCTCGTTCAAAGGAGGGGTTTCTTCAAGATATTGCTATTATGGCCGCTAGTGACTTGGCCATGGTTGCAGGCTACAAACACTTTGACCCAGTGGCGGAGCCAGACATTTCTGAGAGAGGGGGCGGAAAATTAATCATATTATATTAATCTAAAAAATTAATAATTAAATATTTACTAAATATATAAATATATAAATATATATCAATCAACTAAGGTATCCGTCTTAATAAATCAAATTACAATAAGTACGAAACTGTAACATGTCATTCTTCTTATAGTTTGATTTTATACAACGAAGAATATAAGGAATCACGTAATTCAATTAAGAAACTAATACACCTAATTTATATACTTAATTTCAATTTTCAAACCCTCCTATATCAATTCAACGAAATTAATCCAATAAAGCATAATACGTATAAACAATTTGATTCAGATCACTATAAATGAATTGAATTTAAACAATCATGATTAAACTCCCCAATTTACATTCAAACTATATATATATTGATTGAATTCAAGATTATAAATATATTTGGAAATTACAGTGGGGAAGACCGGGAAGGGCAGCGGAGCGGCAAACCATACTGGCGGAGAGCGGTGTCAATTCCGTCGAAGGAGGAGCAGCAGGCGGTGTTGAGTTAGGTGACGGTTTTATTGAATGTTGAAGGAGGGATTAGGGATACGAAGCAAAGAAACGGACTTACAGTTACTTTATTCTTTTTTATTTTATTTTTTTAGTTTTAAAATTTAAAGACTAAACGGCGGCGTTTTAGTTCAATTTAAAATCATTATTAAAACGATGTCGTTTTGATTTAAAATTTAAAAAAATAAAAAATCAACAGAGATTGTCTTCAACCTCTTTCAGCCAACCCTAGAAATGGACGACGTTCAGGAGGAGCGCCGACCAACTTTCAAGGCGACTCTCCGGTATTATTCACGGCTCTCCGGCGGAAAGAGGGGGCGACCGCCCCCCTTCGCCCCCCCCCCCCCCCCCCCCCGCTCCGCCTCTGCTTTGACCCTAATCGCAAAGATTCCAAGAAGGCTGCTGAGAAGAAGAAGGACATTGCCAAGCGATTGGGTCGTCGCTTCATTCATACCAATTCTTATGAGGTTTTTAATTTTCCCTTTTTATATATTTTTGAGACTTGTACCTGTCAATCGGGTCAATTGGTCGGGGTCGGGTTGAGTGTGATTTCAGGTCAACCGGGTTACAGGTCAAATCGATCGGATTACGAGCGGGTTTGAGTTGACTAACGGGTCACTAGCGTCATTTAAATATTATTCTCACAATATTGATATTAATATATATAATTATATAAAGAGGTGAGTTCAAGTAAAACCATTATTAGAGTGTGCACGTGTGCACAGTTTATATTCATGATTTTGAGTTGCATATTCATGATTTTGTATATTCATATTCTTGAGTTGCAGATTCATTCATATTCATTCTTTAAATACTACACTGTATTCATGATTATAAGTCGTATATTCATATTTTTATATAATTGTATTTTTGAAGTTTTTTCATATTCCATCTCTTTATCACGCTTATAGTGTTACATAATCATATTTTTAAGTTGTATATTCATAAAAAGCGAGTAACTCAACATAATGAATATGCAACTCAAAACCATGAATATAGTCATACAAAATCACGCATATATAACTCAAAATCATGAATAAAAAACTGTTCACCCGTTCACATTCTAAAAACTCTTCTCACTTGAACTTAAATCATTATATAAATATGCAAAAATAAATAAAGTTCTTTTAATAATTTAATAATAAAAAAATCACATCTATAAGGCAATTGGGTCAGGTCATGGGTCGGTCAAGTTCAGATCATATAATTTCAGGTCAAATTGTGTTCAGGTCTGAATTGGGTTTCGGGTCAATCGAGCCTGATTCAAGTGTGAGTCGGTCAGGTTAGATTTTTGGATTGGGTCATCTTTTGACAACTCTACTTAAGACTCGTCTTATTTATTTCATTCTACTTTCTGATTTTCTTTGTGCTTCTTATGGTTTCATAATGTACGTGTTTAGCTAATGCTTTAATTAATTAATATTGGGTTTCAACAAATGAACAGGATGTAATAGCCTGCGATTTAATAAATCCTGACCATATTGATGTAGAGTTTAACTCCATTGGAGGGTTGCAAAGCTATAAGCAACAATTCTTTGACCTGTTAATTCTACCACTTAAAAGACCCGAGCTCTTCTCGAATCGGAAGCTTCTGGGTCCTTCGAAAGGCGTATTATTGTATGGTCCTCCTGGGACAGGGAAGACAATGCTTGCTAAAGCCATCGCCAAGGAATCTGGCGCGGTTTTTATTAATGTCAAAGTATCAAATTTGATGAGCAAATGGTTTGGTGATGCACAAAAACTCGGTATGTTTAGCTAGTTTGCAGCTTCAATTTGGTTGTTTTCATACATTTTTTTCAATGCAAATTTTCTGTTTTACTTTTGATGTTCTATTTTCATATTTCACTTAAATTTTAAATATTAAATTAATTTTAAAAAAATTTAAAAATTATATCTATATTGTAAACAACTATATATGCAAATTTTGTATCTTAAAAATCATATTAATTTTTTGAAAAAAAAGAGAATGATTTTCCTATAAAATATATTACTCTTTTAATTTAAAAAAATTATATAATACGATCTTTAAGCTAAAAATTTGCATACATATCCATATAGTTATTTAAAATATTTTTTTATTTTTTTATTTTTTAATATTAATTTAATGTTTATATAATTAATTGGAACATGAAAATGGAATAGTGAATTTGCATCCCATATATTTTTGCCACTAATGTACGTTTTATTTTTAATCTCTTGTAGTGGCTGCTGTTTTTAGTTTAGCATACAAACTTCAGCCTGCTATTATCTTCATTGATGAGGTTGATAGCTTTCTAGGGCAACGTTGTGATTCAGATCATTGGGCGGTGACGAGTATGAAGACGGAATTCATGGAGCTTTGGGATGGTTTCACGACTAAAGTAAGGCGAATTCTCTTATTTATTTGTCTATATTGGAGATTCGGATGTGGTTCCTTGTTTATAATGTGAAATGTTTATTATATAGAGGATGCTCGAGTGATGGTTCTTGGTGCCACGAATCGTCCATCAGATCTTGATGAGGCGATTCTTCGACGCTTCTCTAGGTCATTTGAGATCGGAATGCCTGGCCTCAAGGAGAGAGCGGAGATATTGAAGGTGATTTTACGAGGCGAGATAGTTGAGGAGGACATTGATTTTGATCATTTGGCTAGCTTGTCTAAAGGCTATAGTGGTTCTGATCTATTCGATCTCTGCAAAGAAGCCGCTTACTTTCCCATCAAGGAACTCCTCGACGAGGAGAAGAATGGGAAAGCATCTCATGTAAGCATTTCGTTTTCGTTCTGTAATACTCGAGCTTGCTAAGGTTTTCGTGTACTCTCTTTTTGTACTTACCAATGAATGAATTATCGTTCATTCAAAAAAAAATTGTTCAGGTACCAAGACCATTGTCGCAGCAAGATCTCGAGAAGGTTCTTGCAACGTCAAGAAAGACGAGGACAAGTGCAAATGAGTATTCTAGGATGAGTGAACGCAAAGCATCTTGGTCGGAGGAGGATGTCAATGCCTTATCTTATTATATTTAATTTATTGTTGTCGTTTTTTTGTCTAGGGTTAGAGACTCAGGATATCCCCCAATTCATATGGATCGAAAACCATTATCATGACAAGATTTGGAGATGGTTCTTTAAGAAAGACAAGGTCAACTACATAGGAGTACACTAGGATGAGTAGTTTAAGAGCGTCAAGTTTTTGTCATTGTTCGATCACATTTAAGGACGTCTTAGTCGGTTCAAGGCATATTCACAATATGTATAATGCATAGTACATGAACAGTAAAAGAAAGTTAAAGTGATTCAAATCAAACAAAAAAAAAACATTGTTCCTTCAAATAAATCGAAGTAGTATTTCTAAGAATTTGGTTCAAATAAAACAAACTTTTATCCCAAAACGTAAAACGAATGCATTTTTCCTAACTCGTAGTGCACTTTTCATACAAAAGTACATTGCAAAATACAAAAATTGTAACCCGAAAAAGTGCATTGCAAAGTACAAAATGTGTAAATTCGAAAAAGTGCACTCTAAAATAAAAAAAAGTACTCTACGAATTAGGAAAAATGCATTCGTTTCAAGATAAAACTTCGTTTTAAAATAAGAGTTTGTTTTATTTAAACCAAACTCGTATTTCTAATACTACTTTTGTTTAGAAGTACTTGTTACTTTATGAATTAAAAAAATGTTAAAAAATTGATTATAATGCATAAATATTTTTTATAATTAGTTTTCTTAATATTGCCTTTTTAGGAAAAAAAAAGTTTTTGCCTTTTGAGTATTTTTTTAATGGACAAAATCGGAAAAGACTTCACGAAATTTGTAGAATAATATTGTTCAACAAAAACATAATAGAATGACAAATCTATGTATATATATAAAAGACGCAAGGAATAAGGCCACCACGTTGCGCCACCTAGGATTTTTCTACGTGTCGTTCTCACGTTAAGCCACCTAGGATTTCGCCACGTAGGATTTTTTATTTTGGGAATTCATATATTTTGAAATATTTTAGGATAATATAGAAATATGATAAATTAGTCTAGGAACGATTCTATCTAAAATAAAGATGTTATCTATTATATATAAGGAATTAAGATATATCTAAAGATTTTATCTAAAATTAAAATAAAGTATAGAATATTAGATATTATATATTGAGATAGATATATTATTTAGTTTTTCAAATTAAATTTCTATCTATTTTATAAAAAAAAAAAATCAAAATTCGGATTTTATTTAAAATTAAAGAAAAATATTTTATCTTTATTTTTTATCTACTTATGTAAAATATTTATCTTAAATAAAATTTTGATAAAAAAATAGAACTTTCAATCTAGATAATTATTTGCCTAAATTGACTTTTGATAATAAAAAATTATGTTATCTTTTCCTTAATTTTCTTTTTGAATTAATATATCTATTACTATTACTAATAACTAAAGCCGGAACAATTTTTGCCACCGCATTGTGCCACATCACCCCTTTATTAAAATTGTAGTTTTTTATAGTTAATTATGTAAAAAAGTTATCTCCAAGTAAGCATAAAAATAAAACAATATTTGTAAAATTTATCTCCAAATAAAAATAAAAACAAAATAATATTAGAATATTTTACCAATATAGATAAAAAAGAACATTATATTTATTATATTTGTAAAAGATAAATTAAAAAAATAAGAATAAAAATATGTACATCGGCACAACAATTATAACGAGTTAAACCTGGTTATGAAATATTGTCAAGGAAAAAGAACAATGTAGATTATTTTATCTTAATAATCTATATTTATCTTCAATTTTAAACTTAATAATCTAGATTTAATTTGTTTTATTTTATTTCAAAAACAAAATAACTTCTATACATATTATAGGCAATAAATTACTTACATTAAATTTAATATTATATTTTTCTTTATTAATATATTTTTTATAATATATCTAACAAAATACCAAGCCATGGTTGTGCAAGGCACGACGGGTACAACTAGTATTTATGAAGGAAGAGAGTACATGTGATAAAAGACATCGTTTAAAAACAAGAATGACCGGTTTTTCTCTTAAGTAATCAATTTCAATTTTCAAAAAAAAAGTACTAGAGTAAGGGAAGATGCACTCAATTAACCTAAGAAAACACAAAACTAGGGATGATCAACGAGTCGGGTTGACGTGACCCATAAAAAGTAATAATTTGATCCGCGATCCGACCCAAAGGTCACAGTTCGCCCCGTTTTACTAAGTTAATCGGGCCAAAAATAATATTTTACCTACAAACCCAAAAATATGTATTTTATTTATAAAATTCGTCAGGTTTACGGGTCGATCTGAAAACCAGCGAGCTTTTTATAAAAAAATATTATATATATTAATATAAATATAAAAAATATATATTTTAAAAAAATATTGCGGGTTGCGGGTCGACCCGCGCCGATTTAACCCGACCCGACCCATAACCCGCAAAATGAAAAAAATCGACCAACGACCTACCCGCACGGATCGACCCGCAAATTGTTGCGGGTCGTGTCAGTGCAGATCGCGGGCGACCCGACCCGTTAAACATCCCTAGGCAAAACATTGAGTAAATAATATTCAATCATGGTTGCCGAAAAATCGCTCCCAAGCGGAGGCCCCTTGCCCCCCAAAACTAGATCCCTCATTTGGGTATTTAATTCTTGAAAATCTTCAATTAATTTCCCTCTTCGCCCTCTTTCTTCTAGTTTGAACCATGATTTGTATCAACCGAGATAATTTGAGACCCTAAATCCATCCCAAAATTATGGTGTTTGTCTTTTCAAACACCAATATCGGACGATTCAATAGTAAAAAATGAACCAACATACGACTCTTGAGCGAGAAGCTCGCCCTAAATTTGAGCGAGAAGCTCCCAATTCTAAACCAGATCCCTCATCTGGGTATTTCTTGGATCTGAGTTTGGTTCCTTTGTCAAATATTATTGGCCAAGGATGAAAAGAATTTTCAATGTTGAACAAATTTGACGATTTATTTTCAGGTTGAGGAAGCCTTATTTGATCTTCTTTTTTTAACGAGAATGACATGGATGAATAAGAAAAACAATTTTTTGGAAAAAAAATTAAATAAAAAAGAGGTAGAAGAAAATGAATTGTTCAATATTTGTGATATGGTTCAAGCAAGTTTAAAACCACATTTGGTTCTTCATCAACATCTTTCCCATTTTTTCGGACTCTCATATGATGCGTCTAAGTTTCCTCATTGGTTTCTTCGCCCGCCCTCATCCTCCATCGTCTTGATCGCCCAACCCTCCTTTGCCCAGACCTTCTGCCGTCGACTGTTTGCCCACCCTTCCCGAGTTTATGTCAACGCTGGCTGTCACGAACAATAATTTAACAAAAAAGGAAAAAAAATAAGTGATGGATAAAAAAGAAAAGATAAATCGTGCTTAGGTCGCAAGGATGTTAAAAAAAAGGGAAAAAAGGGAAAAATTTCTTGCTGGGCAAGGAAATTAAAAAGTTACTTGCATGCAAGTTTTTTATATTACTTGCGGGGCAAGTTGAGCTTTACTTGCACTGCAAGTATGTCTTACTCGCGTTGCAAGTTTGATTTACTTGTTCTACAAGTTTTTTACTTGCGGTGCAAGGTTGAAATTTTCTTTTGCATGATGTCTCGCATTTAATTTGTGTTAATTTTTCGAAGAGCTGGTGTTGTAGTTGGTACGTATCGAATCGGGTTGTACTAGGCCAGGTCGACACTAAGTGCTCTGCAACTTATGAAGATTGTTTTGATAACATACTTATATAATTTTCTATCTATAGATAATTATTCAAATAAATAGGAGCCTTGTGGAAAATTTATCGTTTTGATTTATTGTATAGCTTTATTTAGATTCATCCCCATAAAATATATAAAATATTTAAAATTGTATAATTATTACCAGTATATGGTACGGGACTTTAACTAGTTATTTTTAGTACTCTAAATTCTTATCTGTTTGAAGAAAAAAAAATTGAGTAAATAAGGAGTATTAGTTTAAGCAATTGATAAAATTTTGGCGGGCGAAAAAATTATCAATTTTTTTTGGTAAAAAATTTATAACTACAGTATTATCTTTTAATTTTGACCGTCTAACCTTTTTTTTTTGGTCGAAAAGGACTGTCTAACTTTTCAACCCTAGTTAACTACCTAACTATATATATCGGGTAGATTTTGCGCACTCTGTTTTTTCGGATGCGCACTCCACTTTGTGCGGATTCTAAACCCGTCCATAAATATACGGTTTTTTTTTGTACGGGTTTGAAATCCGCCCATGTTTTGTGCTATTTTTGTTGTGCGAGTTTAAAACCCGCCCATAATTTTTATCTTTTTTTGGGCTGGTTTGGAACCCGCCCATAGCTGAGTGCGAAACCCAAAAATAGGAGTGCGCAAACAAATCGCCATATATATCAATCCTACTTTAATTACCGGACTTTTCTAATTCTTCTATACACAAAGGGGGCTTACTTAGGGAACAAGAAAACCCCTCTTCTCCTCTATCCGACTTCTCCTCTATCCAATCTACTTTGCTACATAATTCATACAAGAACACAGAATCAAGTTTAATTATCGTCTCCATTGTTTCATAGCCATTGGAAGTCAAAAAAATGGGTTTTTTCACCCCATCTACATTTACTCGGAAAAAGTTAGTTGCTGTTATGATCGCCAGTGCAGGCCTTGGTTACTTGGTCTCCACGTTTGCCGTGCACAAACAATTGAACCCTAAACTCAAATCTTCTTCCAAGAAGAAGAAGAAGAAAGAGGAGACGGCCAAGCGATTGGGTCGTCCCTTGTCCTCCACCAATTCTTATGAGGTTAATTAAACTGTTTTTAGTTTATTTTTCTTCGTCAAATTAATGCAAGATATCGATTGATTAATTGATTGATTGATTGATGAACACGCAGGATGTGATAGCTTGCGATGCGACAAATCCTGATCATATTGATGTAGGGTTTAGCTCGATTGGGGGATTGGAAAGCGAAAAGCAAGCGATTTCTGAGCTCACGACTCTAGCACTTAAAAGACCCGAGCTTTTCTCGAATGGAGGGAAGCTAATGAGCCCCTCGAAAGGCGTGTTATTGTATGGTCCGCCTGGAACTGGGAAGACGATGCTTGCTAAAGCCATTGCTAAGGAATCTGGAGCCGTTTTGATCAATGTTAAAGTATCGAGTTTGGTGAGCGAATCGTATGGTGAATCGCAAAAACTTGGTAAATATATATGTTATGTTATGTGCCTTGAATCTATCAACATTAATCGATACTCATCAAGAGTTTGTAACGGAGTATTATTGGGCTTATCGTATCTGTTTAGTTCTACGACCCATAATCTTATCATTGTTCTTGTTTAATATGTACATCTTTTCACATCCGTACTAACAATGTATATTTAGATTTTGTTATGTCATCAAGTCATAATTCTATCTTATGTGAAGTCAATTTGAAATCTTATGCTCGCTCAACTGGGCCCTCTTTCAGTACTTGTAACTTGTAAGCACTTTTCTAAAAATCCCCGCCTAC
The DNA here is from genome assembly GCA_964016875.1 of Fallopia convolvulus. Taxonomy (NCBI): domain Eukaryota; kingdom Viridiplantae; phylum Streptophyta; class Magnoliopsida; order Caryophyllales; family Polygonaceae; genus Fallopia; species Fallopia convolvulus. The sequence continues at coordinate 58,638,532 of OZ024726.1, forward strand.
TTAGTCTGTCTAGGCGTCCGTTTAGGCCGTCTAGGTACTAGGCGGTCGGTCCTGCTCTGCCTAGGGACTGTCTAGCGTTTTTTAGAACGTTGCTGGTAAGTCATCTAAAACGAATAACAAGTTATGTGCATGGCTAATGTTTCGTTTTTCGCTTGCATGCAGTGGCGGCTATTTTTAGTTTAGCACGCAAACTTCAGCTTGCTATTATATTCATTGATGAGGCCGATGGCACTCTAGAGTCTCTTGAAGGTGTGAAGACCGAAGTCATGGAACTCTGGGATGGTCTCACAAATGATAGTAAGTGTAGTATCTTTGTTTTCTTATCTAGCATTAGACGTGTGTATGTGATTTCATTAATTTCATGAGTTCAAATATGTGTTTTTTTATAGAAAATGCGCGAGTGATGGTTCTTGGTGCTACGAATCGCCCATCAGAGCTTGATGAGGCGATTCTTAGGCGCTTCACTCGTGCCTTTGAGATCGGAATGCCCAACCGCAAGGAGAGGCTAGAGATATTGAAAGTGATTTTACGAGGCGAGAGAGTTGAGGATGACATTGATTTTGGTCATTTAGCTAGCTTGTCTAGAGGCTATAGCGGTTCGGATCTAGTCAATCTCTGCAAAGAAGCGGCTTACTTCCCCATCAAGGAAATCCTTGACGGCGAGAAGAATGGAAATGCATCTAATGTAAGATTAATTTAACTCGTTTGCATTTTTGTTATGGATTGATCAGTTTTTAAGTGGCGGACATATAAACTTGTGCAGGACTCGAGACCATTGTCGCAGCAAGATCTCGAGAAGGTTCTTACGACGTCGAAAAAGACGAGGACAATTGCACATGAGTTTTCTAGGATGAGTGAACGCCAAGCGTCTTTGTCGAAGGAGGAGGCCAATGAATTATCTTATTACATTTAATTTTTATTTTTTTAGTTGTTTTTGTTTTGATCCGAGTTCAGCGTCTCAAGGTATCCTGCAATCCATACAGATCAAAGACTATTGTTACAACGAGATTTAGAGAAGATTCTTGCGATATCAAGAAAGACAAGGACAATTGTATAGGATGATGCACTAGGATGATTCCATGATATATAGACGTGTTGGTTGAGTCTGGAAATTAAGTGGATATGATCGTCGAGTTTAAATTGCAATCAATGAGTTCTCAGAGGTTGTTGAATCTCAAATATAAATACTCAACTTGTAGCCTATACCGCATTAATGAATTTGAAATAAGATGGAGAGACTTAAATACAACAGCCTAGCAATGTCTATCAACGTGAAGGCTAAGGGCCCGTTTGGTTTGCAACCACGGAAACGTAAACGGAAAGTAAACGAATATAGACCATTTATGTGTCACAATACATTGACAACAAATTTTTTTTATGGGTCTAGAGAATGGGGAAGGGAAATGGTTAGAGAAGAATGTGGGATTTGCTTACCCCATGTTAAAATTAGGGAAAGGGACTGATTACCGCAAGGGGGCTTGCGGTACATTTTTGCATGAAAAATTGGGTGACTCAAGGCAAGAGGAAATTTATCATTGATGTATCATGACACTAATACAAAATAGATTCGTTTCCTTTCCGTTTACGTTTCCGGAATAGACAACCAAACGGGCCCTAAATCACAGCATTTTGGCGATTCTGATACTTCTAGTTTTGAGCTATGGCTTGTCACTTTTGTGCCGGTTTTTGAAAATATGAATCGCCTTTATATCCTTTATAGTTTGTCACAGAAGATCAAATGCGACAGCAGAATTACTCTGATAAAATCTAATAAACTCTTCTTATAAGTGATTTAGGGTGCTGTATTGAGTTCTCTATTAAATTTTGGCAAGATTTTGTTGCATAGTTGAAGAATGCAAATAAGTAGTTGAAGAAAACAAAGCAAGGTTCATGTATATGAGAACCTGTTTGGATTCAGAAGAGGTCAAGAGACTCGAGCACTCTACGAGCTTGGATATGCAAAGCTGTCATTCTCTCATCTGGATCAAGTGTCGAGCCAAATTGACTAGCAGCCCATATTAGAGAGGCGGATTTTTCACCCAGAAGCCGCCTAATGTCGTCGTGCACAGTTGCCATTGGTGTTTCTCTCGCGTCCACGTGACCGATCAGTAGCAGCAGAAACTCTCCACATCTCAGCCTATCCAACACAAACAAATAACAGCAGAGTTTTTCAAACCATGCCTAAACATCTGTAAATCCGCCAGTAAATGACCCACCAAAAACAGCATCAAGCTGATTTAGTCTCTCAAGAGGAGCACACAGACAGATGTTATATCTTATATGTACCTGAGATTTTCATCCAATTGTTTGTCCCTAATAATTGCAGCAACTTCCTCAATCCCATTGCAGCTTTCGAAGTCCTGTCAGGTCATACATATTCAGGAAGCATTTGTATCATATCAATACATGCAAATGTGTTGGGTAAACGAGCAGCAGGTAATCAATAGACGAGTGTTCTTTGCTCATTTCTAAGTTAAATTCAACCAAAAGAACCTTAGATCATGATTAATGAACTTATAATTACACATCTTCAGAACTATATCAAATCAAACGAAACTCCCTTTCCATTGGCAGTTTCTCTCTTCTCAAAACCAATATGCGCACCATCATTGTAAATAATGTTCTCCAAATCAATCACCGTGATTCTATTCATAAGGTTATAAAGACAAGATATAATTATCAATTTACCAAATATATTGCAAACTTTTGTCAACAAACATAAGAGAGTACAATGATAAAAGCACTGTTGGTTTATGATCATTAGGGAAATAAATTCATTTACCAATATCACATGAACCACTTCATAAAGATCCTGAAAACTAGATATTAAAGTCTTAGCACAGTTTATCATGAGCAAATAAGTGTAGTAGTATTCTAAACTAGAACACAGCATGCCCTGGTAAGTGGTAACTGACAAGTAGCCTTAGTTGTGATTTCTAACAATAGAGCTTAAGAATTAAATCACACTTCTATCTGTTAGCAGACATGTAGACAAATCCAAGCATTATGGAAAGAATAAAAGCAATTGGATGTATGACAAAGAAAAGGCTAAACTCCGAGACGCACACGAATTGATGAAAAAGGAAACTCGTAGGTACGAGGCCAAAGGACGGAGAGGAAGAACAGGTTTCATTATCAGGATTATAAGGTCACAGTTTATGGGAACTTCACACGAAAAGGACAACTTGAAAATGGAGATCCCAAGTGGATGATAGAACCGACAGCAGGGAGGAGAAATGACCTAGATTATCTGCATATGAGAAGATATTTTGAAAGCAGGAGGTGTAATATTTTGTTTCATATATTGAAGAGAATTTAAGAAGATAAATTATAGCAGCAGTACACACAAATCTAATTAGGCAAATCTCTTATATGGTCAAAAGCAATATTACAATGCAGAAGTAAAACAAGCAAATCAATGATTTGGCTTGAGAAGATAATGCACCATTTGGTTGGCAGTTGAATCCAACATCAAAGCTATCAAAGTATCTAAGCAAGCACCCTGCTCCAGAACTCCTCGAGTAGATAATACATTCAGCAACACCTGCACCACAAAGAAGAGCGTCATATAAGATATATGGCGAAGCTTCAGGAACAAAAAACTCCCCTAGACGTGGGAGTGGGAGGCTTTTAAACTTGTTTTGTCCACTTCCCTTTCTATTTTATTTTTTGGTATACAGACAGCTTAGAGAAATTAAAAGCAGAACCTGAAGATAGTGGAACCATTGAAAGCTTAGATATTTAGAATGAACATCAAACAAGAAGCATGAATTTACTAGAGGACAAAAGAATATAAAGCTAAGCACAAAAGATCTACAAGACGATTAGCACACAGTTGTACAGCATAGATATGATACTAGTCACTTCCAGTTCTAAGTTAAGACGAGATTAAATCAAATTTCACAAAGATACCTGTAAAACCTCTTATTGTGCAGAACAGAACAAACTATATTTTGGGTAATAAAAGAACAACAAATTGTAATGGTGCAAAATGCTATGGCATGAATAAAGCAATGGAAGGTACAATACTGGAATCGCTTTATGCTGGTGTGCAAGAACCGTGCTTTGCCGGTGAAGCAGACAACATCCTTCCAAAACACGAAGCGCAAGTGCAACTTCAGTGTCAGTAGAAGCACTAGTCAGCTTCATAGGCTCCACAGTAAATATATGATCCAAACTCGTCACTATGTCTTCCTCCACTTCTTTGAGTGAATGTTGAAACAGCACGGGAACCACTGCCGTATATCAAATGCATCCATCAATTACCAATAACAAGTATGAAATTAATGCTTCCAAATCACAGAATTGCAAAAATGATAATAACAGCTTCCAAGCTTCCATTAGTATAGCCACTGATCATTGATTCAATAAATCAATAAAATTAAACCTCAAATTTCATTCTAATTCTGATAATAATACTTGAAGACTTCATCGACTTGCAAAACAGGTACTATAAACCCTAGGATCGCTGATTTCCCTCACAATTGGGGAAAAATCTGCATCCATCAATTACCAATAACACGTACGCACTTATTGTTTCCAAATCAAAGCATTGCAAAAATGATATAACAGCTTCCAAGCTTCCATTAGTATCGCCACTGATCATTAATTCAATAAATCAATAAAACTAAACCTCAAATTTCATTCTAATTCTGATGATAAAACTTGAAGGCCTCGTCGACTAGCAAAACAGGTAATATAAACCCTAGGATCGACGATTCCCCTCGCAATTGGGGAAAAATCCGAACTTCTATTTTGTCATCGAGAGAGATACCTTGGAGGTCGGGGATCGATTGGCTCTGGCAAAAGAGTAGGATGGAAGAATCAGACTCGGCAACGGATCGGAGGAACTTGAGAAGGCAACGGAGGCCTCTAACGCGAAGGAAAGAGAACTCGGCGCGAGCGTCTCGGAGGCCACTGCGTAGAGCCAGGGTTACCTCTCTGTAGAGCTTCTGCTGCTTCAACGATTCAACTAATTCCTCCACCACCGCGGCCGCCGCAATCGCCCCCGCGTCGGCGGCCGGAGACGGCGATTCAGTGCTCGCATCGCTGCTCCTAATCGGCTTCTTCAGATTCATCTCTAGCTGTTATTTCTCATTCTCCCCCAGGCCGATTTTCCTCCATGTCCAGGAAAATGCTCCGGTCCTGTTTCCGGTTCACAAAATTCTCGGTTCGGTCAAAAACTCAAAATTATGTTTTTCAGGTACCGGCGCGTTACTCTGATGTTATTATACTTACTAGTTGTCCCCGTCGTACCATGCACGACTATGACTCGATATTTTTTTAGATTTACTATAAAAAGATATTAATAAACAAAAATATAATATAAAATTTAATGTAAGTAATTTGTTGATCGTATTATGTATAAAATTATTTTGTTTTTTAAAATCAAATAAAACAAATTAAATTTAGATTATTAAGTTTAAATGATGAGAATAATATATACAATGCTCATAAAATGTTATGGTAAATTTTCAATTTGTGAGTTGCAATAAAAGTAAAGTATTTTGACAAAACTTCTCGTAAGGAAATATTTTGATTTAAAAAAGCATAGAATTATCAAAATATATAGGCCTATAATTATTTGTTTATATAAAATATTTTTATAAGGAAAGCATTTTTTATCATTATAGTTAAATATGACATGTAAGTGACGGGGTGAAAATAATACGATGTGGCATATGACGTGTCAAAAATTACATGACTTGGCTTAAGGAAGAGACGACATGTGGCAAAATCTGATGTGGCGTATTCTAGAAGCGACATGTGGACAAAGCTGACGTGGCGCAATGTGGTGACTCCAAACCTTATTGCTTTTATATATATAGTAGATTAATTTATTTACGGGAAATCTATACACACACATAATTTTTTCTCGGCGCACAAGATTTTGCATGCTTCATGAAGCGATTCGCTTCATAATGCGAGCCATATACGGATAACCGAGCGGATTTTTTACAGAATCGGCAAAATGACACGCTTCACGAAGCGTAAGGAAATATTGTGCGATTTCCTTACCCAATCCAATATTTTTTTACATATATGGGTTCCTCTCGTCGATAGCTTCGATTTGATAGGTAATAAGCTCAAATCTGACACCCGAGCAAAAAGTTATAAGCGTTTTAAGATTGGACATACGCAAACTACTTTAACATGATGTTTTATTTAAGATATGATTTAAGATAGGACTTAGTATATAACATACCCAAACTAAAACCCTACCATTAAGCCTTGATTTAAACCATACATCCAAACCCTATACTATATCACATACCCAAACTTTAAACCTCATTCAAATCCTACCCTAAACCATAATATTTACCATAAACCTTAAACTTACCCCAAACCCTACCATAAAGCCTTACCCTAAGCATAAACTCTAACACTTACCAAAAAATCTTATTCTATGCTTTATCTTAAATCTTATCCTAGATAAACGACATGTGAAAGTAGTATGCGTATGTCCAATCTTAAAACGTTCATAACTTTTTGCTCGGTTGTCTGATTTGAGCTTATTACCTATCAAATCGAAGCTATCGACGAGAGGAACCTATATATGGAAAAAAATATTGTATTCGGTAAGGAAATCACATAATATTGCCTTACGCTTTGTGAAGCGTGTCATTTTGCCGATTCTGTAAAAAATCCGCTCGGGTATCCATATATGGCTCGCATTATGAAGTGACTCGCTTCATGAAGCGTGCCAAATCTTGTGCGCGGAGAAAAAAATATGTGTGTATATATCCTCAGCCTTTATTTATTTTATTTTTTTAGAATAGGTAAAAATTAGACAGACTAGGTCAGCCTAGGGCATCCTTGCGGATGAGGGTCAGGACCCCTACATGATTTAAAATCTGATTGATACTACAATCGTGGTGTAGCTTCGCAATCAAATCTGCCACAGAATTGCATTCTCGAGGTATATGTTTGGTAATGACCAGCTCGAAAGATTGCAACATGACTAGAGTATCCGCTATTAGCATGTCAATTGTCCAAGGACTGGATCGTCTGCCCTTAAGAGCATTGATTACGATTAGACTATCGCCTTCAATTTCTATATACCGAAGATTTCTTCTATGTAGACTATCACCTTCAATTTCTATATACCGAAGATTTCTTCTATGAGCTTTTTGTATAGCCTCAAATAATTATGGTTATTAATTTATGATTCTCTAACATGTAATAAACATTTCTTTAAAATAAATGTTTATCTATCATAAAATTCAATGTATTCTTTTTTACATATTAAAAAAATATGGACATGCTATTAAATATTTAGTTGAGTTTAAAAATCTTTTTTTTTTTATCTATAAGTAAAATAGTTAAACTTAGAGATCCCTTTTTTATCCATAATAAAATAGTAATCTATCGATAAGTTGCTAAAAATTTAGTTGAGAATAAAGATATTTTTCATTAAAAATAAAATACAAATAGGTTTTTATTTATCATAAACTGAATATTACTGGGTATTTATTTATCAAAAATATAAATTATTATAAATAAGAATTATATTACAATGAAAAATAAAGAGAATTCATTCAAAAATATAAAACTAAATAAGAATTGGATTAAACTGATAGTAGAAGTTAATTAATTACACTTGATAATATAAAACTAGTTACATAACTAACCTACCAAAAACTATACCAATCCTAATGTATATAAAACAATGAACAAATGCACACTTAGAAAACCGGGCATCCTTCAACAACAACGCCCTTAGCCGTAGGGCAACTAGCCAAAGGACACCAATCATGGTAATCCTCATTCCCAGCCCACATAAGCCCAATAGACTTGCTATATTGAAGACTAAAGAAGATCACAATGGTCATGAAGGCGGTCCCGGCGTCGAGCCCACCGGACAAGATGTAGTTGTAGCGCTGCCACCACTCCGGTCGGTACTTGAAGACGACGTAGCCCGATATAAAGGCCATCACGAGCCAGCTCAAGTAGTGCATTGCGGCCGCTGGCGGAATCATGGCCGTGGCCCCTAGCAATACCGGTAGGTGAATCTTCTTTATCCATTTTTGTTTTGGAAACTTCTTTGATGCTAGCCATACTAGTATGGGTGCGATCGCTCCTCCGAGGAAGAACCAGTTCATCTGCGATGAATTGGGATAAACACAGATTTAACATGATTCACTAACAAATTACTAGCTCAAATTTAAGATATTCCATCTAACACCAATCATAACTTTTGTTGAATATTATTTCATTTTTTACTACAAGTGTAATACAATAGTTTAAGTGAGTGGTATAATTAACAAAACATCGATCCTAAAAGCCAACACAAATTTAAGATGATTTACTAACAGATTGCTAAGTAATCAGTAAAGCGTCAGATTCAAGATATTCTAACAGCAATCATAACTTTTATTGATTTTTTTTAAAACTACTAGTGTGATAAAATATATATATATATATATATATATATGGTAGAAATTGTGATACAATATATATTAGGTTTAAGTGAGTGGTAATATTAATTAACAAAATATACATCCTAAAACCCAACACAATTTTAACATATTTTACTAACAAAATTGATAGCTAATCAGATTCAAGATATATATTCTAACACTAATCATAATTTTTGTTGAATATTTTTTCTTTTTGTTTACTACTAGTGTGATATAATATATATTAGGCTTAAGTGAGTGATAATATAATGGTAATGACGTTTTCTTCCTTTTTTGACAAAGTTAATGACATTTTCATTATTAGAGTTGTTCATTAATTATTTAATCACTATTTAATATAAGAGCTTTCATGAATACTTACATTTGAGTATTGACCAAGGTCACCAAAGATCCTACGTGGACCAACGAGTCCCCAAATGACAGAGGCATCAAAGAACACGTTATCAGAAGGGCAGGTCCACGAGCTGCCACGTGGCAGAATTGACTTGTCACACAAGTGAGGAATGGACCCCATCATCCACCACGCCGTCCCTGTGTACGCTGCCACCGCTATAACCGCTCCCACCATCTATACAAAATCAATTAAATTAAATTAAATTAACCCTTGTTTAATTAACTTAAAACAAACATAAAGAATGTAATTAATTTAATTATAATTACTAATGTATAATTACCTGTACGGTGAACATGGCTCTAGGTGGGATCTTCATGTAATGCCCTAGCTTGAAATCGGAAACAAAGTTCAAGCCTTGAACCATGCTAATGTAGCCAAACACCTTAAAGCACATGTTGGCTACGGGCCTTCCAGGGTAAATGTACCCAATTATGTACTCGGTTATCACGTTTAATCCCGGTTGCTACACGTAATTAAGAAACAAAAAAACAATCATCATCAAGATTCAAGAACATAATTATAGGGTTTCGTTTTACGAAAACTCGAAAACATAAACTCTTAGTGATCGAAATTATGGAAATGTTACGTTTTCCGTATCTGTATCGTTTCTGTTCCCGTTTTCGTTTATGTGTAACATTGAATGTGCTTAGATTGAACAATGTGCTTAGATTAACAGCCATTCTAATCTATGCCCTAATTTTACAACAGAATTTCTAATTTGATTCGATCTATAACAAAAATTTTAATCTGTGCCCTAATGTTATAACAGTCTTTCCAGTTTATACCCTAATTTTTAAGCATTTTTTCTAGCATATGCCCTAATTTTATAACAGAATTTCTAATCTATGTATATATATAAAAGACGCAAGGAATAAGGCCACCACGTTGCGCCACCTAGGATTTTCCTACGTGTCGTTCTCACATTAAGCCACCTAGGATTTGGCCACATAGGATTTTATTTTGGAAATTTATATATGTTGATATTATTTTAGGATAATATAGAAATAGGATAAATTAATCCAGGAGAGATTCTATCTAAAATAAAAATGTTATCTATTATATATTAGGAATTAGAATAGAGCAAAAATATTTTATCTAAAATTAAAATAAATTATAGAATATTAGATATTATATATTAATATAGATATATCAATTTAGTTTTTCCAAATTAAACTTCTATCTATTTATATGAAAAAAATTCGAACTTTATTTAAAATTAAAGAAAATTATTTTATGTTTATTTTTTTCTATTTATGTAAAAGGTTTATCTTAAATAATTTTTTTTATAAAAATAGAACTTTCAATCTAGATAATTACTTTCCTAAATTGACTTTTGATAAAAAAAAATTACGTTATCTTTACCTTAATTTTCTTTTTAAATTATTTATGTAAATGATTGTCTTATCATTAAAAAAATTCATTATTTATTTATATTTTTTCATGTTTCTTATTAAGTATATTTTTAATTTTTATTTAAAGTTTTTTAAGGAATTGAATTTGATAAAAAAATCACAAGAATTTAGATTATTTTTAATGATTGTCTTATCATTAAAAAATTCATTATTTATTTATACTTTTTTCAATTTTTTTTAAAAATTAATGATTCTAATTCAAATAATTTTTATTTATTCAAATAATTACAAGAATTTATATATGTTGATATTATTTTAGGATAATATGGAAATAGGATAAATTAATCTAGGAAAGATTCTATCTAAAATAAAGATGTTATGTAATGTTAAATCTTAAGTAGTAATGTTAAATATTTGATATGATAATTTATTTAACTTAAAAAGATTATATATGTAAAATAAAATAATATATAAAAGAATTAAATAATTGGTAAAATATTACTGATGAATATTATTTATAATAATTTATTTAAGTTATTTTTTCTATCCCAATATAAGCTATCTGCCACGTACGATTTTACCATATACCACCTAGGATTTTTTGTACATGTCATTCTCACAATTTATATATATTGAAAAGATTCTATCTAACATAAAATAAACTATAATATATATTAGGATAGATTCTGAGTATATAATTAATTATTAGTTGATTACATTATATTTATCTACACATCTATTTCTATAAAGTTTTCTTAAATCAAATTATGATAAAAAAAAATTACAAGATGATAAAAATTACATTATCTATGTCTCTTTATCCATTTATGATGTAAAAGATTTTTTAAAAATTAATTTTGATTAAAAAATCTGTCTATAACTATATATTAAAGTTGTATTTTTTTGAGCTACCACATTGACTTTGACCCAACTTTATTTTTAAAATTTCAAATTTTATTTAATTACTTTATCTTTTTCAAATAATTTTTCTCTCTATTTATTTATAAAAATTGTAAAAATTCCAAATTTATTTGATTCTAAAAATAGAAAACTATCGTATGTGTGTATAATTCTTTTTATCTTTTATGTATTATTATATTAAAATAAATATGTTACTTAATCCGAGTCGTAGTCGTGCTATGCACGACAGGTATTACTAGTCTAATTTTCTATAACAGAATTGTAATCTATGCCCTAAAATTATTTTTCAGGGAAACGTAATGTTTCCCGTAATGGTATTTTTTCCGTTTCCGTTTCTGTGTAACATAGAAAGAAAGAACATACATACCTGGTTAGTGGTGGCACTAATGATACCAATAGGAAGAGTGAAAGCAATAGCAAGAGCACAAGCCAGAATCACTCCCCACCAAGGAAGCTGAAGCTGTTCAATATAGAACTCGACGGCGAAGATAACCAAGGCCAACGTAACCACCAATATGGCCCCAAACCACCACGTCGGAACCGGCTTATACGTCCTCATAAGCCTCGTATGAACATCCTCCTTCTTGTTCCTCCCAAACGCGCCCCTAGCCTGCCTCCAAAGGTCCTTCCCATTGAATAATGCAACATGGACAATAGTCGCGGTCAGCGTCGCAAACCCTAGCCCATAACACATGGTGAACAATGTGCTTAGGTTAATAGGCCCCTTTTTGTTATACGCGTCCAAATCGAGCTCGAACTTGGAGTTTGTAATGCTCCGGATGTCGTATTCGGACCCGTTCGACATGAAGAGGCTTTTCGAGTATATAGGGAAGCTCTTGGCGTTGTAGACGTTGAGCCAGTAGCAGAGTGGGACGATGATGTACATGAAGAGTACGTAGCCGGCCGCCATGTTGGCGGTGGCGAACCAAGGGCTGGCGAGAGGGGTGCCGAGGAAGGAGGTGATGGTGGCCCAATCGAAGCCGAAGGTGAGGATCCCGAGGCCGCTTTGGCCCGAGCCGAGCTGGTTGACGAGGACCGAGTCGGGTTTGACCAGGCATAGCCAGGAGAGGCTGGAGAGGACCGGGACCAGGAAGCCCGGGAGGATGTAGTAGGCCGCGGCGCAGATTAGGACGAAGATGAAGAATTGGGTTCGGTTTATGGTTCCTCTTGCTCTCTTTTCCTTCTCATGGAGTGCCCTACATTGTATATATGTGTGTCCCCATTAGTAAATTTAGTTGTCAAAATCATAATTGAAATCAAATTCTAGTAATTCTTCATAGCCATTCTAATCTATGCCCTAATTTTGTATATTGAATCTCTAATCTTTGCCCTAATTTGATTACAGATTTTCTAATCTTTGCCCTAAATTTATAACAGATTTTCTAATCTTTGCCCTATTTTTTTTAGAGATTTTCTAATCTTTTCCCTAATTTTATTACAGATTTTTTAATCTCTACCCTAATTTTATAACCGTCTTTCTAATCCATACCCTAAACTTTAACAATCTTTCTAATCTATGCCCTAATTTTATAACAGTTATCTAATCTATGCCCTTATTTTTTAACAATCTCTTTATAACAGAATCTCTAATCTAATTATATAACAGAATTTCTAATCTCTGCCCTAATTTTATAACATAATTTCTAATCTATGCCCTAATTTTATTAGGGATTTTGTAATCCATACCCTAATTTTGTAACAATAATTCTAATCTAGACCCTAATTTTTTTTGGTAGAAATCTAAACCCTAATTTATACACTACAGTAATTTTTAAGTCTGTTTTAATCTGTACCCTAATTTTAAGGGTCGATCTTTTCTAATCTATAGAGTAACTTTCAACGGTCTTTTCTAATCTATATATGCACTTAATTAGAATCTGTGCATTAGAACATAAGTTTACTTGGTAGAAACTGTTATACTAAAAAGATCACCCTAAACCATATTTAAAAAAATCCAAATTTTCTTAAACAAATTTTACAATTACCTGAAGAGTGAAACTTGAACCAGATTGCTTGGCCACCACATCTCCCCAGGCTCAACAAGGTACTTCCTGAACAAGCCAGCCCATCCGAACCCTAATATCTGTTTTTCACCCACAACAAAAAGCGGTTAATAACATTAACCCAGTACAGTTTCGCTACAAAATTAGGGTTTGTAAATTCATATATACCTGAGTGGTGAGCATGACAATAGCGGCCGGTACAAGATCAAGCTTCCTCTTATAAAGAAGCTTAACAGCACTCAAGATATGAGTAGCGTAAACCGTCCCGGCCCCAGCATTAGCAAAGATCGTGATCATGACATGCTCTTTGACGTTAAACGGACCCGGGTTCAACGTGAACTCGAACCGGGTCCCCTTGAAGAAGACCCTATTGGTTATGGTCTTGGCCATGAGGTGGCCGAGCGGAACCACGGCGATCTGGGCCGAGATCGAGCTCATCATCATCGGGTTCGTTCGGTACCACATGAACTGGTCCACGAACGAGAGGAGGAGACATGAGCCGATGCCCAAGACCCACATCCGGAACGTCATGACCGGGAGCGTCGGGTCGTCGGTTTTCGGGACCGTTAATTCTACTTCCTGGATCACGTCGACCTCCTCATGATTATAGTCTTCGTCTGCTATGTCCATCGTTGTTGTTTTCTTCTTCTTGTTCTTGCGTAACGCTTGATTTTTGTGTTGGAATAGAATGTGATGTGTTGTGTTGTTGGTGTGTATATATAGATATGGCGAGGCTTTGTTTTTGTGAAGATAGAATGTTGGTCGGTTGATTAAAGATATTACCGAGAATTTTAAAGGAATATCAAAATCTAATTAAATATAGGATCTATCGTTATTTTTTGTCATAAAAATATAGAATCTATCTATCTATCTAATATATTTTATATCTATCACTTCGATTACTAAATTATTAAATTTGGATAGATCGCCTTGAGGTCCTAATGATAATCTAAATTATTAGATTTTAAAATTAAATTGAAAATATGCAATCTTGTTTTTTCAAATTTTTATATTAGATTTTGTATATTTTAATCAACTTATTTGGGTGATAAATTATACTCTTTTTATTTTTTGAATTCTTGTCTTTAGATTTTATGTTTTTTTAAATCAAACTATTCTTATCTTAGATTTTACGTTCTTTTAATCAAATAATTTCATATAGTTTAATAATTATTTAGCAATGTTATTTTTTTTTATCTTTTCACTATAAAAAGTAATTTAAATAAGAACTTTCATATATATATATATATATATGTAACAAAATCAAAATAGTTTAAATATGATCGTAATATTTTTAAAGTATAGTAAATAATCAAAAAAGAAGAGAATTAATTAGTGATTTGTTTGGTTGTAAACTATGATAACGTTAATAAAAAACGAATCTAGTCTATTTAGATATCTTGATACATTAACAAAATATTTCATTTTAACTTCTACTATGATCGTAATATTTCATTTTAACAAAATCAAAATAGTTTAACTATGATCGTAATATTTTTATAGTAAATAATCAAAAAATAAGAGAATTTAGTAATGAGTTGTTTGGTTGTAAACTATGGAAACGTCAATAAAAAAACGAATCTAGTCTATTTAGGTATCTTGATACATTAACAAAACATTTCATTTTACCTTCTACTATACCTCATTTTTCACACAAAAATTAGTATGAATTTTCGTTTCATCCATGGATTTTAGTCAAATAATCAACAATTTAAGTTATAAAATAATTGATCGGTAATTTTGTTAGAAGAATATAAAATTATATGATTTATAACATTACGCTATATAATTTAAAGAAAATGATTTTGGTTAACCAAAGTCAACATCAAGTATCAATTAATCATTCTCAAGTCTCAACCACCAAAAACCCAACTCGTTTGTAGGCTTCACAGAAGAGAGACAATCTGATTTAAACAAAAAAAAAAACATAACACTCCCAAGATTGCTACTATGCAAATTAAAGCTGAGGCTTTAAAATCAAAACAAATACAAATGGCAAAAACGAACCAGAGAAATTCCCCGTGTGTAAATCTAGGTTTGGCTTGGCTTATGAGGCTTTTTTACTTAAGTATATTACTAGTCAAACACAAAATTAAATTTGAAAGCAACTCGGGGAAAAATCAATCTTATGATTTTGTGAGTTTTGGTGTTGATCGACTTTGGTTAACCAAAATTCTTTTAGTAGGCTACTTCACAATTGATTCTTGGTAATGGAACATTTGTGGATTGCCATAATTAAGTTTAGTTATGATGGTTGTTATAAAATCATCAATGAGGATGGAACATTTGTGGATTGCCATAAGTTTAGTTATGGTGGTTCTTATAAAATCAATGAGAACAAAATGGGTGTACGTTGCTGGAATTCATCGGGACCACGGTGACAAGTATGTCAAAGCATTTGCTGTCAAATTCAATTGATCCTTTGAGCTTTAATTTGGTTGAGGTGGATGATGTGAATTGGTTAATTGATTAAGAATTGTGGGGGATATGGCATCATCTTTTAATTCATAATCCATGGGAAGTTGAGTTTTAGGATTTATATTTGATGTGATGGGAATGAGAAAGTAACATTTGGTTAAAATCTAAGTTATAAAAATTGTGTGTAAAGGAAATCTTATCCGCCCCCTTAGGTCATTGAATTTGTTAAAAATCCGAAATATTATTTAAACTTGATCCAATTTGTCCGAAGTTTTCGGAGTTGAAATCCGACCCGATTAATAATGAGTTGAAATAAATCCAGGATAATTGGATCGATCCGAAATATTATTTTATAAACAAGATATCATTTGTATTGAACATTATAATATTTTTTATTAATATAATAATAGTTAATTTAAATAGTATTTTAATCATCATAGAAAAAGGTTTTAAAAATTAATGTTTTGACCCAATGGGTCAACCCGAAGCAACCCGACCCGACTGAACGAAAATTTTGACAACCCGGTTATCCAAACCTATTTTCAACCCGAACCCGATCAAATCGACCCATTTGACGTACAGGTCTACGGTTATCGATGTATGTCGGCCCTACCAATTCTTGAAAACAGTTATATACTAGTTGTACCCGTCGTGCCTTACACGACTATGACTTGATATTTTTTTGATATATTACAAAAAAGATATTAATAAAGAAAAATATAATATAAAATTTAATGTAAGTAATTTATTGTCTACAATATGTATAAAAATTATTTTATTTTTTGAAATCAAATAAAACAAACTAAATCTAGATTATTAAGTTTAAAATTAAATATAAACATAGATTATTAAGATAAAATAATTTACATTGCTCTTTTTCCTTGACAATATTTCATAAATAGGTTTAACTCGTTATACCAGTTGTGTCGTGCATGACTATATGGATTTAATACTTAATTTATTTAATGAATTGTGTTTTAATTTAGTATAATAAATATAAATAACGTATTTATTAGAAAAATCATTAAGGTGAGCCAATATAATGCGAGACACAACCAAAATTGCTAAGGTGAGTTCAATTTAAGTTTGATAGCTTAATGATAATTTATCTATGAAAAAGTATAAATAAAAATTATTTTAAATAGAATCATTAAATTTTATAAATTTTTAAAAAAATTATTAAAAAGCCAAAAATAATGTAAATCTTATAATTTTTTTAATCAAATTCAATTCTTTAAAAATCTTTTCAAAAAAAATTAAAAAGATAATTAATAAGAAAATATAAAAAAATATGAATGAATATAGAATTTTTTTAAAGATACAAAATCTTATTTTAACATAAATAATGCAAAAGGGAAATTAAAGAAAAGATAATATAATTTTTTTTATCAAAATTTAATTTAGGCAAGTAATTATATACATGTTTAAAACTTTAATTTTTTTTATCTAAATTTGATTTAAGATAAATCTTTTACATAAATAGATAAAAGGATAAAGATAAATACTTTTTTATTTTTAACTAAAATTCGAATTATTTTTTTTTCCAAATATAAAATATAGTGTAATGTTAGTTTTAGATAGAAAAAATAAATAGTAAAAATATTTTCCTCACTTATTATGATAACAATCTATCATTATATATTAAAAAAATCTTATGTTTTATTTTTCCTCTCTTTTATTCTTTTTAAATATATTAGAACATTAGTTTTATAAAAATTAGATAGATTTTTAGAAAATTATAAATAATAAGAATACAAAATTGCTTTTTAAATATATGGTGGGGTCAGAAATTTGTTTTGGTGCCTTGAAAATGTTCGACTTTAATATATAGTTATAGATAGATAGATATTTCAAAGATATTATCATTTATATGGCTATTTTTATTTCAAATATATATATATGTGAACACATGTACATATTTTTTCTTATATTTTTTTTATTTATCTTTTACAAATATGATAAATATAATATCCTTTTTTATCTATATTCGTAAAATATACTAATATTATTTTATCTTAATGTTTATTTGGAGATAAATTTTTACAAATATTATTTTATCTTTATGTATACTTGGAGATAAGTTTTTTGCATAATTCACTATCAAAAATTATTATTTTAATAAATGGGTGATGTGGCGCAATGTGGTGGACTGGTGGCAGAAATTACTCCAGCTTTAGTTATTAGTAATAGATAGATAGATATTGATATTTTATAAATAATTAATAGTACTTTCAGTTCTATAAAACTATTTTTATAGAATTAGATAGAGTATTTTAATAAAAATATATTATATAAAAATATATTAATAAATAAAATATATTATAAAATTTACGGTAAGTAGTTTATTTTGTGTAATAAGTATAATTTTTTTAAATCAAATCAAACAAATTAAATCTAGATAATTAATTTTAAACCGAGAATAAACATAGATTATTAAGAGAAAATAATTTACACTGCTCGTTTTCTTTGACAATATTTCATAAATAGGCTTAATTTAATGAAAAGGAGATAAAAACATGAATAAAAAGATATATTTTCAAAATAAGGAAGAGATAAGATTATGAAAAATAATATTTAGTTTAAAAAATAATATGTAATTTAATATGAAAAATAAAGTAATTTATTTATTGAAAATAGTTAAAATATAACTAATTTAATTTGTGACGTGGCCAAAATCGTTCTGGTGGCTCTGTAAAGTAATGATTAGTTAAGACTAAATATTATATTATCTATATTTTTTTATTACTTTCCATGTACGTAAGATTTGAGTTTATCGAATCTTTTAATATATCTATATTATTAAATATTATATTATCTATATTTTTTTAAACATTTTAAACATTATCATTAATGTTTTTTATTGTTAAAAGAAATCAACATATATCAATAAAGAAATTTTTCAAAAGATATCATGTTAAAAGATAAAAGATATTTATACTTTTTTGTTAAATATTTTAAATATTTATCTTTATTTTTTAATTATTTGTATAAGGAATTTGTCAAAAGATATCCTTATTTTTTATTTTAATATGTTGTGAATATATACATATATATATATTGAAAAGTTAAAATATAATAAGAAAAATTGATTTAATGTTAAAGACAGATTTATATAGATAAAAAGGAATTTAATAGAAAAAATTTAAAACAATAACAATAAAAAATTATTTTTTTAAATATACGGTAGGATCATAATCGTTTTAGTGAGTCGAAAAGGTTCTACTTTAATATATAGTTATAGATGTTAAATACTAAAATGAATTAAGTATGACATACAAATTAAATATAATACTCTACTAACTTTTAACCAAACGAATGAAAGGTTTGAACATAACTTATATTTATTTAAATAATTATATTTCACGGGGAGGTGATTTAATGTAGTGACTTTATTTTTTACCTGTAAGATCTGGAAAAAAATGTTAGTACGATATATGAAAAAGATAAGGTGACTTAATATGATGATCTTATTTATTACCAATAATATGTAATAATTAATAATTAATTAGTTAATATTTAATAACTGATGGATGATTGATACATTAAACTCAAAGACAAACAATTTTAGGATTATTTTATCTTTATAAATATAGAAAATGGATGGAATTTTTAATTTTAAATTAATACACTTTTGCATCATTTTTTGCTACAGTAAAATCATGGCCTGATTTTAGCCATTTTGATCTTATATATTCAAAATTGACTTGTTGAAATATCACTTGGTGTTCAAGTCGGAAAACCCATGCATAATTATTAGAAAATAATCTCTAATTAGACACTTATTAGAAAAGAATCTTTTCAAACATAACAATCTTTTTCATAGTTATTAAGAATAATAAGTTATTAATTTCAAATATTCAATGCCCCTTCACGTAAGTTATTAATTTCCTTAATTATTTATCCCTTTCCTAAAATATGTAATTATTCATTCCATAAATATATCAATCAAAGTTATTATTTTTTCTTGTAAATAAAAATAATATGATAGGGCGGAATATAATATGACATGACATGTGACGTGTTAAAAATATCATGACATGGCTTAAGGAAAAGATGACATGTGGCAAAAGCTGAGGTGGCGCATTCTCGAAACGACACATGGAAAAAACTGACGTGGCGCAATGTGGAGGCTCTAAACCTTATTGCTTTTATATATATAGTAGATTGTCTTGATTGTTTTTTTTTTAAAGCAGAATCTGGGTAAATTTGATTGCTAATAAGAGCATTATACCTTTCTGGGCGAGGTAGAATCTAGCTTAGGGGAAAAAACACATAAAAATGGCAGACAAAAGGAATATTCGTAAATTCAGACGAATTTATATCATTACTAAATAGAAGGTGGACAACCGTGAGAAAAAATTGAGGCATTGATTGATTAGGAAGCAGGATATATGAAAACATGCATCCCCATGCATATATAAATGCTATAATAATACATAGTCTATCTTTGCTTTGCTAGCTTTGCAATTTTGAATCATGAAAATGGGATGCTTCTGGTTAATTGGTACGCCAATTAAGGCTATAATTGTGTTGGGGTGTGTCCTAAAAGAGTCAACATGTTACAAAGTACCAAGTCAAGCCTAATCAATCTAGCTGATAGTGATAGGTGATAGCGTATATGACTAGTTATTAGATCACGAGTTTAAATTCTCCGGCCTTCCAATTATAATGACATAAGTATTTCTTATGGAAAAAAAAAAAGCATTACGACATACCCGGATTAATTTCATGTTTTATATAATTCGACTAGTTTACTTGTGAATTGTTTAGTACGGAGTACTAATTAATTAAGGGCTCGTTTGGTATTGATATCTAAGGTATGAGATATCGATATCAGTATGGGTATGGATATTAAGATATCGGTATGAGTGATATCTAGATACCGAATATGGGTATAGATATGAGTGATATCTTTGATATACCAATTTCTTGAGGTATATGAAAATAACACTCTAATATCACTCTGATATCCTTCTGATATCAGCTGATATCGATATACTCCTATACCAAACAGCAAATATCAGTTTGATATCGATATCAGGATATACCAAACACCAGATATGGGTATCAGTCATATCCATACCCATATCTGATATCCTGATATGGATACCAAACGGGCCCTAAGTCACTTAACGAGGATTAATTTACACTCCTTCTATATATGGAAATATAATATATAGTTCCAATGGAGTTATCGAAAAACTTTATGAGTAGATTTGAAAATTTTTCCGATAGTAAGAAAAAAAGATCAACGGTTGAGATTACGTTATTCTCTACTCATATATATTAACTTATGTTTTTAGTTAGGGTTCATTAATTTAGTATAGGGCTTTAGAACTAATTCACCCAATAGAATGAATTACCAAGCCCGCTTATGAATTTATTATGTTTTTTTTGGCAAGAAATCTACCGCTGGTGACTCAGTCGATAAGAACCAGATAAATCGACTTGCGCCGATCAACTCAACTAGATAGAAGAAACGATAGTGAGACTTATTTTTTCACCTAATAAATAAAGGGCCGAAGGTAGAAATCGAACCCGAAACCTCTCAAGTCTCAACATCTCTATCTTATATTATAATTCTTAGTTCTTAGTTCTTAGCACTAATTAGCCATGGGGCCTATGTACGTACATGAATTAACCTAGCAGCACAACTAGAAAATAATATTATGTACGTAATTAAAATAATGATTTTTTTGGTCGAAATTAACATAATGATTATAGCCTACCATATATGGAACCAGACAGAGACTTACAATGCCAATTTACTAATCAATCACTATGTTATTTCATATATATTAAGTTTCGAGTTTAATAATGAAGTTTAATTTAATAAACTAACCCATGTAATGACCTTTTCAGTAATGATAATGACTTGTAGTATACGAAAGTAAACATTTTGGACTTAGGAGGGTAAATGTCAGTCTAATTGTAGACAAATCATACCTTTATTTTGTGAAACTTTCATGATGTGTAGACCTAAAATGGAGACACAAACCGTAGCTAATTTGACTAATTAGATTAAACACGTGTATAGCGGTTTGAATAGATCAATTGAATTATCGAACAACAATTTGGCGTAACTGCATGCATGATTTAACAAAAAGATTGATGGCAACATATTACATGTACCCAGCTTTAGGTCCATTTAGCTAAAAACAAAAACTTATGTAAATTATTTTTTTTGGTGTTGGGCACTGTCCATATGAATTAAAATTGAGAACTCATAGTATTATCTTGAAGTTTTAACTGTTTGATTAGATACGTAAAGACAAATTTCTGTGAAATATACATATTATTACAGATTAATTTAATTAGATTTGTTAAGAATATGAAACTTTCGTGGGTGTAATACGAAATCAAATAACACTATCTTATAAATAAGACACGGTACATATTTTAAGCTTCGTTTGTCGTACAGTCCTTTTGTTGTTTCTTATTTATAAGGAAAGAAGTTTGATGTACTGGACAAGTTTGATAGATTGATAAGCCGAAGTAATTAAACAATTGGATAAGCCAACAAAAGCACATGAACAACTCCAAACAAGAAAAAAAAAACACAATAGTTTATTTAAAACTAGCAAAACATGGGAGGATTGAGCCAAGCACTATTGAGCGTAACATTGTCGGTATGCAAGAAAAAACGAGCCAAATCTATTTAGAGAGCGAATATATTTTGCCACTTTCTAGATAAGGAATCTTCAAAGCCTTATCATGACCATGACCTCGACTAAACATGACTTAATCGTTTCCCTTATCAACTTCTAATTAAGAAGTCATTTTCTTTGAATTGGGTAGATCGAATGCACATCGTATGAATCATTGTACTAAATGAACCATAATATATATTGTAAAATTGCTCTAAATAATGTTATAACATTTTAAATGGTTGTACACTCTATCCTTAATTTTTCGAATTTCATAAAACATTCTATATTTTGAGGATCATTGCGCAATTCACTCTACCTTTGAAGTGTCCACATTTTGGATAAAATTGTGGATTGGTCACTCACCTTTTCATTTTGTGACAAAAATGCCCAAAAAGAACTTGATTTTTATATAAAGAAAATTAAACATATAAGGTTATGTTATTACTCTGAAGTTTACCCGAAAGGTTATTAAAACCCTATATGATTTTGTATAAAGAACATTGATTTTTGTTAAATTAATTTTCACTAAGAATGTTTTAGAACCAAAAGATATCCAAATTGATTATTTTTATTGTTTTAATCCATTAATGACAAGATTTATAATTTTCGAAAATTTGTTTGTACATGAATTGGTCATTTTTGTTGCAAAAAAAAAGCTAAGGTGCCAATCCGCAATTTTACCCAAAATATGAACACTTTAAAGGTAGAGTGTATTATTACCCCTAAGTAAAAAAAATTACCCCCTAAGTTTAGGATATGGAGTAAAATGTGCAAATTTATAAAAAGTTAAAATATTTAGAGATTTTACATATATAGGCCGGTCAAATGATATATAGTTAACCAAAAAATTATCACGTACTAAACCAATTATTCAAAGTTACATATGAAAATGAACTCTAAGCACTAACCTAACTAAAGTAAAATGCTTAGTTAAAGGTGAACAAGGACAGCCCAATCATGTTGGTTTTGCTAATCTTCATGGAGACATAATGCTTTTTGTTTTGTTAGTTGACATTACTTGGCAATTGCCATTGATTATCACTAATTAGGTCGGATTCTTTGTCCCTGTTTTTTTCACTATTTACCATTAAATTCAGCAGTAAAAAATTGACGATATGATAAATAACCCACATCAATCTTACATACTAAACTTACTTTACACTCCAACAATGCCCCAACTTGAAACAATTTTCCCCATTTTTAACAATAATTGGTTTGGGATTACTTGGATATAGAGTTTTGACCCAATTTGCAAACCCGACCTGAATAGTCCGAAAATTTTAGGATCAAGTCCCGAAAATTTGAACATTAAATCCGAAATAAACCGAACCCGATTGACTAGAAACTCGTTGGGTCGACCGATTTATATATTTATAGAATGTGTAAATTTTATTTTGAAACTTATAATATATTTAATTATTAAAATACATGAACAATAATTAATTATTATTATTTAATTAAAAATTGATCTTAATAATCATAAAATTTTGATTTTTTGACCCACTGGTTAACTCAACCCGTCCAAAAACATGCAGCGACCCGACCTAATTAACTCGTGACTTAACTCAACCCGAACCCGACCCAACCTGATTGACAGATCTACTTGGATATAAGGGTAATCGATTAACTCAGGTTTGGGTTAGTACTCAATATATTATTAGACTAATTAAGTGGTTAATCAACAGGGCATTTCGTGGACGTACATAATTAACCAATGCACATAAACAATTCAATACATATACAAAATTTACAAATCACAAATGTGAAGCCCATTATACCTGCTGATTGACAGGTGTAGACTATGGAAGCACATTAATAAGAAACATTAAATAATTGTACTTGCAATACTAATTAAGGGAGGAAATGGAGATTCTAATTGTCAAAAGTGGGATAAAAAAATTGATAATGATCAAATAAAGTAGCATAATTAATTAAAAAATATATATATTCTGATCAATCAAAATGTAAATTATTTCAGTGGTGGAGGGACCGATTGATGCGAAAATTCCTTCATCAAATACAGCTCCATTTCGCTTCTATTATTTTCTTCATTATTGGGTTTATTATGGTATTTTATTCTAAAATATTACCAATTAGTGAAGTTTTTGTTTTAAACTTCGTTTGTTAATCGTTATGTGTCAATTTTTTAAAAAATCCCAATTATTGGTTTTTTATTTGCAAGTGCCGGGGAATTATTTGTGTGTACTTTTTTATGATTAATGACCAAATTACATGTATATATACGTGCAAAATAAACTTTGATCTTAGTTTTGGAATCTCCATCATTTGATTATAAGTATATATAAATAGTAGTTACTTTAATTTCTTTGTCTTACATCAATTTTATTTGTGATGATATTTTCGGCATACGTGTAATTGTTTAGTTGTATTGAATAATTAGTCGTAATCAAAAGTGCGAGTAATATTAATTGCGACTTGCTTAGTTGTTAGGCTGGCCTTGCAATTGTGTTGTTGATCAGTACGTCGACATGATCAACTCTGATCTTGTAGAAATTGATGGCATTGAACAACTTGATTTGCTTTTATTTGTCCATTCAAATTTTCAAATTTAGTTTGAACTATACGTACGTATGGGATGAACATGACATTGTGTTGCTAATATGCATCTATATGATGACCCCGGGGCTAGATATAGGCCTGGTTCAGTTCGAATCGCGGAATCAGTTACTGGAACCGAACCGTAAAAAAGCTGCCGTTTTTGGAACCGGAATTTGAATTGAACGAGAACTGACGGAATCGGTTCCGAATATTTTGGAACTCTAGAACCGACAATTCCGACTCGATTCAATATATGGCATGTATTTTCCTTATTGATTATAATTATAACCTATTGAAATCCGAAATAAATGAACGATAGTATCGAGATTTATGTTATTTAAAACAGGCAAACAGAGATCCTTTATTCGACGTGCTCTTTGGATAGCATATGCGTCCTTGAGACATTACAATTGATTATCCATGAATTCTTTTAGAATATACGTGTTCTATACACTTTTACCGGTATTCCTCTCTTTCGGTGACTTGAAGTCTTTTCATAAATTCGCTTTGAAAATAGCGCGATCGTTTCGAATATTCAACATGTCGAGCCCTTTTAACAAGAAAGTCTTAAGTTATAAATGTTTTTCGACTCGTTGCAACCCTTACCCTCTTAGCCTATTTATAGAGATTGGGCGAGGCTATTATTATAATTACTCCAACATGGGACAAGTGAGTTGCTTGTGTTTGATTGGTTGGAAAAGAGGCGAATCTTGATTGGCGTAGACAATGACACACCATGGTTGGTCAAGGATGCGGTTGTAATATTCCTGAATCTTCCGATGCGGGACGAGTCCCCTCGTTGTGTGCCCTTCTTCCTTCCTCAACCCTTCTTCCTTTGGCACGAGCGGGCGGTTTGCCCTTCTTCCCTTCTCAATCCTTCTTCCTTTTGGCATGAGCGTGCGGTTTGCCCTTCTTCCCTTTTCAACCCCTCCCAACTCTTGATTCGACTTTTACGTATGACGTGAACGCTGTTTTTGGTGGGTGGCGGAAGACTTCTTGTGGAACACCTTCTCCGTATGTTCGAGGATTTTCATCTCGTAGGGGTCCGATGAATGCCTAGCGTCATTATTCCTGGGCGGGGTCGATCAATTATTTTATTTGTTTGTATATGGTTTTATTCGTGCTCCATCATAATCAATATGAAAAAAGGACATGTTTTCTTATAAAATATAATTTGAGGCCCAATAAAAATACTCTAACAAAATAGAACGTCACCCATGAAATTGGAACTTGTATATTTGTGTCGATCTTATTGAAAGCCTTCTCTAACCTGTAACCACTATAGCAATTATGCATGTATAATTTTTACTTTGTTTTTTTAATATAAAATGTTACATATTCCATAATTTTTGGGGCTCGTAAAATTTAGGAGACCTTATTCCCATTCAAATCCTATTGTAAATTAGTGAACTCTAGGGGAAAAAAAATCATTAGTATATTTGGAGAGAGATTAAATAAAAACTGATCGTTAATTTATATTTGGATGGTTGAGATTAATCCAAATCCAACGATAGAGTTTTTATTAAACTCCACGATAACTAAACCCCTCATATATAGAGGAGCCTGTTGATACCAGTGACCTCATGAAACTTAATTTAGTCATAGTAATGAAAATTCCTAAATTATGACTAAAGGCAAGAGTTCAAATTTCTACTTCTAGAGACAATAGGGTCAAAATGAAAATAATAAATCCCATAAAGATATTTTATAACGTACTTTCTTTCTTATTATAGCATAGGCCTTTGCCACTTCAAATGTGTGTCGTAGATAACTTGACGATAAAATTAAGCGCCTAAGTCATGATCTTTCATAAAAATGGATTCCTATTTGAAGAGTGCATAGTTATATGGATAAGCTTACATTAACTCGTCAGTTTGGCATCCAATTCGGTATTTTCCGCAAATTAGAAATGTTTTTTTTCTGTTTCTTCTTCTATATTGAGTAATCTATATGCAGATAGCAAAGAGGTTACTCCCAAGAGTTGTTCAAAATAAAATCTACAATAACCATGCCTTTAGAACCACGAAATGAAAATATAAAATTATTATAATTTTTTAAATATTCAACCTTTCTATATCATGCTTCTTAGCGTTTAAAAAACTAATAGTAATATCCTAAAATCGAAGAAATTCACCCGAGAAAGCGCTCAAAATCCAATAAGGATTTTTTGGTCCATTTTTATAATTCACTTTATACTCCGTACTAGCATTCTTAAAATATACTATTATAGAAAAACCGTTTCTAATATATTAACCACACTCAAAATCAAAATATACAAAAACTCGATTCTTATCCAAAATTCAAGGTAAGAATATACAATCAAACAACCTGATCATATAAATAAAACATAAAACGTACTCCATCCGTCGCTAATTGATGTTCCCATTTTTCATTTTGAGTGTCCCTTTTTATGTTTTTCATTTCTGAAATCTTTCATTTTGGGTGGTGTGCAAATAATAAAATTGTCCTCATAAAACTCTAAAAATTACCTCAAATCCTATCCTTTTAACACTTACTCATACTTTTTCCTACTTTTCAACGTTTTTTTCTCTCATCAATCCGCTCAAAATATTTTTTTCTTAATTCTCGTGTATAATAAAAAATGGGAAAATCATTTAGGAACGAAAAAAAACTCATATCATACCAAAGGTCAAAATGCACCAATACAAAAAGTTTGTAGTTGAACCCTCTTGACCTTGAGAACATATGTACACATATTTTTTTGTAGGCTATAATTAAGCCTTGTTTGGTACCGACCATAACTTGTGAATTGTCATCCTTGTGGGGCGCGTGAGACACAGCTGTATCAGCGCAGAGAGAGCACAGAGAAGGAAGAAACCAACCCGAAGAAGAAGAAGAAGTTGAGAGACAAGGGCTTCCTAATTTATACCGCTCAAACGCAAACCCACCCAATCTTCTTCCCTGATTGCTCTCCCCCATTACACTCCCTTAACCCACACAATCTTCTCCCCCTTTTGCATTCATCGATTCTTCCAATTTCAATTCTGAACCCACCACGGGGATCTCCAATTTTGAATCGATTCCAATGCGCAGAGTCTGAGATTTGTCGGATCAGCCGAAAGCCCTCCTTTCGATACCCAGGTAATTTCTCTTCATTTCGGTGTTGGAATTGAATTCCAATTTGAATGCGATGTGTGGGTTACTACTAGATGACGGAAGTTGAGTGCTTTTTGGGGGAATTTTAACAACTCAGTGGCGTTTATAGTTTTTAATTGCTTATAGTTTGATCTGGTCATTCTTGTTTCTTCGATTTTTTTAATCCTGTGGAGTGGATTGTTATGGTGTCAAAGGACCAGGTTCAATGGAATTGGTTTTTGGATCGGGATCCATGTGTGATTTCTCGTGTTTTGTAGTGTTGTATTAGTATATATTTGCTTCTTTGTTTTCATTTGTTTTTATAGCTCTGTATAATAATATTTACTGATCTTGGAATTTGTGTTTTTTTTGCCTTCTTGTCTCCATTTTCTTCTTCCATTCACTTTTATGGTGGGGGTTTCCTTATTTGGAGGGAATTTCAGCTCGTTGCCTGAGGGTGTAAGGAAAAGAGTTGGTTGCTTGGGAGGAGAGGTTTGATGGGTTGAGCTTAACCAACAATGGATTCCTGTTGTGAGGAGGATGAGAACCAGTTCTTTGATGCACGTGATGACATTGCTGTATCATCTGAATCTGATTCTGATTGTCTTGAGAGGGATGTCTCTCGTTCTGGTTCGGAGATGGTTCGTTCGGGATTACGTAGGTCCCAATTTGACATCTGGGTCCAGAATCCGTTGAGTGTTGAAGAACGGCGAAGCAAGTTCTTCAACTGGTTGGGGTTGAGTGAAAGTGAGGGTTCACCTGGTTCTAGTGCAGATGTTGACAGGATAGCAACGAGCAACGGGGCCACGGCAAGGTGCTTGAGTTTTGAACATGAGTTTTCATCAAGTAGATCTTCAATATCTAGTTGGTCTAGACATGATTCGGAATTCCAAGGAGGCTTGAGTTTTGAGGAGAATTTCTTGTGTAGAATTGGAATTTGGGATAATGAAGAAGAGTGTGGTGATGCTGGGTTAAAGAAAGATGGCCTACTTGGTGAACATAAGGAAGTTAGTTCAAACAAATTATCTGCAATGGAGCGGTTTCAGCACTCTCATTTGTTGCCCCCTCTTAGTAGAGAAGCTTTTGCCGGGGCTAGCATAGATGTAAACAAATTTAGAGATTCAGCAAAAAGTGGGAAAAATTGGTGGTTGAGAAAATTGCGTAGCTTCTCTTGTGTAATGGATAATAATCAATGGCAAACTGAGAATTCTGATTCACATCTTGGGTCCAGAATCCAGAGAGTAAAGGTTCGACAATGTGGCAAAAAACACAGGGAACTCTCAGCTCTTTACTCAAGTCAAGATTTTCAGGCCCATGAAGGTTCAATCCTGGTAATGAAGTTTAGCCCTGATGGACGTTATTTGGCTAGCGCAGGAGAGGATAGAATTGTGCGGGTGTGGAAGGTGGTGGAGGATGAAAGGTCAAATGAAGCCAACATCCCAGATGTAAATCCTTTATGTCTCTATTTCAAGATGAATCAGGAGTTAGAATTGCAGCCAATATATGCAGAGAAAGAAAGGATGGATAAAGCAAAGAGCTGGAGTAGAAATTCTGATTCGGCTTGCGTAATTCTCCCTCCAAAATTCTTCAGGTTGTTGGAGAAGCCATTCCACGAGTTTAAAGGCCACCATGGTGAGATATCGGATCTTTCATGGTCAACCAATAATGTAAGTGATTCTCAGCATACTTCTGATTTTTATGAACTCTTACTACATTGAATTTCAACTTACATTTAGCTGTCTGGAATGCAGTGTCTGTTATCATCATCTGTGGATAAAACTGTTTGTCTTTGGCGAGTTGGATGCAACCATTGCCTCAAAGTCTTTTCACATAATGATTATGGTGAGTTTACCTTTCTACTTAAATATTTCATAAAATGGTTCAATCAAGCCTGGGTTGGAGTCTGTTTCCAATATTTTTTTTTCTTTCTCAGTGTTACCATCTTTTTAAAATTTTCTTCTTTGTCATGTGGTGATGCAGTGACTAGTATTCAGTTTAACCCCATGGATGATAATTACTTCATAAGTGGTTCAATAGATGGAAAGGTACGGATTTGGGAAATATCTGCTTGTCGAGTTGTAAGTTGGACAGATATTAAGGATATTGTCACTGCTGTGAGCTATCACCCTGATGGACAGGTTTGTTAACCCATTCTATGTTCTTTTTCTTGCAAACATGGTCACTTAGCCTCTTTGATGGAGTTGATTTGACCTAAAGTATGATGCTGATGATTATTCAGGGTGCCCTTGTTGGTTCAATTGCAGGCTTTTGCCGTTTCTACAACATATCAGGTAACGCATCCATTGTTATCTTTGTTATAAAGCATAGTAGTTCAAATATGTAATTGTGTCCTTTTTATTCTTTTGTCCTTGCAATAAAATTACTGAACAATAACGTGTTAATTTGGTCAGATGGTCAATTGGATTTAGATGGTCAGACCTGCATACGCAGTAAGAAGAAGTCATCTGGCAAAAGGGTAATTGGGTTTCAGGTATCAATTGATTCTCCTCTACTGACCAGCTTTTGAATTTCTGTTCAAAGTTTCTCTTTTTCTCCAGCAACTATGGCTTATGATGTGTTGTTTTGTTATAGTACTTCCCGCAAGACTCAAGTAAAGTGATGGTCACCTGTGCTGATTCACAAGTCAGAATCCTGAAAGGAATGGATGTGATTGGAAAATACAAGGGTCAGTCTTTATTTTTGTTACCTTCCTTTGTACAGAGTTTCCTCGTGACTAATACATAGTTTCTTGGACCTGTTTTACATTCTTATAATTTGTTATAATGCTAATAATAAACTTTCTCTGACTTGGCTTCTTACTCCCTTTGTTTCTTTCTTACTAGGAACTCGCAGTTGTGGAAACTATTTATCTGCATCCTTTACAGCCGATGGGAAGCATATCGTCTCTGCATGTGAAGATTCTAATGTGTATATATGGAACTGTGTGAATCATGATGATCAAGATCCTTCACACACTAGAAAGGTCAAGTCCTCTGAGCGGTTTCAGTCAACTGCTTCATTGGCCATACCTTGGAATGGATTCCAAACTGTGAATGCGGGAAATAGATGTTCATTTGACTTGCCTAGTGAGAGAACGATCAACGATTCTCCTTCAATTTTCCCACTTGAGCAAGAATTCTTCTTGGAGTCTTATTATCCCAAAGGATCTCAAACATGGCCAGAGGAAAATCTTCCGGCTCATGCTCATCTGCATTTGATATCGAATATGCAAAAATCTGAATACAAGTTCCTTAGAGCGTGTCAGAGCATATCAAGTTCACACATCTGGGGCTTAGTCATAGTGACAGCTGGCTTGGATGGGAGAATTAGGTCTTTCCACAATTACGGCTTACCAGTATCCGTTTGAAGCATTAATTTGTGGTTCATGATGAAGATATTCTATTGTAGCTCATGGCCATCACATGGTCTAGTGCCCCGTTTGTCATCAAATTTGACAAGTGAAAAGGAAGTTTTGGCAGCTATTAACAGCCCTATGTGAGAACTTGGAAGCTTCATATATGAATATCTTTCTGAGCTGTGCCAGATTGGAACTGGAAGTGATGGAGGTTAGTCACTGTTTGGATGTCTACATTCCCCAGAAGAAAAAAGGGGCGTAAAAAGCCTAATCTTATACAACCGATTACTTGATTCATTAATTGAACAGCTTGTAGTTGTGTGTATATTTGTTCTGTGGCCCAGAGAAGTACGAGAGCCATGTGCTTGGAAGAAGGCCAGAACTATCGAGGATGACAGAATCTGAAACCAAACGGAGCATTTGCTTTGGTGGGGTCTTTCTATGAAAGCCCTTCCATTGATCTCTTGCTCTTAAATTCTATGTGGAGGCGCTACAGAAGGTGGAGTGGATGGCTGGTGGTTAGAGATTATCAAGTGCTGAATAGGAAATCATCACCATTTAAGGTTGTTTGGTAATTCTCTAGGCTCTTTGCTCCTGTTGCTAACTGAGATTAACATTATATATAGATATAAATTAATTGTAGGTAGGCATCTTAGATCTGACTTGTTCTTATGGTTTCTGATGAGTTGATTACTGGAGCTCAGGCAAGAAAATAGTGTGAAAAGAATTGACCTTTGAGCCCTGTACGTTTTGTAATGCACTTTCCTTGTATATGAAGCTGTTGCTGTACATTTTGGCAATATGTCAAATAATATTTAGTGTAAATGCATCTTAGGTCATATTTATTTTATTCTTTTTACAATTCTTGGTACAATTATGCAGTTTCTGAATAATGACATGTTCTGATGTTCTTCAAAAAGATAAAAGTTATAGTCAATTGTATTGTTGTTTTATGCTTAATGCTCTTGATTGGGCTTTAATCATCAACCATCATTTCATTAGTTATGATAGTCATGTGATGAGGTATTATTTTGTTGGAAAGGAGAAAATGTGAGTTCTTAATCATTGCCCTTTAGCAATTCTCTGTATGCATTGCACTATATGTGGGTTGGATGTGTTTTAAATTTGTCATTTATATGCTGTCTAGATTAGTTGAAGAGTGAATATGCATTTATTTATTTGGGCAACATGTCTTCCTTTAATTTTTGGGCCCATTATTGGCCTATACAATTATACATACAACATTGTAATAATTAAAGTGACAATCTTTAACCTAGAAGAAACCAAAACCAAAACCAAAAACAAAGATCATAATAATAGTTGTGAATGATTATTATGTCTTTTTTGCATGGCCCCTTTTTTGTTTAGTGGCTTGGCAGTAGGGTTTGTCCAGACATAACTTTATCTGCCAGAAATCTGTTGCTTGTGCAGAATGATGATGCCTTCCTTGCCTAGTTTTTGTCTTCAAATTGTGGTCCTTTTTGCCATGAATGGATGGAGTTTTTTAAGTTAGAAAAGGAAAACTTTCATCAGTAAATTAGTGTGTGTTTCATTAAAGAATGAATCTTGTTTACTTGCTTAGCTCAATATGGAAAACAACAATGGCAATTATATATTTTTATCAGATTGAAGATGACCCAATTTGGAAAGATGTCAGAAATTAACAATATTGTTTCATCTGGAGAGAGCTGAGAAGAATGATTGCCAGAATTGTCATCAGTGACAGATATGCAAATCACAGATAATTGCAAACACATTTCTCTTTGTATATAGAGAAACTGATGGCACCATTTGAATTGTATGTAGCTCTCTAAAATGTGCAAATTGATCAACAAAATCAGATCAGCAACCTCAAACTAACAATTTAGGAGATTTACAAACAAGAATTCCTCCATTAATATAGGAAACGCTGCTAGCAATATGGGTTAAACATGATGATCTGAATGAAACTTGCAATTCAGACGAAAATTCGGATCAGATGGATAAAGAAAGTAACTTATTTCATAAGGCATTGTTTTATACAGGTTCAACTGACAAAAGATCATGAGTACCGTGTAACTAATTATGATCAAGCCCCAAGATCCAGTTCAAGATCAGCGCAATACAGAGATTACAAAAACGATCGATTATGATAGTAAACTTTATGATTTCCATGTTTGTTCGCCACCGCCACCATTATCATAGCTGAAATATTAACAGACAGGATAAAGGAAAGAACTTTTCCCCACCGGAAAGGAAGAAGAAACCCTAGAAATCGATCCGACTCAGACGGGGAGACCGTCAACGGCGGCGGCGGCGGAAGAAGGTTGGGAGTGGTGGGGATCGTCGTGGCGAGTGGAATTGCTGAACATGAGAGGGCGATCCTTGAACTCGTCGTCGTCGTCCAGATCGGAGGTGCTGAGGTTGATACAGGAGCACCGCTCAAGGGAGGCGAAGAAGGCGGCGGCGACGCTCGCGCCTACGTAGTTGGCGACGGTGTAGAGCTTCCCGGTCGTCGTTAGCCTGTTGTCCTCCATTGATGGAGCTTGGAGTGGAATCGGAATTGATCAATTCGATTCGAGAAAGAGGAAAGAGGGAGAATTGGGGGTTGTTGAAGGCTCGTTCTTTGGAGAAAGGTAGGAAGGAAGTAGTCAATCGTCAAATACCTGATTTTTGGGGCTGTTTGGTTTGGTTTGATTTTCTTGGGGTTCTTTTTGGTAATTTTTGAGTTTTTTGGGGCCGTTGCCACGTAAGATGATAAAGATGGAGAAATGGATAGAAGAAACGGAGTGTGAGGCACTCAACTTCACATTCAGTACCAGCAAAATTGAGAGATGTCTTCAGTTTTCTCCGCATCTCACCAGTTTCGCCCCCAAATTACAAAACCTAAACCCTCGTTCAGAATCCCCAATTTCCCCATCTTCAAGCTCCATGTCTCCCCTCTCCCAATTACTTGTTCAGGTATCTCTCTTTCCATTTACAACTTCACAAAATGCTGTCAATTTTGTGTTCGGCTGCTGATTCTCGGATTCTTTGTAACCCTAATTTTGCAGCAGGTGACGATAGTGCAAGGAATCAGGCGCAATCGAAGGAATTGAGAGGAGTGGCCGTCGGACTCCTCGCCGCCTGGGCTGTCACCGCTGCTTCGCCCGTCATAGCTGCAAATCAGGTTCGCACAATGTTCTCTTCTCTTTTATGGGGTTACAGAGAAAGGAGAATGATTGTGTTGAATTGATTGAATGAGCAACTGTATAAACTAGAGCTTACATTACAAGTAGCTAGCCTCACTAAAGCTCAGTTGAGTCTTAACTAATACAAAAGACATTTACAGCCGATTGGAAACACTTTTTGGGTCTCACAGTGTTCCCATTTGCACAAATTGGGTGTGTTTTAAGCTTGTTCATTGTGATCATTTATGAGCTAATTTCAGTGCACAATTGGGAATGTTGAAGCTGGTTTATTGTGATAATGTGAGAATTTTTGTTGGTGTTAAATCATTGAATTTTTAGTGTGTGTGTGTGGAGAAATCACAGTACGGCGACCTCCCTTGTTCACTCATGTTGATGAAGTTAGTACTTAGTAGTTAGTACTAACCATGGTAGCACTAGTTGTTTAGTCTTCATGGTCATTAATCTTACTTCTTGCCAAGATTTGGGCTTATTGACTAATAACTAGAAGGCTTATAAGCTTCTAGAGTCTAATTGGATTACTTGCCTTGCCTATGTATATAAAGACACATTGCAATTGCATTACAATTTCTAAACGTTGTGTGGCAGGAATTAAACATGTTTACATTAGTTGATTCATCTTAACAGCCATTGTACGCATACTTTGCAAGAATTGTTCTTTAGGCGCAATGAGCTTATAAATTATAATGCTTATATGCTCTTTAGGAGAAGCTTATAAATAGTTTATACCCTCCTTGTGAGTTGTGATTGATAAGCTCATTGCGCCTAACCATGTGTTGATTATCATTGTATTCGGTATCACTTGCTTCCATGATGTGTAAATTCTAAAGATTTTGTTGGCTACAATTGTCATCCCACTTCGATTAATGAATACAAGTCACTATGTAAGTTTGATGGCTACTTCAGCTATTAGTATGGACTATGGAATCCAATTGAGCTTATATGCATACTTGAACATTTAAACTTGTACCAAGTGACTGGGTATGATAGGACTTCCATCAATGTTCTAAAAAACGCTAGGTGGCCTGAACGGTTTCTTAGGTGGTCGTCCTAGACGGGTTTGGAAGGCTAGGCGGTCTTGGACCTTTCAACGCCTAGGCGGGGCCTAGACATTTAGAACCGTACTTCCATGACTCGTCTTCTAACGGTTTTTTAACCTTATGTGGCAGAGATTACCTCCTCTATCAACAGAAGCCAACCGTTGTGAGCGTGCCTTTGTTGGTAACACGATAGGCCAAGCAAACGGGGTCTACGACAAGCCTATCGATCTCCGTTTCTGCGACTACACGAACGAAAAGTCCAACCTCAAGGGCAAGTCTCTAGCCGCCGCCCTCATGTCGGACGCCAAGTTTGACGGCGCTGACATGTCTGAAGTCGTCATGTCCAAGGCTTATGCCGTCGGTGCCAGCTTCAAGGGCACGGATTTCACGAACGCGGTTATAGACCGAGTCAATTTCGGGAAGGCTGATCTCCGGGGCGCCATTTTCAAGAACACGGTGCTATCTGGGTCGACGTTCGAAGATGCCCAGCTCCAAGACGTGGTTTTTGAAGACACCATTATAGGCTACATTGATCTTCAGAAGCTGTGCATCAACAAGACCATCAGTGATGAAGGACGAGCTGAACTGGGTTGCCGGTGAACTAGGAGATCAAATTGTTGTTGTTTGTTGTGATAATTTGTGCTGTATTGTATAGCTTCTATAACATGCTCAAGCGAATGTAACTATAAATTACCATTTAAGAGCATATGTAACTATGAATTCTCAATTTTGTCTCCTTAATTGTATGAAATTCAATTTTATATGTTTGATATGGATGGTAAATAATACTCCATCCGTTCATGTTTTATTTGTTAAACAATACTAGTTATACCAGGCACGACTATATGAATTTAATACTTAATTTATTTAATGAATATGATTTTAATTTAATATAAAAAATTATTTATTAGGAAAAAAATTATATAAAATTTTACAACTGTCATGTGAAGCGGGGTCAAAATTATTAAGGTGAGTCCACTATAATTTTTTTATGGCTTAATGATAATTTATTTATGAAAAAATATAAATAAGAATTATTTGAATTCGAATCATTTAATTTTAAAAATCTTTTACAAAAAATATAAAATGTAAAAATAATCTAAATTCTTATAATTTTTTTTGTCAAATTCAATTCTTAACCAAATTTGAATAAAAATTAAAAATATACTTAATAAGAAACGATGAAAAAATATTAA
This sequence comes from Fallopia convolvulus, assembly GCA_964016875.1. Lineage (NCBI taxonomy): Eukaryota > Viridiplantae > Streptophyta > Magnoliopsida > Caryophyllales > Polygonaceae > Fallopia > Fallopia convolvulus. Next base: position 58,675,103 of record OZ024726.1, read on the forward strand.
TAAATAATGATTTTTTAATGACAATAAAATCACTTATAGTTACATAAATAATTCAAAAAAAAATTAAGGAAAAGATAACATAATTTTTTATTGAACAAAGGTCAATTGAGGTAAGTAATTATCTAGATTTAAAATTCTATTTTTTATCAAAATTTTATTTAAGATAAATCTTTTACATAAATAGATAAAAATAAAGATAAAATATTTTTCTTTAATTATAAATAAAATTCGATTTTTTTTTCATACAAATGGATAGAAATTTAATTGGAAACATAAATAAATTTATCTATCATGTTCTATAATTTATTTTAATTTTAGATAAAATCTTTTTGGATCTATCCTAATTCCTAATATATAATAGATAACATCTTTATTTTAGATAGAATTTTCCTACATTAATTTATCCTATTTCTATATTATCCTAAAATAATATCAACATATATAAATTCCTAAAATAAAAAATCCTATGTGACGAAATCCTAGGTGGCTTAACGTGGGAACGACGCATATGAAAATCCTAGGTGGCGCAACGTGATGGCCTTATTCCTTGCGTATTTTATATATATACATAGATTTATCATTTTACATATTTTTTTCAAGATAAATTCTCACAATAATTAAAAATTATAATAAAATTAGTATTTTTGTTATAGTCCGGAACGATTAAAAGTAAAACTTTAAAAGAAATTTGTTAGAACGAACAAGGGAAGTGAGGCTCTCCCGCTTAGACTCAGAGGGAAAGAATAGTCTGCTCCAAGAAAACAACACTTGCAACTCGAAGACTACGGATTGACGATTCAAATCTTACAAGATTTAGGAGGTATTCATGGTTTCTCTGTGAAATTTAGCTTAATTTGATGCTGGATTTCATATCAATTGCACTTGCAATACCTTTCCGCTATCTAGGGCTCTTGATCGAGTTGCTGCTTCCATTTTAGGGTTTTTTTTGTTCAAAGAAGAAGAAGATGTGGAACGATTGGCAACAACTCCTCCAGACGGTGATCATTGGACTAATCTTCTCGTTCCTCGTCGCCAAGCTTATCTCAATCGTCACCGCTTTCAAGGATGACAATCTTTCCGTCACCAGGTCCAACCCCGCCGCTGCCGCCGTCCGGGAATCGGATCCTGCATCCGGTAATCTTGCGAAGGTTGAGAGCTTGGGGGATTTGACCGAGGTTGCTTCTAGGGCTAGCGATGACAATTCGGTTATGGCGGAAAAGGGGAGCGTCTGGAGTCCGGACGATAACGATGGCTTGTTGGATGATGATGACGACGAAGACGATGATTGGGAAGGGGTGGAGAGTACTGAGCTCGATGAGGCGTTCAGCGCCGCTACTGCTTTCGTGGCTGCTTCGGCGGCGGACAGGCTATCGCAGAAAGTGCCTAACGAGATTCAGCTGCAACTGTACGGTCTATACAAGATCGCCACTGAGGGTCCGTGTAGTGCGCCGCCTCCACCTGCGTTCAAGATGACTGCTCGCGCTAAATGGTAGGTCGATTGTTTGCTTAACTTACTAGCTTTATTGGTTTAGTTGATGAGTCTTCTCAGATCCTTAACTATAGTTGATCTAATCCTATTTCTGGCATAGCCAAGCTGAAATTTTAGGTTTGACACGTCAAATCCAATCTAAGCATTTTTGGCAATTACGTACAAAAACCTAAATTAGAGCCAAAATGCTACTCTGTTTGATTTCTTGAATTGTTAGATGGTTTGACTGGTTTCAAGAAATGTCAGGGGAATACTCATTTGGTCATTAACATGAGGGGATTGCAAATTTGGGGTGCAAAGGGGGACTTAGTTCAACGTGTTGTGCTTATCCCAACTTCCAGTTAGTGTGTAGTAGTCACAACATTCTTTAAAATTTACCGATTAGCTGCTTCTTTGCTGAAACATTTCATTTATTTGAATAAACTCTTACAATGAACTGATTGTTTTATAGTAGACATTGTGGTTATCAAAGGTTTTGTTGATTTCAAGATCTGTACCTCGATTGCAAGTATTGAGTATTGTTGTGCTTAGCTGCCTTCTTGTTTAGGTCATCTGCGGATTAACAAATCTGTGATCATGCTTTACTCACATAGATGTTTGGGCATTCATTTGTTTATAGCCCTTTGTTTGGTATAGAACTGTCGTACATCACATTGGCTCTTCTGTGCAAAATGAGTCTTAAGAGATACCAGTTTCTTTTTATCATTTCTATGGCTGATTCCCATAGGTGTTTCTGTTCCTTTGCTGAATGCTCATATACTGGGAAAGTCCTTGCGTAGGGCTTTATTTAGTTGAAGACAAGACAACTATATTCCATATGTAAATGCAATACTAGTTTAATGCTGTTCCTAAATAATAAACTGAATCGTTTAGAAACCTGCCAGGCAAGCATGGAATAAGATGGGTGCCATGCCTCCTGAAGATGCAATGCTGAAGTATATTGAAATTGTCACTGAGCTCTTTCCTTCTTGGGCTAGTGGTGGCACTAATGTGAGATCTTGATTGTTTTCCCATGAACCTGACTATTGTTAGTTATCTATTTGAAATTCTTATGATGCTTTTCTTCATTATTGCCTAATTTCTCTGTATATCTAAGCAGAAAAGAAAAGATGGGGATACTGATACACATTATGCGGAGTCTAAGGGACCTATGGGACCTGTTTTTAGCACTTATGTTAACGAGGAGGAATCTGGAAATGAGTTGTAAGCCCAGCTTAACTTATCACAATAAATATTTACAAATTGTTGAGTATCTTAATGGTAGTTTATGGGTTTAATGGATGGTGTGACTTCAGTTTATGACGAATTGATACTGATGGTGTTCTTCTCTATCCTGAAGTCCTCTGCTTTGTGTTTTCTTTAACTAGGGCAATTATCTATATTCTTGCCAGTTTGATGCATGATGCAAGTGCCAATATCCTGTTAACTAGCTTTTCTTAAGTTGGTGATGTTATTACTCCTCAGTCATGTATGAAATGTGGTAGATGATAACACTGATAGTCAATGACACCCAAGTGAGAAATGGAATTCTTTTTGAGATTTGATTGCATTTGAATGAACCAAGTGTATTCTATATCCTTTTGCGATTGACATACGGACTTGAATATTATCTTAAATCGTATATAAAAGAATATACTTCTTAGTCTGATAGCCATGTGCTAACTGTAGCATTTTCAGGATAATGTTGTTAGTTCTACTGCAAATTTTACCTTGGTTTCTTAACATATGCTGTTTACTTGTCAACATTAAGTTCCACTAGATAGTTGGTCCTCGTATATTGGGTTTTTCCTGGACTAATACAAATAGATTCCTGGACTATTACAAATAGATTTCCAGGAAAAAAAAGAGAGTGAAACAAGACATACTTGATGTATGCAAAACATAACCTTGATATCAAAATGGATATACCAAAAGTTTAAGCAGGTTTTTTCTTTTTCCAGAATGCTTTCAGATTTTCCATTTGATAATACAAATGAATACTCTTTGACTATTATTTTATCGAAGTCTCATAAGTCCTAACCACTTTCATCACTCTTATCAATAACTTTTCATGGCCTTTCTGCTACATTATACATGTTAATAACTTGATACATTTTGATAAGGAGCCTTCTTTGTAAGGATATTTTTGTTGTACGTGGTGAGAAATTTCTATGGAACAAGCTAATATAATGTGATTGATGTATTTGTTTTTCTGTTTCACAGGAAAATGGATGCTGTCCATGACTTTGCAAGAGAAGGAGATGTTGATAGTTTGCTTAAATGCATTGAGAATGGTGTATCTGTTGATCTAAAAGGTATCTTGATCTATATTCTTTTTGTCAATATGCAGTTAGTTTAGATTTGTCAGGGGCTATGATGCCTTGCTGACATAGGAAATGCTTCAAATATGTTACGCTGCAATAATGTTTATCACCATTTATTGTAAATTCATGGGTTCCAAAATTTTGTATTCTTGTTTGATTTAGGAGATCAACTTAATGACATGCATCTTATAGTTTAGACATATGATATCATCGTTATATAAAACATATTTTACTGTGGTAGTTTCGCTTTGCTGTAAAGCCTTCTGTTTGCATCAAATAAGTGGAGACATGACTTTTGAAAGTATTAATTGGTAGACATTGTGCTCATTTTGCCTATAACCATTTTCACTTTCTAGAAACTTGAGAAGTGTCCATTCTATTCTTTCTGTTGTACTCTCTTGGAAATTAGTCGCCTTTGAAAACCTATGACACTTGCAATAAACATGTGCAAATGGACTCTGAAACTGTGTAGTATCTGAATGGATTATCATCTTAGATTTAATTATCAATGGACTTTGAAAACCTATGACACTTGCAACCTTAATGTATGATATCTTGTCTCGCTGCAGACAGTGAAGGCCGAACATCATTACATTGGGCTGTAGATCGTGGTCATCTTAACGTGATAGAGCTGCTAACTAGTAGGAATGCTGATGTGAATGCAAAGGTAACTGAATTTTAACTCTAGTCTTCATAATGGGTCAATAGAACCTCAAAATAGTTGAAGAACACACCCAAAAAATGAGTACATTGTCTTAGTGACTTGATTCTTTGATATTAATGTCATTAAAATTCTCACCCCATGCATTTAAAATTGGCAGGACAATGAAGGCCAAACTCCATTGCATTATGCTGTTGTTTGTGATAGAGAAAATATAGCCGAGTTCCTCATCAAGCACAATGCAGACGCTGATATAAAAGACAACGAAGGTGAATCCCCGGTAGGAATCTGTGAGAAAAACTGGCCTTGGTTGCGGAAACAGGTTCCGAGTGGCTGAGCTGTCATGTAGTAATCCGTCTCTATATTTTCATCCACACATTTCTTCCACTGATCAAACCATGTGTTGCTAGCTAAGTTCATGATGGATTTGTATATACTGATATCATCTTAGTCTTTGTCCTCTATTATAAGATGTGTTGATAGACGTAGGGTGGGGACGTTTGTTTGTTTTTACCATATAATGCAATCTTTCTGGGTGTCGTCTCATGGCGTAATTTTTGTGTGAATATGCTGACCTCTGGAGGGAAGATTTATTAATGGCTATCAAGAGCTTTAGATCATCTTCTCTTATAAAAAGCATAGCCCTTTAATCTTGCAAAAAGTCATAAGTAGATCGCTTGACTTTTATTTGGTTTACTAAAAATCCTTTCACTTTTGAAAAATGTTACAAACATGCCCTTAAACTTGTATTTGGTACATTATAATGTCATTGAATTTTGGTAAAAGTGAAATATTGGTCTTTAAACTTTGTTCATATATTTCTCAAGTGTAGTGAAATATTGGTCTTTAAGCTTTGTTCATATATTTGGCACATTAATTATGTCATTGAAAAATGTTACAAACAAGCCCTTAAACTTTGTTCATATATTGGTCTTTAAACATGCCCTTTAATCTTGCAAAAAACTTAGTATGCTATTTGATCTTTTAGAACTTGGTTGTGGAATCTATTACTAGTACTCATTTGTTTATTGTGAAAAGTCAATTTGAAATGTTCGGATGCACACACATGTTCTTTTGGCTTGAAGTCGATTAAAAAAAAAACGACAGCAGAAACTTTGATCATGAAGCAGCTTGGAATACAAAGAAAGAAGTAAACAAGTACTATCATGGAGTGATATTCAAGTTCATGATGGATTTGTATATACAGACGAATTGAAAACAAAATGTTGCTCTGTTTGATTTCTTGCATTGTTGGATGGTTTGACTGGTTTCAAGAAAGTTGCAAATTTGGGAAGCTAAAACATTCAATTCGATTAATTGAAGCTAATTATTTAAGAGTTTTCCTCGCACCACAAGTCCACAACAAACTTATTAGCCTATGATAAATGGCACACGGCTACAGATACAACTTGCCTATTCAGATCCAGCAAAGTTTGATCTTAAAGCTTATTCAACAAAGCAAACACGAGTTCACACACACACACACACACACGTACACACTTGATACAAGTTGCTTATTCAAATTCAGCAAACATAAAATAATATCATTGTAAATATCATTGCATGATCCGACTTCTCCTCCTCCTCCTTCCTTGTAAGTTGTAAATATGATTGCATGATCTCCATCGATGGCAACCCTGCCCAATTTCAATTCACCTTTTATATAATATTCTTATGCAACACTAATTTTCGTTCATTAAACAAGCTAGCAGTAGAAAAACAATTTATAGGGGCCGAGAAACTTACTTGTTCATGCACATGGCTACGAAATGACTAGTGGGGTCGTTAATATAATCCCGCTCACAGGATTCGAACGAGAGGGACATGTTGGATGATATGGGCATCTTCTCCTCCTCCTTTTATTCTCTCCTTCAATTCATCTCCCATCATCCAGACTAGTAATTCTTGCAAGGTAGTGATGAATTTCAATCCCTCTGGAAACTTTCTCAATTTCATACAAACACCAAATCTTAAATTCCTGAGTTGAGGCATTGCTCCCCTCTCAATACTCCATTCCTCCAAGTTTTCTAATCCAGCTATCTCAAGATATTCAAGTTGAGGAAACTCTCCCGCTGAGACAGTCCACCAGATGCCCTTGTAGGCCATATTCAATAGCCGCAAGTGCGTGAGTAGAGGGAGTTTGCCTAAAGCTGCAAGCGTGGCTTCTACTTCAAGCTCCGTCTCACACAGCGTTAAGTACGTGATACTAGCAGGGAATCCAAGTCCATAGTTGTTGCTGCCGCTCAATCTATCCCCCATCTTTCCACGTAAAGTTAGCTTCCGTAATTGTTGGCAATGGATGATAGCCTGTAAAATATTCTCCAACTTCACAACCTCATTGCCCCCTTCTTTTGACGGTTCGATATTCCACTCCAGCCTCAATGAATGAAGACGGACCGACCTTATACTTGGGCATCGAAATGTTGCCTCCAGCTGCTTCTTGCTTTTGATCTCTGTTATAGTCAACTTTTGAAGAGTTGAACTTAGAAGCGGAAGCTCTTTCAACATCCAACTACCTCGTGTAATTACCCTAAGTGTTTCCAATTTCTTTAGGGAATGCAACGTAAATGTTTCCATGGTACATGTAGGCTTTCCATAAAAATTTAAATTAATATGTCTAAGGCCTTCTATTTTCCAAAAAACGTCAGGGATTTTGATCACTTCTTCAGTTGACTGAGTGTGCACATTCCTGTAGTCTAGTGTAAGAAGGTTGCGCAAGTTCCCAATGGAGGAAGGCAGCTTTCTAATGTTTGTTCTATACAAACGAAAGTATCTCAGGTGAACCAAACTCCCTATCCCTGCCGGTAGGGTCTTATCGGAAGTCTTAATCCCCTCGAGGATTAGAACTCTGAGTAACTTGAAATTTTCGTGTATTGGCTGCAAACTCAAGCTCTGTTTTTTCCAATCGGTCCAATGGTCATAGGCAAGAGAGCTAAGGTACCGACTCTCTTTTGAGAATGGAAGGAGAATTCTGCACACACAAAAAAAACCATCAAAAACTTAAGTACTGCTATATTTTACACACACATTACGTTCAAGTAAATATGATCCATCAAAGAATGTGATACGAGCCCGGGGTGGACTTGTATCGAACCCCTTGTTGTTCAAGGTGGTTGAGCCTAGTTCGGTGTGAACTCCGACTCGGGATAAGCAGTAAACAGAGAAACTAAAGAAAATTAGGGCAAACTATTTCTTGGATAAATTATGAGAAAGACAAGAGGAGTATTTATACCTAAGCCAGTAAGCCCTAATGGTTCAGAAAAGGCGTCCCGGGAAAGAACCGTAAAGAAAACCCGAGAAGAGAGCAAAGATCAAGTTTATAAAAATTACATATAATAATTATAATCCAAAAAAATATAAAATACTAATCCTCATATTGTCTTGGACGACGATGAACTCGTGATGGCCAAATACCTCCCGTATCAGAATGACAAAATCTAAATGTTTTTTTAATGATCTTATGCTGAAACTTATTGTTCAGTGTTTTCTTCCGATCTTATGATACAATTTCTATTCACTATAAAATAAATGTGTATAATTTCTATTCTCCTACGAAACTACAAAACCAACAACAATTTATTATTTTATTAGATTACATGTTTGTGTTGAAGTCCTTTAAGGATTTTTAAGTGATTAAAGATAGATTTTAAATTTGGACTTAGCTTATTCTGAATTTTTTTTATTAGGATTAACTTGAATTTAGGGAAGAAATCATTTACTCATTTAGTATATTTCCCTATGATATTGGTAACAAGCTCTTGCATTTTGGACCACTATATCACAAAAACATAAACTAAGAAAATATATATTAAATACTTCTACCAAAAAAATATATATTATTTATTAAATATAAAAAGCTAATGCGTTGATTGGGGAACGACGTACATAATTCATGGTCATCGTGAACTTGTAATTCAATGGTCTTGATTTTATTAAATTCAGTCTCTAACTCTATAAAAATCCTGAAACAATTCAAATTCAATAGCTTTTTGAATTTCTTAACCAATAGTTAATATTTTGAATATATTTGACAAATAAGATGACACGCATGTTAAAAGAATAAGAGAAATTGTAATACTCATACCCGTCGAGAGAATAAATTACAGTTCGTCGTGATTCTGTCATTTTTATATCCGGATTTGGGCCCTTGGAATCAAATATCTCAAGGAAGTCTTCTTCATTTGCTTTTTTTATGCATAAATCTCTGACTAGATCATGTAATCTAATTGTTTTTACCTTCCCTTCATAGTTTCTCCTTACAACTTCAACCAGGCAGCGGTGAACCAACTCATCCAAATAACAGCGTGCAACATCCTCTAGAGTCTCTCCTTCACAAAGCTTAGCGGATGTGAAAAATCCTTCAGCTATCCACATTCTGATTAGCTCTCCAACATGAATTTTATGGTCCTCTCGATAACGGGCCAAATAAAGAAAACAAGGCTTTAGTTCGCGAGGTAAATCACTATAGCTTAGTGCTAACATCGTGTTCACCGGCCCATACAAGTGAGTGCCTTTTCCCTTGTCCATTATCCGTGAGGCGACTGCCTTTGCCACGTTTTCCCAATCTTGAAATGTTTTCTTTTGACTTAGAATGCCAGCTAGTGCAATCACAGCTAATGGCAATCCTCTGCATTTCTTTAACATCTTCTTCCCTAGTTCTTCTAACTTGGCAATATCCGTCGAGTTGCTAGTCTCCTCCCTAAAGACGAGAGCAATCTCTCTAAATAGCTCCCAACTCTCTTCTTCATTGAGACACCTTGGTTTGTGTGGGTAGGTGATGGGTTTTAAATCAGGGAAATCAACAACTTCTTCATTACGGGTGGTAACTACGATTTTCCCTCCACTACTTCCTAATGGAAAAGCTGGACGGATGTATTTTAGTGCTTTGTCCTCCCACACATCATCAAGAACAATCAAATAGCTTTTCATCTCCAAATATTGGTGAAGCTTTCCTACTAGTACTTGATGGCCGTCGGACTCGTCGATCTGCCTGGTTTCCCCGCTTAATGTCTTCAATAGATCAAGGATGATCTGACGAGCATTCCATTGTTGAGAAACCGATACCCATGCCGTGCAATCAAAATGTTTTTTGACAATCTCATGGTTGAAGAGTTTCCTAGCAAGAGTGGTTTTACCAGATCCACCCATTCCCACAATGGATACCACTTTGATTTTGGTGTGCTCTTCTTCATCATCAGTCAACACCCCAACTAACTTTTTGATATCTTCATCTAGCCCAATCACATGATCCTCAAGGGTATGAGGATAGGTAATTGATCTCTTTTCTAGACTGGTTTTTTTTATTCAATCTCCGACTTTCGCCTATTCTTACCCCATTATCACCCACATACTTTTTCCACATCTCCATGGTTTTATTTATTCTCTCCGTTATAGCTTCAATCTCAGAGCCCATTTGGTGGGTGTGTTTAACGGAGCTACAAAAGCATAAATACCTTTTGAAGAATTCTTCCTTCTTATCCGCCGAAGAACTGGCTTCAAGGATGTAGGACTCGATCACATCCTCAGCCTCATAAGCAATCTTTCTGATTTGTTTGATGGTGGTGCGACTCCGCTCATCGCGTCCTTCCTCGTCCATGGCCTCCATGTCTACGAGAAAGCTTTGCATCATCGTGAACTCCTCTTGCAAGCTTCGAACTTGGTCTTCCACACCATACAAGAACTTGACTTCTTCTTCCAAAAGCTCGCCAATCTTTCCCGCAGCAAGACTAACAACAGAGGTGATACTCATTTTTTTTGTTTACTTTTGTGTGTGTGTGCGCGTGTGATTTTAAACACTATTGGAGGAAACTAGTAGAACAGATGGAGGAAATTTTGAAGAGAATCGCTTTTGGGAAATTGAAGAGGCTTAGATTTCAGTTGTGGTTGAAGAGATAGGGTTATGTTGGTTGGATGAATTTTTAAACACCTACGTATGCTTTCACTTGAGTACTAGTGCAAGGCTGAGTCTTGCACGGCTGTTGTTGTCAAACCAGCTGGTTTTTATTTAAATGTATGTTACTGGGAGCATTTTCTTCTTTAGAATTTTTAGAAGTTTTGTTAATCTCTACAATTTTCAGATTTGTTTTGGCCTTTTTCTTCGTGTTCTGATTTGTTGCTTTGAAACTTCAAAATGTAAGAAGCCATTCAATTATTTGGAAATGCATTATTGTGAAATGTCATTGTCATATATTGATCTGTCTATCTATATTTTCATCCACACATTATTGTTGCATAAGTTTATAATGGATTAGATTTTTAGTTTATATTATGTGGGCTTACATATTTAATGGAACAATTATACTATATGACTAATTATTATTGGATTTAATTTAAGTGATTCAATTAGACAAAACCCATATATTTTAAATAATTAGTACGGGCCTAATGGGTGGATATCGGATTTGGCTCAATAGGCTTAATGAGATTTTCTTGGGTCAAATAAAAAGAGATTTTAGGTTATGGTCCCCAACATGTCAATATCATTCAACAGTTTCTACGATACTCTCTCATCAAAGCGAAAGCGCAAACCTTGGTTGAGGAAGATCACATACCTACGGTTCTCGTTCGTAGTTTCGCATAAGGTTTGATTGACATCACGATTGAAGTATATTAAATTTTAATGTAATTCTTAATAACCTAGTACGATTGATCTTGGCGTTTTAAGTCTAAAGGGGATTAATTTCCTAACAATACCATCTAAACGTTTGCTATAATTCCTTTTTGTGAGTATATATATATTTTTCAATAAAAAAGTATGATTTTTCGTTTTGATTTCTTACCCTATGCTGTTTTTTTAATGAAACATATGCTATTTAATTTTCAATCCTATGTTCCACTAGATAGTTGGTTCTATAATATTTTTTTTGGAGATTTCTCTGCTGAGAGTGCATATGCAATCAATTTGCATGCTCCAAGGAAAAAAAAACATTCGGACATTTGGTTTAGTGGTCATCATTTTAAATCTTGTGGGCGCTTGTTTACTCTTTCCTTTTTAAAATTGGTTAGTAACCAATTCTCATCTCTAGTAGATGCTTTTCGCGAGCCCAAATACTATTTGTGACGACCCTAATCCTTAACGTATTAAAAAAAAGAGAGAATAGAAAAATGACATATTTCATAATTGGTTTTCCTAATGTGTGCCCATGGACACACAATAGTAAGTTAAATTTGGAAATAATTTTTAAACTATTCCCTAAATTGAAAGTTGTGAACGCTATTAAAAAATATTAATTTGACAAACAATTTTCATACATTTATACATAGTATACTTAATGTGTGCCCATGGACATACATTAGAAAAAAACCTTTTAAACTATTCCCTAAATTGTCCTTTCCTTTTTAGAATTGGTTAGTAACCAGTTATTATTTCTAATGGATGTTCTAGGCAAGTCCAAATAGCATTTGTGGCGACCCTAATCCTTAACCTATATAAAAAAATAAATAGAAAAATGACATATTTGATATATGCAGAAAATATAACCTTTTTTTTTATTGAATTAGATATGCCATAATCAAGTTTGTGCATAGATTTGCCATTTGACAATTATATCAACGAACATTCTGTTTATTATTTTATCCAATTATCCGTATCATAATTCATACTCTTATCAAAAACTTTTCATGGGCTTCTCTGTAAGGATATTTTGTTGCATGTGGTGAAAAATTTATGTAACACAAACTCTTCTTGGCGCATTAATTTTGATGTGATTAAATGCATTGAGAACAGAACACTCTTCTTGTCAATCAATTATAGGTAGTTTGGCACATTTTTGAGCTGAAACAAGAATTATATATAGTTTGCTTATCTACTCAGAACTTGCAGAAAGTTGAGAATTTGTTGCTACATCCGGATTGCACAAATTTGTATACTAGCTGAATAGATTATCTTCAACGGATATAATTATCAAAACTTGCGTATGATACTTGCAACCCAATATATACTACAGACAGTGAAGGGCAAACATCATTACATTGGCCGTCATTCATGTTACACAAAACATGAGCTAGCCAATGGAACAGAATTAAATGAAAGCTAAAACTGAGCTAGCACGCACTAGTACGTACGTAGATTATATATATATAGTGTGACACTTGCATCTGAATATTGATACGGAAGAGTTCAGACTTCAGAATGGGATTAAAATAACAGAAAACGAAAGCTAAAACACTCGATCAGTTCGATTAATGGAGGCTAATTAAGAGTTTTCCTCGCACCACAACAAACTTATTAGCCTATGAGTGTGCACACTGAGAAAGGATAAGTGATTAAGTGGCACACTCTACAGATACAAATTGCTTATTTAGATCCAACAAACTTATTGGAATACTCGAGTTCACACACACACACGTACACACTAGATACAAGCTGCTTATTCAAATTCAGCAAACATATTGTTGGAACGATGTTGGGACCTCTGGTTCTAAACATCGGATCAACGATACAGTTCTCCGAGTTTTGATAATGACAAACGCTATAAGGGAACTAATGTGCTTTGATCAAGTATTTCTAAGGAACACAGGTTTAGCAAAGAACTTCCATGAATGAGCACACACTGAAGAGTTCCCATGAAATGAGAACTCCCAGGAATGACCAGAGAACACAGGCTTACACGATGAAGAGTTTCTCTCAAAGGAACTCAGCAGAGGACAGTTCCCACGATATGGGAACTCACATGTGAGGACAAGGACCGATCAGCGCATATCACGGGATCCTGTCTGGGACAGGATGAAGGCACAGTCTGAGGAGCAGACTGTCACGATTGATCCAACGGTCCGATCATCTCAAGAAGTTGACCTAGTTCAAATCGAAGTCACATGTGAAGAAAGTACAACTTGGGCATCAAGCAAAGGGCATTTCGGACACAAATGAAAGATGCGATTGAAGCCCAAGTTAACTCGAGTATAAAGCCAAATGAATAGTGCTCGGATTGAGCACTTCTCCCAGAACTTACAAATACCCACAACAAAGAAAGAGAAAAGAAGAAGAGAAGTCCCCAGCGGCGAGTGTCTGATCTCGACGACGGTGAAGCCGAGTTCCCAGGAGCAAGGGAACTGCGATTCGGTGTAAGGTTTGAGTTACTTATTTAGTGATTGTTGTTCGCTTAGGAACTCAGTTGAGAAGATTCATTAGTGTTGCTAGAGTTAGGTAGAACTCGTAGGAACAGAGAAGTTTGAATCTGGCTGTTTGTAACTAAGGAACAAATCAATAATATAAGTAAGTCATTCAAAATCCTCCAAGCGGAGGTAGAGGTTTACCCATACAACTAGTTGGTTGTAGTGGGGTTCCTCTATAAGGAACTGTGTTTTTTCAGCGTCTTAATTACTTGCGATTATTTCTTCCGCTGCCTTGGGAACAACTTAACAGCCAGTTCCCAAGCTCTTGCTAACTCGTTTACGATCCAACAATTGGTATCAGAGCAGGCTGCTCTAGATTTGTGTTAGCATCGCAGGTTTCAAACATGGCTCACGAACTCACCCAAATCGGTCACAACAACAGCAAGCCACCAAGGCTCATCACTGGTACATTCGAAGTCTGGCAACGCGACATGAAGAACTGGATGCGCAGCCAGGACTACCAAGCTTGGTGCGTCATTGAGAAAGGGAACTTCAAAATTGATCCAGCAATTGAGAATGACCTGTCAAAATGGGGACCTAATGAGTACAAGTGCATGGAGGCCAACTTCAAAGCCATCCAGTACCTTAAGAATGCCATGTCGGTGCAAGACTGCGACAGAGTGGCAAACCTAGACACGACAAAGGAAGTGTGGGAAGCCATTCAGCAAATGCACATTGGGAACTCAGACCTCCGAGAAGATCTTCAGATGAACGCAAGGAGGGAGTTCTTCACCTTCCAGATGGAGATAGGAGAATCCGTTGATAGTTACCAATCCCGTTTTGAGGGACTTTGCACCAAGATGACTGGCCTTGGGATCACTAAAGAGGAAGTCATCGACAAAATGAAGGTTCAACAACTCTTCAATGGGTTGACTGGAGAATGGACAAATGAAAGAACGATGTTCAAAGAGAATCCCGAAAACAGGGCTCTTATGCTCCACCAGGTTTTTGGAAAACTGGTGGGATATGAGAAGAGAAAGATAGATGACAGGGAGCAAAAGCGAGCACATCAGGGGATAGCTCTCAAACTTGAAAAGGTAATCAAGGCAGTACAAGAGCAACATGAAGAATCTGAAGAAGATGAGGATGAAGAGCTAGTCCTTGTAACAAAAGCTCTTCGATCTTTCTACAAAGGGAAGTTCAAGAAGAATTATGGGAACTCAGGAAAAGGACAGAGTTCCCAAAGAAAATCTGCTGAAAAGGACCTCTCGGATGTAACGTGCTACAAGTGTTACAAGAAGGGACACTTTGCCAAGGAGTGCCCTCAGGAGGCGGACAACCGAGGAAAAGGAAAAAAGGCCTACATAGCCACATGGAGTGACGATGAAGACGAAGAGCCTGAATCATGGGCTCAACCTGACATGTGCGCCATGGCCTTAGGAGAAACCACTGGGGAACAACCCAGTGAGGTGGCAGTGAGGGGGAACAGCACATGGGTCATTGACAGTGGATGTTCCAACCACATGACTGGAAACAAAGACAACCTCACCTCACTCCACCCAAAGGCCGAAGGAGGTCACGTGTCCTTTGGCAACAAAAATAAAGGAGAGATCATAGGAACAGGGGAAGTGCTACTCAACAAATCAATCAAAATCAGCAACGTTAACTTGGTGAAAGATCTGGGATTCAATCTCTTGAGCGTCTCTCAAATATGTGATCAAGGGAACAACATCGTCACCTTTGACTCAAAGGAATGTCTAGTGATCAACAAGAAGACTAACAAAATCATCCTGAAAGGAAGAAGGTCCAACAACATATATGTGGTGGATACAAACTTTGAGCCACCAAGGAAACTGTGCTTGGCAAGTTCCCTTGATGAAACGGAACTTTGGCACCGAAGGTTAGGACACGCAGGTATGAATCAAATCTTGAAGCTCTATCTACAAGATCTCGTCGTCGGTCTCCCACGAATCAACCTTGAAGGAGTCAAGATGTGTGAAGCCTGTGCTCGAGGAAAGTAAACAAGGACCTCCTTCAAGCCCAAAAGGATGGTGAGCACGACCAGGCCCTTAGAGCTAATTCATATGGATCTTTGTGGTCCCATGCACACCGAAAGCTATGGAGGAAAGAGGTACATGTATGTTTTAATCGATGATTTTTCACGATTCACATGGGTGCTATTCTTGAGATCAAAATCAGATACCTTCAAGGAATTCGAAGTCCTAATCACAAGAATGGAGGTCAGCATGGGACTCAAACTAAAGGCTCTCAGATCTGATCATGGAACAGAGTTTGAAAACTCACAGTTCCTCAGATACTGTGACAAACATGGGATCTCTCATAACTTCTCGGCCCCTCGCACTCCTCAGCAAAACGGAGTTGTCGAAAGGAAGAACAGGACCTTGGAAGACATGGCTAGAACTATGTTGTTTGAAAGTGGAGTTCTAGAGTACTTTTGGGCTGAAGCCATCTCCACAGCTACTTATATCCTGAATCGAACCATGATCAGACCCTTGATCAAGAAGACATCCTATGTGCTCATCAAAGGGAGAAAGCCAAATATCGCTCATCTTAGGACCTTCGGATGCAAATGCTTCGTCCACAACAATGGGAAAGACAACCTTGGCAAATTTGATCCCAGGAGCGATGAAGGGATATTCTTGGGATACTCTTCCCATAGCAAGGCGTACAGGGTCTATAACAAGAGGACTAAGAAGATAGAGGAAAGCATTCACGTCATCTTCGACGAGAAGTCTGTAAAGATGGGAACAGAGGTTCAAGGAAAGGGAACTCAGTTTAAGCTGGTTAGACAAGAAGAAGACGACGACGAGGATGAACCAAGAAAGAAAGATGAAGACTATCCAAGTGGGAACAATGCCCCACAATCAGGGAACAACGAAGGAGATCAAAACTCCACAGATCAAAGCTCCTTTGAAGTTCCCTTTTCAACAGAAGAACCACAAGATGCCTCCAATTCTCTCGTTCCTCAAAATGAAAATGCACCAAAATCTAGTGTTCAGGGGGAACAACGAGGGAACTCCGAAGAGAATCCTGACGAAAGTCCCAGCGAAGAAGCTGAACATAACTGTTATCCTGAGGAAGAGGAGACTCAAGACACAGATGGAGAAGAGTCAAGGGAACAGGTTGACGTCTCACACATTCTAACAAGAAACTACCAACAAAAGAGAGATCACCCCATCGACAACATCATCACTTCATATGAAAAAGGTGTTCTAACTCGCTCTTCTCTCAATAATTTTTGTGCTTTTAATGCCTTTGTTTCAATGGTGGAACCAAAAAGCATCAAAGAAGCTCTAAAGGACCCAGACTGGATCCAAGCCATGCAAGAAGAACTACACCAATTTGAGAGGAACAAGGTGTGGAAGCTAGTTCCTAGGCCCAAAAATAAGAATATCATAGGAACTCGATGGGTCTTTCGGAACAAGCTAGATGATACTGGGGCCGTAGCTAGGAACAAGGCTCGTTTGGTTGCTCAAGGCTATAGACAAGAAGAAAGAATCGACTATGACGAGACCTTCGCACCAGTTGCAAGGATCGAGGCCATCCGTCTTCTCACAGCCTATGCAGCCCACAAAGGATTCAAGCTGTACCAGATGGATGTGAAGACGGCATTTCTCAATGGGCACCTCAAAGAAGAAGTATACGTAGCTCAATCCCCAGGATTCGAAGATGAGAAGCTACCCAACCACGTCTACTTCCTGAAGAGGGCCCTCTACGGACTCAAACAAGCTCCTCGAGCATGGTATGACAGGTTTGCTCTGTTCCTTCTGTCTCATGGATACCTTCGAGGTTCCATAGACAAAACTCTTTTCCTTAAGAAAGAGTCTAAGGATATCTTGATTGTTCAAGTTTATGTTGATGACATTATTTTTGGAGCAACTAACGAAACTCTTGTAGAGAAGTTTAAGGACCTCATGAGTAGTGAGTTTGAGATGAGTCTCATAGGGGAACTCACGTTCTTCCTAGGACTCCAGATATCTCAAACAAAGGAGGGAACAAGGATTCATCAACAGAAATACATAAGAGAAATGCTAGTTAAGTATGGGATGGACCACTCAAGGCCCATCGACACTCCCATCTCCCCAAATTCCAGGCTCAATGCCGATGAAACAGGGGTAAGTGTCGATCAAAGAAACTTTAGAGGTATGATTGGCTCTCTCCTATACCTAACTGCTAGTAGGCCTGATATTATGTTCTCAGTGTGCTTATGTGCACGTTTTCAAGCTAATCCCAAAGAATCACACTTGAAAGAGGTGAAGAGGATTTTCAGGTACCTCAAAGGGAACGACAACTTGTGCCTCTGGTATCCAAGGAACAGTTCCCTTGAGCTCATTGCTTATACAGATGCAGATTTTGCTGGGCACCTAGTTGACAGAAAGAGCACATCAGGAATGGCCCATTTCCTTGGGTCATGCTTAGTCTCTTGGGGATCCAAGAAGCAAAATTCAGTGGCACTCTCCACAGTTGAAGAAGAATACGTGGCTGCCGCATCATGCTGTTCCCAAGTACTATGGCTCAAGTCCCAACTTCAGAATTACGGTATGTCATTTGGCCTAGTTCCTATACTCTGTGATAATACTAGTGCCATTAACATTTCCAAAAATCCTGTGCATCATTCTAGGACTAAGCACATAGACATTAGGCATCATTTTCTACGTGACAATGTTGAAAATGGGAACATCTCTATGCAACACTGTAGAACGGAAGAGCAAATTGCGGACATTCTCACCAAAGCTTTAGACAGACGTACCTACCAGCGTTTTCGAATGCTTCTAGGGATGATAACTCTAAACTAAACAAGTCCCTGTTTGTCTCTCCCTCAATGCTTGATTAGTCTAACTAGAAATGCATGATAGGGAACTGTAGGACTCAGTGCTTTCATTTTGCCATATTACTAGTCTAGAGCTTGATGTGTATAGAGGAACATTATCTCTTTTGACCCAAAATGATCAACCAGAGTTCCCTTTAACCCTCTCTACAAGCCACTATGACGGTTGATCATAAAACCTACCCTAAGCTAAGGACCAGACAAACGTTTCTCATGAGCCAAACTCTTTATCCCAAAATCGAGTTGCAATTGTCTGGTTCTCTTTTGAGTTCCTCAGCCTCACAAAGAAAATTGAGTGTGAGTTCCCCTAACCTCTCCACTCAATATGACCTTTCTAGAGATCATGGGAACTGGTGCTAACAAGCAAGGGAACACTAGATCTGAAAAGATGAACCGTCACTAGGGAAATGAGAAATTGTGTCAGACTCTGAAGCGTTTTGGGCCAAACACTCAAAAATTCAAAAGACTTCCCCTGGAAGAAAACGACGCGTGTCAGAGGCATGCTCGAGAAGTTGAAACGGCTCTCCGCTCTTATTGGCCAACGGTTCTCGAGGCCTTTCTCAACTTCCCTTTCTACCCTCGTCTCTCTCTCTCAATAAAACCCTACTTTACCACTTTTGGGTTCCTTCTTCCTCATCCTTCCCTGTCATTCTCCTCCTCTGCAACTTTGCCTCCTCCCTCTTTCGAGAAAACTTCCAAAAACTCTCTCTTTCCCAAACCTTTCTCAAATGGCTCCAGCCCATTCTTATGCCGAGATGAAGGCATGGATCCAAAACAACCCTAAAGCTCTCTTCCTCACCATGATGGCGGACGTCGAGAAGGAGCAAAATGAAGCTCTTCGCGATGTTCTCATCGAGGGACTTTACAATTATGTAAGTCCCTTTCTTCCTCCTCCCTCGGCGGCGCAACCTCCAGCACCGCCGACCTCCACTCTTCCACCTCCCTCTTCCTCCGAAATTTGCATCGTCGACACTTTCGGATCCGAACCCCCTTCCAAATACGAAAAACCCAAACAATCCAAACACCACTCCTCAAAATCCAAACACAACTCCTCCAAACGCAAACACTCACAAATCTCCACTTCTTCATCCCCATCTCTTCCCATTCCAAAGAAAAAATCCCTCCTCAACATGGAGGAGGTCCTTAATCTATCCAAACCCGACGCCTATGCCGTCATTCACCCATCCGAGGTCGAGAAGCTCTTTCTCCCTCATCCCCAATCAATCCCTGAGACCTCCGGTCCCAGGGACTCCACGATAACCACTTCCTCCCCTGTTCCCATGGTTGAGGGAACCACCAACCCTCCTCCATCCTCTTCCTCCCCCATAGATCCCCCACCCACTTCACCCATTCCCAAATCCCCCATCACTTCAAAATCTGCCTCTGGGACCTCAAGTCCCAAGGCTCGCACCCCTACTCCTCCTCCTTCCACTCCCAAGGTCCCAACTCCACAAAACTCTCCTCTACCTCCCTCTTCTCCCACCACACTAAAACTCCCTTCCCCATCTTCTTCGGCCCAGAAAACCATAGACCTCGACTCTGACGAGGATAATCTCCCCATCGGAGTCCTTGTTCGCCAGAAGACCAATGCCCCCATCGTGATGGGAACTGCTGAAGAGGAAGCCCAACTAAAGGCCCTCGAAAAAGAATTCGAAGGCGCACTCAACGGGCCTTCCGAAAATCAAGGGGGCAAAGCCCAAGAAGAAGGGAACCCAGCACCAACTGACGGTGCTGAGACAAGCAGTCGTCGTCAGGAAGACGATGAGGAGGAAACAGGGCTGACCTCCTCCAATGATGAAGGGACCTCCAGTGATGACGCTGAAGAGGAAGAAGAGGCCCCCACTTACAAAGAGCTTGCCAGCATCCCTGCTCCTGAACAACAAATGGTGGTGTCGGCACAGGTCCCAGAGGAAAGGACCCGCCCACTGCTGATCGAAGCGGCTGACCCCCCCTCAGCACAAAGGAAAGACTACGGTCTCTAGGGGGAACTCCAAGAAGAAAGGGAAAGGAACTGTGCCCAAGAAAGTCCATATCTCTGAGAATCGCAAGCTCCTTCCCCCACTCATCCTCTCTGAAAGACAGCTCGTTGATGAAGGGCTAGGGCAACTATGGGACCTGATCAAGGCCCAAGGATGGGAACACATGTGTAGTGAGGCCGTGAGTATTGATCCCTCTCAGGTGCGCCGATTCTACAACCATTTTGTGGTCCATGACAACGGCACCAAGGGAACTCTCTCCCTCGAAGGCGATGACTTCATCTTCACAACCTCCACCATCCGCCTTCAACTACAAGTCCCTGTCCAGGGCCTCCAGGAACTGCCCACCAAGAGCTGGGGCGACTTCAACAGTGAGGAGATTTACAACACGATCTACGAGGGCCGTGTTCCCACCACTGGCACCTCTACTCATCACTTGTCCCTCATTGCAAAGCTGGCTCATCAATTCATCATCAATATGGTGATCCCTCGCCAGGAGAAGCGCCTTGTTATCAACATCCCTGATGCCATTATCCTCTACCACTTCCTCCTCAAAAAGCCCATCAATCTTCCTCGCATAATCTTGGGGCACATGGAGAAGTGTATGGCTTCCAAATCCCACTCTCTTCCTTATGCTGGCCTCATCAAGAAACTCTTGCTAAGAGAGGGCCTCTACGACACATCCCAGGAAGAGGTCACCATAGGTAGGGAACTGGACATCTCTGTTGTCCACAAAATGCGACACTCTGAGCCTGTGGAGGAACAAGAAAGGCTGCCATCTGGTGAAGGCACTCAGGATGGGAACACTCCAGTGTTGGTGCACATTGCCAACACTCTCGACAAGATAGCCAGGGAACAAGAAAAGATGGCAAGGGACCAAGAACAAATTGCTAAAGGCCAGGAAAAGCTTGTACAAGTCTTGACACGGCTTTGTGATGCCCTGTTCCCAAGCCAATGATCTTTCCCTTCTTTTTCCTAGCCTCAATGTTCCCACAAATATTGTCTCTCGTGTTCCTATGTACATTTTTTTTGCTTAAGTAATGCATGGTTTTTAGTATGATTGCGTGTTCTTTTTCTTCCTTATCTATGTGTTTACTTGTTTTCGATGATGTCAAAAGGGGGAAAGACAAAAAATGCGAGATGAGTTAAGTTGAAAAGATATCACAGAATACGCTATAGCTAAGGGGGAACAATTGCATAAAAAGCTAAGTACGAACTCAGTGATTCACAAGAAGTGGCTCCCTAGGAACACGCGTAGGAACTCATTTGCATATCACGCTTTGAAATACTTGCTGATTTTCGTGATAGGTTTGTCATCATCAAAAAGGGGAAAATTGTTGGAACGATGTTGGGACCTCTGGTTCTAAACATCGGATCAACGATACAGTTCTCCGAGTTTTGATAATGACAAACGCTATAAGGGAACTAATGTGCTTTGATCAAGTATTTCTAAGGAACACAGGTTTAGCAAAGAACTTCCATGAATGAGCACACAATGAAGAGTTCCCATGAAATGAGAACTCCCTGGAATGACCAGAGAACACAGGCTTACACGATGAAGAGTTTCTCTCAAAGGAACTCAGCAGAGGACAGTTCCCACGATATGGGAACTCACATGTGAGGACAAGGACCGATCAGCGCATATCACGGGATCCTGTCTTGGACAGGATGAAGGCACAGTCAGAGGAGCAGACTGTCACGATTGATCCAACGGTCCGATCATCTCAAGAAGTTGACCTAGTTCAAATCGAAGTCACATGTGAAGAAAGTACAACTTGGGCATCAAGCAAAGGGCATTTCGGACACAAATGAAAGATGCGATTGAAGCCCAAGTTCACTCGAGTATAAAGACAAATGAATAGTGCTCGGATTGAGCACTTCTCCCAGAACTTACAAATACCCACAACAAAGAAAGAGAAAAGAAGAAGAGAAGTCCCCGACGGCGAGTGTCTGATCTCGACGACGGTGAAGCCGAGTTCCCAGGAGCAAGGGAACTGCGATTCGGTGTAAGGTTTGAGTTACTTATTTAGTGATTGTTGTTCGCTTAGGAACTCAGTTGAGAAGATTCATTAGTGTTGCTAGAGTTAGGTAGAACTCGTAGGAACAGAGAAGTTTGAATCTGGCTGTTTGTAACTAAGGAACAAATCAATAATATAAGTAAGTCATTCAAAATCCTCCAAGCGGAGGTAGAGGTTTACCCATACAACTAGTTGGTTGTAGTGGGGTTCCTCTATAAGGAACTGTGTTTTTTCAGCGTCTTAATTACTTGCGATTATTTCTTCCGCTGCCTTGGGAACAACTTAACAGCTAGTTCCCAAGCTCTTGCTAACTCGTTTACGATCCAACACATATATAATAATATCATTGCATGATCCGACTTCTGCTCCTCCTCCTTCCTTGTAAATATGATCTCCATCGATGGCAACCCTGCCCAATTTCAATTCAGCTTTTATATAATATTCTTATGCAACGAGTTTTTGTTCTGTAGAAAACTTATTGTAATTAGTTAAATAAGTACATATATAATATTGCAACATAACGATTTATAGGAGCCTGGAAACTTACTTGTTCATGCACACATTCCAGCTCATATTGTTGGAACAATAGTTGTTCCATGGTTTCTCTTAGTTTTGATGATAACAAACTTAGTTAATATAACTTGCTTCTACATGTAAGTGTTTTCAGGAAAACAGGTACATGGTCACGAGTGACGGAACATCGTGAGGAACGATGGAGGGAACGAGTGACAGATTTAGGAAGCGCGTCTCAGAAGGAACGCGACTTTCTATAAATGGCAAGTTACCTTATCTTCTGCGAGCGATCTTCTACGAAGATCTCCAGCTGTAGGCGGTTGCTTAAGGAGATAAAAGAGAGGATAAGATCAATCTTCACACGATCTTATCTTAGGAAATCCGAGATCATTCGGTTTTGGGAAGAATCGGCATGGTTGAGGATCCGAAATCACAAACAATCTTTTTCCTTATTGTGTGGGATTTTTAAGTGGAATATCAGCGTAATTAGGCAAGAATTACGTGTGAGATCAGACTTAACTTATCTTATAAATAGCTAGGATTAGCTAGGGTTAAAAGTGTGGTTGAACGAGTATTGAAGACGAAGAACTTGAAGAGAGAGCTTTTCAAGTGTACGAGTGTGTGGCTTTTTCCGGTGAAGAATCCACAAGTAAGTCAGTAGTTTACTTTGTCTTAGGTTTACGCTTAGGGTTGTAGAAGTCTAGTTGGTTGAACTTTGGTCGATGCCTTAGTTACCAGGGAACTTGACTTGCCTTGTAATCGTTGAAACTTAATAAAAGTATTCTATTGAAAATCCTCTGAGAAGGAGTCTCAGGGGTAGAGGTTTTTCTTTCTACGACTTGTTGGTCGGACAGAAAGTTTTCCTCTCTAAATTATGTGTTCTATTGTTTATTTCCGCTGCCCAGGGAACCTTACTAGTTCCTTGTATTGTTACTAATGCGTCACGATCCAACAATTGGTATCAGAGCAGGTTTGCTCTAGATTGTGTGTTAGTGCAGGAATACAGAATGAATTCAAACAACACTCCCAACGTCGGAATTGGAAACAACAAGCCTCCACTTCTTATTCCTGGAGAATACGACCACTGGAGAATCCTCTTCGCCACTTGGCTTAAGAGCAATGACTACCAAGCATGGTCAGTCATTGAGGATGGAGACTATGTCATTCCTGAAGCCAAGAAGAACAAGAAATCTGAATGGGGACCAGCTGAGTGGACGGGAATGGAGAAAAACTTCAAGGCACAAATGCTTCTCAACAATGCCTTGGGTGCTGAAGATCTGCTAAGGGTGGTGAATTGCAAAACTGCCAAAGAAGCATGGGCGGCCATTGAGCAGATGCACATTGGTAGCACAGATCTGAAAGAAAGTCATCAGAAAGAGGCTAAGAAGGAGTTCTACAACTTCAAGATGGAGGATGGAGAAACCATAGCAACATACCAATCTCGGTTTGAAGCCTTGGTGAATCGCATCAATCATCTAGGTATCGAGAAAGACATCACACAATCAGAAAAGGTCTCTGCGATTATTGATGGTCTCGGTCCTAAGTATGTTGTTACCAGAGGCTTGCTGAAAGAAAATCCAATCACGAAGACTTGCACTCTTCATGAAATCTTTGGAAAGCTGACGGATTATGAGCGATATGAAAAGATCAAAAGTAGCATCTCAAGTTCCGGCAAAGGCATTGCTCTCAAGGTTGAAAAAGCCATTGAGAACATCGCCGCAGGAAGAGAGGTGTATACTACAGAGGAGGACTCTGATGTGGCGCTCATAACAAAGTCAATGAGGGCCTTTTACAAGAGAGGCAAAAAGCAAGGAGCATGGAAGGAACAAGAGAAGATCAACTCAGAGAAGAAGGACATCAAGGAAGTTACCTGCTACAACTGTCAAGAGAAGGGTCACTATGCAAAGAGTTGTCCCAAAGGTAACGAATCTGGGAACGATAAGAAGAAGGCCTACATCGCTGCATGGGATCTAGACTCAGATGATGAATCTGAACCAAAGGTCTGTACCATGACTCTGAAGATCGAAGATGCTGATCCAGAGGTAACTCCTGAACAATTCCTTGATAGTTTAAAGAATGCTAAACAATCTGATCTTCTTGTCCTGGTCAAAAAGCTTTTTGAAGATAACTTAAAGATGCAAGAAGAAATAGGAGCCTCTGATGAGAAATGTCTTAATCTTGAAGAAAAATTATCAGAAACCACTGTAACTAGTGTAGTTCCTTGTTCAGAGTGTGAAGATTTAAAGAAAGATATTAAGACTCTCACTGAAACCAATAATGAACTTAGATCGGATCTGCTTATCTTTAAACTCAGAGGAGAGGAGTTAGAGAATGAGCTTAACAAACGAACTCAAATTGAGTTTAATCCTGCTAGGTGTGGTATTGGTTATGGTAAAAACAAATCGGAATATCCTCCTGATGATCTTACCTTTGAAGAGAAAATGGAAAGAAAAGCTAGGGAACTGCAATCCGCTAGAGATAAGGTAACTCATCTAGAAAGTAGAGTCAAGATTCTTGAGAGTAATCTGAACAACAACTCTGAATGGTATTCTGGTAAAACAGCTCATAAAATATACTTAAGACAGGCTCAAGGGAACCAACACAGAGTTCCTTCCAAGGAACGTGCGAAGGAACGTACCCTCCAGAAACCACATCCTAAGCGCTATCTTGGCGAATATTATAGGGTGTGCTATCACTGTGGTGGGGGAGGTCATGTTCAAAAAGACTGTAAAGTAAGGTTAGAAGAGTCTAACAAAAGAAGTCAAAACCAGAACACAGGGAACAACAAGAAACAGTGGTCTGGTAAGAAAAATCAAGGGTATGACAAATCTCATCAGAATAAAAAGAAACCAGCTCCACAACCACAAAAGAAGCAAAACTCTAAAGCTGACAAAGGGAAAAACTATGTTGATCCCTCAAGTGTTACTTCTAGTTCCAAGAGCCCACAGAAAGCTACTTTAGTTCAATCACAAATCTATCATTCTGTGAGCTATGCTAACCGACTCGGGAAGGCTAAGCAGGCCTGGGTCGTTGAAACGTGATTTCTTTCTTGCAGGTTGAAGTGAGGGGGAACATCCGCTGGATCCTTGACAGCGGGTGTTCATGTCACATGACAGGGCACAAGAGTATTCTGTCCTCACTTCAAAACAAAGCTGGAGGAAACATTTCCTTTGGCAACAACAATCAAGGAGAAATCATTGGAACAGGTGAAGTCAAGCTAAATGACAAGATCAGCGTTAGAGACGTAAGCTTGGTGAAAGGGCTCAGTTACAACTTGTTGAGTATTGATCAGCTCTGTGACCAAGGGAACAACGAGGTATCCTTTACCTCAGAAGGCTGTATGATCAAGAATCTGAAATCAAATCTTGTGGTCCTGAAAGGAAAGAGGCGCAACAATGTGTATTTTGTCGACTCAAGTTTCCAACCACAAGAAGATCTTTGCTTTGTAACATTAGGTGACAAGACTGACCTCTGGCATAGGCGGTTTGGTCATGCAAATCATCGAGGAATACACAAACTTTACTCACAAAATCTGGTAATAGGACTTCCCAAAGTTCTTACAGAAAAGGAAAGCATGTGTGAAGAGTGTGCAAAAGGAAAACAAAGCAAGTCATCTTTTCAGCCTAAATTGTCAGTTAGCACCTCTCATCCCCTTGAGATGATACACATGGATTTGTGTGGTCCCATGTGGGTGAGAAGTCATGGTGGTAGCAGGTACATTTTTGTTATTGTTGATGATTTTACTAGATATACATGGACTCTTTTTCTAGGTTCCAAAGATGAGACGTTCATGGCTTTCAAAAGCTGGATCAAGAAGGTAGAAGCATCAACAGAGCAGAAGTTAAAATCTATCAGGTCTGACAATGGAACAGAGTTCAAGAATTCCTTGTTCCATAGCTACTGTGATGAACATGGAGTTTCTCAGAACTTCTCTGCGCCAAGGACTCCTCAACAGAACGGCATAGCTGAGAGAAAGAATGGAACACTACAAAACATGGCTCGAACTATGATGTTGGCAAGTAACTTGCCTCGGTCCTTTTGGGCTGAGGCAATCGGTACCGCTTGCTACATCATTAATCGAGTCACCATACGTTCCAACTTCTCTAAAACTCCATATGAACTAATCAAGGGCAGAAAGCCAAATATTTCCCACTTGAAAGTCTTTGGGTGCAGGTGCTTTATTCACAACAACGGAAAAGACGAGCTTAGCAAGTTTGATCCAAGGAGTGACGAAGGTATCTTTCTGGGATATGCATCCAACAGCAAGGCTTACAAGGTGTTCAATAAGAGGACTAAGAAGTTTGAAGAAAGCATTCATGTTATCTTTGACGAGTCCAAAAATGGAGGGAACCTCTCTAGTCACGAGGATGTACTGAAGGTTCTAAATGCAGATTCAGATGATGAAGTCGATCCAGATAAAGGTGCACAAGCTCCAAATGATGCTGTTATGCCTCCAAGTCCTGACTTGGATGGAGATAACACAGAAAGTGCCCTAGTTCCTGAGGATGGTACTTCACAAAATGAAGAAATAGAGGAAGATCATGGTGAAGGAACTTCACATGGAACGACAAGTCAACAGGAACAAGAGGAGTCAAGAACAGATCCCACTCAACTTGAAGTCAGGAATTACCATCAAAAGAGAGATCATCCTGTTGACAACATCATCACTCCATATGATAAAGGTGTGCTTACTCGTTCCTCTATTAAGAATTTTTGTGCTTTCAATGCGTTTATCTCTCTTGCAGAGCCAAAGAATGTGAAGGAAGCATTAAAAGATCCTGACTGGATAGTTGCTATGCAAGAGGAACTACACCAGTTCGAGAGGAATAAAGTATGGAGATTAGTTCCCAAGCCAAAGCACAAAATGGCTATAGGAACAAAATGGATTTTCAGGAATAAACTTGATGACACCGGAGCTGTCACAAGGAACAAGGCGAGACTTGTAGCAAAAGGGTACAATCAACAAGAAGGGATTGACTACGATGAAACGTACGCTCCCGTTGCAAGAATAGAAGCCATTCGTCTTCTAATCGCCTATGCTGCTCACAGAGGATTCAAGCTGTATCAAATGGATGTGAAAACAGCATTCCTGAATGGGTACCTACAAGAAGAGGTATATGTGCTACAACCTCCAGGATTTGAAGATGTTGATCACCCTGACCATGTCTATGTACTGGATAAGGCCCTTTATGGTCTCAAACAGGCTCCTCGTGCTTGGTATGATAGATTTGCTCAGTTTCTATTAGCCAATGGATACATACGTGGTGTGATCGATAAGACATTGTTCCTAAGGGAACAAGACGGTGAGGTTTTAGTAGTTCAAGTTTATGTTGATGATATTATATTTGGTTCTACTAACCCGAAACTTGTAGAAAGCTTCAAGAATCTCATGAGTAGTGAGTTTGAGATGAGCATGATCGGTGAACTCACTTTCTTTCTTGGTCTACAAGTGGTACAAAGTGATGAGGGAACAAAGGTACATCAACAAAAGTACATCAAAGAACTATTGAAGAAGTATGGTATGGATTCTACAAAAAGTTTTGATACCCCTATTTCTCCTAATACTCGTCTTGATGCTGATCTAAATGGTGTTGATGTTGATCAAACGATGTACCGTGGAATGATTGGTTCCCTATTGTGCCTAACGGCCAGCCGGCCAGATATTATGTTCAGTGTGTGTCTTTGTGCTAGATTCCAGGCCAATCCTAAAGAAACACATCTGAAAGAAGTGAAGAGAATTCTGCGATACTTGAAAGGGAACGATGGGTTATGTCTGTGGTATCCAAGACACAACTCGTTCCATCTTGTCGGATTCTCGGATGCAGATTTTGCAGGTCACTTAGTAGATAGGAAGAGCACATCAGGAATGGCCCAATTTCTTGGTCCCTGTTTGGTGTCTTGGGGATCGAAGAAGCAAAATTCGGTTGCTCTTTCAACGGCCGAGGCAGAGTATGTTGCAGCAGCTGCATGTTGTTCCCAGGTATTATGGTTAAAGCAGCAACTGGTGGATTTTGGTATGTCTCTTGGAACTATTCCTATCTTATGTGATAATACAAGTGCAATCAATATCTCCAAAAATCCAGTGCATCATTCTAGAACCAAACATATAGATATTCGACATCATTTCTTAAGAGATAATGTTGAAAAAGGTTTCATCAAGATGGATCATTGTAGGACTGAAAATCAAGTGGCAGATATTTTTACCAAGGCCTTGGACAGAAAACCCTATGAACATCTGAGGATGTTACTAGGAATGATTTCCTTGGAGTAAACAAGTCCCGGTCCTCTATTCCCTCAGTGCCTGACTAAAGAGGTAACTTCTCAGGTAACTACATATCATTTGACAAGTTTTCTAATGGCTTATATCCTTCCTCTGTGCATAGATGGTGTATATATTAGAAATTGTTAAGTGTTACATGCTAAAAGGAACTAAAACTGAATTGCTTACATCTAAGATTTTCTTTTGGCCCAAAATAACCAACTTGATCTATTCTATCCCTCACTTCAAGCCGAAATGATAGTTGGTTATAAAACTGTCCCCTAGCCTGATCCACACAAACGTTCCCTATGAACCTCCTTTGATTACCTTTAAACGGGGAATAATTGTTTGGATGTCAAAAAATATCCCAAGCCCACAAAACGTTTGAATGGAACGTCTCTAGTCCCTTTCTGTTCAAACATAGCCTTTTATCCACTCATGGTAACGAGGCATGGAACTTGTGATTGAGATTTGTGTCACTTTAAAGGAACGTCCTTAATTATAATTGAAAGTTTTCTGCAAAGGAACAGACATCAATCAACGCAGGGATCGCAGTTATGTTGTAGCCGTTGTGCCTGCTTGTTTAAATTTTTTCAGCCGTTGCACAGTAACTCTGCAGGGAACGATAGGACGTCTGCGCAGTCAAAATTTAATGGCGGTGAAAATTCATCATTATGGCAACTCTTAGCTGTTAAGATTTGGATAGAAGATCTTTGGGAAGATCATGATCTTGTAAACAAGGAAAGAGGTGTGCTTTATAAACTCTTATCTCGGTCATTTTTTTTTACCGCATCTCTGTTCTTCTCCCGCAAACCCTAAATCTTCCTCAAAGCTTCAATCTTCTCTTTTCTGCAACTATGGCTTCCTCCTCAAACACCCCAATCCTCAACTTCGACGGTCTCGATGCTTCTGAGATCGCCGTTCTTCAAGCCCAACTCGAATCCATCAAAAAGGCCAAACTTTCCTCCCCCTCCCCAATTTCCAAACTTGAAACCAAATTCGATGCTGTCTCCGATACTGGTATGGCCACCGCTGATAAGGTCTCATCGAAGAAGGAGACTGAGGATGAAAAATCTGAGAAGGATCAATCCACGATTCCCTCAGAAAACCCTTCCGTCAAGGCTGCTGAAACAGGGGAGGTACAGGAGAGCAAGGAGGAGTCGGAAAAAGAAGAGGTGAACTCACCACCGAAGGAAACCACTGATGATCACGAAAAGGTGGAATCTTTACCCGTGCATATGCGACCAGGGTGGGTCAAGCCAACGAGCCGTGGGAAGCGAAAGGCAAGAAAGAGTGTCCCTCCCGTACCATCTCAAATCCTTCACATCTCTGATTCGGAGCGCACCCCATCCCCTGCCAACAAAAAGCCGAAGGTTACTCCTTCTGGATCCAAGTACGGCCTTCGCTCCACCGTTCCAAAGGAAACGGTGGCTCAGGCATCTTCTGAAGATGAAGAAGATCCAGAGGAAGATGAAGAGGACGTTGGCTCGGAGTCTGAAGAGGGTGAGGAAGAAGAAAAGAAAGAGTCTGGTGGAGAAGGAGACGAAGAAGAGGAAGAGTTGGAAGAAGAGGTTGAGAAAGACCTCAAGTCTGCCAAGGCAAAAGGTAAACTGCCAATGGAATCAACGGCCCATTCCAAGCAGGGTTCAAAGAAGGTTGTCGCTCCATTGGTGATCGCCGAAGCGTTTCTGAAAAGCCATGACTTGGAGGAATTCTGGGAACTTCTCAAGTTTCAGGGATGGGAGAAAATCTGTGACTCTGGAGTCAAGGTAGATGTGTCTCTTCTCTCCCAATTCTTTGGCTCCTTCCAACTAGCTGATCTCTCTACCGGTCCAATGGGCTTTGCTATGGAAATCTCTTTTTCTTTGGGATCTGTTGCTACAATTCTGAAGGTGCCTGTTGAAGGATATGGGCATGTCCATACCTCGAGTAACTGGCCCAGGAACAAAAATCAGTTAATCAAGCGTGTTATGGGCAAAGTTCCTGCTGCTGGTCCTTATTCAACCAATGATTTGAGCTACACTGCACGGATTGCACATCAATTCCTCATCAAGGTTGTTGTTCCTAGGCTGGAGAAGAGAACTACACTCACCATCAATGATATGATTCTGTTGGACAAGTTTCTAAGGAGGGAACGTATCAGTCTTCCGGAGATAATGATGAGGCAGATGGCTAAGTGTACTGGGAAGAAGCATAGCCTGCCTTATCCTCGTTTTGTGAGGGCTATACTGAAGGAGAGAAAGGCGTACAAGCCTTCGAAAGAGGAGTTCTTTGGATTACCCTTGGAGATGCGCAATATCTCGAGGATGAATTTTCAGGGTGATTTGAAGGGAACAGCTGCAAAGAAGACTGCCCAGATGGATGTTGGGAGTTCTTCGCTGAGTGAAGGTGTTACTGCCAAGATGTTGTCTGAGCTTCAAAAGATTTCCTCTCAGCTGAGTACCATCATTGGTTACCTGGCTAAGAGAGACACTGACGCTGCTGCTGCTGATTCCACCTCCTCCGAACCATGATGTGGACCCTCTCTAGTTCCTTAGCCTATCTATCCCCAGTTTAAAATGTTTCTTTTGTCTCTTGGATGTTAAGACTTTTATGTTTTTATGCTTTCTCTAGGCTGTGACCCCTACAACAATTATCTATAATAATAACTGTCTTTTGCTTATGAATGGTTTAAGTTTCAATTGAATTTGTTCATTTGTTCTATGTCTTTGCTTGATGATTGTTGATCTTTTGATGATGTCAAAAGGGGGAAGTTAGGAAAAATGCAGAGATGCGTTCTATCCAGGAAATACAGAGGGAACTTTGGCTAAGGGGGAATATTTTGTTAACTCTGAAGAGTAAGAATAACAGTGCATTTGTTAAGGAGGAACCACACAGGAATTTTTTTTTGATCTATAGTTCTTTTGGTTTCTAGACATGCATTTTTGGTATAGGTTTGTCATCATCAAAAAGGGGGAAATTGTTGGAACAATAGTTGTTCCATGGTTTCTCTTAGTTTTGATGATAACAAACTTAGTTAATATAACTTGCTTCTACATGTAAGTGTTTTCAGGAAAACAGGTACATGGTCACGAGTGACGGAACATCGTGAGGAACGATGGAGGGAACGAGTGACAGATTTAGGAAGCGCGTCTCAGAAGGAACGCGACTTTCTATAAATGGCAAGTTACCTTATCTTCTGCGAGCGATCTTCTACGAAGATCTCCAGCTGTAGGCGGTTGCTTAAGGAGATAAAAGAGAGGATAAGATCAATCTTCACACGATCTTATCTTAGGAAATCCGAGATCATTCGGTTTTGGGAAGAATCGGCATGGTTGAGGATCCGAAATCACAAACAATCTTTTTCCTTATTGTGTGGGATTTGTTAAGTGGAATATCAGCGTAATTAGGCAAGAATTACGTGTGAGATCAGACTTAACTTATCTTATAAATAGCTAGGATTAGCTAGGGTTAAAAGTGTGGTTGAACGAGTATTGAAGACGAAGAACTTGAAGAGAGAGCTTTTCAAGTGTACGAGTGTGTGGCTTTTTCCGGTGAAGAATTCACAAGTAAGTCAGTAGTTTACTTTGTCTTAGGTTTACGCTTAGGGTTGTAGAAGTCTAGTTGGTTGAACTTTGGTCGGTGCCTTAGTTACCAGGGAACTTGACTTGCCTTGTAATCGTTGAAACTTAATAAAAGTATTCTATTGAAAATCCTCTGAGAAGGAGTCTCAGGGGTAGAGGTTTTTCTTTCTACGACTTGTTGGTCGGACAGAAAGTTTTCCTCTCTAAATTCTGTGTTCTATTGTTTATTTCCGCTGCCCAGGGAACCTTACTAGTTCCCTGTATTGTTACTAACGCGTCACGATCCAACACATATGAATTCCACGAGGGGGACATGTTGGATGATATGGGCATCTTCTCCTCGTCCTTTTATTCTCTCCTTAAATCCATCACCCACTGCAGAGAGATGTAACTGTTGCAAGTTAGTGATGAATTTCAATCCCTCTGGAACCTTCCTCAATTTATTACATCTCCAAATTTCTATTTTCCTGAGTTGAGGCATTGCTCCCCTCTCAATACTCCATTCCTCCAAGTTTTCAAGCTCTCGCTAACCCCTTACGATCCAAATTTTCCACGAAACCGCTAGTTTTCAAGCTCTCGCTAACCCCTTACGATCCAACAGATTTGTATATACTGATATCATCTTAAGTCTTTGTCCTCTATAAGATGTGTTCATAGACGTAGGGTGGTGGGGATGTTTGTTTGTTTTT
The DNA here is from genome assembly GCA_964016875.1 of Fallopia convolvulus. NCBI lineage: Eukaryota > Viridiplantae > Streptophyta > Magnoliopsida > Caryophyllales > Polygonaceae > Fallopia > Fallopia convolvulus. The sequence goes on from OZ024726.1 coordinate 58,708,477, forward strand.
ACCATATAATGCAATCTTTTTTGGGTGTCTCATGGCGTAATTTTTGTGTCAATATGTTGAGCTCTGGAGGGAAGATTTATTAATGGCTATAAGAGCTTTTGAACTTCTCTTATAAAAAGCATAGTCCTTTAATAATCTTGCAAAAAAGTTATAAGTAGGATCCCTTGACTTTTATCTGGTTTACTAAAATCCTTTCACGTATGAAAAATGTTACAAACTTGCCCTTAAAACATGTGTTTGGTACATTAAAGTCGTTGAATTTTGATAAAAGTGAGAAACATTGGTCTTTGAACTTTTTCATATGTTTCTTCCTGTGTGGATAGATGGATTCACTTTACATTGTAGTTTGACTAGTTAAAAACTTACTATGCTATTTAATTAGGCGGTTCGTTTAATATTGGCCTATGAACTTTTAGAACTCGGTTGTCATACCTGTGTTTAGAATCTTTCAGTAGTATGATACCATTAAGTATCGTATTAGTAGTGTATTGAATAGATAAGAAGGGATTTGGGGGAATAATTGAAGAAGAGATTGGAGATTAGAGGCAGAAGAAGAAGAAATAGAAGAGGCAGAGAAGTTACGTGAAAAGAGAGAGATAGAGAAGAGATTAGGGTTAAGATAATTTTCATTGATTCTTTAATTAACATTACAATAAGAGAGTATTTATAATAACTCTCATTCTAGAAAATATGGAAAAGATTAATGCTGAAATCATATCCTACTAACATATAAAACTAAATCCTAAATAAAAGGAAATAAAAATATTCTTAAACTAATTATCCTAATATTAATTATTATAATATTATAGCGTATCATAGTACTCATTTGTTTATTGTAAAAAGTAAATTTGAAATTTATGGATGCACACTTATTATGCTATTTAATTATGGATGCACACATATGATTGCATGATCTCCATCGATGGCAACCCTGCCCAATTTCAATTCACCTTTTATATATTCTTATGCAACACTAATTTTCGTTCATTAAACAAGCTAGCAATAGAAAAACTTGTTGTAATTAGTTAACTAAGTACATATATAATAATATTGCAAGATATATAACAATTTATAGGAGCCGAGAAACTTACTTGTTCATTCACATGGCTACGTAATGACTAGTGAGATCGTTAATATTCCTCCTGTTCACTGGAACTTCACGAGAGGGACATGTTGGATGAAATGGGCATCTCCTTCAATCCATGCATGTTCACGAGCTTTAATTCTTTCAAGGTAGTGATGAATTTCAATCCCTCTGGAACCTTCCTCAATTTCCTACATTCTGCAATTTGTAGTTTCCTGAGCTGAGGCATTGCTCCCATCTCAATACTCCATTCCTCCAAGTTTCTTAAATTATGCACATAGAGCTCTTTAAGCTGTAGAAACTCTTCCGCGGAGACAGTCCACTGGATGCCCCTGTAGGCCTCATTCACTAGTTTCAGGATAGTGAGTTGAGGGAGTCTGCCTAAAGCTGCGAGCGTGGCTTCTTCTTCAAGCTCTGTCTCCCACAACTCTAACCACATGATACTAGCAGGGAATACAAGTCCATAGCTGTTGCTGGTCAATCTATCCCCCATCTTTCCACCTAAACTTAGCTTCCGTAGATGCTGGCAATGGATGATATGTTGTAAAATAGTCTCCAGCCTCACAACCTCACTGCCGCCTTCTTCTGAAGGTTTGATATTCCAGTCTAACATCAATGAATGAAGACGGTCCGACCTTATACTTGGGGATTGAAATGCTGCCTCTAGCTGCTCCTTGCTTTTGATCTCTAATAGTCTCAACTTTTGAAGAGTTGAACTTAGAAGCGGAAGCTCTTTCAACATCCAACTACCTCCTACACCCACGAGCTTAAGTGTTTCTAATTTCATTAGGGTGTGTAACTTAAATGTTTCCAAGGTACAAGAAGAAGATGGAAATAAATATAAGTAAAGATGTCGAAGGCCTTCTATTTTCCAAAAAACATCGGGGATTCTTACTTTTTCATTTAGATCACCCCTGTAGTCTAGTGTGAGAAGGTTGCGCAAGTTCCCAATGGAGGAAGGCAGCTTTACGATGTTTGTTCTATACAAACGAAGGTATCTCAGGTGAACCAAACTCCCGATCCCTGCCGGTAAGCTCTCATCGGAAGTCTTAATCCCCTCGAGGATTAGAACTCTGAGTAACTTGTAATTTTCGTGTATTGGCTGCAAACTCAAGCTCTGTTTACCTCCAAACGTGCAATCTTCATAGGCAAGAGAGCTCAGGTACCCACTCTTTTTGGGAAATGGAAGGAGAATTCTACACATACATACAAAAAAATATTGAATACTTAATTAATGCGTTGTTTTAAACTGTATACCCACACGGAGAATTCTACAATTTATTATTTTAAATAGATTACATGTTTGTGTTGAAGTCCTTTAAGAATTTTCAAGTGGTTAAAGACAGATTTTAAATTTGGGCTTAGATTAGTCTGAATTTTTAATGGGATTAACTAGACTTGTTCAGATTTTAAATTTGGTGCTATGTCTATGTTCTACTCAAAATTGTATGTCTCAAAAAGACCATGAGACATTTCAAATAAATGCATTGATAGGTGAACGACGTAAATAATGTTAATCGTGAACTTGTAATCTAGATTTTATCAGATTCAGTCGACTGTACTCTACATCTAAAGATCATGAGACATTTCAAATAAAATCACTATTTAAATTTCTTAAATAAGATGACATGCATGTTGAAAGAATAAGAGAAATTATAATCCTCATACCCGTCGTATGATAAAATTGCACTTCGTCGTGATTCTGTTATTTGTACATCCGAATTTGGGCCCTTGGAATCGAATATCTCAAGGAAGTCTTCTTCATTTGCTTTTTTTATGCATAAATCTCTGACCAGATCATGTAATCTAATTCTATTCACCTTCCCTTCATAGTTTCTCCTTGCAACCTCAACCAGGCAGCGGTGAATCAACTCATCCAAATAACAACGTGCAACATCCTCCACAGTTTCTCCTTCACATGGCTTAGAGGATGTGAAAAATCCTTCAGCTATCCACATCTTAATTAGTTGTCCAACCGGAATTTCATAGTCCTCTGGATAACGGGCCAAGTAAAGAAAACAAGGCTTTAGTTCACGGGGCAAATCACTATAGCTTAGTGCTAACATCTTGTTCACCGGCCCATACAAGTGTGTGCCTTTTCCCTTGTCCATTATCCTCGAGGCAACTGCATTCGCCACATTTTCCCAAGCTTGAAAAGTTTTCTTTTGACTTAGAATGCCGGCTAGTGCAATCACAGCCAATGGCAATCCTCTACATTTCTTTAACATCTCCTTCCCTAGCTCTTCAAACCTGGCAATATTTGTCGAGTTGCTAGTCTCCTCTCTAAAGATAAGAGCAATCTTTCTAAATAGCTCCCAACTTTCTCCTTCGTTAAGACACCTTGGTTTGTGTGGATAGGTGATGGGTTTTAAATCGGGGTAATCAACAACTTCTTCATTACGGCTAGTAACTACGATTTTTCCTCCACTACTTCCTAGTGGTAAAGCTGGAAGGATTTCTTCTAGAGCTTTGTCCTCCCACACATCGTCGAGAACAATCAAATATCTTTTCATCTCCAAATATTGGTGAAGCTTTCCTACTAGTACTTGATGGCCGTTAGATGACTCACCGACTTGCCATGTTTCCTCACCAGCTTTCTTCAATAGATCAAGAATAATCTGTTTAGCAACCCATTGTTGAGAAACCGATACCCATGCCATGCAATTGAAATGTTTTTTGACAGTCTCATGTTTGAAGAGTTTTCTAGCAAGAGTGGTTTTTCCAGATCCACCCATCCCCACAATGGATACCACCACTTTGATGTTGGTGTACCCTTCTTCATCAGTCAACACCCCAACTAACTTTTTGATATCTTCATCAAGCCCTACCACATGATCCTCTTTGTTATGTTCATATGCAATTGATCTCTTTCCTATGCTATTTTTTTCATTCGACCCCTGACCAGCGTCATTTATTCTTCTTACCCCATTTTCACCCACATACTTTTTCCACATCTCCATGGTTTCATTTATGCTCTTTGTTATAGCTTCAATCTCAGATCCCATCTGGTGGGTGCTCACAACGGAGTTACAAAAGCATAGATACCTTTTTAAGAATCTCTCCTTATCCGCCGAAGAACTAGCTTCAAGGACATGGGACTCGATCAAATCTTCAGCAAGATAAGCAATCTTTCGGATCTCTTTGATGGTGGTTCGGCTCCGCTCATCCCCTCCTTCATACATGGCCTCCATGTCTACGAGAAAGCTCTGCATCATCTTCAACTCCTTTTGCAAGCTCAGAACTTGGTCTTCCACACCACACAAAAACTTGGCTTCTTCGACCAAAAGCTCGCCAATCTTTCCCGCAGCAAGACTAACAACAGAGGTGATACTCATTTTTTTTTTCTTACGTTTTTTTTGTGGTTGAACAATACTACTAGATGAAATCAGTAAAACAGATCGATGAAGGAAATTTGAAGAGAACTGCTTCTTTAATTTGAGAGGCTTAGTCTTTTGTTGTGGTTAAAGAGAGAAGAAGAGAGAGGGTAAGGTTGGTTGGATGAACTTTGCTTTGGCGTATGCTGTCCCTCAATTAGTAGCAGCTTAAGTGCTTCCTCTATCTTACACGCATATACCATTAAGCTACACTAAATTATATTAATTTTTTATGCATACAATATGATAATCCAAGTCACCCTTAATAATTAAGGGTGACTTGCAAGCTCGTTCAGAGGGCCAGAGACAGACCAGCATCTTCAACTTCAATTAGTTGAAGATGCTGGTCTGTCTCTGGCCCTCTGAACGTGCTTGCAAGGCTGCTTTGGATAACATTACGTTATTATTTTAAAACTTAAAGATTGTTTGACACTCCTATTAATATATCGGTTTTTCTAACCTATTTCCTAAGGGTATATGATAAGTTTCCCGGTTTTAGAAATTAAAACCTAGCATATGCATTCTATCTAAAAATAAAATAAGTGTCCTAATATATGTATAATATATAGCATAAAAAATATCTTAATAATCTTCCTATTTATCATATATTAATATCCACGAATAAAAGATTATTTTTTCAAAATTAAGAATGGAATTTTCTATTCATTAATTAGAGTGATATAAGATTGTACCATTTGTACGTACATTACACTATCTTTATATTAAATAAAAGAGGTTGTGTGGTCTAATCTAAAAGCGATATGCGTGGTTTAATAATTTTATTAACCTCGACTTTAGGTTATAATTATGAAATTATGATATGATGATTCTCCAAAAGTAAAACCAAATCTAAAACGAAAAAAAAAATTCCAATGAGCCGACCACAGATGCAAGTTGCTTCCGAAAATTCTAAAAAAATTGCAATGAGCCGACCTCAGATGCAAGTGGCACACGTCTACAGATGCAAGTTGCTTATTAAAATCCAGTAAAGTTTGATCTTAAACAAAGCAAACATGAAGTTCTCAATAATTGATAAAATGGGGGCGCCTCTTGCATCTCAATAATTGATACAAGTTGCTTAATATCACGTCTACTTAATTGCTAGATAGGAGGAATCTGGAAATGAGTTGTAAGCCCAGCTTAACTTATCACAACAAATATTGTTTACAAATTGTTGAGCATCTTAATGGTAGTTTTTGGGTTTATGGATGGTGTGACTTCAGTTTATTAACAATTTATTTCAAATTCAATGGTTCCAAATTTTTGTATTGTTGTTTGATTTAGGAGATCAACTTAAGTACACGCATCGTATAGTTCAGACTCAAATTTTGTTTTTGACCATTTTCACTTTCTAAAAACTTAAGAAGTGTCCATTCTATTCTTTCTGTAGTACTCTCTTGAAAATTAGTCGCCTTCATATAAGTTGGTCAATTGCGATAAACATGTGCAAATTTCAAAATTGGTGGAAATTGTTTGAATTGATTGTAAAAAGTGCCCAAAGGACTTTGATAACCGAATGTATGTTATGTTGATCCACTGCAGATAGTGAAGGCCGAACATCATTACATTGGGCTGTGGATCGTGGTCATCTTAACGTGAAGGCCAAATTCCATTGCATTATGCTGTTGTTTGTGATAGAGAAAATATAGCCGACTTCCTCATCAAGCACAATGCAGACGCTGGTATAAAAGACAACGAAGGTGAATCCCCGGTAGGAATCTGTGAGAAAAACTGGCCTTGGCTGCGAAAACAGGTTCCGAGTGGCTGAGCTGTCATGTAGTAATCCATATCTCTAGAAGTTTACTCATACAACTAGTTGGTTGTAGTGGGGTTCCTCTATAAGGAACTGTGTTTTTTCAGCGTCTTAATTACCCCGATTATTTCTTCCGCTGCCTTGGGAACAACTTAACAGCCAGTTTCCAAGCTCTTGCTAACTCGTTTACGATCCAACACATATATAATAATATCATTGCATGATCCGACTTCTGCTCCTCCTCCTTCCTTGTAAATATGATCTCCATCGATGGCAACCCTGCCCAATTTCAATTCAGCTTTTATATAATATTCTTATGCAACGAGTTTTTGTTCCGTAGAAAACTTATTGTAATTAGTTAAATAAGTACATATATAATATTGCAACATAACGATTTATAGGAGCCTGGAAACTTACTTGTTCATGCACACATTCCAGCTCATATGAATTCCACGAGGGGGACATGTTGGATGATATGGGCATCTTCTCCTCGTCCTTTTATTCTCTCCTTAAATCCATCACCCACTGCAGAGAGATGTAACTGTTGCAAGTTAGTGATGAATTTCAATCCCTCTGGAACCTTCCTCAATTTATTACATCTCCAAATTTCTATTTTCCTGAGTTGAGGCATTGCTCCCCTCTCAATACTCCATTCCTCCAAGTTTTCAAGCTCTCGCTAACCCCTTACGATCCAAATTTTCCACGAAACCGCTAGTTTTCAAGCTCTCGCTAACCCCTTACGATCCAACAGATTTGTATATACTGATATCATCTTAAGTCTTTGTCCTCTATAAGATGTGTTCATAGACGTAGGGTGGTGGGGATGTTTGTTTGTTTTTACCATATAATGCAATCTTTTTTGGGTGTCTCATGGCGTAATTTTTGTGTCAATATGTTGAGCTCTGGAGGGAAGATTTATTAATGGCTATAAGAGCTTAATTTTGATCTTCTCTTATAAAAAGCGTAGTCCTTCAATAATCTTGCAAAAAGTTATAAGTAGGATCCCTTGACTTTTATTTGGTTTACTAAAATCTTTTCACGTATGAAAAATGTTACAAACTTGCCCTTAAAACTTGTATTTGGTACATTGAAGTCGTTGAATTTTGATAAAAGTGAAATACTGGTCTTTGAACTTTGTTCATATGTTTCTTCCTGTGTGGATAGATTCACTTTACATTGTAGGTTGACTAGTTAACTTTACAATGTAGCTTGACTAGTTAAAAAACTTAGAAAACTTAATTCACTTACATTGTAGCTTGACTAGTTGATCTTGATTCTTGAAGCAGCTTGGAATACAAAGAAGTAAACAAGCACACATGAGCAATTACTATCATGGGGTGATTTTCTCTAGTAATTGATTCTTGTTATTAAAATTTTCATCCCATGCATTTTTATTATTAAAATTTTCGCATATAAGAGAGTGTGTGAGGAAAACACAGGTTGTAATATTTGGTATTCCCCCTAGCATTCATGTTAGTATGACAAACTGACGAATTGATACTTGGAACACAAAGAATTTAACAAAAAAAAAACATGAGACTAGTGGGTTATAAAATGTGACTCTTGCATGTGAATAATTGATACTGAAGAGTTCAGACTTGAGAATGGGATTGAAATAACAGAAAACGGAAGCTAAGTGGATAAGCGGAAAACGTCTGCAGATACAAGTTGCTTATTCAAATCCAGAAAAGTTTGATCTCAAAGCCTGGAATACAAAGCATTAAACAAAGCAAACATGAGTTCACACACACACACACATACACTAGTAGTTTATAAAATGTGGCTCTTGCATCTCAATAATTGATACAAAATGCTTATTCAAATTCAGCAAACATAATAATATCACGTGTACTTATTTGATCCAACTCCTCCTTCCTTGTAAGTTGTAAATATGATTGCATGATCTCCATCGATGGCAACCCTGCCCAATTTCAATTCACCTTTTATATAATATTCTTATGCAACTTGTTGTAATTAGTTAAATAAGTACATATATAATATTGCAACATAACAATTTATAGGAGCCGGGAAACTTACTTGTTCATGCACATAGCTATGCTCACCAGATATGAAAGAGAGGGACATGTTGGATGATATGGGCATCTTCTCCTCCTCCTCTTATTCTCTCCTTAAATTCACCATCCATACTATAGACTTCTAATTCTTGCAAGGTAGTGATGAATTTCAATCCCTCTGGAACCTTCCTCAACTTCTTACATCTCCAAAATTTTAATTTCCTGAGTTGAGGCATTGCTCCCCTCTCAATACTCCATTCCTCCAAGTTTTCTAATTCTTGCAAACTGAGCTCTTTAAGCCGTGGAAACTCTCCCGCTGAGACAGTCCACCGGATGCCCCTGTAGGCCTTACCCCATAGCCGCAAGTGTGTGAGTTGAGGGAGTTTGCCTAAAGCTGCAAGCGTGGCTTCTACTTCAAGCTCCGTCTCCCACAAATTTAAGACCATGATACTAGCAGGGAATCTAAGTCCATAGCTGCTGCTCAATCTATCCCCCATCTTTCCACCTAAACTTAGCTTTCGTAGATGCTGGCAATGGGTGATATGTTGTAAAATATTCTCCAGCTCCACAACCTCATTGTCGTCGCTTTCTTCTGACTGTTTGATTTTCCAATCCAATTCTAATGAATGAAGACGGTCAGACATTATACTTGGGCATCGAAAGGCTGCCTCCAGCTGCTCCTTGGTTTTGATCTCTAATAGTCTCAACTTTTGAAGAGTTGAACTTAGAAGCGGAAGCTCTTTCAACATCCAACTACCTCCTACACTCACCTTAAATGTTTCCAATTTCTTTAGGGTATGCAACTTCAATGTTTCCATGGTACATGTAGCCCATCCATAAGAATCTAAATAAAGATGTCTAAGGCCTTCTATTTTCCAAAATTCGTCGGGGATTTTTACTTCTTCAGTTGGCTGAGTCTTCACCAACCTGTAGTCTAGTGTTAGAAGGTTGCGTAAGTTCCCAATGGAGGAAGGCAGCTGTGTAATGGTTGTATCCCACAAACGAAGGTATCTCAGGTGAACCAAACTTCCTATCCCTTCCGGTAATGAGCTATCAAAAGTCTCAATCCTCGAGAGGATTAGAACTCTGAGTAACTTGAAATTTTCGTGTATTGGTTGCAAATTCAAGCTTTGATGTTTATTCCTAGATGTGCAATCTCCATAGGCAAGAGAGCTAAGGTACCCACTCTTTTTGGGAAATGGAAGGATAATTCTACACACACACACACAAAAACATTGAATACTTAATTAATGCGTTGTTTTACAATGTATACCCACACTCAATATGTTCAAGTAAATCTGATCTAAGAACAGAAAAAAATGTTTTCTTCGATCTTATATATGCTACGTACAATTCCTATAAAGTATTTTTAGAGTCAATAAAACAATTTCACTATCTAATAAATATGTTTAATTCGATTTCACCAACAGTAATTTATTGTTTCAATTAGATTACATGTTTGTGCTGAAGTCCTTTAAGAATTTTGAATTGGTTAAAGACAGATTTTAAATTTGGGCTTGGGTTAGTCTGAATTTTTAATGGGATTAACTAGACTTATTTAGGAAAGAAATTATTTACTAATTTAGCATATTTCCCAAACATTTTGATACTACGTATCAAGCTTTTGCACTTTCGGATTTTCCAACTAGAGAGAGTCTGAGCAGGTCTGGGTGCTCTGTCTATGTTCCACTCAAAATTGTATATCTCACAAAGACAATAACTAAGAAAATTTAACTAGATATGAAAGATAAACGCATTGATAAGTGAACGACGTAATTAATGTTAATCGTGAACTTGTAATCAATAGTCTAGATTTTATTAAATTCAGCCTGTGCTCTACTTCTAAAGATCATGGGACATTTCAAATAAAATCACGATTTAAATTTCTTAAATAAGATGACATGCATGTTGAAAGAATAAGAGAAATTATAATCGTCATACCCGTCGTATGATAAAATTGCAGTTCGTCGTGATTCCGTCACTTCTATATCCGAATTTGGGCCCATAGAATTGAATATCTCAAGGAAGTCTTCTTCATTTGCCTTTTTTATGCACAAATCTCTCACTAGATCATGTAATCTAATTCTTTTCACCTTTCCTTCATAGTTTCTACTTACAACCTCGATGAGGCAACGGTGAACCAATTCATCCAAATACCAACGTGCAACATCTTCTACAGTTTCTCCTTCACATAGCTTAGCGAATGTGAAAAATCCTTCAGCTATCCACATTTTGATTAGCTTTTCGACCGGAATTTTGTAGTCCTCTGGATAACGGGCCAAGTAAAGAAAACAAGGCTTTAGTTCACGGGGCAAATCACTATAGCTTAGTGCTAACATCTCGTTCACCGACCCATACAAGTACGTGCCTTTTCCCTTGTCCATTATCCGCGAGGCGACCGCCTTTGCCACATTTTCCCAATCTTGAAAAGTTTTCTTTTGACTTAGAATGCCGGCTAGTGCAATCACGGCCAATGGCAATCCTTCGCATTTCTTTAACATCTCCTTCCCTAGTTCCTCTAAATTGGCAATATCCGTCGAGTTGCTACTCTCCTCTCTAAAGATAAGTGCCATCTTTCTAAATAGCTCCCAACTCTCTTCTTCATTGAGACGCCTTGGGTTGTGTGAATAGGTGATGGGTATTAAATCAGGGAAATCAACAACTTTTTCATTACGGGTGGTAACTATAATTTTACCTCCACTACTTCCTAATGGAAAAGCTGGAAGGATGTCTTTTAGTGCTTTGTCCTCCCACACATCGTCAAGAACAATTAAATAGCTCTTTATCTCTAAATATTGGTGAAGCTTTTCTACTCGTACTTGATGGACATTAGAGGACTCATCGACTTGCATAGTTTCCCCGCTAACTTTCCTCAATAGATCAAGGATGATCTGACGAGCATTCCATTGTTGAGAAACCGATACCCATGCCATGCAATCAAAATGTTTTTTGACAGTCTCATATATAGCACACTTTAAAGTTGTATTTATTGGGTTACAAGTTCAAAACATATATATTCTGCAAATAAATACTATTTTAAATTTGTACTTATCACTATGTTATACTAGCATTATTACTTATTTTTCATCAAATCAACGTACAATACACCTCCAATATATCTTGGTTTTTCACACAATTAATACAAACAAGTTGGGTGGGCTCTTGAATCAATTCCCAGCTACGTTAACCTTGGTTTTCTTTGTGCTGATTTGTAATTTCTTTGAAACTTTAAGAGGCTTATCTTGGGTTTCACTTTAGGTAGGTGGTTGAAACTAATTATTGAATTTGTTTCGGAGACACTACTAAGGAACTTTGAGCAGGTCTATAAAAGTGGGAATAGAGAACTTATAACATTATTTTAAAAACGAAAATCTTATTTGTTTGATTAGATGTCCGAAAGCTCTTCTTCACTAATAGTACAGTGATATTCTTGTGGTAAAATAAAGGTATTCAAGGTCATTTAATAAAATTTCAGCCACTTATGTTTCCACTTAATTAGTAGATAATTGTTAAACCGTTAACATGCATGTTACTTCATTCATCTTCAACTAACCCACAAAAGTAAATGTAACCAACACACTAGCGGCGTCTTGAGGGTCCTTTCTAACTCAGGCAAAGTCAGGTGTGAGAGTCAACGCAACAGCGAGTGAGGCAGCCGGCCGGATCAATGATGGTGATCGGTGGCGGACGGCTCGGGACAAAAAACGAGGCGAGATCAAAGGCCTCTAGGTCATATCGAACTGTGTTGCGCCAAAGTGAATAATTGGTGCGATCAAGACGAATAATAAAGTTAGGCTCCATCCCAAGATGCAGAAAATTATTTCTCTCTATTGATTGATACGTACAAGTAGAATTACAAGTATATACAAATCCCTTGAAATTAGGAAGGCTATCCTTATTACTCCCTCCGTTTTTCAAAAGTTGTCTTTTTAGTCCATTACACGATTATTAAGGAATAAGTTTTTTTTACCCAAATATCCCTACATTTGAAAAAATGCGTACTCTTAACCCCTCCTATAAAATTGCTTAAATTAATTATTACTCATATAAGGTAGGGATAAATTTGGAAAAAAAGTGAAAAAAAAATATTAAAAGGATATGTTTTATGAAAAATAAAAGATGAGCTAAAAGGACATGTTTCAAGAAACGGAGGAAGTAGTATAATAATCCTAACCGATTTTCTACCCAAAAAAAACATAGTCCTTTAGTCCTTTAGTCTTGCAACAAGTTATTATAAGTAGATCCTTTGGCTTTTATTTTGGTTTGCTATATAAAATCCTTTCACTTTTGAAAAATGTTCCAAACATGCCCTTAAACTTGTATTTGGTACATTCATGTCATTGAATTTTGATAAAGTGAAATATTGGTCTTTGAACTTTGTTCATAGATTTCTTCTAGTGTGGATAGATGGATTCACTTTACATTGTAGTTTGACTAGTTAAAAACTTACTATGCTATTTAATTAGGCGGTTCGTTTAATATTGGCCTTTGAACTTTTAGAACTCGGTTGTCATACCTGTGGTTAAAATCTATCACTAGTACTCATGTGAAAAGTAAATTTGAAATTTATGGATGCACACACATGTTATTTTGGCTTGAAGTCGATTGAAAAAAAAACAACAGCAGAAACTTTGATCTTGAAGCAGCTTGGAATAATACAAAGAAGTAAACAAGCAGTATCATGAGTGGTATTCAAGTTCAAGATGGATTTGTATATACTGATATCCATTTCGCATATAACAAATAACATACGAATTGATACTTGGAAGTTGGAATACAATTTATAGGGGCCGGGAAACTTACTTGTTCATGCACATAGCACATGCTCAATGGAATTGAACGAGAGGGACATGTTGGATGATATGGGCATCTTCTCCTCCTTCTTTTATTCTCTCTGTAAATTCATCACCCATGTTCCAGACTTCTAATTCTTGCAAGGTAGTGATGAATTTCAATCCCTCTGGAACCTTGCTCAATTTCTTACAACCACCAAATCTTAAATTCCTGAGTTGAGGCATTGCTCCCCTCTCAATACTCCATTCCTCCAAGTTTTTAAAAAAATTCAAACTGAGCTCTTTAAGCTGAGGAAACTCTCCCGCTGAGACAGTCCACCGGATGCCCCTGCAGGCCTCATCCCCTAGTATTAGGATGGTGAGTTGAGGGAGTTTGCCTAAAGCTGCGAACGTGGCTTCTGCTTCAAGCCCTGTCTTCCACAACATTAAGTGCATGATACTAGCAGGGAATCCGATTCCATAGGTTCTGCTGGCCAATTCCACAGCATTAAGCTCTGTCTTTCTAAATAAAGTTAGCTTCCGTAGATGCTGGCAATGGGTGATATGTTGTAAAATAGTCTCCAGCTTCACAACCTTATTATTGTCGCCTTCTTTTAACGGTTCAATATCCCACAACAACCTCAATGAATGAAGGCGGTCCGACCTTATACTTGGGGATTGAAATGCTGCCTCTAGCTGCTCCACGCTTTTGATCTCTGTTATAGTCAACTTTTGAAGAGTTGAACTTAGAAGCGGAAGCTCTTTCAACATCCAACTACCTCCTACACTCACCTTTAGTGTTTCCAATTTCTTTAGGGTATGCAACTTCAATGTTTCCATGGTACATGTAGCCCATCCATAAGAATCTAAATAAAGATGTCTAAGGCCTTCTATTTTCCAAAATTCGTCGGGGATTTTTACTTCTTCAGTTGGCTGAGTCTTCACCAACCTGTAGTCTAGTGTTAGAAGGTTGCGTAAGTTCCCAATGGAGGAAGGCAGCTGTGTAATGGTTGTATCCCACAAACGAAGGTATCTCAGGTGAACCAAACTTCCTATCCCTTCCGGTAAGGTCTTATCGGAAGTCTTAATCCCCTCGAGGATTAGAACTCTGAGTAACTTGTATTTTTCGTGTATTTGCTGCAAATTCAAGCTCTGTTTATTTCCAGATGTGCAATTTCCATAGGCAAGAGAGCTAAGGTACCCACTCTTTTTTGGGAATGGAAGAAGAATTCTACACATACACAAAAAAAAAACATCAAAAACTTAAGTACTGCGATATTTTACACACACAAATTGCGTTCAAGCAAATATGATCTAAATGTTTTCTTAATAATCTTATGCTTTCTAGTTTCTACCCAAAAAAAAAAAAAAAATTGATCTTATGCTACAAATTTTGTTCATTGTTTTTTTACGATATTATGATACAATTTCTATTCACTATAAAATAAATGTGTATAATTTGTATTCTCCTACGAAACTACAAAACCAACAGCAATTTATTGTTTTTATTAGATTACATGTTTGCGTTGAAGTCCTTTAAGGATTTTAAAGTGGTTAAAGATAGATTTTAAAGTTGGACTTAGCTTATTCTGAATTTTTATTAGGATTAACTTGAATTTAGGGAAGAGATCATTTACTCATTTAGTATATTTCCCTATGATATTGGTAACAAGCTCTTGCATTTTGGACCACTATATCACAGAAACATAAACTAATAAAATATTTTGAATACTTCTACCAAAAAAAAAAATATATTAAATATAAAAAGATAATGCTTTGATTGGGGAACGAAGTACATAATTAAGGGTAATCATGAACTTGTAATTCAATGGTCTAGATTTTATTAAATTCAGTCTCTAACTCTACAAATCCAGCTGAAACAATTCAAATACAATACTCCCTCCGTTCTATTCTACTCGTCATTTTAGCTAAATTCACACATATTAAGACAGTATAATATCTTACTAAAATACCCCTATTAAATACAACTTATATTAATTTTCATTTTCTTTTTTAACCTATAAAATTGAACCACATAATAATTGTTCATAGAAAAGTGAAATATAATTAAATTGGGATAGAGATTAAGGTAATAAATGAAGGGGTATATTTGGAAAATTAGGAACAAAATATCTAAAATGACATGTTTTATTGAACACAAAATCAAAGCTAAAGTGAGAAGGGCCTAAAACATATACAGCCCCCTGTACTTGTGCAAATTTGTCAGATAGACACCCCACCTTTGGTTTGGACCTATTGAGCACTTAAACTTAACAATTGGACCTATTAAACACCTGATAGCTGACGTGGCGAAGTACGTGTAAGTCAAACGCACATATACAACCCCCTGTACTTGTGCAATTTTTTTTTCTTTTTGTATTTTTTTATATTTTCTGATTTTATTAAAATAATGGTGTTAAAGATTGGGCTTATGTGACATCTTATGTGGCAAAATAAGCTTATGTGGCACACATCTGGACAAAAAATTGGAATATGTCAGCATGCGTGTGTTACACTCAACGAGATTGTCAATGACCAGGTGTTTAATAGGTCCAAATTGTTAAGTTTAAGTGTTCAATAGGTCCAAACCAAAGGTGGGGTTTCTATCTGACAAATTTGCACAAGTACAGGGGCTGTATATGTTTTAAGCCAAAGTGAGAAGTAGAATAAAACGGAGGGAGTAACTTTTTAAATTTCTTAACTAATAGTTAATATTTTGAATATATTTGACAAATAAGATGACACGCTTGTTGAAAGAATAAGAGAAATTGCAATACTCATACCTGTCGTGAGAATAAATTGCACTTCGTCGTGATTCTGTCACTTTTATATCCGAATTTGGACTCTTGGAATTCAATATCTCAAGGAAGTCTTCTTCATTTGCTTTTTTTATGCATAAATCTCTCACTAGATCATGTAGTCTAATTCTATTCACCTTCTCTTCATAGTTTCTCTTTACAACCTCGACTAGACAACGGTGAACCAACTCATCCAAATACCAGCGTGCAACATCTTCTACAGTTTCTCCTTCACATAGCTTAGCGGATGTGAAAAATCCTTCAGCTATCCACATTTTGATTAGCTTTCCGACTGGAATATCGTAGTCCTCTGGATAACGGGCCAAGTAAAGAAAACAAGGCTTTAGTTCACGGGGCAAATCACTATAGCTTAGCGCTAACATCTTGTTCACCGGCCCATACAAGTGTGTGCCTTTTCCCTTGTCCATTATCCTCGAGGCGACGGCCTTCGCCACATTTTCCCAAGCTTGAAAAGTTTTCTTTTGACTTAGAATGCCGGCTAGTGCAATCACAGCCAATGGCAATCCTCTGCATTTCTTTAACATCTCCTTCCCTAGCTCTTCAAACTTGGCAATATCCGTCGAGTTGCTAGTCTCCTCTCTAAAGATAAGAGCAATCTTTCTAAATAGCTCCCAACTCTCCTCTTCATTGAGACACCTCGGTTTGTGTGGATAGGTGATGGATTTTAAATCAGGGTAATCAACAACCTCTTCATTACGGCTGGTAACTATGATTTTTCCTCCACTACTTCCTCCTAATGGCAAAGCTGGAAGGATGTCTTGTAGTGCTTTTTCCTCCCACACATCGTCAAGAACAATCAAATAGCTCTTCATCTCCAAATATTGGTGAAGCTTTCCTACTAGTACTTGATGGCCGTTAGAGGACTCATCGACTTGCCTGGTTTCCCCGCTAACTTTCTTCAATAGATCAAGAATAATCTGTTGAGCAACCCATTGTTGAGAAACCGATACCCATGCCACGCAATCGAAATGTTTTTTTACTGTCTCATGGTTGAAGAGTTTTCTAGCAAGAGTGGTTTTGCCAGATCCACCCATTCCCACAATGGACACCACTTTGATTTTGGTGTACTCGTCATCACCAGTCAACACCCCAACTAGCTTGTTGATATCTTCATCAAGCCCAACCACATGATCTTCTTTGTTATGTTCATATGCAATTGCTCTCTTTTTATTCAACCCTTGACTACCATTATCTATTCTTCTTACCCCATTTTCACCCACATACTTTTTCCACATCTCCATGGTATTATTTATGCTCTTTGTTATAGCTTCAATCTCAGATCCCATTTGGTGGGTGTGTTTAATGGAGCTACAAAAGCATAAATACCTTTTGAAGAATTCTTCCTTCTTATCGGCCGAAGAACTGGCTTCAAGAATGTAGGACTCTATCACATCCTCAGCCTCATAAGCAATCTTTCTGATTTGTCTGATGGTGGTGCGACTCCGCTCATCACGTCCTTCCTCGTCCATGGCCTCCATGTCTATGAGAAAGCTTTGCATCATCGTCAACTCATCTTGCAAGCTCCGAACTTGGTCTTCCACACCATACAACAACTTGGCTTCTTCTTCCAAAAGCTCGCCAATCTTTCCCGCAGCAAGACTAACAACAGAGGTGATACTCATTTTTTTTGTTTACTTTTGTGTGTGTGTGTGTGCGCGCGCGCGTGTGTTTTTAAGCACTATTGGAGGAAACTAGTAGAACAGATGGAGGAAATTTTGAAGAGAATCGCTTTTGGGAAATTGAAGAGGCTTAGCTTATATTCTAGTTGTGGTTGAAGAGATAGGGTTATGTTGGTTGGATGAATTTTGCTTTGGGTATGCTTTCACTTGAGTACTAGAAACCAGCTGGATGGCCCCATGTTTGTTGCTTTGAAACTTCAAAATGTACAAAGCCATTCAATTTGGAAATGCATTATTGTGAAATGTCATTGTCAATTTGTCATATCTTGATCCGTAAGACTCTCTATATTTTCATCCACACATTCTCCCACTTATCAAATTTGTTGTTGCTAGATAAGTTCATAATGGATTTGTATACATTATGTGGGCTTACATAAGTTCATAATCGATTAGATTTTTAATATATATCATGTGGACTTACATATTTAATGGAACAATTATATTATATGACAAATTATTATTGAGTTTAATTTAAGTGATTCAATTAGATAAAGTCCATAAACTTTAAATAATTGGTACGAGCCTAATGGTCGTCGGAGGGCACATCGGCTTGCTTGGTTTCCCCGCTAACTTTCTTTAATAGATCAAGAAGGATTAGTTCAGTGACCCGTTGTTGAGAAATGGAAACCCATGCTACACAATCAAAATATTTTTGGACAGTCTCGTGGTTGAAGAGCTTTCTAGCAAGAGTGGTTTTGCCAGATCCACCCATTACCACAATGGATACCACTTTGATTTTGGTGTACTCTTCATCATCAGTTAACACCCCAACTAACTTGTTGATGTCTTCATCAAGCCCAACAACATGATCTTCTTTGTTATGTGCATATGCAATTGGTCTCCTCACCCTAATTTTGTCCAGCCCTCTGTTTGCAACTATCCTCACCCCCTTTTCACTCTGATACTTTACCCACCTTTCCATGGTTTCAACTATCCTTCCTCTTATGGCTTCAATTTCAGAGCCAACTTGATGTGTGTGTGTGAAAGGGAGCTACAAAAGCAACAATACCTTTTAAAAAAGTCTTCCGTCTTATCAGTTGATGATCGGTTATCTTCAAGGATGTAAGACTCGATTACATCTTCAGCATCATAAGCAATCTTTCTGACTTGTTTGATGGTGGTGCGACTCTGTGTGTCGCCTCCTTCCTCATCCATGGCTTCCATGTCTATGAGAAAGCTCTGCATCATCGTGAGCTCTTCTTGCAAGCGTTGGACTTGGTCTTTCACTCCATGCAAGAGCTTGGCTTCTTCAATCAAAAGCTCGCCAATCTTTCTAGCAACAAGATTAACAATAGAAGCAATGCTCATTTTTTTATATTTTGTGCTTAAACAAATGAAGTAAATTATGAAGATATTCTCAATTTGGAAATTGAAGAGGGCTAGGTTTCAATGAGTTTTGAGATTATGGTGTTGTGAGGAAAGGGGCTCTACTTGTGCTTAAACACCAGATATCAATCATATCCATACCGATATCTAATATATTGATATGGATACCAAACGGGTCCTTATTGTTTTCTTATAAAAAGTTATGTCAGCCTGTTAGACTTGAAAGTTTCTAAACTAAGAACAATATTGTAAACATTATTCTATGGTCTCTGCAAAAAAAAAAACATACCAACAAGAAGTGTGAATACAAAATCAACACTTCCATTCTCTAAACCTATTACTAGAGAAAAATCAACATTTTCTTCTTTCATCCTCAAAATCCATCACCAACATCGTCATCTCCATTTCCATCCTCATTTTATTTCAGAAGGTAGAACAATCAAAGCCCTGAGTTGAGGCATTTCTCCCCTTTCAATACTCCATTTCTTCGAGTTCCCCATTGTTGCTTGTGCTGTTCTACACATAGGAGGTTCTACATGTATCTTTATAACTTCAATCCATTGCTATTTCGAGTTATAGCTAGAAGCAAATAGTATCATTGAAATTCTGTTGTCCTACATTCTTACTATATTCTGTCATAATATGAAGGATCAAAAGATGATTTTCATTACAAGGGAATCTCATCTGTTCATCCTTTATATTTTCAAATGTGATAGACCTACACATAGCAAGCAATTTCCTGCAGATATGCACAACCATAATGCATGACTATGCTTCACCCCAAAACTGCAAAATTTTCAACATAGGAACAGAGAACTCCAAATCCAAATATTAAGGCAGTCAACTAATTAGACTCATAGATGCAATAGAAGTATATCTAAGTTCAGCAAATGACATATCTTCAAGGTTCTTGTGATTCAGGCTGCAAGTTGAGTATTTGGGAGACAACAAGCTTTGACAGCTCATTCATTGCATTCTGAACCTGTTGATCATCTCCATTTTCCTCCCTCAACCAAGACGCCTGTCGTGCACTCATCCTAGAATACTCCTGTGCAGCTGCCCTCGTCTTTTTTGACGTCGCAAGAACCTTCTCCAGATCTTTCTGTGACAATGGTCTTGGGGCCTACACAGTTTATATAATACACTTTCAATCTATGGCACTTAAATCAATCCATAACAATACGAAATGACAAGTGTGCCAACATTTTGACCCATATAATAATTACGGATCAAAATAGAAACGAAATTCTTACATGAGATGGATTTCCAATCTTCTCATCATCAAGGAGTTCCCTGATGGGAAGGTAAGCTGCTTTTTTGCAGAGGTCGAATAGATCAGAACCGGTATAGCCTTCAGACAAGCTGGCTAAATGATCAAAATCAATGTTATCCTCAACCCTCTCGCCTCTTAAGGTCACTTTCAAGATTTCTGCTCTCTCCTTGAGGTCAGGCATGCCAATCTCAAAGGCCTGAGAAAAGCGTCGAAGAATTGCCTCATCGAGTTCTGAGGGACGATTTGTAGCAGCAAGAACCATCACTCGAGCATTTTCTAAAAACATTTGAAATGATGAAAAGAAATCATGTCCAATGCTCCAATATAGGCAAATAAGAGAAGCCCGAGAAAACAAAGATAAACTCACGATCAGTGGTGAAGCCATCCCAGAGTGTCATGAATTCTGTCTTCATATTCGTCATTGCCTCATGGTCTGAATTATGACGCTGTCCCAGAAAGCTATCAACCTCATCGATGAATATAATAGCAGGCTGGAGTTTGTATGCTAAACTAAACACAGCAGCCACTGCAAGTGAATAAGAAAACATTAACAAGTAAATATGAGAACAAGTATATGGCAGAATGAGATGCACAGTTATATGATGTATCACACTATTATTACCTTTCAATAAATTTGAAGTTCGCCATTTCGTGTGCTTTGTTTAAATTATTTACATCTATCTTCATATATGATGGAAATATAGTGCACATACAAAAGATAAATATACTAAGTACCCAAAAGTATATGCAACAACACATTGTTCATTTGAAATTATTTACACATATGTTCATATACAATAGTAATTCAGTTTCTTTTTCAGTATATCTGTTATTTGTTCAGCTCATAGCTTGAGTTTCTCAACTACAGGGTCTGAGTGTCTATTCATAAAATGCAAGTCATTGTGACAGCAAGGAATGTGGTATATGAGTGGCTCTTGGTTGTGTACAAGGGGAAGATAACGGATACAGGAAGTCAGAATCACAACCACACCTCACAAATAGATGTTTTCAAATTAAATAGACCTTCACTTGGGTTTATATGACTAGGTTACAACACAATCTTGAAAATTGATGTCAACCGAACAATTCTTCAACACATAACTGGTTAAATATATATACAGCTTTTTGCATTTGCACTAATATTATAAGCAAATCCAATAGTAAGGAGATACATATATGATTATATCATCACAATAAATCATAGTAATATAAACCTTTTAAGCTGACTACAAAATAGCAACAAATCAATCATACCAAGCTTTTGCGCATCACCGAACCATTTGCTCATCAGATTCGATACTCTCACATTAATGAAAACCGCTCCAGATTCCTTGGCAATGGCTTTAGCAAGCATCGTCTTCCCAGTCCCAGGAGGACCATACAACAACACACCTTTCGGGGTGCCAAGAAGCTTACCATACGAAAACAACTCAGGCCTTTTCAATGGCAGAATTACCAGCTCAAAGACTGCTTGCTTAATACTCTCTAATCCTCCAATGGAATTAAACTCCACATCAATATGAGCTGGATTTATGACATCGCAGGCTATTACATCCTGTTCATTATTGAAACCCAACATCAATCCACAAGCATAAATCAGCGACCATTGAAAAACTACAAACCCTAATTCAACAATTGGGGGAAAAACTGTAAATCCAGAATTGGGAACAACCGAAAGAAAATCATACCTCATACTGATTGGTGTGGATGAGGGGGCGACCTAATCGCTTGGCGATTTCCTTCTTCTGCTCAACAGCCTTTTTGGAAGCTTCGCGATTAGGGTCCAAGTGTTTGAGGCCTGCAACCAACACCAAGTAGCTGAGGGCTGCACTGGCGGCGTATACAACAAGCTCTTGAAGAAGCCCCCTTTCTGATGAGCGACCCATTTTTCCGGCAGCGGAAAATGAATCGATAAACTCCTCTTTCTCTCTATGTCAATCGTTTGTTTCTCAATCTCTGTGTTGTTTGTTAATTGATTTGCGATGGTTGTGAGGGATGGTGGAGGGATGCAAAGTAGATGGAAGGAGAAGAGAGAATTTGGGGGATTGGCGCTGGCTGGGGACTTCTTGTGTCCAAAGAAAACAGGTTATTGCAGAACAGGGGAAAGAAAAATCGGTGGTGTTTGAGAACGGGTTTCGAAACGGCGAATAATCCGTTTCTAATCGCCATTGTGGAAATGGCTTGTAGACAGCCCGACACGTGTCGCTTTTCTAGATAGCCTTTCTTTAGTCATGGTCCGTTCCGGTTATGACCGGTTCCGGTTCGATTTCGGTCTGAAATATTTTTAAAAAATCAATAAAAAAAATTATAATTTAAAATTAAGTAAAATTAGTGTACTAAACTCTATATCCTAACTAGAATTTAATAAAATAACCTTAAAATTCTACAATTAAATTTTCTTAAAAATAATTAAATAAACCGTGGAATCGGCAACCACTATCCCTGTAACCCCCGGTTCGACAATTCTTCAAAGCCTACAACCTGATCGAAATAGGCTACAATACTGAACCGTTGCGGAACCAGAACCGGCGGTTTTTCCTAGTTCAGTTCCATGGTTCAATCGGAACCGAACCCACATCTACATTTCTTATACATAAAGCTCACGTAAAAAAAAAATCTCCCAAAGGGTATACGATACTAGCAACAATGTATTTGTTATTACTCTCTTAACTAATAACAATTCTGGTTAAATCATCCAATAATTTCGATTACTCCTAAAATCAAAGAAATTTTATTTCTTTATAGAGTATGAACAAGTCCTCCCTAAGTTGGATGAGGATCAGAACAAGCTGTGGACACCAAATAATGTAATCAGGTGATGAAGAATGTTTAAGCATTTCGCCTCTCTCTAGCTCCGAACTATGCATCCACGCACTGCAATATGAAAAAAACTTCAGAGTAAGAGATTGACAATCATGGAAAAACCATCAAATTAACAAAGAATTTGACAGAAGAATGAAGAGGGTAAAGCTGAGTACGACTTCAGATGGGCCTATAATTCCAAGCATAAATTCAAGTTTGGTCTAAACTGCATACAATTTATCCTCTATATTCATATACATGATACATCCAATTATATTGCTCAAATATATGAAGAGTATTGCCCATCAAGAGAGGCTTAGATCTCCTCATATACAATTATTTATAAACCTAGGGCGATATACATGGATCATACATACATCTTCTATACCAGAAAATCTAGAAAATTGCAGAATTATTAATCTAAGACTACACATACATCATTGCTAGCTGCCTCAAGACTTTGAATATAAACGGCTTCTCTACATGTTCTTGAGCTTCTACTAGCTAGGAACTTGTTTCGCACTGTCGAAAGCACCCTTTTCGTTACATATCAAACTAATTGCAGATCAATTTAAGTAGGTTTGAAGCCCATACAGATTGGAGGGTTCACCTTTACCAAAGCAAGCAACGACGAAGGAAGACTCCACAATCCGTCTCCACATATCAAGCCCGACGCCACAGCAGGCACCATCAAGCTTGCATTCCTACTATCAAGCTTATGCATCACATACACCACCAAGCTCCCCACACACATATCTATTGCAAAGTAGGCCCCAACCAAGAAAGGCACGGCCATCGCCATTGGAAGCGGGACCCACTTCCCTATATTCCGGGGACCCAGATCCCTCATCAAATTCGCCAAGATAGCAAATATAAAAAACCCATAGCATAGCTCCAAGCAATGCTGAGGCAGGGCCGAGAAGCCTTGGACTCCAAGAATCGCCATGTTTCGGTATATAAGAGCATAAGGCGCTTTGTACTCTCCCTCGGGGTTCCCCACATCAAACGCGTTGTAAAAAAGGAAGAACGTTAAGGGGGCGATCACGCACCCTATGGCGGTTCCAATGGCTTGGCTAAGAATCATTGATCTTGGTGATGTCATAGTGAGGTGGCCCGTTTTTAGATCTTGCATTAGGTCAGATGATATGTAGACTATGGATTTGATGAGTCCACAGGCAACGAGCCCGGCTACTACACCCGAGTTCTGGCCAGCTAAGGCGGCTAGGACAAAGAGGGCGACTTTCCCGTAATTGTAGGCCATGTTCATGTCTGTTAAGCCGGCGCCATATGCGTTGCAGAAGCTGAGAGAAGGTGCAAGGATGTAGGCAGCAATGACATAGTACCACTTCAGCTCAGGGAACATAAGAGGGATTATAATTACTGAAATTACTGCCAAGATTGTGTATCCGGTGCAGGCGAGCCAGACAGGAATTGTTTCTCTTACAAAGATTTCGTTTCTTTGAAGATCTTCAAGTGGTTGATTATGGCTCTCGGAAACTGAAATTTATCAAGAATGTAAGTAAAAGGTAAGTTTAATTGAAAATCTAGATCAAATTATGACATTTAGTTAGACATTAGGAAATTGAAAAGAAGCAGCTTACAAGTTCTGGTGTTTTTTTCCTTAAATCTGGCATGGATGCTTTTCATGGTGAAAAAGAGCACCTTGAGAAAATTATAAAGCCCATCTCCAAGTATGAGAGCAATGGAAATAAAAACCTACAAAGATCACAACATCTCAAGTCAACAAACAAATTTTATATATATACTAGTTGTCATAATTTCTTTTGATTTAGGAAAATCAACCAAGACTGACCTTATAGCCATTGAGACTCTTCATACTGCTCTCGGGTATTGATGCAGGGAACCAATTTCCTTTGAGTCCATGAATAAGTGGCCACATTACCCCCCAAGAGAGAATTGCACCGAGAAGCAATGACCAATTGACGAGATGAGAGCATATCATTCCAGCGCCAACATAGCTCATGCTAAAATCAAAGTAAAATCTGCAAAATTTATGAAATCCCGCCTTCTGTTATATGGAAACTTGATTTATAATGCAAAGAGCTAAACGTGAAGCAGAAATGCTTTATGAATAAAAACTCACGAGTTCTTCCAAGCCTTCAATCCAAAAGTAGGGAATTGGCCAAACCCACAAGTAGCTCCTCCGGAATAGAACCACTGGAAGAAGCTCCAAAGGAAGCTGAAGGAGAAAACTTTCACAAATCCATTTACTTGAGTCCTGCAAGACATTTGAGAAATGTTCACATATCCTTCAGCAATGAACAGAGAATTGAAACTCAATGGTAAGATTTGGAACATAAAGTTACATACTTGGCATTCTTGTCTCCTTTATCTGTGTGAAACCCATTGATGAGTACTGCTGTTGCAGTTCCACTCGGATATGCTAGTTTATAATCTATTATCATGATCTACACGGCAACAAAAACTGAATTAATCATGATCTATAAAAACAACCTTTTTTTTCAAGTCATGATCAAGTAATACATCTAAGACACATAGCAGAATAGTTAGACCATGTAGAGTCAACCAATAATGCATATATTATGCATCATAGAAAAAGATTTCTTAGAATAATAGGGTTACGACTTATGACAGCAAAAATGATAGTTTGCAAACAGGATGATTATATATACTCTTAACTCGGGAAAAATCAAAAGGATGGCCTAAAAAACCAGTGAGTGTAAAAAGAATGAAGTGAGCATTTTTCAAAGAGGAACCAACCACATTCTCAAGTATACACACTATATCATGATCTATACAACAACATAAACTGAATCAGATATACAAACTGTATTATGATCTCTGAAAATAACCTTGTTCTCAAGTTATGAGTAAGTAAAACATCAAAGTAGCTCAAATGATAGATTGCAAACAGGATGATTACATATAGAATTAACTTGAGTTACTCTATTATGCTGTAAAGGATTAGAATTAAGAAAATATAAAACATCAGGATGGGCCCTGAAGAATGAGATGAGCACCTTTCTAAGAGGAACCAACGCCCACAAACCGACAAAGCTGCTGACAAAGAGAAAGCCAGTCATCCAACCCAATTTAAGATCCTTATAGCTATTGGGACTATTGCCTACAGTATCAATTCCTGCTAGCTCATATGTCTTCTTGTTAAGACCCAACATGTAAGACCCAAAACCACCTACAAATCAGCCAGTCAGTAAAAAATCCAAACGTTGAATATCATCACTACTACAAAGTGAAAATGAGTTGAAATTTCTTTTACCTCCAACAGCAATGCTGTAACAAGCAACAGCACAAGTCTGTATAGTGGTATTCTCCTGTCTAGTGAAAGGCATTGTCGCAATTCCAAGCTTCTTCAGAAGATTTGTCCATGTTCTGAGGAATATGAATGCAAGAAGAGCCGCTGACACATTTAAATTGGGATTAATCCCAGTTGTGAGATTGAGCTTCATCAGTATCACACTGTATATGGCACCAATTAGTATACTGGCTATTAGCCCTCTCACTGTTATCTGCTTTGTCCATGGTGGTAATCTCTTTATCTCGTCTGATGTTGCTTGCTCTTGTTCTTCAACTTCCCCATCTACCACTTCCACTTCACCTCTCATGGCTTCCTACTTAGATTTGCCTTCAACTGGTAGCAGCAAAATTTAGCAAAATTATCAGTTTATCACCCAAAGTAGAATTATTGTCCTACACTCCTAAAACGTCTAAAAAAGAACAGTAAAGTAAAATGGGCAAGTTGGTAGCAGCAAAACTGCACAAAATTAGAGCATTACCAAACGAAACAGAAAATGTGAGCAAATCAGACTCAGAGATTCACTTCCACTAAAAAACAATTGCAGGTATAAATTGGTACTCTGAATGAAATGTAAAACCCACCCTAATTTATATGGGATTTGAAAGTGAATACGGCTTAATAGAATCCAAATGAAGAACGAAAGAATGAAACTTTTCATCTGTACTACTAATGCAGTACAAACTAGCATAATTTTGTACTACACAGCACCAAGCCACCAACAACAAGAAAAAAATCGACAGAGAAGCGGAAAAAAGAGGAAGCTGAAAGAAGATACCAAGCAAGTTTCCTATCAATCAATAATCCATCAGCTAATTGAAATCAAACAGGTGGTGGGCTGAGCTTGTTTGGCCGTCCGTTGACTCCTTTTCTCTCCTTGATTCTTCCCACTAATGCGATGTGAGGATGATTGTGGGTGGGTGAAAGTGGGAGTTGAATATTCTGATGAGATCAGCCAAGCGAAAAAGAGAATGAATTGAAATGATTGATGGTTCAGCTGAAAAGGAAAGAGCTTAGATTGAAAGAGTGAACCAGAATTGAAGCTGTAGTGTAGAGATTGTGTAATTCCTTTTGCCCCTTTCTTCAATTGGGAGAGAGGGCGACTTCTTGGAGTGTGGTTGAAGCACGATCTGCACAGACCAACAGATTAAAATAAAGGTTGAAAATTGAAAGACGTTAAAGCAATTCAATTTGTGCACAACAATATTTTCGTCCCTCATTGGCTCATTTGGACAATTTTACTTCTCACATGGTTCAACATCACCTAACGTTCCACCAGAATTGGGGTCCATAAACTGAATATGTCAAAAAAATTAAAATTTAACTATGTAAGTAATATAGTTTTACTTCATATATAATTATTAAAAAATAGGTATTAACTTATAAAAATAAACTTTGATCACACATAATGTCAGCTTTTTTCATCATTGACTTTGTTTTTAATGCCTTTATTACAAAAAAAAAAATAACACCTTAAGTGAAAACTTCAACTTGTAACTCAGCCAACAATGATTACAAATAAGATACATACAATTATGTCAATTGAATCAATTTAGTCCCTGTTTAAATCGCTAATTTAATATATTAAGTTACATTAAATTTATAAATCATAAATTTAATACAACTTAATGTATTAAATTCCGAAGGCTTTATCTTAATAATTGAAACTCGAACTCCCAACACTAAATCACAAATTTCATAATGGATTATTGGAAAATTATTGAATAATGATGCCAATAAATATATCTAAGGTAGCATGAACAGATGAACTCCACAAATATGTGTATGAAATTTGGAATAGGGTTTTCCAAATTCCAATAACCCAAAATTGATTACAAGTTTTAGATCATGACATGATTACAACTCTGAAATTATGTAAATTCTGCATTAGTATAAACTCGGCCTACTGAAATCTGAATTCAGCTCACACTAGAATCAAATACACGTTTCAGCTCAAAAAGGATACAAAAATCTCTGAACAATTCAGCAAAATTGAGAACCAAAAGTTCAATCAAGAAAGCCAGTCTTCTGCATCACGGCGTTCCTCACGGTGCTCAAATCCCTCCCTTTCAGAGTCCTTCCGGCGCCTTCCACCACCGAAAACGTCGTCGTACGGTGCGACCGTGCAACAATCTCGTGCGGCGGCACCATCTCCTCCTCATCCTCAAACCCCTCTTCCTCCTCCTCGAACGGCCCCATCGGATTCACACCTCGCCCTCCCCTCCCGAATTGACGGCCGTCCGACCAAATCGGCACCTTAACGGGCGCAGATCTGGAGAGAGAGCTTGTAGACAGCGTCGGAGGAGCGAACACGGTGGATTTTCCGGCTGCCGAAAGCAAGGGATTAATAGCCGTCTTCCTCCGTTGAACGACGGGGCTCCTGCTCTGGTTGCTAGCGGCGGATATCCCGGCGGAGGAGGAAGTAGGTTCAAACGTAGCGGCGTAGGCGGAAGAAGACCAAACGACGTCGCTTTCGTCGAGCTCTTCAAGCGGACTCGTCGTTTCGTTCTTCGATTTGGCGGTGGGAGGATCGAGCATCCTCAGCAGCCGAATTGATGACGGCATAGTCGGTCGATTTTCGATCTGCAGAGCTCGCTCGAGGTTTTTTCTTCTATGGGAGGTTAATCGAAGGGAATGATAAAAAGAAATTGCAGATTTGCGAAGCTCGTGATGGAATTTGCGCCACAAATTCTGAGAAATTGGGGCCAGTAGAAGCTAGGAAGATGTGGAGAAGGGAGATGGAGACTGGATTCTTGTGGGGGTTTTGGTTGCGAATTGTGTGGAGATGAATCGCGCCAGCTTTCTGAAGAAGACGTCACAAACCGGTTTAAAATGTCACTCGATTGAACCGGGTTCGATCGGGATGAAATCCTGTGAAATCCCGGACCGGGTTGAGATTGTGATCCGTTGTTTCAAAGCGGGGTCAAACTTTAGATTAATTTTGGAGTTTGGACGAGTTTGCAAATAGGTAGACTTTGGCAATCAATTTTCATGCTTATGGAAAATGACATGTCTATTCTAACCTAACCACAATAAGTATGGCAAATCATTAAATATAATAGTGTTTAATTAAACCTAACCATAATTATTATTTTCAATAAAAATAAATAAATTAGGTCAGTATTTAGGAAAATGTTGCTTGAAATATAAAGAGTGGGAAATAACTTTTTCTTTTGAAAATAAAATTAATTTATTAAATGAAAGTCATACAACACCCACAAGAGAACATGGATTTAAAGAATACATATCAAAATGAATCAAATAAAACTCGCCTATACAAATACTATGATTAAGGTAAATAAGACTTAACGCTTCTATATATCCTCTTTCACACCGTTGTTTATTAGAACCTTTTAAGAGGGGATCTATCGATTGGTTTAGTTTTAAGGTCGGTCTTGATCTGATCCAACTGATTGTAGACGAAGGATTGAAATCTGCGAGGCAGGGATTGAATTTGGACTGGAAAAGTTGACTGAATTCTCTGAAATTTTGATAGCAAAAGGATCCATGAGAGGAGAGAAAGAGAGATATGATAGTGATGAATTGGCCGAGGGATGAAAGAGAAAACAATGTCACCCCAATTAACATCGGAAACCACCAGATAAGATAGATAACGGTCAAGAAACCACCATTGTCAATGAAATTGGTCATACACCAAACAGTACCCTAAATATAGTAGGAATGAGAGAGAACGGACGAACTATTGTACCAGAATTCTCCTGCATTACTCAAAATAGTAGGAACGAGAGAGAACGGATTGAAATCTTAGAATAATGCTCCGTAAGAATGTTGATGTCATTATATTTTCAATAAAATCCAACTCATCAATTGATTAAAACAAGGGAAATTTGCCCACGGAAATGCTTCTAGAGTTCTAGTGTTTGGGAAGTCTAAATTGAACATTGTGTATGTGTTACTCGTTTCGAAAATTAAGCAATCACAATAAATACATTAACAATTTGGATTCTTTGATTATCTTCACGCATCTGAAGATTATTACTGCCTCACCGTTAATTAACCAGGGTAAAAATTACAGAGAAAAGGGCAATTTGGTAATTCGAACCATGATTAACAGTATATAAAACGATGAGAACGTGTGCCCGTCACTTCACTTTTCGGTCCACAAATCGAGCGGAGAATCCGACGTCGAGGCAAAACTTTTCACTCCCCCTTTCTCTGGTAAGAATCGGAAGGAGCTTCTTCGCGTGATCCCTATTTTGCTGGATTTGAAGATTTCAATTTGTTATTTGCTCCATTTGTGATTTGTTTATCTTGCAATTGTGCTTATCTTTTATCTGTCGGCAGAGAATGGCGTCGGATCGCAAGGTTTTTGTGTTTGAGGAGGTATCAAAGCACGATTCATCCAAGGATTGCTGGCTTATTATCGATGGAAAGGTCAGATCTGTTGTTTTTATCGCACAATTTCGTTTTGGAAATCTTCGAGATTGTGATTGGCTCTTCTGGTTATTCGGACTGCTCTTGATGTTAAAAAGTTTGGTGCTTTTATCAGTACGGAATCTAGAAAGTTTGATGCTTTCTTTAATTGGTGTATCTGTATGGATTTTTGGTTTCCTTTTAACAAATACGGAATTACGGAGTATGGTTCTGATTTGGGGTTTTTCCTTTTTGGGTTATCGTTTTGCAGCATGCCTTGTAATTCTAGATGAGTTCTCTTTGTGAATACTTGATGAGCTTGAATGTGTTTGTATCTAGAGTGTTGACAATGCCGAACAATTTTTTTAATGGAATTACCTTTGGCTAATATCACCTATCAATACCCTTTGTTGCTGGATTTGTAAGTCAGCTCCAGTAGAATTAGGTGAAAACTTTGTGGTATAGGTATTTACTTTTTATGTTTTAGGATTCATTCTGGTTGGATTGTGTTTTGGTGTTTTGTACAAAGATAGGTTTTATAGACTTAACTATGGAAAAAGAAAGAAATCACATTTTGCACAGCAAAAAAAGATATTATGGAAAGTCCATTGAAACGAGGAATTATGTTCTTTGTTCATTTTTGTTAAATTGACTTATTTATTTTTTGGTTGAAGGTTGAATTGATTTATTGTGTTAATGGTGTTGGGTATAAAGAGAAGTTTCAAAGACGAAATTTTAGAAAACTAAAGGAAAGTCACATTAATGTGTTTGTATCTTGAGTATTGAGAATGCTGATCAATTTTTTAATGGAATTACCTTTTGCTAATATCAGCCATCATACCCTTCTTTGTTGCTGGATTTGCAAGTCAGTTCCAGTAGATTTATGTGAAAACTATGTTATAAGTGTTCATTTTTAGGGTTCATTTTGATTGATTGATGAATTGTGTATTGTGTTTGGTACAAAGAGAAGTTTCGAAGACTTAACTATGGAAAATGAAAGAAGACTTATTTTTCTCAACAAAAAAAAGATTTTAAGGGAACTCATATAAATTGATGAATTATGTTGTGTTCATTTTGGTTGAATTGATGTATGTGTTGATGGTATTTGGTTCTGAGAAAAGTTTCAAAGACTGAGAAAAAGACTTTTTAGGGAAGTCATATGAAATCATCCATGCGCTTGTCATCTGTCAGGTCATCTTCATCTTATACAGATTGATTGAGAACACTTCTTAGCATCATTCCTTTCCACATTTTCCTGCATCTCTTTTGAATGATGTTTGTTTGATTCAGGTGTATGACGTGACTGCATTCATGGATGATCACCCAGGAGGCGATGAAGTTTTGCTATCAGCAACTGGTAACCATCTTTCTCTATTCATTAAGGCATACATCCAAATACTCTTTATATCTCCTTCATTGACATGCCCTTGGAATATGCAGGAAAAGATGCAACGAATGATTTTGAAGACGTTGGCCACAGTGACTCTGCAAGAGAGATGCTGATCAAGTACTACATTGGTGACGTTGACGTCTCAACTGTCCCACTTAAACGCACTTACGCACCTCCAAAGCAAGCTCAGTACAATCCTGATAAGACGCCCGAGTTTGTGATCAAGATCCTACAGTTCCTCGTGCCCATTTTGATTCTTGGATTGGCTTTCGTAGTGCGGAAATACACCAAAAAGGACTAAGTATTAGTTCAATCAGTGATTTGGCTTAATTTACAGACCTCTTATATTTTTATTTCAGAAGCTATTGTTATCAGCTCATTCTATTGCCTTTCTTTGTGCTGAAACTGAACCCTTAGACTACTTGTTCGTCATTGGATTTGACTCTTTTTCTTTAAAGTGTGTTAAATTTTATGACCAATTTCTTGAGTTTATGCTTATGCTTGAAACACTCCAGCTTCAAATAACTTGAAATTTAGAACTGTCAAAACTTTAATTTATAGCCCAAACTGATTCATTATATTGTGACAATGTAGCTTACTACACCCTTGAAAATGTCATATTCACTCATATGACAAACTTGCCAAGAACAACAAAAACAATGACAGTACGACAGGCGAAAAAGACTAAAAAGACTAAAAAAGGGACCTTCAAATGTTAATTTTAATAGAAAGCAGCGCAAGATCAGTCCAAATGCAGTCGAAACCATTAGGATACATGAGACCCTTCCAAGTTCCAACAATCAATAATTTAGTTACCAACTAAATATATTAAGCAAAAGCCTTTACCATATATATAGGACATACCCTTTTAACCCAAGTCCATAAACCTAAATGGTAGCTTGCCCGAGTACCAAAATCTCAGCATGTCAATCATCCCAGTACAAACAAAAAAACCTCTTATTCAAAGTTTCTCAGCTTTGAAACTATTGCCGCCGCGTTTCACCCAGCAATAGACAGCCAAATTGACAATGGCACCAGAGAGAAAGCATCCGGAAAGCAGTTAAACAGCTTATGAGAAGGAAGCCTCTATCTTGTCATGAAGATTTATCACCAAATCATGAGCATCATCCAAGAGTTTCCAAACATCCAGCTGACCCGACATATTGTTGCATTCTCTCAAAATCTCGTCCATACTACTATACTTCTCTATAATCTGTTTCTTCTTCTGTAACACAGAAGCTGCAATTGCATACAGCAATAGATCGTCTGTTGGTGGGGCCCGCTGCCTTATCCTGCTCCATGCAGATTTGCCTATCCCGGCCCTAAATGCAGCCCGGTCAGCCCACATCACTTCCCAGAGACAAAGCGTCTGCTCAAAAGTCAACTCTCGTCTGAACAACACCACTACCATCCGATACACAAAGAAACAATCCTCCGCTTCTAGATTCACCAAGTGCCTGTAAAGATGAGAGTCCTTGATTTTAATTATCTTGGAGACGATGCTTAGTTGTCTCCTAATGCCCACTTCATCAAGCCTGAAGTTATGTCGAGCTTTCTTCATGAAACCCACAAAGCACCAGAAAGCCATGTAGTCTTCCTCTATTACAGCAATGATTGGAGAGAGAAGGTCACTCATTCCCTGGCAGTAACCGATTTCACAGTCATAGACTGCATAAGCTTCCAGGATGGCTACAAGGCGAGCGGCGTGGAAGATTCGACATGGTTCAAGTTGTTCATAATCTTTCAGGCCAACAGCCTCAGCAAAGTGGCGGGCCTTTTCTTCTGAGACTGTAGCTTGAGATGGAGAGTATGGAATCCACTCTTCATTTGCTCGTATTGCATCAAGACGAATGATGCGTTGCCAGGTGGAAAAATCTTCAGTGCGGAAGATTTTGGACCTGTAGTCGTCTGTTTTGGGAGAGGGATCATCTTTCAATGATTCTTCGGGATCATTGTCTTTAGGAGTCTGGATGACTTCCTCCTCTTCAGAGAAGTCTGAGTCAGATGAATCTGTATTTATTACAGAGGGAGTTGTGTTTTGCAACAATGCACTTGATGGATTATCAGAGTAGTCACTCTCAGCACTCTCTTTTTCACTGGAGAGGGATTCTCGAGCACTAACGTCTTCAGAGGCTGGTGAACCAGTTTCAGAGACGAGATTAACACTGTCACAGTTATCCAAG
Source organism: Fallopia convolvulus (assembly GCA_964016875.1). Taxonomy (NCBI): domain Eukaryota; kingdom Viridiplantae; phylum Streptophyta; class Magnoliopsida; order Caryophyllales; family Polygonaceae; genus Fallopia; species Fallopia convolvulus. The sequence goes on from OZ024726.1 coordinate 58,742,616, forward strand.
TCCTTTGGTTCATAATTTGCATCCATTTGTTCCAGCAATTCCCTGCATTGTCTTCTAAGCTTCTCATACTCCCTTCTGAGTTACCAGACAGTACAAAATGTTAGTGAACTTGAGAATTATCAGATAAAAAAGTAGAATGATTTTAAGAGTGAAGAAATATGGACTTGCAGGTTACCTCTTCTTAGTTTTGACAATGTCCCTCCTTTCACTAGAACTCTTTAAATCACAACTGTGAAAATATAAGAAGTAATCCATCAGATACAGAACAATTAATTAACATTACAACTAAGCAAAAGAATACTCATTACAGGCAGAACACTCAGAATTACACCTAAGAGAACAACACTAGAAATGAAATATGGCTTGAATACAAAATTATTTAACTGAGGTAGTAAGAAAATGTTAACAAAAACAGCACTTGTTTCTCCCATTGGTATTTGTCCCACTCCCACACGAGATCAATTAATAAACGTGTGAAACAATGTCAGTTCTAGCAACTAAGTCAGCATTGGAAATAAAAGATAGCTCAAAATGGAAGATGCTCATGGGTTTTAAAGAACTCATTCAGATCATAAGGGTATTTATGCCAAGGATAGCTAATTACCAGAGTTTGTCAGATATGCTAACTAATGTCAGTACTAGCCATAGCCCAAATACAGAAAGACAACATTTAAAGCTCTTTCGTTTGGACTAAAAAACAATATACAACAACCACAGAGAACAGCAGTAAGAAACATCGATATAATCTGGCATAAATTTCAAAGATAGGGAAAGTTCCAGAAACATAAGAGCAACTACTAATACAAAAACTTGTCAACTTCCAACCATCTCCATCTCATTAAGCAAATTACTTAGCATACAAAAAACCAGGTAGCAGCTTGACATTTTAGCCTTTTAGGCAAGTTCTACTGTGGCGCTCAAAAAGCTATTTATTGTTAAAAAATTATATTATTAAGTTTAAAATACGAGATAGAAATCCACTGAAGTGCAGAATTTGGACCTGTGCTGCTGTGCATGACTGCTATATCAATATATAAAAAATAAATAAAAATCATATTCTGTAAACAATGCGCTGACACACAGAACTTACACCATCAAATATACAAGGAATAACAAGAATCATAAGAGTTGCTAGGTAAAATGTGCTTACACGCCAAGTAGGAATGGCCAAACTTCTGGCCTGATGCTCGGATCAATGCCCTACATTCCAAACAAAGAAAATGATCAGAAGAATAATTTTAGTTGAAAGTAAATGCAATTCCAAATAGCAATGATTCAATTAGACAAGTACTACTGCCCCCATTTTTAGTCACCATATATCCAACGGTCTCCCTACAGTAGAGTAGTAGATACATAAAATTAAATTTGTTTGTTCAGTATTCAAGATCATAATGTATTATGAGACAACACAAGTAAAAAGATTAAAAAACAGTTTGTACAAAAAGAAAGCACTGAGATACATAGTCATCAAGATAAAATTGAGGTATACCCCATTTCGGACTTTCTTTAAAAGTTTAACTCCACCATCACGAAGTTTTCCATCGGGTGTGAAGAAACTTCTCCACTGATGGGGTAAGAGAGCAGATTTTCTTCTCCTACGAGACCATGGTGATTTATGACCCCTACAACAAAAATACAGCACCACATTCAATCAATGGGAGATGTTGGAAGTAACCTTCTTGAACAAGAGCACCAAAACAAATAGAAAGCTCAATGATAGACTATTCTGCCTCTGCATACAAAGAAAAATAAAGAGAGAGAGGATTCACAAGGCTAAAAGACTTAAAGACGTTAACCATTATTTATGAAATGGCCACAGGGTGGTTTAATATTAAAGTGAACTTGAGAGTTGAGACTAATGCATGACATAGCTATTACAACTTACAGCTAAAAAGAGCATTATTGATCCAATGGCATATATAAGAGGACCAGAACTTTACAATATACTCAATAGGAGTGGTAATGCCAGTCATCTCACAATCATCAAAGCTGAATATAACACTTGTATTTGGATTGTATCAGATGGACCACATCCTAAGAATTTATTCACCAAATTAAAAGTTCGGGTATTCTTGTCTTAATCTTCTATGCCTAACAATCTGTACCAAAGGAGTAAAGAATCCTAATTCCAAACAGCAATAAGCTATGTGAGCTAAGAATAGCGTTTAACTTTTTACTCAAACCAAATGCTTATAAAACTGCACCCTAATCCTGAGCACTACCCCAGGGAAAGCGAGAGAAAGAATTGAGGAAGAGGTGTGTTTTTTATAAACAACTTGGCAAAAGAAAATTAATTACAAACTGCATAGGTTAAATGAATACCGAACTTCTTTTAAATTCCATATGAAGCCCTGATATTGAACTTTAATGTTATGCATGACAGCATGAGCAAGTCTTTACATTACTCAATGAACTAACTGATTCCTTTTATTAATTGATTCCCCAAGATTCTGATGCTTCGAAAAGTAAATGAAACCAAAATTCTCCTTATCTAGGTTATTAAAAGAAACCTTGCATCATTCAACATCCACAACATGGCATCAATATGTATGATTGTCAACACAAACGCATTCTAACCTAGGCAAAAGAAAAGAGCATGGATACTCTTGAAACACCATACAAGATAGTCTAGCATCCATTTTTTTAACAAAACCCATTCACTAAGGAAACCCAGATCCACAATACACACTCTCCACTAAAAGCGCAATCTAACCCAAAAGGAATTTACATATCACAAGCCAATCTTCATGAATCTACTGTCTTTCAGTCAACTAAACAGCAATCACTTGAAATTTGATATCTAAAACTATACTATTAAGAGAGCCCTCAAAGGAAATTGAGAAGATCTGAAGTAAGATTACAAAAGAAAAAAAGAGGACAGAGAGAGACTCACCGATCGGAAGAGGAGGAGGAGAAGGAGGAGGAGGAAGAAGAGGCCGGTGAGGAAGAAGCTACAACGAATAGAACCGATCGCAAATGAACCCACGAAGACTTCGACGGTGTCGCAGACGATGGTGATGATGAAGAAGAAGGATCTGAATTGGGAGAAGAGGGAGATCTCGAAGCTGTGTGATTCCTCCTAAGAGCTTTCATCTATGACTAAAACTCCCACTACCACTATCACTTACAACAACAGCTAAAAACCCTAATCAATCACTCTAATCTCTTCTCTTGATAACTTATCACAACAAACACTGCATATTTCGCGAGCATTACACAAATCAACAAGCTAATTTTGTATTCGAAATTCCATTGAGTGAAAGGGGGATCATCAGCGTTCGAATTGGGGGCGGAAAATTGAAACGATTCGAAATTCCTGAAAACCCGGGTTTACCTACTAGTGTACCAAACGGCGGCGACTAAGGCGAGGCCGGCGAAGGCCGTGACGGCAACGGCTACAGAGCCGCCATCGTAGCCACCGCCTCGGGCACTGGGGAGGAGGAAAGAGAGGCTTCCGATGGTGCTGGAGAGGGTGGAGAGCGGCCTGGTGTTGATGAGCATGGAGGAGGAGGAAGATGGTAGGTGTTATTAGGGTTTACAGTGGAAATTGGGGGCGAAAGATGAAATCTTTCTTCTTCTTCTTCCTCTAACAACTGCTCTTCTCTCCCACTCTCTCTCGCGTGGCTTCTTTTTCTTGCTTTTGTTGTCTGGTTTGATGATGTGGTCACTCTCATCAATGCCTTTTTCTTTTTCTTTCCCTTTTATGGGCAGAGGCTTATTATTAATCATGGACCAACTGCCAAAGTGGCTTTAGTTAAGTTCAAATCTAAGAATGATCATCGGTTTAAAATCGAACCGAATTGAAAATCGAAAGTTGGTTTAAGGTGAATTGAAATAAGGGTGTGTAGATCTTGGCTTCTAGAGTTTTCGTCCAATGCGGGTTAACACTCGATTGGTGTTGGTGTTTGTTGTGAATCGAAAATCGAGTTGAATTTGTTCGGTTTGATTTTTGCTTTTATCTGCTTGGGATGTAAAAAAAGGTAATTATTTGGAAATTCGAACCAAATCAAAATTTAGCGGAAACCGAAACAACCGAATTATGAGAAATTTTTTAACCGAACCAAATAATATCAGTTTTGGTTCGATTCGATTAGTTTGGCCACAAAATTTCGGTTTGATTGAACTATAATCAACCCTATTCAAACTTCGAGTCGGGTCGGATAAGTTGTGGTATATGAATGTGTCTTTGTAGCTATATGAAATGTGTCTTTGGGGCCAATATGTCGCCTACCATTCCATCCTCGACCCTGCAAAGCACTGGTCAACTATGTCCTTTGGGGCGACAACGTGGTCACTTGCGTCTAGCCCTTGCTCATTTCTTGTCTTTGTTGTCGTTGTCGTTGTCATTGTCCATGTATCGTCAACGACTTTGAAGGAGGTTTCCGACAAGATGACCGGCGCGGGACTCCTATGCCATCATCATTAGATAGTGCACAAGTCATTAGACCTATATCACAATAGATAAGGTAATGTAGTTTAAACCAAATTCATTAATTTTATAAAACATGTAATATCATTCATTACATGCTTAACATATTAATGTACAAGTTGATTAAGATGTCATTCAAAAAATGCATCAATTTCGCGAATAATGAGTTCACAGTCTCTAGGTTCAAGATTTGCTCACTTGCTTCGACATTTAATAACCTTACATGCATGCTTTGATCAAATATGTTGGCCTATTGGTTATTGGTAGGGGATTCCCCTCAATGTCATCATCCTAACAAAGGTGTTTCGAAACCATAATCTTACCACGTACAAGGCATAAATTTACCTCGAGGACAACCATTGTGAAGAAAAATATGCCCACTTGTAGTCCCATGGTGCATACTGCTATTTACCCCTATGACACTGATGTGGAATGTTGATTATGAAGATTAGTTTTTACCACTTACTCATCCATGTCTATTGCCAGTGACGGACGTGGGATTTTCTGGAAGGGGACACAATCTATACTACCCGAGAGGGTGGAGTTGTCGGCGGTGATGCTAGTGATCGACATCGCTTTCGGGATTTTTTAATTAAAAGTTATCGTTAAATCTTAAAAAAATACAATTTGTTAAAATAGTGATAGTTCTATAGTTTATTTTTTAAAATTAACATATACATCGACAGAGAAAACATAACTCTAAGTTCTTAAAAAAACTAGAAAATAAGAAAAGACTAAGATTCGAACAATGCACTCTCCACTAGTAAAAATGTAAAATGAAGACTAGACTAATCAATATTTGTAATATTAGTGTAGTTTTTTTAATTTTATTATAAAAAATTAAAATAATAAAAATAAATAATTGGTCCAAGTAAAGTGGGGGCACTGGCCCCCTGCCCCGGTTCGTCCCTTCCTATCGTTGAAGAGTTGGTTACTCGGCCTCGATTAATTGCACCCTAAGTCCTAACTAGTTGAATTTATTCAATATGTACTCATTTAGGGTCCGTTTGGTTTCCAACCAAGGAAACATAAACAGAAAGAAAACGAATATAGCCCACTTATGTGTCACAATACATTGACAACAAATTCAATAATATACCCCCACTTTCAACCAGATTGTCATAGTGATGTCAACCCTAAGTGTTAGACATTTGTTTAGTTTTGATAATGATGTTTTTTCATTTAGAAAAAATATGTAATTTTTATTTGTTTATAAGAGGTGTCATTCGTGATAGTGATATCAGTGGCAGATAGATTTTGTCGATAATATTGGCATTTGTACTATCCCTATGGATGAACTTTGAGGAGCGCTCCAAGGTCTTCGCTTGGCTTGGAATACATGAGGGTTTGTTTAGAATTGGACTCACAAATTGTGTATCTTTTTCTGAATAAGCCTAGCATGTAGATCATTAATTATCATCCTTTATTTAGCCTGATTGCTCAATGTGATAGCTTATTTACAAGGAACTGGAATATCCAGATTCGTCATATTTATAGGGAAGCAAACTGTGTGTTGATTATTTAGCTTCTTTTACTTTTTCGTTTAGCTTAGGGTTTCATGTATTTTTTGAACCGCGGGAGAGTGTTATTTTGTTGGTTACTGCTAATGTAATTAAGGGGTTGGTCTATTCTTTGTTTGCCGACTACTTAGCGGCCACTTTTTCTTAATCAAATTCTTTTATTGAGGGACGAAGAGTACTTCCTCTCACTCCATCAAAAATGAGAGAAAATTTTGTTTTATGGTGCTTATAGTATTGATTATTGAACATTTAATGCATAATTAGTTTTTATCATCCATGTCAATTGTCAAATCTTAATCTTATGAACCCGCAAAATTAAATTTTACACAAATGCATACTTTACCTAAGTCACATATAGGATCAATTTCCGTCAAGTTAATTATTGACCTATAAATTACGGAGTAAGCTGCTAATATTGACTATATACATGCTAGTATTTTCTTATCATCTTCACGGCATATGTTAGCTAGTTACCAAGATATACACATGAAATGGTCGTCATCCCTTCCACGTTACTTATTTTAGTTCTATATATTGTCAAATTGTTTGATCTATGAATGGATGTAGCTAGGTTGTATTTACAATTTATAATTCTTATAAGTTTATTGAGTTCTGGTTTATTTGCAAATTGAGCATTCGCTATTATATTTCGGAGACCGAAAGAAATAAGTGACGTGTGAGAAGTTTTTACCACTTAGCATATAAAGTCGGAATCCACCTTCTAACCCAAAGATAGCATAGCACTTGAACAATTTTTAGAATGACATGTGAGAAGTTTTTACCATTTAGCATTTAAAGTCAGAATCTACATTCTAATCCAAAAGCTTAAGCCAGTGGATAGGGATTCATCGTTCTTTATATTCCAGTGGTTTATCTTATGTATTTCCAATGTGGGAAGAAATATTTTCTCTGACATATACATCTATTTTTATGGATTTATTCAACCTTCCAAGATCATTCACGAATTCATCCCTTACCAAAAGATGTGGTAATTAAACATGACCATTAGGCTAACAATAAATTGTGAAAAAATTTGTTTATTATGTATGATCGATATGTCTATCTCTTGAAAGGGAATTATTGTAACACCTTAACTTCTTAAGCAATAAAAATGCTAGCCCATATAAACACCGGGAATTTTGCAAGGTCACCTATCCATCTTATCATGAAAAGAATGAGCTTTTGTTGACATAAATATCACTTCAATCTTTTTATAAAGAATCTCAAATTCGGACTCGTCAAGGCTGAAGTAACAACCTCCGGACCAAGCATATGCACGTAATTCAAGTTTGACTTTGATATTATTTGTAAGGTGTTAATTTTAGATTAGAAGTGTTAGTTCATGTCAATACGACAAGTTTCTAAAAGGTCATCCATCTTAATTCATTCTCGTCCCAAAACGCTCAACTTTAGAGAATTTCTTATCTTCACTTGAACCTTAGAAAGGAAGAGTTCATATAAAAACACACCAATTTTATAAAGGAGGGTGTTACAATTACACAAAAAAAATGAGGATACAAAATATAGAAATTAAAGCGAAGAACCTATGTATTGTTGTTTCAATCATTGGTATTTTGAACCACTAGAAAAAATGAAATTTTTACAGTGATATATTAGTTCTTTTTTTTTTTTGAATTTCAAGCGTAATTTATGTAAAGAAAAATAGTTACAAAAGTGATTCATACATCCTTATATAAAGCTCTTCCATTCCAATTTTCACAAATCATCTCCTTGTCTTTCTATTGTTTTTCCTCCATCTAGTTTCGGTACAATTCATAATATGGTTGATGACCATTATAGCACATTATTCCATTACATCTATAAATTTTTGTTGAAAAATCCTCTTGTTCCTCGCCCTCCACATTCATTTAAAAACTTTTAGTAGTATAAATTACACATATTTTCAAAGAAATGAACTAACTAACTGATAAATCATAACTATAACCTAAAGCGGATGTTAAAAAAATTATTAAACGACACATGTCACTTTTAGATTAGACCACACCACCCTTTTTTTTAAAATAATATTTTATTTTTGGATATGATAAATTCTTATCCATGTTTTTAGAATATAAAATAGAAAATCTTATTATTAAACAATCTTTTATTTTTAGATATGATAGATAGGAAGATCATTAAAATATGTTTTTATACTATCATACAAATTCTAGAATATTTATTTTATTTTTAGATATAATCGCTTTTTAACTAAGATATCTTAATTGAATAGTTATCTTTGGTTATTGTTGTTTCAAATAAACAACTTTTATAGTTTATTGATTTTAAATATTTATTCAAATTTATATTTAAGCATTTACATGATTATTTTCCTCGGATAATAAATATATTTAAAAATATTTTATTTAAGAAAAACCCGTGCAAGGTACGGAAATACATACTAGTTATGTTTCTACTTCATTGGTAACTCTTTTATGCTAAAAAATATTTTAAATAACTCCAAAAATTTATCCCAAAAATGCAAGATTGCCTTGTCCATAAAATAACAAAAAGAAATGTAAAAAGGAAGTTAGAAAGTCATGGTCTAATTTCCAATTTTTTTCCTTGATATAATAGATTTTTTTGTCACTTTTTTTTTATCGTTACTTAATAGATGGACCATATCATGTGTGCAATTATTTTGAGACTCCTCCAAAAACAATGGATCGATCTATAAGGCCCGTTTGGTAACTCCAAAATAAAGAATTTATGGAACTTATTAAGTTTCTTCATAAAAATAAACTATGTTGTAAGTGTTCAACGTACAATACTAAATTTATGATATTTTATTGAGCTTATTTCGAGCTTGAAAAATAATCAACACTCCCTATTTTATCGAGAACATTATCACATTTGAAGCCAAACCTAATCCAAGATATCATAAAATAACAAAAAGGAAGTGTAAAAAAGAATTTAGGAAGTTGTGATTAGGCATGGAATCGGGCCGGACTAGATAAACAGGACCCAGGACCGGCCCGGTATTATACCGGGTCGGACCGGGCTAGAAGTCTTAGGCCCGCTTCGGTTTTTTTTGCACGTAAGTTAATCGGGCCGGGCCTGACCGAGATACAATCCCCCCAGGCCCAGGTGGGTTTAGCCTGGCCGGTCTGCGGAATGGCCGGGCCATTTTTGCGGGTCGAACCGGACCGGCCCGCACATATGTCCATGCCTAGTCGTGGCCTAATTTCCAAATTATTTTTTCCTTAAAACAATATATTTTTTTTGGTCAAGATTTGTATGGTTGGTTACTTAATAGATGGACCATATCATGTGCAATCATTTTGAGACTCCTAAAACAATGGATTAATGTGTGTGTAAATCAGCACCGTATAATCCGTGTTACGGACTTTCTTTCCCCCACACATCACGCCAAGCATTTCTTTTTCTTTGGGGGTGGATCACATTCACGCCAAACCTTTTTGTGTGGAAGTTTGATTATTTTATTTCAAACTAAACATCAAACAAAACTCCAACAAGCTTGTAAAGCTTGTACTATTATATTTTATATTACATTTTGTTGAAAGTATTCTCTTTCATATGCATTTTTATGAATTAAAAGACAAATCTCAAACAATGGTCTTTATACCCCTTCTCAAATGGAGATGACTTTTTAAACCATTTTTTAACGATATTTTTTTAAGTTGTGCTTAGGTTCCGTTCGACAATTTAGTAGCTTTCTTTCGCTACCCTAATAAATTAGCGTAAATATTGTCCCTTTAAGAATGAAAGGGTGTAAATGTTGGAGTTTTTTAGCTCTCACTAACAGGGAGACGCTCGATCTAACAATGCTAGTCCCAAATGTACCCTCAACCCAATACCTTTCGAGCTCTCTTTTAAAGCTCTTTGTGTTGTTTTTTCATTGTTTATTAATCGATTTTCATATTTATGTTATTTTTTACTTCTCAAGATCTTAAGACTTGTTTGATCACTGAATCTCTTTTCTTATGTAAAAGATGTAAAAATACAATCAACCATTATCTTAGACCGTTTGTAAAAAAAAACCCTTAAATTACTTTTTATAGAAAAATCACCCTTGTATTGGGGCATTTGCAAAAAAACACCTCTTATTTCCCCTTTTACAAAAATCATCCCGTATTTTTATTCAGCTTTCATTGAACCACCCATCCCTTTTTCATCCATCATACTGTCAAATTAGAGTTAAAATACATATATGCCCCTAGTTTAAAGTACCAAATTGATAAACTCTGATAATTATCCCTGCTCAATTGTGACTATTGCTCGAGAGAGAGAGATGAAGGGTTGGCCCAAGAGTACTTCATGATCGACGATCTTGCTGGGAATCCGAGAGGGTTGGACTCGGCGAGATGAGTGCCTACTAGGGATCGAGAAAGAGTCAAGAGAAAAAGGATTGGCTCGATGGTGTTTATCATTTGCCCTCCTCTCTCTGCCTTCTCTCGAGCCCTAGTAGGCACCGACTGTACCGAGTCGAGCCCTACCTAGGCACTAGGGTTGGCAATGGGTCGGGTTATGGGTGGGTGGACCACTTCCACCACCCGACCCGCAAGTATACATGCTCCACCCGACCCACCCGTCACCCGTTAAAAGTTATACCCGTCACCCAAACCACCCGTCACCCACGGGTTATTTGGGTGACCCGTTCACCCGTATACCCAATATAATTTTCCCACTTACTTCCCATAAAAAACTATAACGTCGTTCTGTGTTCGCCTGAAAACGACGTCTATCGTGAACAACGGTCGTGAACAACGTCTATCGCTGAAGACGGTCGTGACCAACTCCAACGCCTCCCTATTGGCGACACCCAAAGGTGGGTGGACCAACTCCAACGCCTCCCTATTGGCGACGCCCGTGAACGACGATCGTGAACAACGTCTATCGCTGAAGACGTCGTTCTGTGTTCGCCTGAAAACGACGTCTATCGATGAACGACGACGGACACGGTGATGGACTGCTGCCTGCTCCACTTGAAAACGACGCCCGACGGGCAACGCAAACAACGTCTATCGAGTGTTCTGTGTTCTCCACTTCGCCTGTCCAAGGAGGCGAGTCGACTAGGCGAGGTGATAGTCTGAAAGCGAGGTGATAGAACATCAATGGGTTAATTAGGGTTTGATACTTGCCTGCCTCTATGAGTCTTTGGACGGTTTGAGGAGTGGGCTTTTAGGTATCTGAGGCAAAATTGTTAAAGGTTGGTTAAAAAGTCCAATAAACTCACAAATATATAAAATTAATTTAAGGATTTAAACGGGTTAAACGGGTGGATCGGGTGAAATGGGTGATGGGTCGGGTGAAATGGGTGATGAACGCCTACCCGTATCCGATCCATAACCCGTTTCGCCCGTCACCCGGACCGCCCGTCACCCGCTTTGTTTGGGTTTTCGCCCGTTTAAAACGGGTGGGCTAAACGGGTGGGTCGGTCACCCGTGGGTAATTGCCAGCCCTACTAGGCACCCAACAAGATTGCCAACTATGAAGCACCCTTGAACCAACCCTTCATCTCTCTCTTAAGCAACAACAATAATCAAGCAGAAATAGTTATCAGTGTTCATCAATGTAATACTTTAACCTATGGACAATTATGCATTTTAACTCTTAATTTGATGGTACAACAGATGGAATACAAGATAATAGAATAGAAATAATGAGTGGTTTTCTATAAAAAAAAGTGAACTAAAGAACATAATTTTGCAAACACCCTAAGATAAGGGGCATTTTTATATAAAAAGTAAAATAATGGGTACTTTTTTGCAAATGCTCCAAAATAGGGGTAGTTTTCTATAATTTTTATCAAAAAAAGAGAGAATTATCTAACTGGTATTCTGTGTAAAAAAACTAAAAAGAACTTGAGATGTTTTGATTTGTGCAAGTTTGCTTCTCTGCAAATAGGTGAACTTTCGTCCTCCTTTCAAACATTTTTGCAACTAATTAATTCCAATTAATTCCAAGAAGTCAAGCCAACTGTTCAAGCCTAATCAGAATTTGGTAATGACGATGAAGTAGCAGTTCAACTTCAACGTGTCAAATTCAAAAGGAAGCCCAGTTTTTCTTCTTTGTTTGTTTTTGCACGTTTCAAAATTTGCAATCGTCAAAGTTCAAACTCCTCCATGACCGAATTCTCACCATCGTTCTTAAACTTGGCTTCTTTGAGTTCTTTCATCTAATATTACCATTTAACTCAGTATTAAAATCATCAATTAGACATTTAGACAATTACCATTATGGGCTAAATGTCTTTTATGGACAAAAATAAAATAAAAATTCATATGGTTTATAATCGTGTAAATTCGACCTGATTAGTCTATAAATTTAGAGTCCGGTTCACGTGCGAATGGGTGCCCAGGTGCGAAATAAGAAAGAACAGGAGCCGTTGGATCAAGAAAAATCAAAGGCGCTGATCATTTCACTTAAAAAGGGGGAAAAAACGGCACGGGCGAATTATTGGCGAATTATTCGCGTATTTTTGAAAAAAAACGGAAATAGGACACGCGCCCAGATTGTTCATCAGTATTGTGGATTTGTTCATCAATAATGTGGATTTGTTCATCAAAACTGTGATTTTGTTCATCAAAACTGTGATTTTGTGCATAAATAAACTATTGCTTGTGCATCAAAAATCTATTGTTTGTACATAAAAAATGAACAAATGTGTATCAAAATTACATGTAATATGTTCATCAACATTGTGATTTTGTTCATAAAAAAACGAAAATATTTGTTCATCGGTTTGTGCATATTTGTTCATCTGTTTGTGCATATTTGTTCATTAGTAATATCAATTTGTTCACTGGTTTATGCATATTTGTTCATTGCCTTTTTCATATAATTGTTCATTACTAGATGCATATTTGTTCACTAGTAACCTCAATTTGTTCATTACTATATGCATATTTGTTCATTAATAACATCAATTTGTTCATAGCTAAATAAGGCACAAGCACACCTCTTCAATTTGTTGCTATCTCGTTCTCTTAGCATACACCATATTATTGCAAAGTCAAATTCTTTATCTCTATTATCTTTTGCATTCAAGTTTCTACATCAAACTTATCTTATTTTGGTACTATATTGAGCACTTCATTCGTATTGACAAGTTAGCCTTAAAGCACTTCATTCATATTATACTTTGAATTCAAAATAGCCTTAAAAGCACAAAATAAATGCAAAAAATGCACAAATAGATAGTCCTAAATGTACAAGTTGATGGTATTAATAGTCCTAAATGTACAAGTTGATAGCATTGACACATAAAGCATAAGTTTATTTCAATTCACAAATAAGGGTATAATAATGAACAAATAAGGTTATATCAATGAACAAATAAGGGTATATCCATGAACAAATAGGGTATATCAATGAACAAATAATGGTATACCAATGAACAAAAAAGAAGTATACTAATGAACAAATAATAGTATACTAATGAACAAATAATGGTATATCAATGAACAAATAGGGGTATATCAATGAACAAATACGACTATATCAATGAACAAATATGGGTATATCAAAACTAATTATATGTGCATAAAAAACTACATAATATTGTATTCCTACACATAAATAAGGTTAAAAAATAAAATTAAAAATTAAAAAAGCTCGAAATCGATGAACAATGTTATCAAAAACTCAATGCACAATTAGTTAGTATTGATGAACAATTGGTGAATATTGATGAACAAATCGCTATTTCTGATGAACAAACTGGGCGCGTCTCATAAAAACGTATTTTTCGAAAAATTCGTGAATAATTCGGGAAAAATTCGTCCGTGTCGTATTTTATTGAAAAATACGCGAATAATATGGGAAAAATTCGCCCGTGCCGTATTTTATTTTTTTTAATGAATGTTTAATCAAGGACGTTGATTTTTTAGAATGAACGATCGAGATTTATTCTTATTTCTCACCCAGGCGGCCATTCGCACGTGACTCTTTTTCATAAATTTATATGGTTTATAATCTTATACAACCCAACAATAAAGTAAAATTAAAATAAGAGAATAATTATTTTACTTTCGTCTCTTATTTTAAGTTCATCAACCACTTCCATAGATTTAATATCAAATAATCAGGGTCGTAATCAAATGAAGTCAAGCCGAATTTTGAATTGATCATGCTCATTGACGGGCCTAGGGGTGGGCATGGGCGGGCCCGTGCCCCTCCTTATGTCGAACTTGTTAATAATATGTATGTAAATTTTAGATTTGAATATGGATAAATTTAAAATAATTTGTATTAAAAACATGAAAATTAACTAGTTAAAATGGTTTATTACTCAACTTTATATGCAATCCACCAAGGTTCAATTCACATTTTAATACTTTCTTCAATAAAATAAAATTTTATTATTAAATAAGTATAATTTTTTCATATTTAAGAATATTGACTAACTAAACTCGTCGACAACTCTCGAATTATAGTTCTATTTTAGTTTTTTTTTTCCATTCACATTTAATACTTTACTCCCTTTTATAATTAAATAAGTATAAATTTTTCATATGTAAGAATATTGACTTACTAAATTAGTCGATAGTTCCCAAATTATTAACTTTATAGGAGAAATTGTGCCCCTCCTTGAAATTTGTTCTGCGTCCGTCACTGATCATGCTTGACTTGGTTAAACATAGTAAAATAGAGGAGTTTGAGATCGAACGTGAGCTTGGGTTGAGTTTAAAATTTAGTTTGAGTTTAGTTCATTTAAATACTCATTAAGCTTGAACATAACTCACATGTTTTTCATTTGGTTTCTTTGTAAGATAGACTCGTGATCAACTCTTTTACATGATCATCTATATAAGAAAAATGAAACTAAAGTTAAACTGCGAAGTTTGAGAGATGTCATGCACCAAAACTATGTAGTCTTACTTGTATATTATATTATATTATATATAATTACATAGTGGAACTTATTCCCAATGTTATAATCTAGTTTGTTATGAACGTATAATTAAGCTTGTTCACAATCATATAATCGAGTTTGTTCATGAACAAACGAGTCGAGTTTCTTTGTGCTCAAACTCAGTTCATTTATCCTTCGAGTCTTAAAGTTGTGCTCAAACTCGACTCGTTTACAAATTAATTATGAACAAGACCTAACCAAGTCAAACACCAAATTGCTCACAAACAACTCTTTATATTTACATCTCTATAAACAATATCATCTCACGCCCATTTTCATATTCACTTTACATAAATATCTAGAAATATAATGTCAACATTATACAACAATATCGCATATGAATAATTGATTTCGATTTTTTAATGAAATAAATTCCCCCTTTTTTCTCTTCAAAAATCCATTGCTTTACATAGAAATAAAATTTTTATCACTTCGAATTTTTTATAATTTTTCCAATGTCCTATTTAGAAAAAAAATACCCATAAATGTAATGTATTAATTATTACAACCCCCAAAATGAGTATTTATGCATGTCAACCATTTAATATTATATATGTATAATATATTATCCCGTGTAATTCAAACATGCCCTTATTATGTTCATGATTCATGAATGAATTATCATTTAAATCTTGATTAATACGGAGTACTTGATTTGCTTTAAAATTTTGAAGCTGAGTGGTATATTTCGGCATTTCGCAATGTTCAAATTCAATGACAGCACGACAAACAAAAGTTGGATGCCATATATTATTATTCCAGTCATAATGAGGAAAACCTCTTTATAATGTATGGCTGTAAATTAAAGACTTTTTCTAAGGCCGAAGATTACTATTCCCAATAGTTTTATTCTCACATGTAATATTCACATCCCAATTAAATGAATGGGTATTTTTCGAACAAGATCGAAATTATGTAGAAACTTGCAGAATAGATTTTTGTAGAGCAGTCAAAAGCTGATTCGATCCGCAAAATTGACCTGAATCGTTCAAAAATTTTAGTGTCAAGACCCAAAAATTTAAACCCGAAACCTGATAGACCCGCAACCCGTTGGGTTGAAACCCGAAACACATTGGGTTGATAGATTTAGTATATTTATAAAATGTATAAAATCTATTTTAAAAAATAATATATTTTATTATTAAAATACATAAAAACTAATATATTATAATTAAATATTATTATTTAATTAAAAATCTATTTTAATAATCCTAAAAAATTCTATGTTTTTGAGCCGTTGGTCAACCCGCCCCGCCCGAAAACCCGCATCGACCCAACCCGGTTTAACCTGTGACTCGTAACGACTCGAACCCGAAGCCACCAGACGCGACTCGATTGACATGTTTAGAATTTTGTAAGCTTTTAGAGTTTTGTATATATTATATGATTTTAGTTGATTTTATTAGATTAAATGTAAGCTTTTAGAGTTTGTTGATGGTCAAATAATAGAATTTTGTAAAATATAAAAGTTATTCGAAAAGGTTATCTCTTATATTCACAATTGTGTGGCTGAATTTATGAATCATGCATACGTATCCCTAAGTAGTTGAGTAAAATTTGAGTCGGCTTAAATCAAGATTGGGTCGGTCTAACCGTGTATAACCCTTTTTTAAAAAACAATTACCTTAAAATATTTGTTCAAAAATCAAGCTAAAAAATATTATATTTTTATTAAAAAATTAGTTAAATTTAAATCTTAATATTTATTTTCATTTCAAGCTTATTTACATTTGTTATAAAAAAACAGAGTATATGTAAGGATAATTATGTCCCATATTAAGTGGTCAAATTACGTCTGGATCGGGTACTGACGTACTAAAAGGCCATTGCTGGAGGTGACCTTTCTAATTCACTTTTTTCCATACACGACGTCGGAAAATTTGAACTTCGAGCCAACTCTTGAACAAACGCTTAAGGAGCCTAATACCTCATCCCGTCGGTGTCACGAGATATTGGGTGACCTTCTTTTCATTAGGTCGAATGTGACAGCACAAACCAATTTACTTAATTTCTTGTTTTGTCAACTAATTCACGAATGTAAAGTTTATGACCAAAGGCTCTATCACTAAATTGGTTATTTGCCTAACGGTCTCTCTCGATCCTGGGTCTGCCCCGTTGTGTTGTCAAGTGTCAACTAGATTAATTTTCCCAGTTGCACTTGTGGGAGCGTGTTAGAATATGTCCATCCCACTTCTGAAAATTGGGAGTAAATTGGACTAATATATAACTCAGCGGATTATTTCTCCTATTGCCAATTGTTTTTAGGATGGAACCCGCTAGACTAATACAGTGTTAAGATATATTATCATTTATCAAGCTTGTCAAATTGAAACTTGAATTAGTCTAATTCCCTACCATCCTACCCTAAATAACCCTAATCTAACCCATTAATTAAACCCACAATCACAATCTCAACCTGTTTAGTCACAACCTTCTACATAACCACCTCTCGAACCCTCCAATCTTAACTTCCACAAACCTCACCGGCCCCACCCAACCCTAAATAATCCCTAAATTAACATTAAATCCCCAAAAGTCAAATTCCCAATTCCAAATTCAATTTAAAAAAAAAAAAAACAGAAGAAAACTCCACCAGGCCAAACCTCCCCATTCCCCCACTATAAAACCCAATCTCCACCCCTCCAAAATTCCCTCACCTTCCCCCAAATTCCCACACATATGAAACCCTAATTCCCAAAATTACCATGAGCAGCATCCCAAGTTCCTTAATCGACTCCTCCCTCACCATCTTCCAGCTCACAATCTCCTCCTCCGATCCCTGGCCCTTCTCCATCTTCCTCTAAAACCAACTCTCTCCGTTTCTCTCCGTCAAATTTCATTTCATTTCATTTCATATCATACACTCTCGAATCGGATCGGATCGAATCGAATCATGACGTTTCATCTTCTTCATCACCATCAAGATCGGAAGGGGATCCCGAAGGGGTGCATGGCGGTTATGGTGGGGCTCGAAGGAGAGGAGCAGCTCCAGAGGTTCGTCATCCCCGTACTATACGTCAATCATCCGCTCTTCGTGAAGCTTCTCAAGGAAGCCGAGGAGGAGTACGGGTTCGACCACCCCGGCCCGCTCATCCTCCCTTGCCACGTGGAGCAGTTTCGTTGCGTTCAGGGGATTATCGATCAGGACTGCCACCAGGAATCGGCGGCGGCCGCCGCCGAACACCACCACCCGCACCACCACTTCCTCTGCTTCAGGGCTTGATTATTATTGTAAATAAATATTAGTAATTAATTGATTTGCGTGTTTTTTGGATGGATTTTTAATTGTGTTTTTTTATTTCGAATATACGGAGGAAATTGAAAGAAAATAATAAAAAAAGGTGTAAATTAATTTGGAATTCTTCTTCATTCTTTCCTTCTTTGTGAAGATAAGTTTCCGATTGAGTGCGGGATTTCTTTATGGCGTAATTGTTACGCTTCAGGAAAAGGAAAGGTTCCATGATTGTGGTCCTTCGATTGCTTTGGTTTGAACTTTCCGTTTCCATCTCAATTTGATAGTGAAATGGAATTACGTGGAAGAATTATAACAATATTATTAATTTTCTTGATTTTTTTGTCCGATTCAATTAGCCAAAGTCGTTTTATGTTAGAATTGGATACTGCAGAGCTTCTTAATGAGAGCGATTTTCCTAATTCAATATTGACTCTCTTAATTTAGTTTTTCCATATTCTAGTCAATATTGTTAATAATAATGTCTTGAATTAGTTACTAATCAGTACTATTCGCTAGAGTTTGGAGCCCCCGACAACACCAGGTCTAGGAGGTCTGTCTTTGTTAAGGGTTTACAGGGCAATGCTCCATGACGGTACCATGAAACGTCTAATTCAGTCTTTCCATTCTCGTCGCATTGAGATTCAACAATCTTTAGACAACGTTGTTGGTTCGGAGACCTCGACAACACCAGGGGTCTCGAGGGATCCGCCCTTGATAGGCGGGTCGTGAAACATCGCCCCACGATGATACTCATGAAACACAATATGTTATGTTACCACTTTCATAATAAGAATACTTTTTTTTTCCCATAGATGTAAATACACCGTTGGTGAACCAAGGAAAATTATAATATTATCATCGTTCTCGTTAATTCAACGCGTACGTAGTAAAATTATAATATTATTATCCTTAATTCACCGGGGACGTAGTATTTCTTTACGCATTTATCGCTTTCGTTATTACAAGCCGCTTCATCTCAATAGACCAACTTGTAATTAATAGAATTACAATGTGGACCAACTTGTAATTAATAGAATTACAATATTGTTCAGGCATAGGCTAAGAACCCCAATTTTAAAAATAAAGTAAAAAATTATATTTAGATATTTTTTAATTATTTTTTAAAAAGGTCTATTCTTTTCTAAATATGGTTTTAATTTTCACATTTGGACTCTTATCGGCATAGAATAGAAAAACCGCTTATATATTTAACGATTTTTCTAACCTATGCCCCAAGGGCATAGGTTAAGAAACTAAAAATGGTAATATATCTTAAAATTGTATTTATTTAGGTTTAATTATTTTTCCAATAGGATTTATTAATTTTCTTTTAGGATTTTAGTTTCCATTATTAGTATCCTTAACCTATGCCCTTAGGCCATAGGATAGAAAAACCGTATATTTAGTTATTCGATTTTTCTAACCTATGCCCTTAGGGCATAGGTTAAGAGTCTCAAAATGGTAATATATTTTGGTATTGTATTTATTTAGTTTTAATTATTTTTTCAATAGGGTTTATTAGTTTCCTATTAGGGTTTTAGTTCCTAAAATTAATACTCTTAACCTATGCCCTAAGGGCATAGGATAGAAAAACCGTTAATTATTAGGTACAAAATTAATCATCATTTCGCCATCACGTGTGTCGACATATTTTGGGAAAATATAAACCGACAAATCATTTTTTCCCCCACTAAATGAAATGAAGAACGTTTTTTTTTAACCATAAAAAATACATATAAAATTCGGTGTGTAAAAAGGGTACACAAAATACTTAGCTTAATTGGGGGTGTTTTGTGATAACGTGTTGCCGACAAAAATGATATGGGGTAGGGCAAGTGTGGCCATGGCTTGTAAACACAAGATCTTTTCCTACGAGTTGCCGCTAGCATTTGACCATTTGACGATTTCATTCTAATTTTTTTTCCTTATATCAATTGAATTAAAAAAATCGAATGCATTAATTACGTCTCTAACAAAGTTTAATTTCAAAGATTGCGGTTTAAGTGTATAATACTTTGTGTTCACATTCTTATTGGCATGTGCATGGACAGCATTTATGCCTATTGCCATTTGTTTTCAATCTAAGCTATGACAATGTACAGAGTAGTTATTGTAGGGAGATAAATGAAGATTATTTTCAGGCCTACATTGGTGAAAATGGTGCTTATGATAAGCTCGAACTCGAACACGAGCTTGATTCGAGTTTAAAATCTTGTTTGAGCTTAATTCATATGTTTACTGAGCTCGAGCTTTCCCTCGCGAATCTTACATTTAATTTCTTCGTGAGCCAAGCTTGTGAACAACTCGACATTTACTTGATCACTTATACAAAGTAAATGAAACTAAAAACTAAACTACGTAATTTGAAAGACCACTCAAACTTTCTAGTTTTTTACTCAAGCCATGTAGTTTTACTCAAATTATATGTTATAATATATATGTAATGAACCTTATTCATGAATATATAATCTAGTTTGTTATAAACGTATAATCGAACTTGCTCATGAGCATACAATCGAGCTTGCTCGTTAACAAACATGTCGGGTTTTCTTGTCTTCAATCTTATTTCATTTATCTTTCGAGCCTTAAAGCTCTGCTCAACGTTTACAAATCGAGTCGAACACGAATAAGACTTAACAGTGTTAACACCGAGTTGCTCACGAGCGACTCTGTTCGTTTATAGCGCTGAAGAACAAACTCAATAAAATTGTTGTTTTCCCTTCTAATCTAAGCAATTTGCCATCATCTGAAGCTAACGTGGGGGTGGTTGTTGATGTATATTGTGCTGTTCCTTAATGAAATGGTAAAATGAATCCTATTACAGAAGTTTGTGTATTGTTGTTAATGGTAATTAAGATAAAATCTTAAATTGTCTTTGTTGTTTTTTGATCTCAACTCGGTGCATGCATATGTATGCTCTTCTTGAAATAATTAGGACTGTCAATGGGTCGGGTTATGGGTGGGTGGAACACTTCCACCACCCGACCCGCAAGTTAAAATGCCCGCTTCGACCCACCCGTCACCTGTTAAATGTTCTACTTGTCACCCAAACCACCCGTCACCCGTTGGTTATATGGGTGACCCGTTCACCCGTTAACCGTTGTATAACTATTGTATTTTATGTCTGTAAATAAATTGTCATATATAAACTAAAATAAATATCCATAATCCATACATACACAAAAACGAATCCCATAAACAATAATCGTTGTATAACCGTTGTATTTTATGCTAATGGTGGTTCTGGTTGAAGAGAAGTCTTCAAGAGAGAGATCAGAGGTGGTGACTAGTGAGCGGTGATAATATGTTATCAGGTAAAAGATATACTAGGGTTATAAATTAGAATTACTTAGAAAGTAGAAGTGTACAACTGAGGCACCAGGCAAATAAATGGGTTGGGAAACAAATGAGGTTATTTATCAAAGGTCTGAAATGGCTTATATGAGTGACTTTAAAGGCGCACACATATTAGAAATTATGTGCTGAAACGGGTTATATGGGTGGTTTGGGTGAAACGGGTGATGGGTCGGTTGACGGGTTGGGTTATTGGGTGATAGAATCTCACCCTTACCCGACCCATAACTCGTTTCGCCTGACACCCGAACCGCTCGTCACCCGTTTTGATTGGGGTTTCATCCGTTTATTTCGATGGGTTAAACGGGTGGATCGATCACCCGTGGGCCGTGGGTAATTGACGACCCTACCTGAAATGCACAAGGTTAATTTGGGCTTTTCTTTTTATGATATCATGAGTGGATGTTCATTGGGCCTTGAGGGGCTGGCCCAATGGTGTATGGGCTTCTGCCCGAAGAGGATGCGACTCTTCAAAACTCAAAAAAAAAAGAATAACATGATACAATCCGTAATGATCTTACACTATAGTCTTGTTTCAAAAAACAAAGGGAAATTCTTTTTGGTACCCTCCAGTTTTCGACTTTTTTTTTGGTGTCAAAAAAAAAAATTTATTCCTTTTGATACCCCTCTATTTTGTATAAATGCCATCCCGTAACCTAAACTCACCCAAAATTAATTTTCCATCCACCTTTTTGTTATTTCCGTTAAAAAATAATAAAAAATCTAACTTTTACTTTATTTTATAAAAAAGCATCAAGTGTTTTCCCCACTTATTCGTCACTCTACCAAATCAAATCAAACCAACTCCATTTATTTTATCTACCTTCAACTTCAATTCTGTCATGCTTTAATTCTCCATTCCACCATTTTAATGATTCCCAACTCCAGCCATGGCTTCATCGTCCTCTCCTCTTCACTACCGCCCCCTGATCATCGTCGCGCTCCTCCACCGTCTGCAACTCCACCCGCAGCCCCACCACCTCCCCAACCCCTTCGGCTTCTCCACCGATTGCCCCATCCGCCTCCTCTGCACATCCCAAACCTCCATTCCCTTCACCAACGCCATCGGATTCCCCGTCCACGCCGTCACCTCCGACAACATCTTAATCTCCCTGAATCCAACATGATAACCCAATTATCCTCACTATTTCCTACTTAATTAAACCCTAATTTTACATTTCCCCCAAATTAAACCTTAAATTAATTTTTTCTCAAAATTAAAACCCTAATTCAAACCTAAATCGAAATTAAAACATACAAATTGATACTGAAATCGGGACGGATTTCTCGAATTCGTACATACAGGGTCGTGAACGGAATCTCCAAACTCGTCACCCGCCGATCACCCAGCCTATCGTCGGTTGCAACGACTACCCTCGTCGCCCCGGTGTTGCTCCGACGTCGCCACCAACCCTTGAACTCATTGACGCGTCATGGTTCTCGCCTTTCTCAATGTATCGAGGGGGAGAGGTCGATTGATGCCTTTGTAAATGTATCGTCGAATCATGAGAAAGAGGATGCAGAGTAAAAAAATTAAGAAAAAATGGATTTATATATTTATTTTTAATTTTTTTTAACGGAACTAACAAAAAGTGGATGGAAAATTAATTTTGGGTGACTTTAGGTTACGGGATGACATTTATACAAAGTAGAGGGCTACCAAAAGGAATAAGTTTTTTTTTGGACACTAAAAGGAAAAGTCGAAAACTGGAGGGTACCAAAAGGAATTTCCCAAAAATAAATAAACATCAACATTATGACTTATGAGCCTTGACCTGAATATGGAACAATCGGAACACGATCCCAGCCACCGACCTATTTGCACGTTTCACTTGATGGCCCAAGCCCCAGCCTCATTATCATCATCATCATTTACCCGATATAATCTTGTATAAGCAGAATACATCTGTTAAGATGGAGACATCTATACCCTAAGAATGTTAAGTGTATACGGCGATCTGTTAGACCAAATAAAAACTAAAATCATACGATCAGGAGGATGCATCAACATTGATGACCCAACCTATAGTCTCAAAACCGGTCACATTATAAATCAACGAGCCCTAGTCGATGGATTCAACTAATAGCGAGTGTTGAGGCTCACAGAGTAATGAATTTATATGAAACTTGACTCACAAAAGCGATCAATCAATTGAAAACTCGTTTGGTTATAAATTACTAAAAAAATATAGTTTATTTTAATATCATGATATGTGTGTAACTCATTTCAATATTAGAATGTACGTGCCATTATAACAAAATTATTTATTTCCTTACTTATAAAGTTTTCAGTTTAAATTATTCCTTCTCATTCTTCTATAGTCAGTCGCATAATTATATGACGTATTTTTTCCCTCAAAACAAATAATAATAATTATATGACGAATTTCATTAGCTTTCATTTCATTTTAGTTATAACCCTCAAAACATTAAAAAAGCCATGAAAGAACATAATGAATATTCCATCTTGATTTTATAGCTATGATATAAACGTAAATTTTAACTTTATTATGTCGTTATCGTGTCAAACTTAACTAACGTCAAGTCCCAAAAATAAAGGGTCCCTCGCGAGACTCGAATTCCAGACGTAGACGTTTAATGAAGCCAAGCTCTCCGCTGAACTGGGGTGGCAATGACCAAAAGTTTTAACTAACGATGAGTTTGATTTCGTGGTACATTAATGTGAACGCGCCACCCGAAGCGCGTGAGCTCGTTACTTGCTTCGCTCAGGTTTTGCAGCAAAGTCATGGGTTCTTCTTGGTCTTCCTGTCTTACTCTCTTCCAATCCAAACTCCCCCTCTCTCGTCCAATCTCACTCTCACTCCACACCCAACCAACCCTTTCACTTGCTTGTCGTCTTCCCCCTCCATAATTGATCCCTCTCTCATCTTCGTTGTCAACGATCTACCTCCCACGCTCCATTGCTGAAACCACCTCTATTCCAGAGGGGTCCGATTTCTAGGGTTTCATGCCGTTTTCTGAAAATTAGGGTTTTTTCCTCTAGAGCGAAGTTGGAGAAGCTTTGATTCGAGGGGTTTCTACAATCTGGAGGCCCTTGCAATGGAGACTCCGGCAGCCCGGAAGGAGTGGCGGGCCGTCTCCGAGCATTCGGTGTCGAGGGCAGCAAACGAAGTGGTAACTTGTCTTTTTGTTGCAATACTAGTTCTTTAGGGTTTGTTTCTAGTGTGGAACTAACTGCCTTCTTTGGCTTTTGTTTTTTGGGGTTTCTAAGGAGTTGAATAGGATGAAGTTTGGACATTCTGATGAGCGAACTATTTATGAGGTAATCCAAGTGTCTGTTTTTCTGTTTGCATTAGTACTTTATCAATCTGCATTGGTGAGCTTTGAATTGCGCGTGGAGAGTGTGAAATGATTCTTGGATTGTGGTTAAGGTACAGCAGGGAGGAGATTCTGTAGAAGATGTCAGCTTCTTTTCGGTTGGAGTTGATGGTGATGAAATTGAGGAGACGCTGCATAGTTTGGCTAGCAAGAGGGAGGAGTTACAGAAGAAGGAGATTGAGCTCAGGGCCCAGATGATAGTGTATTCAGAGATGGCGGAAATGCGGAAAAGCTTTGATGCCCGAGTTATGGAACAAACCAATGTCACTGCAAAACTTCAGGTACCATGGCCAATTCCCCAGTGAATATGGCTATTGATTTGTGGCTCTAAAGTTTGCTAAGTTTTGTGTGGATGGTTTGCCAGGAGCAACTGCATGAGAGGGAGCAGAGATTAATAGAGCTGGAGAGGAAGATGGGGGATAAAGAAAGAGAACTACGTGCCATTAGATTGGACAATGAGACGGTTAGCATTCCTTCCACTTTCATTTTGTGTTGGTCTCAAATGTCTGTTACATTAGTATCTGCTTCTTTATGATTATAAGTTTTAACTCTAAAATTTATGTTTCTCAGGCATGGGCAAAGGACGACCTTCTCAGAGAGCAAAGCATGGAGTTAGCAAACTTCCGGTTAGTGCTGCACTTTTAGGAGCACTTCTGTTTAATTTCAGTAAGAATTGTATTTCTATTTGACATGGTTATATAAGAATAGTTTCTTAGAAACTTTACTTCCATCTTTTCATGCTCTTTTTTGCTCGTTGCACACTTACTTAGGCAATGTTAACTCCCCTCTTATTTTCAATATTATTGGGTATGGAAGGAACGTGGTAGTTAATCATAATGTGACTTTGGTGGTAGAATACCTTGTCAGTACTCGCTTCCTTCCTTTCCATAGGAAGTAAAACAATGAAGCAAAAGAATAATTGAATGCTTGGAAGGGTTGATGAGACATAATTTACTTCACGCAGGAGGGAACATGATAATATTGAAGCTGAACGGGCTCATCATATAAAACAGATTCATGATCTTCAAGAACACATTCAAGGGAAGGAGAGACAGTTCATTGAGTTGCAGGAACAGGTCTGTGGATTTATGACTGAATGATCATGTTGCTTTTTTGCTGATTTCAAATGAAGACTATGAATTTTGGGTGTAGCTGTTGGTTTCCTTAGCACCATTGACAATTTTTGAGTATAGTTTGTTATAACCTAAAACAATGCATGCAATATGAGAGCTAAGCTTTCAATCACTTTCCCCTAGTTCATGCAATTTATGCTAAACATCTTAATTAACTTCTTTTTCAGCATCGAATTGCACAAGAAACAAATCTGTATAAAGATGAACAAATAAGAGAGGCTCAGGTATGGATTGCCCAAGTTCAGGAAATGCAATCAAATACAAATCATTCCTTACAAGCTGAGTTACGAGAACGCACTGAGCAGTACAACCAATTATGGCTTGGTTGTCAGAGACAGGTTCGCTACCTTGCTGTTGAAATATTTGATTTGACTTCTTGTTATTATCCAGTTTTGGAATTGATTGGGTCATCCTTTGCATCGTACCTTTGGGTCTTTACATCTAGTTTGCGGAGATGGAGAGGCTGCATATACAGACCATCCAACAACTTCAGCTTGAGATTGTTGGGGCAAGAGAAAAGAGTGGAGGGTACAATAATGAATCGCATATTTCACAAACAAATTCCAATGATATGTCTATGTTTGCGCAAAATAGTGGGAGCCACCTTGAAGCAAATGAAAGTGGTGCATCAACTGGAAGCCTTTCAAATGGGAATTCAGAAAAATCTCAGTCATTTGCATCCTCCGGCAATAAATCATCACAGGTGGGTTTTACTGCTCTTGGGAGGTCTTCACATTTTTGTATGAAGAGATTGGTGTTAAATTAATAAAGCATTTTTTGTCTTACTCACTTGCTAGATATATTAAAATGATTGCATGCTTTGCCGAAAGAGAGGGTTTTACTTTGTTTGAGCTTTCTTGTGCTTACGTTACTTGCCAAGCATACAAATTCTGAAAATTTCTAGGTTTACTCACAAGTTGTAGTGCTTTGCATCATGTATAGACATTTTCCTCCTGTTTAGGGACTCCCCTAAGTTTTTGTAAAGATTCTATCAAGTAATATACCAAATTCAAGTAGTCATGGTGTCTACTTTTGCATAGCCCAGTGGTGTTGTCGGATGCATGAATTTCTGTTTAAAGACGGGAAAAAACTTAGTAGAGGATGGTAGGTGACAAAAAGCTATCAGCCTTTTTTTATTTACCAATGGCTTAGCATGATCTTTTTGGTGTTATTATATTTTATTCGATCTCATTAAGTGTAGGTATTTGAACACGAGGGGCTGCACTTAGCAAAAGGCAATTTTGGGCAATAAAAAAATTCTCTATACCTAAAGTAGCTTACTGCCAGGGATAAGAATATTCTATATTGCCTTCTTTGGCTGATCAACTAGAATGAACTGAAACTTGTGTTTAAATGAGTAATTCATTATCTTGATGTTTTGACGGTATATTGCCTTCTTTTTGAATAGGGTACCCATGTTCCTGGTCCTGCAATTACTCCTCCATCCTTGCTTGGAGTTGCCTCCTACCTTCAACCTGGGCAGGTGACTGCTTTGCATCCGTATGCTACACATCAACAAGGAGCTAACTACTCTGTGCCTACACCTGTTTCTCAGCCGCATCCCGGCCATTTCCCTTCAGTGCCTGTGGTACCTTCATACCAACATTGGCAGGTTCAACAGGTATCTCTGTCTTAATTTATTGAGAGAATGAGTATCCTTATCGAGTTATACTGGTTAATAGAAGTTCTCTAATGAGTGTTTTCATGCTTGTAAAGGCTGCATCTGAAGGGGTGCAAGGGTCAGTGCAGAGTCCACATGAACCGACTCAAACTGAGAATAATCTTGCTAGATCACACATCAATTATGGCTATGAGATCTCTAGCAATGGACAAGACCCTTCTTCAGACCATCTGAAAGTTCATTTGAACCAAGCAACAGAAGCTAATTCTATAATGTCATCTGAACATGTGCAGGTCTAAATCACTAAAGAATAAAGATATATTCCTTTGTGTATTTTTATTTGCATACCTTTTTGGCTTACATCTAATTCCCTCAATTCAGGTCCTTGACTCAGTTGGTGAAGCTTGTTTGGTGAGTAATGGTCAGCCATCCTTGCAACAAATTTCTTCACAGTTCCATAATGCTCTGAGGTTGGCACCATTAGAACATGCTCCAGAAATGAAGGTTAGGTCATGGTGTTGCTTTTTTATGTTGCATGGGTGATAAGCTGGGATCTTTCAGAAAGATTGAAGTGTCAACTTAATATGTTATTCTACAGGAAAGCAATGGTGTTGGATCCAATGAGATATTAGAGCGCAAGGTCATCGTTACCGAACTATCCGGTTCTGCTGGTACTCTGTCACCATCTATGAAACATGCTGGTGTGGCAAGTTTCTCTGAAACTGCAATTAATAGAGATACCGTTCTTCCTGAAGAATCTGCATCTCTTGAGCAAATAAATTCACCATCCATAGGAAAGACATCAGAGGTCCTTCTTGATGAAAGGTCATTGTTGTCGTGCATTGTCCGTACTATCCCTGCTGGTGGTAAAATTAGAATCACTTCGACGGTTAGTTGTGCCCTGGAACATCTGTTTTTCTCATCAGCTTATAGTCAAGTCTTGAAATGGATAAAGTTGAAGCAGCAAATGGCTTAATATATACATCATTTATGCAGCTGCCAAATAGGCTGGGCAAAATGCTTGCTCCTTTGCATTGGCATGATTACAAGAAGAAGTATGGAAAGCTTGACGATTTTGTGTCTAGCCATCCAGAAGTAAGTTGCTCATGCCTTGATAAATTTTATCTAGGGTGTGTGTGGATTGCCCAAGATGATGCATTTATTCTGCATAATTTTTTTATTAAATCCTGAATTTAATCCATGATAATGCATTCTCTTGTCTTTCCAAATACACACCTAGTCTTTCTAATTAGCATATATTAAAGGGAAAGAGAAGAGTGATTCTCGTGCATATGCTGTTCTTGCAGCTTTTTGTAATTGAAGGGGACTACATTAATCTTCGAGAAGGTGCCCAGGGAATAATTGCAGCTACAGCAGCAGTTGCAAAGGTTGCTGCAGCGGCTGCTGCAACACCTCCTAATTCAGGCATGTTCTCATCTGTTGCTCTCACACCCATGGCTCAGGCTAATCGATTAAAGAAGATACCATCAGTTGAGTCCAAAGCTATTGCTAGTGCTGTTGATGGTTCTTTTACACTCTCATCAATGCAAACTCAGCATTTAAACGGTGCCAGTTATAATGTCACTGGAGGTCTAACCAATGTGAAACTTTTGAGCAAGACCAAAGATCCTTTGGCCATCAGTGGTCTGTCATCTATGCTACATATAGCTGAGAATGGGTCAAACGCAGACAGATCAGAGTTTAGCAACTTTCAAAGGATGGTGCAAATTAATGGAAGAACTGGCAATGGCTTTATCAGCAAGCAGGAGGGAAGGTAATTCATTAGATTCTCATGCTCTTCATTTATCTGAACAACTTTCTGCAGAGGAAGGATGTAATTCATGTCACGTCTTTGTGTTATCACAGGGATGCTGTCGTCCGATCTGTGTCTAGAAGATAGTAAGTTCATTTCTTACCTTTTTTGCCCCTTCCAGTTACCTTTACTGTATGAATTCATCTCATGTCGCGTCTTTCTTATTTGGACATGTATATATGATTTGCGTGCTTTTCTGCTGAGGTTTCTTTCGTCCTTTATCAGCTTTTAGGTATTTCCTGGTTTTGGTGGTTTTCTGCTTTTTCTGCTTTTAGTAGCTTTTCATTTTTCTCTCGGTTTTCGCTTTGTTTTGCAGGTTTTTCCGTTGTTCATTTTTGTTGTATTGTTTTTTTTTTTTTTTATGTTTTGTTACTACTACCTTGAATATGTTATTATGATCTAGGATTGTGCTTTTGATTGATTTGACCCCTACATCAATTTTGGTGCATTCTAATTCTAACTAAATTCAGCTATTTATTGTCACATAACTGATTTCAGTTCCCCTTTGGTCTATTGCGCGCGTCCTCCTGACATGTTCAGGTTATAGGTGCCCCCATCTTGACCCCCCAGATCCCGCTTGAGCAGGGACCGCATTTTTCTTTCTTTTGCTTGCATGTTATCACCAACTTCTTTGGCTTTCTTTGCAGGAGGAAGTTTGAAGATGGATCACAGTTTCACAGATGATGCAAAATATTTTTTGAAGGCTACAAATTGGCAATTTCCAAGGTGGGGGTGGATGTGCAGTGGATTTGGGAATTCTATTCATTATGTGGCTTGAAAGAAAGAGGTCACTAATTTGAAATACTTGGAAGATGGTTGCTTTACACCATTTTCATTTTGAGAATTCACTGCCACCATGTTCATTTAAACTGGGAAGAAAAAATTGCATTCAACTTACTCTGTGATCATTCAGCCACCATGTTCATTTATACTTGGGAAGAAACTTGCATTTTTATTTATTGAGTGTGATTCTTCATGCATCTTGATGCTACTTCTCAAAAAGATTTGTTTCCTATAGGAATGCCTTGTTCTAGTTTTAAGATCAAAGATCAAAAGTACTTTTGGGGTAAAATGTGCTTTTATTTACTGGCTTTTTAAGGCAAGTAAAAACACATTTTTTCCCCCCAAAACTACTTTTAATCTTAGGCTATGTTTGTTGGGTACAAAAAACTAGTTGGAGTTTTCCAACTAGTTGTAAAAACTTGTATAAACGCTGTTTGTTTGACACATAAAAACTAACAACTAGTTGAAAAATTAGCTTTTTGACAAAGCTAGTTTTTAAAGCTTTTGTACTAAAAAATAGTAGTTTTCAGAATTAAAAAAATAATTATTTCCTAAATAAAAATAACTCTATAATAAAATGAAATTTTAAATTATTAATTACTACAATAAACTAGTTGAACATTACCAAACAGTGTTTATATATATTTTTGAAACTTCAACTATTTTTACAGCTAGTTTTGCAACTCCAACTAGTTTTTTTGGTGATTTAACAAACATAGCCTTAAACTAAAATAAGCTCGAAAATTTCAAGCATGCTTGCACCTATTAATTGGATTAGTTATGTACTGACTTTGGTTTGTAGTTGACTATAATTTATAGGTTAGGTAATCCAGAGGTGTTTGATCGTTATGAGTGGGTTGAGTCGAATATTTTTAACCATAGTTCTTTTTTGGTTGATTTTTTTTTACCACAATTCTAAACTCGATAATTTTTAATTGGGATCCTGAGTAAATCTCCAAGTTCTGAGGTACCATGTCAATGTGCATAGCGGTTCGTGAGAAATTTGGTGTTCGGTTTGGTTAAATTTTATTCGAGTTCGGTTCGATTTGTAAATGAGTTGAACTTAACACAATTTTAAGGCTCAAAAGATAAATGAATTAAGCTTGGGCACAAGATAACTTAACTCGTTTGTTAATGAGCAAGCTTTGATTATACACTCATAAAAACTAGAATATACGTTTATGAACAAGCTCCACTATATATATTATCGGATTTTCTATCCTATGCCCTAAGGGCATAGGATAAGTATCTTGTTTTGGAAAGATTTGTTATTTTTAATTATTTAGTGATTTAATTTTTTTCCCTAAGGGTTTAGACATTTCTTTTTATGGTTTTAGTTTTCAAAATCGGTATGTTTACCCTAAGGGTTTAGACATTTCCTTTTAGGACATAGGTTAGAAAGACCGATATATTATATACAACGATTTTTCTAACCTATGCTCTCGGGGCATATGTTAAGCTCCTAAAAATAACAATCTTTTATAAATTTGTACTTATTTTAGATTAATTAATTTTTTAAAAAGGTTTATTAATATCCTAATATGGTTTTAGTTTCCTTCATTAGTATGCTTAACTTATGCCCTTAGGACATAGGTTATATAGTTTTGGTGGTATTATATATAGTTTTGGTGGTCTGTTTCAAACTACGTAGTTTAAATTGTAGTTTAATTTACTTCTATAATTGATCAAGTAATTGAGTTGTTCATGGAGTTGTCTCATGAAGAAACTAAATGAGAGACTTGCGAGCTACGCTCGAGCTCGGTGAACATTTAAATGAACCAAGCTCAAACAGGATTTCGAACTTGAACCAATCTCGCATTCGAGCTCGCCTATTTTTAATCGAACCTAGCTTGAACAGCCCTTTTTCTTATCATTATTAATTAATTAACATTTATTATGATCATAGGTGTAAGATTGATCTTAGATGGACAAAGCTTCACTTGAGAATAAAATCCCTCCATTTTAGGAACGTGATTATCAAATCTCTCGTATACAAGTTGCAATGAAGTGCATTTGATCCATTTTATCGCATGTGAACCACCCCCTAATATGCCATGTTCACATGTGAAAAATGACTTCTTGTTTAAGTAAGATCACTGTTCTAAAAATTTCCGCCTAATTTCGTTAGGTCCCATCTAGACGCCGGAAGCTTTCTACCCCGCCTAGCCTTCTAGCCTGTTCAGGAGACCGCCTATTTCGTCTAGACACCCGTTTAGGCCGTTTAGGCACTAGACGATCTCTCTCCACTTAGGGGCCGTGTAACGTTCTTTAGAACACTGGGTAAGGTTATGTACAAGTCTCGAGAAATAAATTAATAACCTAATAGTATAATCCGTATAACTTGGAGGCAAAGATTGGCCATAAAAGTATATGCTGTTGTTATCCTGACCAAGTTTATATGCTTAGTTGTTCAATGACAAGCTGGTGAGAAGTGTCAAAGCTAATGGAGATTAATGGCCAGGGAGGATAAACACTTTTTTTTTATTGTCAAGCTTGTACTTTGATCAAGTTTATTATATACATGCTCTGGTACAGCCTGTATTATATCTTACCTGATCTCAATAAAGTTGTGATCAAGTTTATTATATCTTACCTGATCAACTCAATCTAAACTCTCGCGGATAGCGCCGGTCACCAAAAATGGCTTTAACCCGCTGTAGATTATCGCCCTCGGTCTAAATGTGAGAAATGTCATGTCGTGTACGGGTTATTTTTTTATGTTTTATATTACCGTTACATATTTTTTTGTTAAAATATTATTTTAATATTTTAGTTACATGTATTATATTAATCATGAATAAATATATCAACCTAATTCAATTAAGAAATATTAAGTATTAAAAAATAAATTGTGTTGCAAGTTTTGAATCATGATGGATTAATAGTTAAAAAAATAATGAGATTTTTTAGTTTAGAAGAAATAGTATCATTTATATTCATTTTATACAGTAATTAATTTGAGTTTATTTATTTATATTATGTTTTACCATGGTAGCATTTTAAATACTTTATTACAATAAATTAGATAATAAAATAATCATAATTAAGCAATGAATTTAATAGTACTGGGTTGGATCAAATATAGATTTAACTAGAAGTATATGCCCGTGCATTTGCACGGGTTAGTAATTCTATTTAAATTCTTTTTTACATGTTTATGTATTTAGTTTTTTCAAATATTATATTCCATCAATGAAGTTTTTGAAGTTGTATATCTTTTTTACATATAAGTTATCACGTGCATTTACAATTGACATTCAATTATTTAGAAAACCTATAAGTAAATATTATGTGTGGAAGGTCAAGAAGCTAAGGTAGAGTATGTAAGATATGTATGACATTAAGTTTATAAGAGGCAATTGAATGCTTTAAATTCAAAGTATTGAATGTAAAAAAATACAAATTTACATGTAGGTTAGATTGTAGATTTTAATTTGATATATAGTATATAAATTTAATTGTCGACTTGTCGACCCACACCTCCAGTCTCCACCTATCGTACATCTTCTTGGCCTCAACTACCTGCCAACCTCATTGAGCTCTTAGTCGCACTTGTCTTTCAATTCTCAATTGCGAATTGGGTACGAATGATTGAATGAGAAATCCTAAAATTTGGACTAAAGTCAATTTAAAAAAATGGGTCAAAACGACATTGTGTATTTTTTCACTTCCAATCTTCTCTTGGTTCGCCTTCTTCCTACATTGAATCGTCATCAAACTTGCATACACATTCCTCTACCTCTTGTTCCCCGCCTTCTGCCTCCACCTTCGCCCCAACCCAGATTGCCTTGCGGGGGCGAAATTCCAAAAATTTCCTTCGTTCCCATGCCTTCTCATGTAAACTCATCACTTCTCTAGCCGAATGTGGAGGCAACTGCATGCCCCCGCCTAGACCTGCCCATGTAGATACCCATATGGATCATTATAGCATATCATAATAATCAGAAGAAAAACATTGGACTACTAACCACTAGAGTTGTTCAAAAATGACCGAACCCAAAAACCCGACTTGACCAACCCGCACATAAATCTGACTCGACTGACCCGAAATCCAATTCTGACCCGAACTTAATTTGACCGAAAATATACCACATGTACCCGACCGACCCATGACCTAACTCGACCGTTTGTAAATGTGATTTTTATTAAAATATTAAAAGAATTGTATTTACTTTTGCATATTTATATTAGTATTTAATAATTTTAAAATAATTTAATTGTGAAAATAATATTTAAAAAATCACCTTATTGACCGACTCCTTGGTCAATCTGAACCCGTTAATAACTAATCATAAATTGACCCGATTTGACGTGTGAATTAGTTGAGCCACATTCAACCCTAACCCGACCGACCCCGATTAACAGGTCTTACTGACCACCCAATAATCGTCAGTTCGACACTAACATTTTGTATTACAAATTCTCGAGATTGGTGATTCAAAGAAACTAAAAGTAACTAGAAATTTAAGGGCCTATTTGAATCGCACATTATAATACAAAAGTCTTTATTATAAATTATAATGCAGGATTTAATGCATTATAATGTGTGATCCTCATGAATTAAATATTCATATATGAGGGATGAATTGTAATTTGATAGGGCTTAAAACATATACAACCCCCTGAACTTGTGCCAATTTGTCATTTAGACACCTCACCTATGGTTTGGACCTATTGAACACTTGAACTGTTATATTGTAACCTATTGAACACTTTCTGTCTGATGTGGCATGCGCGTGTACTTACCATTCTTTTGGGCGAGTGAAACCCTAGAATATTAAAATTTTAGTCTGACTTGGAAAATTAATAACAAAAAAAGGTAAATCTCCACCTCCTTCCTTTTTATTTTTCCTCCCTTTCGCCATTTATTCCTCTGGCAAGCTTTTTGGCTTTTTTATTCCACTCTCAGCATTACTTCCTTCTTCCTCTCTCCCCATTTCACCACTTTACTGAAGGTAGGAGACACATAATCTCACTAGTGACTGAATCATGCAAAAGGGGAAGTATTGAGTTTCAAATCTAATTCTAGCAATCAAGAGCTCTGCAATTGGAAGCAGCTACTTAACAATCAAAAGCATGTATTACGGATTTATTGCGGTTTCCCTTATAAAAGCCAGAAATTTCTAAATTCACACCAGCCCTAAATCCCTAAAATCTGCATCAATATTGATCCAAAAACCTGCAAAAGCCCTAAATCCCCAAATTCACACCAACCGTAGCCCAAATTTGCAACAACTATATAGTACAAGAACATAAATCCCCAAATTTCACTAAAGATCCTAAATCCCCAATTTTCCCTAAACACTCAAATTCGCTCAGAAAAAATCCCATCACTAACCTTTCTTGTTCCAACAGTGTCGATTTCAAGAATATCATCGCCGTCGGATATTAATGCTAGTTCAGATCTCCTCGCCTTTGTGTCCGACGGTGAGGTCGACTTTCAATCTGCTGCCGACAGAGGTGTCTTGCCCTCCTCCACGGCTCCACCACCATAAGCATTGCCAAATCCAATTTTTTCCCCCAGAAGTTGCACACTGTAAGAATTGCCAAATCCAACCGGTTGTACACCCTAAGCATCTACAAAGAAATTGAATGGACATGAAAAAGAAGACGAGTATTTTGGATCTGGATTTGTTCCTTTTCTTTTTTTTCCTTTGTTTTTAAAATAAAAAATTAAAACTAATTGTATATGTGTCATATAATTTTTACACATAAAAATTATTTGTTGTATGTGGCATCAATGTGGTGTTGATGTGGCAAAAAATATTTACACGTCAGCGCGCATGTAAAATATTTAACAATATATTAGACAATCAGGTGTTCAATAGGGTACAATATAAAAGTTCAACTGTTCAATAGATTCAAACCAAAGGTGAGGTGTCTAAATGACAAAATGACACAAGTTCAAGGGGCTGTATATGTTTTAAGCCAATTTGATAGGTGGATACACCTGTCATGAATTGAATATTCATATATGATATGATTAATGTTTTTTTATTTGTAATGTCTTTTTTAACACCAAATGTGCATCGAAGTAAAATGCGCGATTGAGCGTGCAATTGAAGCAACTAATCATGTATCTCCTCCCTCATTCTTTCCCGCCTTTTTAATCCCCTTCTCCAAAATTTAGGGCAAACTCGGATCATTCAGTTCACACTACTCGTCGATCTGATTCGAGTTTGTTCTGATCGACGGAGATGAAATTGAATCCCTAAAGAGTCAAAACTAGTTGACGATTTGCACTATCACACACTTCCGATCTTCAATTCCTGAAGTAATGGAGTTCCTCCTGGTTGGTGACGGCGCTTCGCACGTTTCAGTCCCCGTCTACTTCGCAATCTTCTTCGTCACCGCCAGATTCTTCTTGGACAAGTTCGTCTTTCGTGTAAGCCCCTTGAATTCCCCTTTAATTTCGACAGAAACTCGATTATTTCAGATCAGACTTCTGGTGTCGATTATTTCTTCCAATTTGCTGCTTAATTGGTCAGTTTACTATGAAGATTTCTGGACCAAATTCCTTTTTTTTCCTCATGATTTGGCAATTTTACTACATCTTTGGTTGCAGAGGATGGCCAGATGGTTGCTCAGTAAAGGATATACACAAATTAAACTGAATGAGGTCTCTCAGGAAAAAGTTGCCAAGTGTTCTGAGTCAATGTGGAAATTCACATACTATTCCATTGTTGAAGTTTGTGTTCTATGCTTTACCTATCACGAATCATGGTTCACAAACACAATTGAGTACTTTGAAGGATGGCCAAATCAAGAACTCAAGTGAGCAAATCTGATTTCCATGACTTCCTTTTCTTTACTACTATGGAAATAATTGTGATTTTCGAATCCAACGACTCAAATTTCTTTCTGTAGGATTTCCCTGAAGCTGTTCTATATGTGCCAATGTGGGTTCTATGTGTATAGTATAGCTGCTCTTCAACTATGGGAAACTCGGAGGAAGGATTTCGCCGTAACGATGTCACACCATGTAATTACTGTTATATTGATCGGTTATTCGTATCTTACAAGGCATGATTTCTCTTCTTTCTTGGAAATGAACACATTGCAAACTAGTTCAGCAAACATATGTTGTACCAAATTTTCAGGATTGTTCCATTGTGCATTTCATGAAAACCACTGATAAAAAATGTAAAATTTCAGGCTTTTTCGTATTGGCGCTGTCACACTTGCCTTACATGACGCGAGTGATGTCTTTCTGGAAGCTGCTAAAGTTTTCAAATATTCTGAGCATGAACTTGCTGCAAGCGTGTGCTTCGGGTTCTTTGCTGTATCATGGTTCATTTTACGGCTTATATATTTCCCCTTCTGGGTTATAAGGGCGTCAAGGTTTGTTATTCCATGGCTGTTTTAATTATCTTGGTACTTTTTTTCATGTGGTTTTTTCTACATTGATCTCAATATTGATCTTTCATGTAGCTATGACTATGGTAATTTTCATGACGTCCTCTCAACGCCATATAACAAGTTCCTGTATTATGTCTTCAACACGCTGTTGCTGACGCTTCTTGTGTTCCACATATACTGGTGGATCCTTATATGTTCAATGATCGCGAGGCAGCTGAGAAATAATGGGAAAGTTGGGGAAGATATAAGATCTGGTATAACTTTTCATTCCACATCTTCTGTATCACTTTTAATCTTTGCCAATCAAAATATGGAATTCATAATAGCATATATGAAAAACATGATGGGTGTTTGAGTTGAGTCAATTAGTTTTAGATATGGTGAGAGAATTTTGGTTGAAAATGATGTTGAGAGTAAATGTTGTTGATCTTGGAATATGATATTTACTTACTTTCATGATACTTTGTAAGTATACTTTGTGACAGGAAGGTATGTACATTATACACAATTTGCTACAGTTTATGTTCAGCTAGTTTTAAGATATAGTGAAGTTAGAAAGCAAAGTAATCTACTTGTAGTATTAGCTGAAGCATTTAGCTTTATCTGGTGTAGTCTTCATGAAATGAAAGTCTAATGCTGATATTTTCTTTCCAAACTGATGTATTTGTCAATTTGTTCATGTTTTTGCAGATTCAGAAGATGATGAATGACAGAGTTGTGTTCTTAGGTGTATATTTAAGTATTCAACACATTCCATGAAACTGGAAATATATGCTCCCTACTATTCTTTAATCTGCTGTATATTATTGTTTGTTCATTTTTTTATTAATCATAAACATTATATCCAAAATGGCAGGAGAATTTATTCATTT
Source organism: Fallopia convolvulus (assembly GCA_964016875.1). Classification (NCBI taxonomy): domain Eukaryota; kingdom Viridiplantae; phylum Streptophyta; class Magnoliopsida; order Caryophyllales; family Polygonaceae; genus Fallopia; species Fallopia convolvulus. Next base: position 58,780,949 of record OZ024726.1, read on the forward strand.
ATTAATTTATTTTCTTTAGGTAAAAATTTGAAATAAAAATGAATCGCTTGAACAATTAATAGACTAGTTAGTTAAGTAGTTAGTCCAGAGGGGTGTTTGATCGATATGAGTGGGTTGAGTCTAATATTTTTAACCATAATTCTTTTGTTTTTTGGTTGATTTTTTTTACTACAATTCCAAACTCGGTAATTTTTAATTTAGGATACTGATTAAATCTTCTACAGTACCATGTCAATGTGCATAGGGTTGTTAATGAGTAGAGACTGTTTGTGAGAAATTTGGTGTTCGGCTCGGTTAAATCTTGTTCGTGTTCGGCTCAATTTGTAAACGAGTTGAGTTTGAGCACAAGATAACTCGGCTTGTTTGTTCATGAGCAAACTCGATTATATGCTCATGCGCATGCTCGATTTTATGCTCATAGAAAACTAGATTATATGTTAATGAATAAACTTTACTATATATATTATATACGTTAAATTATATAGTTTTGATGGTCTTATGTAGTTAAAATTTTAGTTTTATTTACTTGTATAATTAATCAAGTAAACGAGTTATTCAGTGTTCAAAAAGTTGTCTCACGAAGAAACTAAATTAAATGAGAGGCTCGCGAGCTAAGCTCGATCTCGGTGATCATTTAAATGAACCAAGCCCAAACAAGATTTTAAACTCGAATCAAACTCGCGTTCGAGCTCGAGCTCGCCAATTTTTTTCTTCTTATAATCATTAGTTAATTAACATTTATTATGATCATTGGTGTAAGATTGATCTTAGAGGGACAAAGCTTCACTTAAGAATAAAATCCCTCCATTTTAGGAACGTGATTATCAAATCCCTCATATACAAGTTGTAATTAAGTGCACTCGATACATTTTATCACATGTGAACCACCCTAATATGCCATGTGCACATGTGAAATATGCAAGGCCACTTCGATGACTTCTTTCTTAAGTAAGGTTCCTAATAGTATAATCTGTTTACAATTGTACCATATCCGTATAACTTGGAGGTAAAGATTGGCCATAAAGTATATACTGTTATCTAGGACCGGCTTTTGGGTTGTTCGGGTAGGACGCCAGCCGGGGCCCAACTTTTTAGAAGGTCCAATACCCAGAAATATGACAAGTAAATTTCTATGGTCTAGTGGTATTTAGGTCATGCGTTAACTTGACACTTGACATTCTATATCACTTTTCAGGTTCAATATTCATTGCCGCCTCTTTTTTTATCATTTTTTTTTGTAGAATCTTCCAAATATATTTAATTTTATATTTATTAATTTCTAATACTACTTATTTATTGAAATGGTTTATATACATATTATTTATGCTCTTGTATTATAGTATGTTCATTAAAATTCAAATATGCCCATTAAAAATTTGTTAATAATGCACCAACCAAATGGGCCCAATACTTTTTAAGCTAATTTTCTTTTCAATCTATCTTTATAAATTACATTTTTATTGTATTTGTTGAGTAATATTTTTTTTAAATAAAAAAACTCACTTTCTATCAATAAAAATTCAATTTTTTTTATACCTTTATATGATATTTTTTTGAAATGACCTAGCATTGTTTAAGAGCTATTTATTTTATATTGTGTCATGCCTCATTTTTTTCGCCCAAGGGCCTGCTAAGGAATAAGGATTAGGACCGGCCCTGCTGTTATCCGGACCAAGTTTATATGCTTAGTTGTTCAATGACAACTGGCGAGAAGTGTTAAAGCTAATGGAGATTAATGGCCAGGGAGGATAAACACTTTTCATTGTCAAGCTTGTACTTTGATCAAGTATATATATATATATATATATATATATGCAACACCTGCTAATCGGGTCGGGTCGGTTGGGTTCGGGCTGAGTACGGGTTCGGGCTGAGTACGCTATATCTCAAATCGGGTTGAGTTAGGGCGAGTTATCGAACAGTTCAGGATGACGTAAGGGTCAATGACGTAATTGTTTAAATATTATTTTTACTATTAAATTGTTTTAAAATTACTAAATAATTATATAAATATTCAAAAATAAATAAAATTATTTTAAAAGTTAAAATTCTTTTAATATTTAAAGAAAAGTCACATTTACAAGTCAATCAGATTAGGTCGCAGGTTGGTCAAGTTCGGATTGTATATTTTTATGTTAAATGGTTTCGGGTCAGTCAAGTCGGATTTTCGAGTTCGGTTCAGTTGACAGCTCTACTAACCACCGAATACTTCTCAATTGTCACTAACGTTTTGTATTACAAATTCACGAAATTGGTGATTCAAAGAAACTGAAGCAACGTTCTTTTCAGGAGGCTCATCTATTGTGAAAGTCCGTGGGCCCGGTAGATAGATAAACCGGGGACGTGTTGGTACGAGCGCACATGCGCGGATGGGCCTAGCACACAAGCCCATGGGGTTCCGTCCTAAAACCAATTGACAATAGGAAGAGTAACCCAAGGGTATATATGCTAGGCTTGATCTCTTTGATTTTCAGATGTGGGATAAGTTATTATTCTCAATATCTATCAAAGCTATGTATGTGATTCGAATCGAGCTGGATATAGTCAAGATGAAACATTGAAAGAAGAAACTCTTATGACCTAGATCTACTCGAGTTCGCTTCGATTGTTCGAAAAGAGTTTGAAAACACTTTGAAAGTAAAACACAAAAGGAGACACAAGGTTTGTTGACGCAGTTCGGACAATGTCCTACTTTGCGGAGCCTCAAGAGGGACGACTCACCCAATCCACTAGGCACCAGAGGCCATAAGCACATACACAGTTACAAGCATGCACACACACACAAGTGGCAAAGACCAGAAGCAAGAGAAAGAGCAAGAGGCAAGCACACAACAACAAAAACGGAGAAAAGAACAAGTGAGCTCACACAGGCTCAAGCCACAAAGGTCACAGTCTCCCTCATCTCTCACTATTTCTCTCTTTCCCTTTTCTTTCTCTTATGATTTCGTCATCTCTCTAGGAGGAACAGTGGAGTCGCCGGGCTCGAGCTCAAGAGCATCTAACCCTAGGAAACCAGAGTGCCGAGGAGAAGTGAGCAAGATAAGCTCTAGGGTCTCGTCCTTAACCTTATAAAGGACCCCCAAAGCAAAGACGACGCCGTTCGCATTCAAACGCGTCTCATTAACTCAAACGCAGCGTTTGGATTAATGAGGTCGACAAGTTGGATCGGAAGCGAGGAGGCCCAAGTTCATGGATAGGCCCAACAAGACATCGATCAGGCTCATGGCTTAAGTCACACAAGGAACCGACCCCACATATACCACAACACAAGAACAAGAGTCATGCTTGACCTATGGCTAGGTCAAACGGCTCAAGTCATGATCATGATTCGGTGTGGGTGGTTCGATGGCATCTCAAGCACAAGCCATTATCCTTGTCTTAGTCTCTACCTACCTATATGTGTGTTGAATTGCACTATAATGTACTTATGTTTACAAATTACAACTTTAGATTAATAACATTACAAAAACTAAAGTAACGAGAAATGTAAGTGAAAAAATTGAAGGATGAATTGTAAATCGATAGGTGGTGGTGATTCACACCTTTCATGAATTGAATATTCAGTGAGAAATTTACAAAAAGTGTCATGATATGATATGATTAATCCATATTTGTAATGTCTTTTTAAACACCAACAACAAATAAGGAAGATGAATGGTGCACTTGATCAAATCGACTTTGCTTAACTGCTAAAAGTAATCAAATGTGCATGGAGTAAATGCGCAATTGAGCGTGCAATTGAAGCAACAAACCTCCCAAGTTAAACCCACTAATCATGTATCTCCTCCTCCCTCATTCTTTCCCGCCTTTTTAAATCAACCCCCTCTGCAAAATTTAGGGCAAACTCGGATCTTTCAGTTCACACTACACGTCGATCAAATTCGAGTTTGTTTTGATCGATGGAGATGAAATTGAATCGCTAAACAGTCAAAACTAGTTCGCGATTTGCCCTATCACACACTTCCGATCTTCAATTCCTGAAGCAATGGAGTTCCTCTTGCTTGCTGACGGCGCTTCGCACATTCCAGTCGCCGTCTACTTCGCAATCTTCTTCGTCGCCGCCAGATTCTTCTTGGACAAGTTCGTCTTTCGTGTAAGCCCCTTGAATTCCCCTTTAATTTCGTCGGAAACTTCTGGTGTCGATTATTTCTTCCAAATTTCAATCCAATTTGCTTCTTAATTGATCAGTTTACTATGAAGATTTCTGGACCAAATTACTTTTTTTTTTCTCATGATTTGGCAATTTTAATACATCTTTGTTGCAGAGGATGGCCAGATGGTTGCTCAGTAAAGGATACACTCAAAATAAACTGAATGAGGTCTCTCAGGAGAAAGTTGCCAAGTGTTCTGAGTCAATGTGGAAATTCACATACTATTCCATTGTTGAAGTTTGTGTTCTATGCTTTACCTATCATGAATCATGGTTTAGAAACACTAACGAGTACTTTGAAGGCTGGCCAAATCAAGAACTCAAGTGAGCAAATCGTGACTTCTTTTCTGAACTGCTTTCGAAATTATTGTGATGCTCGAATCGAATCCAACGGCTTAATTTCTCTCTGTAGGCTTTCTCTGACGCTGTACTATATGTGCCAATGTGGGTTCTATGTGTATAGTATAGCTGCTCTTCAACTATGGGAAACTCGAAGGAAGGATTTCGCTGTAACAATGTCGCACCATGTGATTACTGTTATATTGATCGGTTATTCGTATCTTACAAGGCATGTTTTCTCTCCTTTCTTGGAAATGAACTACATTGCAACATGGTTCAGCAAACATATACTGTACTGAATTTTCAGCAATGGTCCATTGTGCATTTCATGAAAAAAAATTTATCAGGTTTTTTCGTATTGGAGCAGTCACGCTTGCCTTACATGACGCGAGTGATGTCTTTCTGGAAGCAGCTAAAGTTTTCAAATACTCTGAGCATGATCTTGCTGCAAGCGTGTGCTTCGGGTTCTTTGCTGTATCATGGTTCATTTTACGGCTTATATTCTTCCCCTTCCGGGTTATAAGGGCCACAGGGTTTGTTATTTGATCCATGGATGCTTCAATTATCTTGTTACTGTTTTCTACATTGATCTCATAATTGATCTTTCATGTAGCTATGGCTTTTTTAGTATTCTTGACCTCTCAACGCCGTATCATATGCTCCTGTATTATGTCTTCAACACGATGTTGCTGATGCTTCTTGTGTTCCACATATACTGGTGGATCCTTATATGTTCAATGATCGCGAGGCAGCTGAGAAATAATGGGAAAGTTGGGGAAGATATAAGATCTGGTATGACTTTTCATTTCATATCTTCTGTATCACTTTAATCTTTGCCAATTTGAATTTGGAATTCATATTAGCATATATGAAAAACATGATGGAAGTTTGAGTTGCGTCAATTAGTTTAGATATGGTGAGAGACTTTTGGTTGAAAATGATGTTGAGAGCAAACTGCTCAATGCTTCCTATGTTCCTGGAAATTGGGAATTAGGGATTTGGGACATTTTGGAATAGGAGGATGATTTGTATTAATGTTGTTGATCTTATATAATAATAACATTGACCCAGTGAGGTTTCACGACAACGGAATCTGGGTAATGCTGTTGATCTTGGAATATGATATTTACTTCTTTCATGATATAAGTATACTTTTGTGACAGGAAAGTATATACATTATACACAATTTGCTTCAGTTTATGTTCAGCTAGTTTAAGAACTAGTGAAATAAGAAAACAAAGTAATCTACTTGAAATATTAGCTGATTGCATTAGCTTTTTCAGGTGTAATCCTCGTGAAAATGAAAGTCCAATGCTGATGTTTTCTTTCCAAACTGATGTATTTGTCAATTTGTTCATGTTGTTGCAGATTCAGAAGGTGATGAATGACAGAGTTGTGTTCTTATGGTATATCAAGTTCATAGGTGTATATTTAAGCATTCAACATATTCCATGAAACTGGAAATATATGTTCGCCCTATTCTTTAATCTGCTGTATGAAGTTGCTTTCTGTACATTTGTTTAGCTATAAGCATTTTCTTCATTTTTTTTTATTAGTCAACTTAAGTATTTAGGTGAAGCCTACATTTGTTGCCACCTAACCTTCATACTTAACTCATGCAATCTTGTATATAACAATCACTATTATGATCTTCTTCTCCATTCCTCTGCTTCATTCCAATTCCAATCCAATCTAAACAATTCTCCACACACCATGAATCCAAACATCACCACCTCCACCGAAAACGACGTCGTTCTCCATGACTTCCCGCCTTTCTTCAAGGTCTACAAAACCGGCCGCGTCGAGAAATACACGATCCCGGAGTTCGTCACCGCCGGCGTCGATCCAACCACCGGCGTCCAATCCAAAGACACCGTCATCTCCCCGGATCACCAAATCTCCGCCCGCATCTTCCTCCCTCCGACCGCTTCTCCCGATCGGAAACTCCCTCTCGTCGTCCACTACCACGGTGGCGGATTCTGCGTCGGATCCCCCTTCGACGCCAGTCGCTTAAACTTCCTAAACCCCTTCGCCGCCTTGGCAAACGCCGTGATCGTCTCCGTTGACTATAGGCTGGCCCCGGAGCACCCGCTACCGATCGCTTATGACGACTCTTGGGCCGCGTTTAATTGGGCCTTGGCCCATAAAGATGGAAATGGGCCTGATCCGTGGATAAACGCTCACGTGGACTTCACGCGCGTGTTTTTGGCGGGGGAGAGCGCGGGCGCGAATATTGCTCATGACGTGGCGGTGCGTGCGGGCGACGCGAGGGTGGAGCTTGAGGGCTTGATTTTGGTTCACCCGTTTTTCGGGGGAGAGGCGCCGTCTCTGATGTATAAGTTCTTGTGCCCGACGAGTAGCGGGTCGAGCGATGACCCGAGGTTGAACCCGAGGGTTGATGGGAGAATGGGGAGACTTGGTTGTCTTAGGGTGATTGTTTGCGTGGCGGAGAAGGATGGGTTGAGGGAGCGTGGGAGGAACTATTTTGAGTGGTTGAAGGAGAGGGCGTGGTGTGGGGATGTGGAGCTGGTGGAAACAGACGGTGAGGATCATTGCTTTTATTTGTTCAGTTTGAATTCCGAGAGGAGGGGGCCGTTTCTGTGCAAGTTGGCTTCATTCTTGAATCACGAAGGGTAATAAAACGACGTCGTTTTGGTATTGATATCTCTTTCTTGAAAAATTTAGAAGCTTGAATTTAAGAGATGAATGTGTATGTCTTCGAGCATCTAATCAAACGATTAAGCCTCCAAGGATAGTACCTAGAGGTCTTCGGTTCTACTCTCATGGGCAGTGTCTTTCATAAAAAAAAAGAGATGTGTATGTGAAATTCTTTTGCTTTGAATTTAAGTTGAACAAGCATTCTACAACCTAATCAACTTAGTATTTGAGTAGGACTCATGATGCACGATATAAATAGTAACAAAGTCGTAAATATAAAATATGAGATTTGATGACTCAACATTCTTTACTCCAAAGCGAGAATATGTGAGCATAAAACATCCCGTTCTTAGCATAACACGAGTCCTCTTTCAGGACACATCTCTTTGTATCGCTCGTTCTCTTGGCTCATCTAATCCATGGAATGATGCCTTCTCGACACGCCCTCTTTATGGAAAGATGGTGCCCTATCACACATTGTCTTCAACACCTAGATGCGTTGCATGACACAATGCCTTTGGTATATCATTCTCCTTGGTGTGAAGCTTCCCTTGTCGCGGTGCTTTGAAGTTCATGCTACGCATCCCCATAGCTAGTCATGCCCGATTCGAAGGATTATAGGTCCTTTCTCCTATTGGAAATTAAGAATTTGTAAAGAAGTTGTGTTTTATTAATGAGCTGGTGAACGAGAGTTATACAAGAGATTGATGTCTAAATACATTCATGGAATAATAACGTAATCTAGAATCAAGGAAAGAAATAACAACTCTTAACAATATATCTTAACTAAAAGATAAGTATAAGTAAATACAATAATATTCCTAATATCACCCTCAAGATAGACATTCTTCAAACAGACCAATTGTGTGTAACAACTCTTGAAACGGTGGACCAAGTAGCGGTTTCTTGAGAATGTCTGCCAACTGATCTGATGTAGAAATATGATCTACCTTGAACTGTTGATTTTGAACTTATTCTCGAACAAAGTGATCATGCTCATGGCCAATTGAAATGAGCATAACATATACCAAGATATCTCTGCAATCTTTTGAGACTGTAAAATTTAAGCATGTGCCTCATCAGTGTAACACAATTGCTGATACAGTGGTTAAACTTCAACATTCTTTCACGTGCCTCATCAGTGTAACACAATTGCTGATACCGTGGTTAGACTTCAACATTCTTTCACTTATAATCAGATCTTACATAATCCAGAACTTTTAATTATCATCAGAAAAAATATTCTAAAATAACGTGTCATCCTAACTCTTACCTTATTACAAAAAAGAAGCAAATATCTCGGCCGCTTCATTTCACTTTGCTTAGACACGTCACACACCACACATCACATCTAGGTTGCAATTTACTCAAATTTAATTCTATCCAATTTTCAAATCATATTGATAAACTTTGTCAATTTCTTAGATTATTAGGCTGTGGGATACTGGGATTGTACATGTCGACTTTCACAATTTTTTTTTCTTTTTTGAGCAAACTTTCACAAATTTTACTGTATTATAAACAACTATATATTCAACTTTGAGTATTTGGGTGAAGCCGACATCTTACACAACTAACCTTCATACCTAACTCATGCAATCTTGTATCTAAATATCTACTATGATCTCATTCTCCATTCCTCTGCTTCAACCCAATTCCAACCCAACCTAAACAAATTCTCCACACCATGAATCCAAATACCACCACCTCCACCGAAAACGACGTCGTACTCCACAACTTCGCCCCCTTCTTCAAGGTCTACAAAAGCGGCCGCGTCGAGAAACACATGATCTCTGAGCTCCTCCCTGCCGGCGTCGATCCAACCACCAGCGTCCAATCCAAAGACACCGTCATCTCCCCGGACGACAACATCTCCGCCCGCATCTTCCTCCCTCCGACCGCCTCCCCGGATCGGAAACTCCCCCTCATCATGCACTTCCACGGCGGCGGATTCTGCGCCGGATCTCCCTTCGACGCCATTTCCTTAAACTTCCTCAACCCCTTCGCCACCCTCGCAAACGCCGTGATCGTCTCCGTGGACTACAGGTAGGGGTGTTCATAACTGGATATCCGATCCAATTATTTATAACTGGATATCCGGTCCGATTAGTCTAATTGGATCGGATATCCAGATTTTTTAGAGCACCCGTAAACGGGTGAGAACTGGTTTACTAACCAATTCTAAGAAAGAATGGCAAACCGCCGCCCTGGATGCTCGAACCTGAGACCTCTTGCACATTGGCAAGAGGCTCAACCGTTAGAGCCATGAGCACTTGCTCGGATATCCATATTTTTTTAATCAAACTTGTATTTTAAAAAAAAATATTTTTGTATTTAAGTTCCAAATAATTCATTCAACCGGTAAATTAATGCAAACGTCGTGATTATCTCTGTGGACTACAGGCTCGCCCCGGAGCACCTGCTCCCGATCGCGTACGACGACTCTTGGGCCGCACTCAATTGGGCCTTGGCCCATAAAGACGGAAACGGGCCCGATCCGTGGCTAAACTCTCACGTGGACTTCACGCGCGTGTTTTTGGCGGGGGAGAGCGCGGGCGCAAACATCGCGCATGACGTGGCGGCGCGTGCGGGGGACGCGGGGGTGGAGCTTGAGGGCTTGATGTTGATTCACCCGTTTTTCGGAGGATCGGAGCCGGATCTGATGTATAAGTTCTTGTGCCCGACGAGTAGCGGGTTGGGCGATGATCCGAGGTTGAACCCGAAGGTGGACGGGAGAATGGGGAGACTTGGTTGTCGTAGGGCGATTGTTTGCGTGGCGGAGAAGGATGGGCTGAGGGAGCGTGGGAGGAACTATTTTGAGTGGTTGAAGGAGAGCGCGTGGCCTGGGGATGTGGAGCTGGTGGAAACGGACGGTGAGGATCATTGCTTTCATATGTTTGATTTGAAATCCGAGAAGAGGGAATTGCTGTTGTTGAAGTTGGCTTCGTTTGTGAATCATCAAGTGGCGTGATGAAACTACGTCGTTTTTGTATCGATAAACTTATGGAGTATCTTCCTAGCTATAATGTGTGAGAATTTCGTTTTTGCTTTCATGTACGTGCAATAGCGACTCTCAATTTTAGATGAACAAGCTTATGAGCTAATCAACATATTTCTTAATAATTAATTTGAGTTTATGGTATGAATACCGGACAAAAAAAGGTTGACGTACTTCAATTCGGATGTATGTAAGTGATGCGATTTAAATTATCATTTATGAAATATAAGAACTTAAGGTTAAATAAAGTCCTTGCTTACACAATTAAATTTTTTTAGGACGCACGTACACTTTAGTCTATGATATATTTGTTATAAATTAAACAAATAATATAATGTATCGTTGGTACTATGAAAGAATTGGTTTTGGGCTTAGTATTTTATATTAGAGGTTATTAGCACGTGGACACATTAGTAAACCCATTACAAATTTACAAAGCCAACAAGACAAGTAATACAGGTAGACGGTGGTAACTAAATCATGCCACGTGGCTGTTTTAATTCAATATGCAGTTAAATTATCATTATAATAGATTATTAGAATTTTGTACATGACTATTGTACAAAATATTTCCCACTGAAAGAATTGATATGTTTTTTTGGTCGAAGAGAGGCAAGCCTCTCAAGGGAAAGAGAACAAAGGAGGCTATTTGCCTACAAGGCGGGGGTAGCCAAGCCCCGAATATCGTCTTTGAGGAGTTCCTCAATACAACCCGGAGGATCTAATAAAACATGAAAGCCTAAAGATAACGAAAAAGCAAAAGAGGCGAGGGAGTCGGCGACGCGGTTCGCTTCCCTGAAGACGTGGGTTAGCCGGACGGTCCAGTTCCGGCTGAGGTAGCCTTGGCACTCAAGTACCAGGCTGGCAAGGGGGTGATGCGGAGTAATCTTGCTCTCGATGAGGTGGATAGCTAATTGGGAGTCTGACTCAATGATGATCTTGCGATGGCCCGTGTCCCATGCCATACGCAGCCCCTGGAGGATGCCCCAGAGCTCCGCTTTGGGCACCGAGCAACGTCCAAGGTGGTGCGCAAAGCCACGAATCCACTTGCCTTCGCAGTCTCGAATGACTCCTCCAGCTGTGGCGCTGTTTTCCCTCTTCAGGGCTCCATCTGTATTCACTTTGATCCATCCCTGTTCAGGTTTTCCCCAAGCAATATGGGCCAGCTTCTTCAATCGATTTGGGCTATGACAATTCTTGGCCCAAGCGATTCTAAACTCAGCAGCCCGATCCAACACAAAGTGTCTAGCAATCGGTGTTGGGTCCATTTGGCGAAAAATAGTATTGTTTCTCGCCTTCCAAATCCACCATAAGCCGATCGCAAAAACCGCCGACCATCGCTCGACGCCGGCCACCATTCGATCCGACGTGATGTTGCTTCTTATCCAGGACGAGAACGGAAGGGAGAAGAATTCCGTCTCATAATCCGGGTTCACCATCTCCGACCAAAGTTTCTTCACCACTGGGCAATCCCGGAAAAGGTGATTGAGGGTCTCCTGATCACCGCCGCAATTCGGGCAACGTGGATCGTCGGTGAGGTGACGACGGTACCTTTCTGCATTAGGCAAGGTCGCACCCTTCACCGTACTCCAGACGAAATATTTAATCCTCTCCGGCGTTTGAATCCTCCAAATCGCCCTAAACACCCCCTTGTCATTCCAGTTTTTCGCACCCTCATCAGATGCAACTCTATACGCCGACCCAACCGAGAACTCCCCATTCGCAGAGTAACCCCAACTCAGCTCGTCTTCTCTGTTGCTTCCTTCCATCATCGGCGAAGCCGCAAGTGCCAGGAGCGCCCTCGATGGCAGGAACGGAGATAACCTAGCCCAGCTCCACCCCTGCCCTTCAATCCAGTAATCCTTCACTCTAGCCTCCAGATCGTCGCTCGGAATTGGACTCAACGCCATCTGCAACAGTGGCTCGTTTGTGGCCCAAGGCTCTTTCCAGAATCTTATCAAATCCCCGTTCCCAAGGGTCCACCTGCTACCCTTTACCACGACTTTTTGAATCCCCATTCTAAGACTGCGCCAGATGTGAGAAGGAGCAGCCACATCGTTGCCATTCGGCCTGATATACTTCTTTTTAAGTACTTCTATCCACATACTATTGTCATCCTTCAGGAATCGCCATCCAAGCTTAGCTATGATGGCCTAGTTGAGAATCGTCATCGATCTCAGGCCTAGTCCGCCCTCTTCCTTCGGCTTACAAACCTCCTTCCAGGCAACCCGGTGGAGCTTTCTCACATTACCATGGCTGCCCCAAATGAAGTTTCTGGTGAGCTGATCAATTTTCTTGCAAACTGAGGCTGGTAAACAAACCGTCGCCATCGTGTAAACTGGGATGGAATTAAGAACTGACTTCGCCAGTGTCACCCTTCCAGCCAGGCTGAGGTGCTTGCTCTTCCACCCGGCTAACTTGTCACTTATCTTCTCAATCAGAGGTTGGAAGGTTTCTCTGGATACTTTTTTGTGCAGCACTGGCATCCCGAGGTAGCTGCCGAGGTTCTTTGTGACTTCAAATCCACACATTTGCCTCAACTCATCAACCACATTATCTCTGACGTTCGGCGAAACAAAAAGCTTGGATTTCGCTATGCTGACCTTTTGCCCAGAAGCACTACAGAACTCGTCGATGCATTTCCTAATAATGGCGAGCTGATCAGTAGATGCCTCGACCATAAGTACAATGTCGTCGGCGAAGAACATATGCGAAAGCTCTGGCCCTTGTCTCGTTAATTTGATCGGCTTCCAACTCCCCCTCGAGACTGCGAGTTGGATGGCCTGGCTCAATCTTTCCATGCATAAGACAAAGAGGTACGGGGAGATCGGGTCCCCCTGTTGTATGCCTCGGGTCGGTCTGAAACCCTCCGTAAGTTCGCCATTCTAGAGGAGCTTCATGGTAGGCGTCTGAGTGCACTCCTTGATCCACTTCGTCCACTTGGTGGGGAATCCCGCATCCTCTAACGTATCCTCTATGAAGTCCCATCGGAGTCGATCGTAGGCTTTCTCTAAATCAATCTTCAACAACATCCAACCTTTCTTTCCTTGCTTTTTCCGCATTGAATGCACCACCTCCTGCATGATAACAATGTTGTCAGTGATAAATCGACCCGGAAGAAAGCTAGCTTGCATCGGGCTAATAAGAGAGGGTAAGAGAGGCCTAATCCTGTTCACAAGAGCCTTTGTAATGATTTTATAGTTCACATTGCAAAGGCTTATGTGGCGAAATTGATTGATGACATTGGGTTTGGCAACTTTAGGAATCAAAGTGATGATCGTGCTATTGAATCCTTCAGGAAGTTCAGCTGAGTTGAAGAAATTTCTGGCGTCTCTTTCCACCGATTTCCCAACAATACCCCAGCAATTGTGGTAGAAAAGCGGTTGGAAACCGTCTTCTCCGGGTGCCTTATTGGCCGCCATGAATTTTGCCGCCTCATGAATTTCCTTGTCCTGAAAAGGGGCATTCAATCTAGCCCAATGTTCGCCCTGAAGAGGGGGAAAGTATCCCCTTTGAAGCCTGGTCTGGTTTCTCTCCACGTCAGAAGGGGCGTAGAGATTGGTAAAGAAGTTTAGCGCCAGCTGCTCCAGAGATTCTTTCTCCTGCACAATCTCCCCATTCTCCTTTGTCAGAGCATCAATCTTGTTCCTTCTTCTTCGAACAACTGTAGTCATGTGGAAATAGGCTGTGTTCCTGTCTCCAGACGCAAGCCACTGTTCTCGGGATTTTTGGAACCACAAAATCTCTTCGTGTTCCAACGTCTGTTGCAGCTCGGATTGGAGCTCCGCCTCAAGCTCAAGTAACGCGGCCGAGACTCTCCTTCCAAGCGCCCTCTTGATGCCAGCAAGTTTGGCTGTGAGTCTTCTCTTTCTCAACTCAATATTTCCAAAGACGTCACGATTCCAAATTCTGAGTTTATCTCTGAGCTCAGTTAACGCCTCCCCTGTTTCAGTGTCGTGCTTCCAATTGGTTCTAACAAAATCCATGAAATGAGGATGGCTAATCCACGCGGCCTCAAATCGGAAGGGTCTGCGCTTCCGGTCTGCGGTACCGTTCGGCCTAAGTTGGAGTAGCAACGGCACATGGTCCGAGCTTAAGCCGTTGAGATGCAGAACTCGGGCTTCCGGCCACTCCATTCGGCCAACATCATTAGTGAGGACTCTATCGAGGCGCTTGGCAACACGAGTACTGACTGTCGTCCCTCTGGTCCACGTAAAAGTCGGTCCCGTAAAGCCCAAGTCGAGCAGTTCTGAATCATTCACCCAATCCTGGAAACTCGACGAGTCCGGCGAGAGCTGACCATTCCCTCCTTGCCTCTCCCACGAGTGGAGGATGCAATTAAAGTCGCCTCCCACGAAAAGCGGTGTCGTAATCCTGCTCGTCGTAAGCTTCATGTCCTCCCAATACTGTTTTCGACGGTTGGCCGAGGGCGGAGCATAGGTCACAATAAGGTGGATTCTCTTCTCCTCGAACTCAACTGTCGCATGAATGAAATGGTCATTTGTTTGGATAATGGTAACTGAGAACTTATCCTCATCCCAAAGCAACCAAACACCTCCCATAAAACCCACTGCTTCAACTCTGTAACATCCTTTAAAGTTGGTCTTTTCACAGATTTTTTGAGCCAACTCTCCGGACACTTTCGGTTCGAAAAGGGCCAGAATGTCTATGTTATGCTTCCTCAGTAGATACCTAATCTCACGGCGGAAACCACCCTTAGCGGCTCCGCGACAATTCCATAGCAAGCAATTCATTTTGATCGGCGTGAAAGACATCGAAACGATGATTCTTACTGACCATGGCTTCCCGATCCCCCCTCTTCGGCAGGGATCATCTGCTCGTCACCAATCCCTGTATCTGGACGCTGCTGGATTGGCGCCGAGTTCTTTCCTGTCTCATAATCACCTTCCTGGTGGATTTCCATCTCTGAGACTTGGGCTGAAATTTGTAACTGCTGCAAGTTCTGGGCTTCTTTGTGGATAGCCAAATTTTGGGCCTCCAACCCACCTTCTACGTCCTCCCTTGAATTTTCTTTTAGATTTGGGCCTTCCACCTGGTTTTGGGCCTTTTCCCCTCTAGCTGGCCCAACCGACATCTCCCCATTTCCCCTCTGCCTTTTGCCTTGGTGTTCAAGGGTTGACACTTGTGGGCCAAAGGAGCCAAACACCTTTTTCCGTCTCTGATGTTGAACAGTTACCTTTTTCCTCTCCTTGTACTTTTCAGTCGGCGTTGAACCCACCTCGAAGCTTTTCTTCTGATCTTGTTTCTGTTGTTCCTGTCCCATCATCGTTTTTCTCCCCTCCGAAGTTGCTATTCTTTCTTCGTCTAGAGTCTGCGTTTCCTGGGCAACGTTCTTTTGTTTGCCACTTTCAGCTGCTTTGCCCTTAGGCTCTATTGGACTACTTTCTGCCTCCTTCTGCAAGACTGCAAATCTGTTCCCTGCAGTTTCCCCTCCACTTTCAGCAGGCGTACTCTTGTCTTTATTCTTCGCCGGCCGGCGATGTCTCGGGGCCTTCATCCAAGGGCCGTAAACTTCCTTCATTTGGTGTTCGTCGCCTCTTATTTCCGAGGGTCCCGCCCCTGATTCCGAGGCTTCCTTCTGATTTCCTACCGCTGTCTGCTTTACCGGCGATCCTCTGTTCGCCGTCGTCTCCACTCCCGGTCCACATTGAGCCGCCAAATGCCCGTACCTGCCACATTTGAAGCATATTAGTTGGAGTCCTTCATACTCAAGGAAAAAACGTTTACCGTCGATGTTAATGGAACCCCTCAGAGGTTTGGTGAAATCGATCTCCACACAAACTCTGGCGTATCTCCCCCTGCTGGTGAAGAGGGTCTTGGTATTCACTCGTATTGGTCTGCCGATTCCGGACGCAATCCTCATAAGGATTCCTTCTTCGTACAATGCCAGTGGCAGCTTGGTTATTCTCACCCACGCCGGCGAAGTGGTGATAACGTCAGACTCCGGGCAAAACTCGGGTGACCAAGCTTTCAATATCAGATAATGTCCGAACACAGTCCATGGCCCCCCTGAGATGGCATGAACATAGTCTCTCTCCGTTTCGAAACGCACCACGTAATAGCCGTTTGGGAGATCGACCACTCCCATCTTTCCGATTGGCTTCCAGAGGTCTTTGAGCTTTTTCTCCATGATCGCATACGGGACGAAGCCCCCGAGCACCTTCACGATCAACGACGATCTCCAAACGGATGACAGGGCGTTCCAAACTTCTGGGGCGATATCAATCATTGGCTCCCCGTTATCTCCCTCCGGGAAGGAGATTTTCACCCGATCTTCAAGGAACTCCGGTGCCAGCACCGGTCTCTGCTGCCCTTTCTCCCCCGTCACCATCTCCTTCCACGTCCTCGGCGGGTCGGGTGGTTTCCGTGGGGGTTGCGCGCTTTGGGAATCATCTGTATTCGTGTTCTCTGGCGGGCATTGGGTCTCCGGGACGAATTCCGGCGTATTGGGTGTTGCCATGAAGGAGAGCTTGCTGTTAAAAGAATTGATATGTAATGTACGCATGTATCACGTAACATAATAATAAACCATTTAACAATATAAACGTTTCGGTATATACATCGAGTATGGTGTAACTAGTTATAGCGCGCCACGTGGAATTCCGTTAGACGATGCCTCTAGACTTTCTCTAGACTTTCTGTCAACGATGCCACTTGCAAAGGGATTTTACAGAGCTGGCTTGACCGTCACCTTCGTTATATGACCCTCTCACTTCAAAAATATCTACCGTGACCGGTGACCACCATGTCTGTGACGCTCGCTCAACAAAAATCTTCCATCGCAATCTAGAAGAAGAATCTCATAACTGATTTTCCCTCCTAAACTTCGTGCTCGATCGCCTTTAAATACCCCGTCCTCAGCACACTCGCTTGGAGCACAGAGCTTTCCTTCTACTTCCTCTCTATCTCTCGTTCGAGAATCAAGCTCTGCTCTAATGGCGTCTCTTTCCTACATTCTGTTTTTCGCTTTCCTCCTCACCGCTTCCAGCGGTTTTGTCTCTGCACTCGAAGCTCGCTCTCCGACTTCCGATTCTTCCTCATCGACGTCGACCACAGCTTCATTTTCGCCGCCTTCCACAACATCTCCCCCGCCGTACTCGTTCTACCAGGAGAGCGTCAGGCAGCCGGTGTCTCACTTCGCCGCCATTATTCCGATCCTCGCGGATCTCGGCTTCCACGACCTCGCCATGGCCGCTCACTCCCTCTCCGTCGCCACCGCGAGTTTCGCCGCCACCGCCTGGAGCGGTCCGATCACCATATTTGCTCCCGCGGATTCATCCGTCCGTACATGCCATTCCTGCTACATCCCTCTCTTACTGCAAGAGCACACCGTCCCCGGCCTCTATCCGATCGATTACCTCCGGAAGCTGATTTTCGGGACGAAGGTGGAGACGATCCTCCCCGGCCGGTGCCTGACCGTCACTTCCGCCGTCAACGAGTCCAAGATCTTCATCGGCGGATCGGAGATCACTCGTCCGGAGCTCTTCAACAACGGCCACATAATCATCCACGGCCTACAAGGCTTCATGTCTCACCTCTCGCCGTATTCCTGCTCCATCGACAAGGTGACGTCTCTGTCTCTTCCACATCCTTCGCCGGCGTACGCTGTCATGCGCCTCATGCTCACCGACGCCATGGTTCGGCTTCGCACCAGTGGATTCAGCGTCCTGGCCTTGGCAATCCGAGTCAAGTACCCCGAGTTGGTGACGTTGCACAACATGACCGTCTTCGCTCTCGATGACGCGTCGATCTTCCATGGCGGACACGCCTACGTCCGCGACGTCAGGTTCCACATCGTGCCTAATAGGCACTTGATGCTGCACGATCTTGAGAAACTCTCGACGGAGACTACTTTGCCGACCTTGGAAGTCGGCGAGACTTTGTCGGTGACAACGGCTGCCGGCGGAGGAATTCTGGCGCCGATGAGGATCAACTATGTCCGGATCAAGACTCCAGATCTGATCCACAATCCAAAGGTCGTGATTCACGGACTCGTTCTCCCGTTCCCT
Organism: Fallopia convolvulus; assembly: GCA_964016875.1. Taxonomy (NCBI): domain Eukaryota; kingdom Viridiplantae; phylum Streptophyta; class Magnoliopsida; order Caryophyllales; family Polygonaceae; genus Fallopia; species Fallopia convolvulus. Next base: position 58,799,124 of record OZ024726.1, read on the forward strand.
CACTTGCACATTCAGCCCACTGTGACTACTACCGGCGCCCACACCTCTGCATTCGACGGTCCAATGGATACTGAGGTTGGATCTGATGCGTTCGGCAGCTTTGGAATGAGCGGAATGGCTCCTAGCCCTGTGATTGAGTCCACCGTTGAGATGAATGATCACGATGGCCTTTGAATTGATTTGACGCACTCTGACTAGATCTATTCTACTTGTGCTCTGTTTTCAATAAGCGTCATATGTGACTCGTAGTTCGTTTCTGGTGCATTCTGGTGCAGTGTTAGTTTCCTTTGCTTTCTAGCTGATTTCTGTGATATCTGTTGCGCTGTATTGCATATGCTTACTACAAGTGTGTTCTGGATCGTATTGCATTCAGATCACTGTCTCTGTTAATTGTTTGAAAGCTTTTAAACGCAATCCTAGTTCGAGCGTCAGATTAAGTGTTGAATTGGATTTTGAGTTATAGCTAATCAGGATAATTCAAGTTTATGCAGATGAATCATAATCTGGAAGATTATAGTTAGCTTTACAGCAAAATGAGTTTGTTATGAATGGACACCTGTGCAATTTTCAATTCCCATAGTTGGAAGTAGAAAAATCTGCCTGCTCATTTCCTCCGTGAACAAGGTGAAATTAGAAGGATTCGCCTAACAAACTTTTATCTGCGTTAAAATTGTAACAAACAATGAGTCTAATTGTTCATCTGTAACAACGGACACAAGTCTTTCTTCTTATGCTTAAATGCACAATTAGATTTGTTACTTATAAGAAATCTGATTCTCCCACAGTTTTCATATCACGCAAAACATACGTAGTTACAAACTTCGTGCAAGGATGACTTGCATTTAGTGCACAATGTTGCAATTGGAAGACACTCATTTGATGGTTCTATTTGCATGGTTTGAAGCGGAAGGACTCGTCCATGTCATGGCATAGACATACCAAAGTAAATTGCAATATTCATCATGACACGGTAAATTGCTGATTTATTTGATACTTGAGTAGGGACTCACAATAGATGTTTATATGACATGAATTCAAATCTAAAGAACACAGGTCAAGGCTCCTGTTATAATTGTTCCACAAAAGTCAAGTAGGAACTAGCGTTGATCATATAAACAAAGAAGGTAGGGTGTGGTACAACAAATTCTAATGAGCTGGTATTAATCAAACACAGGTGATCAGTACTTTTGCATACTTGTCAGCAAGAATATGAAAATTTGCTAATGCTCCACATTGCCTTTTCTGTTGAGCAAAAACAAGTACATCATATGAGCAATTTGCATAATGTAAAAATCCTCTCTATTCATCACCAAATCAATAAAAACTGCCAGGAGAATCAAGGTCCATGGCCTTGCATTAACTTCCAGGTGAAGATGTGTACAAGACGACAACAGAAGAAGAGCCAGTTCTTGAACAAGCTCAAGGATAATAATACATCTGCAAATGGCAATCACATCACTCCTAACTTGGTAGTACTCATTCTTGCACCACGACGTTCCGAAAAACAGATCTCGGTAGCCATATGCTTCTCTGCAACAGACAAGAGTGAAACAGATCTGTAAACCAGCTCTAGTTGCCAAATAATATCCATTGAAGGGCCATAATAGAACAAACTACTAGTAAATAATCCACATAAGACTCATAATTCCACAATCATACATATGAATGCCTAACCAAAGCAACCATTTGATTCATGGCATAAGCATTATAAGAATAAAACCTTTTTGCTTTTATCTGGTGAATGAGCTTTTGGTCAGAAGTAATAAAACACAAGTTTAAAGATCAAAGCAAACCTCTAAACTCAATAACAGAAACCACTCTGCCTTGTTACAAGGAATTAATGCCGATAAAGTCCAAGCGAACTCTTCTCTCTCTCTTCAACTCTCCTCCTTGCAGCCTCCCTTGCTTTAAGTGCAGCTGTTTCTTCAGCAGAAACAGTCTTCGGCTTTTTATCTTCAGGCCTCTTTCTCTTCAGAACAGCCACAGAAGAGGTAGCGCCTTTAACTGATCTAGTTGGGTTCAAGGATGCTGAAACAACAGGTCCAGGGGCAGAGCTGTCTTTTTTCTCATTGACCGGTCTCGCTCCTAAAGTTACCAATGGTTTCTTCAGTAGCTCTTTCTGTTTTGAGCCTCCTGAATTTTTTGTTGCTGCAAATGCCTCATCCCGTGTCACCCACTTACCTGCATCATTTACACGCGGGTCACATACTTGAGAAAAAGAGTCCAATGGAGTTTCTAGTCAAATAAGTTGAATAAAGATTTTAGTAATTCACCTAGAATATCAGAATAATAGAAGCCGGAATTGGGATCATAGTGTACACCAGAATGTCGATCATAATAGTAGCCTGAGCTGCTATCAAACTCCCAACCTGTTGTCACACAGGTATAGTGTTTATGTTAGTAAAGAGTTCAGCCAAAGCAAAATATTTCAAGGGAGTAAAACATAGTGACAGTCATGGAAATGAATGTCATTCACTAAGAGCATCCCCAATGGGGGCTCTGCTCCCGTCCCTCAAACAAAAAAAATATTAAAAAATAAATTTTTTTTGCTTTGGGCTCACAAACAGTGAGAGAGGTCCCTCATATGAGGGCCTCTGAGGGACGGTCCCTCCTCCAAATTGAGAGAATATAATGTTATTTTATTGTGAGAAACCCATTTGGGTTTCTAACCAATGGAGGTGCTCTAAATGCCGAAGTGAACAATATTGTCGTGAATGGCATTGCTTATTAGATACTATTGATTAAATAACATGCTAGAATAACACATTATAGAACAGTTCGTTTTAAAATTAACACATGTAAACATCAGTATTTCAAACTTATGGAACTAGTTCCCTTTGTTTACAGAGAGTCAAAATCTTGATGCTACACGAGTTGACTATTTTGATTCCAACATCAACCAACTAACCATCAAATCAATCCATCTATCAAGCAATGAAGGGTCCTAAATGCTAGATGTCTTTCACCAACTTCTGATAATAGTAGCAACTGAATAAAATCACTTCAGGTTGTCCACTATAAATTGTAAGGGAGAGAAAATTGCACTCCCTAAGTTTGCCAACTCTACCAAAAGAACAATGAACCTCGAACGAAAGCCAAGGATATTAGCATGATAACTTAGTTTCATGTAGCAAACATTTCCTCTATATTTCAACTATCTAACATACAGAGTTCATAGAAATAGAGATCCTGATCAATGTGATAACCATCTGAACTGGATACAATTCAAGTGTCCTACTTAATTCTTTAGTGGTCAGCTTGTAAAATCCATTCCACAGATTAAATGCCTAACCAAGATCCTAGCATGATTGGCATTATAAAACCTCAAACCAGATGCAGAACAAAAACTGATGATCTTATACAACCCACCATCTTTATCATCCAAACACGGAGCTCGAGCCTTCCCAGCCTCCTGAAACGAGGTCACATCTTTCTGATAACTCTTTTGCGCTTTCTGCCATAAGAGACATCAACAGAACAACATTAGCAAAGTAATTAAACACCACAAAACTCAACAACAAAAACCCTTCAATTTCAGTGTAAGAGAAATCAATACTCAACAGCTTCGATTTGCTCGAGAGCACGGGCGGCTTCCTTCTCCTTCTTATCCTTCTCCGCTTTATCCTTGCGCATGTCGGTGAGGCGCTTGGCGACATTTTCTTTGTGGCGCTGGCCGAGCTCGTGGTTTCTGATGCTCGCCGGATTGTTTGATAGGAAGATTTTGCAGAAATCGCACCATTTGTTGCCCTGGCTAACCCAGTACTGCAAAAAAGGGGGAAAAGAGTAAAAACACACGAAAACCTACCAAGAACAGATCTTTCAGCATACGGGAACTCAAATTCGATGCTTAATAATGGAAATTTGATCAATTATGAAGCAATGGATTGGGAGAGGAGCATCAAAAGAAGGGTTTACCTCTGTCATGGTTGATGAATTAGATCTTCAGCTCTCTAGGTCTCCAATTAGGTCTTGCAAAATTATTCGCTATTTTCTCTGAAGAGAGAAATTCGAAGAAATTATCGGGGAGGAGTGGTAGTGCTTTCGCTTTGTTTTGATTCTTTGTATTCTGATTCTAAGTTAGAGAGGTTTTCTTCTTCCTGCTTTTCCCCAATTTGATGAGGCACTTGCAGGCGCTGAAGCGTACCTGGTTCAATTTTAACCAAGACTGGACGAAACGTAGACCTGTACAAAGTCGGGTTCGGGCTGGATCCGGGCCGGGGTTTGAACAAAAATTATGCCCATTTGTCCGAGCGGGTTCGGGTCAAGCGGGTGATTCGGGCCGGCAAGGATGTCCAAGCCCGCCCAGACATCCGGACACAGGTAGCCCGTCGGGACCCGTATATAAATTTATAAATAATTATTTTTCATGTCCATTAAAAAACTAGAAAATCCTAGTATTATAATTACACTATCTAACATTACTTAAAATTAAGATCGTATTTATGCTAGCTTTTTAGGTGACAAGGTGAAGGAACTATAATAATTAACTCTCTTTTGTACTAATTCTACAATCAATAGCCTCAAGATATTTTTCGCAGACATATCTTTATTTATAAATATAAATATTTATTTTAAATATTTAATATATTCGGGTATTCGGGCGGGTTATCCGGGATATTCGGTCAAAAATATTGTCCGTGTCCCGCCCATGAATTCGGGCGGACGGGCTTATTTACCCTTTCGCGTTAGAATTCTTGTCCAAGTCCGCCCATTTTTCCGGGCGGACGGTACGGGTTGGGCGGGTTAGTCCGACTTTGTTCAGGTCTAACGAAACGGCGTCGTTCATAACTTTGATATCACGGCTTCATTGTAAAGACGGCGTCGTTTTGAAGCACAATGTTTTTTTTTGAATAAAATCACTGTGAAATTTCTATATTAGGGGACAACTTCAACACTTTTGTTTGAACTAATTCAAAGGCAAATTTATCCTACAAATTAACATGTTAGTCTCATCTCTGCTGAGAATATCTAGCTAGGGTGAGCTCAAACTAAGCTTCATAAACTTTTTTTTTAACATCATAATGTGTTCAAATTATTACAATTTACAAACCATTGGCTAAGTTGCCAAATAAGTAGCAACATTTTAGTAGACAATGGTTAATTATTTTACTTAAACAGCCAAATTAACTCTAAGCTTTTAAGAAAGACAGAGAAGGTGGCTTCCTGATCTTAGTAACTTGCTCAAAGTCATAAGCAATCTCAATTAGCCTTGGCTCATAACCCTTCAATCCTCCAAAACAGATTCCAAATGGTTGGCCATCATTTTTATAACCAGCAGGTACACTTATTCCTGGGTAGCCTCCAATTGCAAGAACAGGTGTAAAATCAGATCCTGGTGTCAACACTGCATCTAGCTTGTTTTCTTTCATAATCTTCTCGAATCCGTTCTTTGAGAGCAATGCTAACTTTGCCAGAGCTTTCTCTGTGTTAGCATCTGTCCCATTCGTGGACTCGGCGTCTATGAAGATTTGCTGACCATATTGTTTAGTCAACTCCTGAAAAAATTACAAACCCAGCAATCAAATTCTAGACTAAACAGGCCCTTAGGCAGGCTGGAAGGCTAGGCGGGCTAGGATCTTCCAGCGCCTAGACGGGATTTTTAGAACAGTGAATGCTTTATCTTGGAAATACAAATAAACCCAAAATAGCTAGGCAAACCCATTGTTCTTACCAAATCTTTGAACTTATTGTTGAAGGCTATGACATCTGATAGAATTCTCACTGGGGAAGAAACAAGTCCTTTCAAGTAAGAATTCAGGGCGATTTTGAACTCGACAAGCGTTGCCTGCATCTCCTCATTCGCATCCAAGATCGTGTCTATGTTGGGTATTTCCAGATTGTCTATCAGCACAGCACCTCGTTGCCTTTTTGATTAATGCAAGAAAAGTGATTGAATTAGCATACCTTTAATGAATGTATGTCTCTTAAATGTAGCTAAAGGGTTTGGAGATATTAGTACCTTAATGTTTTCAAGTGTTTCATAAAAGCTTGATCTTCTGCTGATCCTTCAGTGAATTGGAAGAAAGGATTCCTCACAATCCCCAATCTTTTCCCACTTAGCCCATTAATCTTCAGAAACTGAGCATACCCACCAGCTGATATGTACTTTAATGCATTTCTTGTTGCTTCAGCATCATAGGGATCAAAACCTACAATAGCATCAAGAACATAAACAGCATCCGCCACCGTTCTACACATGGGCCTGGTTGCATACAAAACAACATGACAACTATAAAAAAACACAGATCAATTGCAAGTGTAATTTGGATCTTGAAAAGGATATGGTTTAGAGGAATAGTTACCCAACGGTGTCTTGCCTAGGAGTAATCGGTATAACACCACCTCTACTAGTGAGACCAACTGTTGGTTTGATTCCCACAACTGCATTATGACTTGAAGGACATAGAATAGAGCCATCCGTCTCAGTCCCGAGTGAAACAGCTACCATATTTGCAGCTACAGAAATGGCTGATCCACTACTTGACCCACAAGGAGGAGTTGATATATTGTATGGATTCTACATTAATAGGGAAAATTAAACATCTCCTTATAATCAATCCTATGACAAGATACCATACAACAACAACAACAACAACAAGATGGCCAAGATGTACACATCCTTGCCCCGACATAAAATCAAGAGGGTGTATACGGAAGGCCAAGTATTATCATCACCGCCTAGAAGATCTTAGGAAAACTGAAATTCAGCTATGTGAAAATGATAAGTGAATCTAGTTAAAATGCACCAAAACTAAAATATGGGTTATATCCATCTCAAAGCCTATGACAAGATACCATAGAATATGCATAATAGATTATGAAAAAACAGATGATTAGTTGACCACCTCTCAAGGTGACCAACTAATCATCTGTTTGACAATGATAATGGAAAATCCAATAAAAACTGAAATTCAACTACGTGATAATAATAACTGAATCTAGTTAAAATGCACCAAAACAGATGATATAGGGAGACTCACAAGGCCTTGGCCACCTCTAGCAGACCAAGCACTTGGAACAGAACCTCTAAAATTAGCCCATTCACTAAGACTAGCCTTGCCAAGTATAACAGCACCAGCATTTCTCAGCCTTAAGGCAACTCCGGCGTCCCTTGGAACCACAGAGCCTAGCAACGCGTAGGACCCGGCAGTCGTGTTGAGCTTGTCTTTGGTTGCTATGTTATCCTTTAACAACACGGGTACACCGTGCAATGGACCGAGGGTCGTCTTCACTCTCTTCCTCTCATTATCAGCCTTGGCTGCTTGAGCCAAGGCATCTGGGTTCACTTCTATCACACCTCTTAAGGTGGGATTCAGCCTCTTGATTTGGTCTATGTAAGATTTGACTAACTGTTTGGAGGTGAGTTCGTTTTGGTGGAAGGCTGTTTGGATATCATGAATGGTGGCTTCTTGGATGGGGAAAACATAGCTCTCAGTGAGGGCTATTGTAGAAAACAAAAACAAAATCTGTATTAATAAAACATCAGTGATTGTTGGTATTGAACTTGGATTTGGGGAAGCCATGGCTGATTCCAGAGTTTGCTGTGAACAAAGACTCTTTGAAGTCAACCATTTTATCACAAAAGTCTAGCAATTTAAAACAACTTTGGGCACTTTTGTGGGGGTCCTCTAGTGGCCTAAAAGCTCCACAGCCACAACCTGTGTCAATCACATGGAGAATTTTTTTCTCTCTTTATTGGGTCAATCAGAGCAACCCATAGCCAATAAGGACAGGATGAAATTAAACATATTGATCTCTGCAAGAATTGAACTATTCAAAGTCACTGAATGCACTCCAAACAACATATTGATCTCTGCAAAAATCGCACTCCGTCGATGAGGTGTTTGGCGACACTGTCATTGTGGTGTTGTCCGAGCTCCTGGTTTCGAATGATCGCGGGTAGTTTGATATGAAGAATGTGAAGAAATCGCAACATTTTCACTATATGAGAGCTCAAATTCGATGCTTAATATTGCACAACTCGATCGTCTGACTGGAACCCATCAAAACGAGCATTGGATCGTCTGACTGCAAACGACGTCGTTTCTTCCAGCATTGGCGATACTCCATCCTGGCGTCGATCATCAAATCCGCCGGGAAATACAAAGAGAACGAGCAAAGATTCAAAGGGGAAGCCCGGCCAATCCTTCCAATAAATTCGTCTACTTTTCTTTCTTTGGTAGAGATTAGAAATCAGGTAAAATCTCGAAGACCTAATTGGAAACCTCGAGAGCTGAATTTTTAATTTTGCAACCATGGAAATGGAAGAGCAAACGTTTCGATTATGCTTTTGCTCCAATCTCTTGTATCGTAATTCGATCGATTTTCCAATATTAAGCATCGAATTAGTGCTCTTCAATGCTGAATAATCTCATCGCGCAACTGTTAGTTCAACCCTTTTTTTCAGTTCTGGGTTAACGAGGTCGACAAATGGTGCGATTTCTTCAAAATCTTCTCATGACGTGGTGCGATTTTTGCCGAGACCAGTATATTGATTGTTTGGAGTGCATTCAGTGAGTTTTTTCTTTTTTGCCAATGTTGAAGAATAGTTCAATTCTTGCATTCTTTCGTCGTTAGCTAAAAAAAGTGGGTTTCAATTTTGAATTTATTTTGCTCCCATGATGCTTAATTTCATTTTTTTAAATCTTACTTGACGTGGATTGCTCTCATTGTTGATTGACCCAATAAAGAGAAAAGAATTTCTCCATGTGATTGCCAGGTTGTGGCTGTGGAGCTTTAGGCCACGAGAAGGACCCACAAAAAGTGCTCAAAGGGGTTTTAAATTGCAAGACTATTGTGTTAAAAATGGTTGACTTCAAAGAGTCATTGAGCCTAGCAAACTCTGAAATCAGCCATGGCTTCCCCAAATCCAAGTCCAATATCAATCCCAATAATCACTGCTGTTTTATTAATACAGATTTTGTTTTCTACAATAGCCCTCACTGAGAGGAGTGAGAGCTATGTTTTCCCCATCCAAGAAGCCACCATTCAAGATATCCAGACAGCTTTCCACCAAAATCAGCTCACTTCCAAACAGCTAGTCAAATCTTACATTAAGCAAATCAAGAAGCTGAATCCCACCTTAAGAGGTGTAATAGAAGTAAACCCAGATGCATTGGCTCAAGCAAGGAATGCTGATAAAGAGAGGAAGAGGAGGAAGAGGATTTTCGGCCCATTGCACGGGATACCTGTGTTGTTAAAGGATAACATAGCAACCAAAGACAAGCTCAACACGACTGCCGGGTCCTATGCTTTGCTGGGCTCTGTGGTTCCTAGAGACGCCGGAGTTGCCTTAAGGCTGAGAAAGGCTGGAGCTGTTATACTTGGAAAGGCTAGTCTTAGTGAATGGGCTAACTTTAGAGGTTTTGCTCCAAGTGGTTGGTCTGCTAGAGGTGGCCAAGGCCATGTAAGTCTCCAATTTATTCTATTATCTTAGTCTAGGGTGTATTCTCATGCTCATTGGCTTTTATACACTGTCATTGAGATGGATTTTTAGTCCCTATATCAATTTTGGTGGATTTTAGAGGTTCTGTTCCAAGTGCTTGGTCTGCTAGAGGTGGCCAAGGCCAAGTGAGTCTCCCTATATCATCTGCTTTGGTGCATTTTAACTAGATTCGGTTATCACTGTCACATAGCTGAATTTCAGTTTTCCTTGATTTTCCGTTATCATTGGGGCACATCCTCATGCTCATTGGCTTTTATACACTGCCTTTGAGTCCTATATCAAATCTTGGTGTATTCTAACTAAATTCAGTTATTATTGTCACATAGCTGAACTTTAGTTTTTCTTGGGTCTATTGGGCATACTCCCTTTCCCTCGGGCAAGGGTACCCCCATCTTGACCCCTAGATTCCGCTGTAGCGGAGCCTCACTGGGTCAATGATGATGATCTTGTCATAGGATTACAAGGAGATGTTTAAATTTCCTGTTAATGCAGAATCCATACAATATAACAACTGATCCTTGTGGGTCAAGTAGTGGATCAGCCATTTCTGTAGCTGCAAATATGGTAGCTGTTTCACTCGGGACTGAGACGGATGGTTCTATACTGTGTCCTGCAAGTTATAATGCAGTGGTGGGAATTAAACCGACGGTTGGTCTCACTAGCAGAGGTGGTGTTATACCAATTACTCCTAGGCAAGACACCGTCGGGTAATGATTTCTCTGAACTTCAGTCTTTCAAGATCCAAATTACACTTAGTTGTTCATAGTTGTCATGTTATTTTTGTATGGAACCAGGCCCTTGTGTAGAACGGTGGCGGATGCTGTTTATGTTCTTGATGCTATTGTAGGATTTGATCCCTATGATGCTGAAGCAACAAGAAATGCATTAAAGTACATACCATCTGGTGGGTATGCTCAGTTTCTGAAGATTAATGGGCTAAGTGGGAAAAGATTGGGGATTGTGAGGAATCCTTTCTTCCAATTCGCTAAAGGATCAGCAGAAGATCCAGCTTTTAAGAAACACTTAATAACATTAAGGTACTAATATCTCCAAACCCTTTAGCTACATTTAAGAGACATACATTCTTTAAAGGTATGCTAATTAGATCACTTTTCTTGCATTAATGAAAAAGGCAACGAGGTGCTGTGCTGATAGACAATCTGGAAATAGCCAACATAGACACGATCTTGGGTGCGAATGAGGAGCTTCAGGCAATGCTTGTCGAGTTCAAAATCGCCCTAAATTCTTACTTGAAAGGACTTGTTTCTTCCCCAGTGAGAACTTTATCAGATGTCATAGCCTTCAACAATAAGTTCAAAGATTCGGTAAGAACAATGGGTTTGCCTAGCAATTACCTTATTTGGGTTTATTTATATTCCCAAGATAAAGCATTCACTGTTCTAAAAATCCTGCCTAGCCTTCCAACCTGCCTAAGCGCCCATTTAGTCTAGAATTTGATTGCTGCGTTTGTAATTTTTTTCAGGAGATGACTGAACAATATGGTCAGCAAATCTTCATAGCTGCTGAGTCCACAAATGGGACAGATGCTAACACAAAGAAAGCACTGGCAAAGTTAGCGTTACTCTCGAAGAACGGATTCGAGAAGATTATGACAGAAAACAAGCTAGATGCAGTGTTGACACCAGGAGCTGATTTTGCAACTGTTCTTGCAATTGGAGGCTACCCAGGAATAAGTGTACCTGCTGGTTATAAACATGATGGCCAACCATTCGGAATCTGTTTCGGAGGGTTGAAGGGTTATGAGCCAAGGCTAATTGAGATTGCTTATGACTTTGAGCAAGCCACTAAGATCAGGAAGCCACCATCTCTGAATTTCTTAAAAGATCAGAGTTAAGTTGGCCTTGAATCAGAAATACCCTGCAAGTTGGCAGTGTAGGTAGAATAATTAACCACTACCCACTAAATTGTTGCTACTTATTTTGGCAGTTAGCCCATGATTTGTGATAATTTGAAGAAATTATTCTGCTGAAAAATAAATAAAAAAGATTTATGAAGCTTAATTTGAGCTCACCTCAGCCAGATATTCTCAGCAGAGATGAGACTAGGCATGTTAATTTTGTAAGATTAATTTGCCTTTGAATTAGTTCAACCAAAAAAAATTGAATTTGAATTAAGCATTTGCTTTTCTCACTTTTGTTGGGTATTAGGATGTAGAATTTAACTAATTTGTCATTGAAAGAAAGATATGCTTTGAATCATGGCTTAAGCAGAGCAAATGCTTGTGCTAAAGAATTAGTCGGTGAATTGAGATACCTCTGCAATCATGAAATCGCCATTTTGTAGAAATCAAATGAAGGATTTTTGTTGCCTTTGAGAATTGTAGTGTTTGTATGTTAGATCACAAAAAAAGGGAGCTGCTTTATAGAGGAATTCCTGTGCTTATCTTGGGTTTTCAGAGACAATTCGTGGTATCGGATGGAGATTTGTATGTAGTTTTAAGATCCGCTCATCCAACTATCGCTCTTTTGCTTGGTATCCAAGCGGAATGAATCCGTTGGAGGCACAAGATCAAATAAAAAAAATTGTTCATGTCGATTGAGTTGTAGCCTAAAGGAAACAAAAAACTCTAACTACATAAAAACAACTTAGTTCTTAATTCGTTCTTCAAATAGGAAAATGACATAAAATGTAGTAGTACTATATCACTATAGCATTAACAGTTAACCGAGGAAGGGGCAGTGTTTTAAAAAACACTAGGCGGATGGACCGCCTAGCGCCTAAGCGGCCTAAATGGTTGCCTAGACGGACTAGATGGTCTCCTAGACAGACTGGAAGGCTAGGACCTTCCAGCGCCTAGGCGAGGCCTAGACGGAGTCTACGCGGGCTTTTTTAAAACAACGGGAAGGGGGAGCAAACAAGTCAGAATAGCCTTGTAACGACGAAATCGGCCGAAATCGCGGGTGCTGATCAGCATCTCCAAAGTGGAACACCATTACTTCCTTCCTCTTATCTCTCGATTCACACAAATCTTCCATTACGATACTATAATCGCACACGCACAAGGAAATGTAACTACAAACATAAACAACACAGTTCCCTTTCCAAGGACGAGGAAGATCCCGAGCCGACACCGAAAACGAGCAATCCCTAGCCAAGAACAACACCTTATCTCCCAAATCCTCAACTCTCTCCCGCCTAATCATCGCATTCGCTTCGTCCACCACGATCCTATAACATTCAGGCGGGTGATCGTAGCTTTTCAAAACCACAACGTATAAATCTCCATCCGACACCACGAACCGTTTCCTATTCTCCACGATTTCGAGCTCATCACAGTAACCCAATTGAACCAGCTCCAAATTGGCGCCATCAACCACATAGAAATCGCCCCGGAAATCGACCGCGTAAATCCGATCCCTGAATTTCACAATGTCGTGGATCTTGTGCTTGGATTTGGGGCCTAGGTGAAAGCTGATGAATCCGAACGATCCCGCCCCGAATCTCTCTCTGCATAAACCATCCGATTCGTCGCAATCGGGTTTAAGATGATCATCAGAAGCATAATTCGAGAGAAAAGCCACTTTCTTTGAAGCTTTGATTCCCTTGCAACGGCCACAGAGTTTGTTATGGGAGTATGATCTTGCGATTCGAGTTCCGCGCGTCAAGTCCAACCGAATTTTGGCGGGAAATTCAAACTCCTCGTGCGTGAGCGCGTGGCGCGGGAAGAGCTTTCCGGCGACGGGTTCGTGTACGGACACCATCCAGAGTTTGGAAGGATCATGCCGGGGCCGGAGGAGGTACACGGCCCCGGCGGTTATGTTTAGGCTCCGATCGTGGAATCGGGTCCGGTCGTTGCGGATTGGTTGGGTGTGGTAGTGAGGGAGTTTGAGCGGGAAAAAGGGGGAGATTTTATTACGTAGAGGTTTAGGAGAGGTTGAGAATCGCCATGATCGGCAAACGGAGCGGAATCGGATGATGTGGGCGGCGTGTTGGAGGTTGCCGGAGATGAGTGAGAGAAGCTCCGGTTGGAGCTCCGCCCACCCAGCCGCCTCTGTTTTGGGTGGTAACAACTTGGAATCCATCGCAAGGTTAAAAGGTTGAATAAGCTAGGATTATTGCGTAGTTTTAACCTAGGATGATAAAAAAACCTAACTTGGGTGGATATATTTTTTACATAGGAATTTATATAGTACGTCGGGTTAGAAGATAAAAAAAAAAAATACAAGGATCGCAAAAAGTCAAAAACGAATTGTTTTTACTTTTTAGAGTGTATGTATGGAAATAAAATATAACAATAAAGATTATAATTTATAAGAATATATATTTTTGATAATATTTATGAGAATATAATATAACTCGGATTTTTTTTGGTCTAACTTAGAATTTTTTTTTTATATAGACGTTTCTCTCTTGATGATTTTAGTTTCCAATTCTTTGAGCCTAATTTACGAGTTCAGTTTTTATTGCTTCATTCTAACATTAGAATAAAAGCTAAGTCGTCCTAACTAATACGAAGTATTATATTTCCTTAGGGGCCTAACTCCTAAGTAAGCAACTATGCAGAGAAACCCTAAGAAGAACAAATTGATGGAACCAAGCTTGGATAAATTGACTAAGTATAAATTACTGTCATCATCAACAATAAAACCTTCTTTTAGTAATCAAACATAAACGAGTACGTAGAGAAAAAAACTTACAAACCCTAGATTAGTTTATTACAACCTCTTCAAATTATGTAATAATGACTTAAAACATTCTAAAATCCAGAAAATATAAGATCAATTCTAGCGACCACCAAACAAGTCAGAATAGCCTTGAAACCACCAAATTGACCCGAATTGTGGATCCTCCTGATCACCATCTCCAAGCCGGAACACCTTAATCTCCTAGACCTAACGAAGAATTGTACACATCATATCCGAGTGCACGGGCCGTTTATCCACAAAAACAATGCAATTTCCTTTACAAGGATGTGGGAGATCTCTAGCCGATACCGAAAACGAGCAACCATCGGTAATGAACAAAACCCTATTCCCCAAATCGCGAACTCTCTCCCATTTGCACTCTCTTACTAATCTATAGCATTCAGGAAGAGAACCATCCTTATATGGTCTCAAAACCACGTATAAATCTCCATCCGATACCACGAATCTCTTCTTAGCATGATACTCATTGCCAAAGTCCTCATCACAATCCAATCGAACCATGCATTCAAAGTTTTTGTCGCCGCACTCGTAAAAACATCCATCGAAATCGACGGCATAGATCTTTCCTTTAAAACTCACGAAATCGACTATTTTTCTTTTGTGTTCTAGCCGGTGCATACGCTTAAGAGTTATAGCTTCCTTGTCATGAACCCTAATAGTATACATAAACATGGCTCTATGCCAATCTTCTTCTTGGCATAATCCAACCAATTTATCATCATCGTCGAGGAAAAAATCCGACTTCATTGACTTAGAGATTCTTGAGCAACCGTCACATAATTTGTCGTGAGTATACGATTTGGCGATTTGAGTTGCGCTGATCCATTCACCCGACGACAAGTCGGGCAAGCTCCTCGTGGGTGAGCGCGTGGCGCATGATTAGGGTTCCGGCGACGGGCTCTTGTACGGACACCATCCGAACCCTAGAAGGATCGGAGCGTGGCCGGAGAAGGAATACGGCGGCGGCGTTGATCGTGAGGTTTTTATCCCGGGCAGGTGGCAATATGGTGTAGGAGAGTGTGAGAGGGAAGAAAAGGGAGATTTTGTTTGGCGGGAGAGAGGTGGATGATCGCCATGATTGGCAAACGGAGCGGAATCGGATGATGTCGGAGATGTTTAGGAGGCGGCCGGAGATGGTTTGAAGAAGCTCCGAAGGGAGGTCGGCCCACGGAACCACCGCTCTTTTGCTTGAGAGCCTGCCCGAGTCCATTGCTAAGGTGGTTTGAGTTCGATTGAGTTGTGAGTTGTAATTAATGTACATGAAAGAAACGTAACCTAACTTATATGCTCAAAGAAAAAGATAGATGGCTATTTAAGGAATTATATGAATATATTCGACCAAAGAAAAAGGAATGATATGAATATATACGTCTTTTATTTTATTTTTTGGTCGAAAATATATATCTTTTATAGGAGGGAAACTTAGATGTAACGTCGGCTTAGAAGATAAACAGAAATTTTATGAAAAGATTTGTAATTAATATAAAAAAGATAGAAAGAAACAACAGTCGTTTCATGACTTGTACTTCCATTGAAAGTGTTTTAAAAAAAAGTACCCTTAACATAAAAAATTATCGCGTACATGGTAAAGTTAATTTTTTTGGTAATTAGTAACATCCGTTTTATTGGCTGAGATACCCATTTAACACATACAAGAATTTAGCAATATAAGAAAGAAAAGGGCAGGAGCACTTATATAATGATCAATTATGTAAATAAGAAATCAGTTCTATTACCAGATGAGGATCCATCACTACACAATTAAGGGTTAATTATAAGAGCTTTGATCACCATGCAAGAAACCAACTAGCAAGTTCAATTGTGTGGAGTTTAGTCTCTCGCACACAATGATTTATAATTGGAGTGACATTGTTAAAAATCATATCATTGCGGGTGTGCCAAATATTTCAAACAAAGCTGGTGAGGGTCAAAGACAATCGAAAGATTAAAAAATGGTTTGCAAATCTTGGAATTAGGATATCTTTGTAAAATTTAGGGAAGATTAGGACTTTTATAAATTATCTTTTTCTTACCATAATTGATACGGAGTATTACCCATTCATTCATTCAAAAAAAAAAAAAATCTGGTGATCAGAGCCATGGCATTTTTGGTGACGACTGATGAGAAATCCACCTTAGGTGGCAAACCCTAGGCGCATGGGCCCAACTGGCAAGGACCACGAACTAGGTAAATCGGCTTGCGTCGACTGACTCGACCCAATGGCAAGAGAAATGGTGAGACTTGGCTTTTTACCCAAGTGAAGGGGCGGAGACAAGGATCGAACCTAAAACCTCTAACATCTCCCCATGCCTCTTACCACTTGGCCAATCCATGTGGAGAATTGCTAGCTCATTGTTAACAAATTTAAGCCTTCTTCTCAACTAGTAGTAGGTCCAACAATCACAACAAGAGGAAAAAAAAGTAATTCATCACCGTTAATTAACTAATAAGGATTATAAAGTCATCATAGTTAATCAATCATCTAAGCATAATAACTTATAACAGAACCATGAATTCTAAAAAATCTGAAGAAAGATAGCGTTGTAACGATGAAATCGATCATCTAAGTCATAGTTAACCATGAATTCTAAAATAACACAAGCAAGAATCAATATATATCTTCTAAACCTGAAGCACTTTTGGGCAGATTCGTCATTATGAATTTATATCCCAGTCAACGTATTTTTAAAAATGATTTTTTAATAAATTATATATTATGTAATTCTATTACCTTATGGAATTTCCAATTTTATTCACTCCCCTTACTTAATAATTTTTTTATCAATTTTATATGAGATTGGATAAATTTTTAACTCTATCCATTATTTTTATCTTTGTTCATGTTCATTATATCATAATATTTAATTATCTTATATCTATATAGTATAAATAAAATATACTATATAAGAATTTATATATATGTTCAATTTACTATGAGATTGGATAACTATTTATTTCTACAATTCTTTTTATCTTTGTTTAAGTTTATTTTATTGTAATATTTAATTATCTTCTATCTATATAATATTTTTTTCAAGAGTATACGTACAATATTTATAAAAATTATACTATATGGATACGAAATTTGCAAAAAGTATAATTAAAAAATTGATCAATTTTAACGATTACGATTTGTTGTACGGATATTAACTTTATCGGGAATTTTTTGTTATTATATTATAATATTTAATTATCAATTTGGTATGATTATCAATTTGAAAATTTGGTACGAGTTTTCATTATTTTTATCTTTGCACATGTTTATTATATTATAAATGATAGTTTTTTGTAGATAAGATAGGTATAATTTCTTAGAAATATCCTTACATATATCAATTTAATCAAAATTTAACAAATACAAAGAAATAATACAATAATTCTATCCATATATATGACACATAAAAATACTAATTTAACATATTAGAGTAAAATAGATAAGTTCTTTTATCCATAAATATGATAAATATAAAATTATTTTTATACCTTTTCTATCTATAAGTATATTTTTAATATTAAGTTTCTATCCATAAATATGACAAATATAAAATATTAATTTAATATCCCAACTATGCTTTTTTACTTTAAATCCCATAATAAATTAATTTAATATCTCCAAATGAAATAGATAACTTTTATATCTATAAGTATAAAATATGGACCCTATTTTAATTTACGGGTTTTCAATATTAAATTTTTCAGATTCTTTTATATTAACTTTTTATTAAAAATTATACTAACGTGTTTAATTAGTATGAACCATATATTTAAACATATATTTTTATATTAATTTCGGATTTTTATATTAAAATTTTTATTTATAAGTGTGTCAATGTTTTTAATGAATATTGACCATAGTTTTCATATTAATTTTGAATTTTTCAATATTAATTTTCTATGCTTAAGAATGATAACTTTTTACATTTTCATCCACAAATATGTCGGGTTTTATATGTTAATATTCTATTTTAAATAGGATAGTTAAATACAATATTATCATTAAATTTTAATTTTAGTCACCATAGTTTTTAGTTACGAAATTATTTATATTAATATTGCATCCGTAACTATGCCCACACTTTTTAATGCTAGAATTTATATTAACTTTTAGATTTTTGTAGATTAATTTTTCATTCACAAATACGACAACTTTTTAAATTTTCTATCCATAAGCATGATGATTTTTTATATCATTTTTATATTAATAACTATGACAATTTTTTAACTAATATCGGTATGGATATGTTATGTTTTACAATATATTAATTTTCTATTCATAAGTATGTTGATTTTTCATATTACGGATTCCTTAATAAATAAATAAATTATTGATCCTTTAATATTAAACCAGTTAATCGGGTCAATTCAGTCAGGTTTAGGCTCGGTTATTTCATGTTCGGTTAAGTACAAGTTCATGTCATTAAAATTTACGGGTTGATTGGGTCAATTCATTGCGGTTTTTGTGCGGATTCGGATCAACCTAATGAGTTAAGAACATCAAATTTTGTAAGATTATTACATAAATATTATAGATAAAATGTTTAAGAATAAGATAATATTTGTATTCATTTTAATAATACAATATATTATTATAATTAACTTAAATATTTATAATATTATTTTATTATATAAATTATAGTACATATATCATATTTACATAATATATTACAATTTTTATTTAAAAAAGTCCCCGGGCAAGGCCCGGGTCATCAACTAGTTCTAAGTATAATAACTTATAAAAGAACCATATATATATATATATATATATGTAGGTAACCTAACATGCAATGGCCAATGTGATTATGAATGCGGTAGATCAAACAACTCAGAATAGCCTTGTAACGACGAAATCGGCCTAAACTTAGGGCGTTGATTATGTCCTCCAAGCTGAAATACCTTAATCTCCGGCCGTTGTCCTTCCCATATTGCACAAAAGGCACACCAGTTAACGTGGGTGTCAGCAAAAACAATACAGTTTCCTTTCCAAGGATGTGGGAGATCCCGAGCCGACACAGAAAACGAGCAAACCGTTGGTGATGAACAAAACCCTATCCCCCAAATCCCAAACTCTCTCCCACTCGCACTCTCTTACTAATCTATAGCATGCGGGATGATCATCATCCTCCCGCCTTCTCAAAACCGCATATAAATCTCCTTCCGATACCACGAAATTCTTCTTATTATAGAACACATTGTGGAGGTCTCCACAACCCCATCGAATCAGCCACAAATTTTTGTGGTCAAACTCATGAACACCATCATAATCAACTGCATAAATCTTTCCTTTGAAATTGACAAAGTCCAGTATATCCCAATTCGATCCCCGGTCGGTATGCATACCGGTTTTAGTTATAATTTTGTTGTCATAAGCCCTAATAAAAGCAAACAGGCCTCTATAACAATCGACCGCTTGACATAATCCAACCAATTGGTCACATCCATATTTTGGATCATCGTGCGAGTTCGAGTGGACAAAAGCCAACTTCATTGACCCCTGTGCAATTGTCACATACTTTATTGTAAGTATACGATCTGGCGATTTGAGTTGCGCTGATCCATTCATCCGACGACAAGTCCAACAAATTTGAATTTGAATTTCCAGCGGGAAACTCCTCGTGCGTGAGCGCGTGGCGCATAAATAGCTTTCCCGCGACAGGTTCTCGTACGGACACCATTCGGACTCTAGAAGGATCGGAGCGTGGACGGAGAAGGTACACGGCGGTGGCGTTGATTGTGAGATTGTTATGGCACCATCGCGACCAAGAAGTGTAGGAGAGTGTGAGAGGGAAAAAGGGGGAGATTTTATTTGGCGGGAGAGAGGTGGATGATCGCCATGATCGACAAACGGAGCGAAATCGGATGATATCGGTAGGGTTTTCGAGGCTGGCGGAGATGAGTGATAGGAGTTCCGGCGGAAGATCCACCCACACATCCACCGCGCTTTTGTGTGATGAGCTGCCGGAATCCTCCATTAATTGCAAGGCCGAAGAATGCTAGGGAATTGAATGAATATCTTTTATATTGAAACTTTGATAATAAAAAAGAGATATCAATATATCATACAAAGATTGCTATTGACGTAATTATGGAAACAATATCTTATATAGACTAATTAATTAGTCTATATAAAATAGAAAGTTCTCAATGAGTTTATTGATTTTTTAATGAAATATAGGTTTGTTGATGATTTTATTTATAAAGTTGCATTTAAAATATTTAAAATATTTTTTTGAAGGTTAAAGATATATTACATTATTTAAACAGATAACATATATCTTTAATATTTAATTCTAGAAGCTTACAATCCTATTTTCTACCTCAACTCTATATAAAGGATACTTTCATATGTCTGAAATTGTGTATCCGCAAACTCCCATGGATCGTAGTGATGAGTGGACCGATCTTCCACTGGAATTGCTAACCACCATCTCCGGCAACCTCCCACAACCAATCCACACATTAAACTTTCGGTGGGTCTGCCGATCGTGGCGATCCGCCACCCCTCCTCCGCCCAATATCCTCTCCCCCTTCGTCTTCGTCAGACGCCCTTCCTTACCAAACATGAAGATCGATATCATTCCCACCGCCATATACCTTCTCCGGCCACGCTCCGATCCTTCTAAAGCTTGGCTAGTGTCTGTAACAGAGGCCTTTGCCGGGGAGCTCTTCCCGCGCCACGCGTTTACGTATGAAATGATCACTAAGAAGAAGAAAAATTGTTTGGACGGTTCATCGGCTTCGGATCATTGGATCAGCTCGACTCAAATCTGCCGATCGTTCGAGAGCAACCCTGGACACTCATATAATAAGAAGGTGGCTTTCGTTTTGAGCTCTTCAGGATCCGAATTGGTTGGGTTGTGGAAAGGGTTTGGCGGTCGTCTCGACCCATTTGCTTTTACACTTGACTTGACGAGTACGGGTGGGAACACAAATACTTCATGCCCGTTTCTTGGTGACTACGGAACGTGTGCAATCCAGGACTTTGTGAAACTCAATGGACGGATTTATGCTGTCGATAATCATGGCTATGTTTATGTGTTCGACGAGAAAATTATGAGGCTTTGTCGAGTTGCTTATGGTACGAATCGTGTTATTCGTACCATGTTATATCTTTGGACTCGTCTAGTGGTATCGGATGGAGATTTATATTTGGTTGTGAGATGCTTGAATGATACATTTCTAGTCTATAGGTTAAGTGTTAACGGGAGGGATCGAGAGTGGAATGAAGTTACGGATTTGGGAGATAAGGTTTTCTTCGTCAATCGGAACTGTTCTTTTTCAGTTTCAGCTCGAGATCTTCCTCCACCATGGAAAGGAAACTGTGTTGTTTATTATACCAACTTAGATTTCGAAAAAGTTAGGGTTTTTCACCTTGGAAGTGGTGACGATGGACCGATTTCGACCTTTCAAGGCTATTCTGACTTGTTTGATCCGCCTTCGTCATGGAAGGCATGGTGGTAAAGAATAAATTTTGATGTTGTCTTTTTCCTTTTTATGGTGTTTTATCTCGTTCTCTCTTTTGTGTGTGGAGGCCTTTTTAGTTTAATTTTCTCATGAGGCACAATGTTTAGCGTATTGTTTTTCCATAGTTAGATGCTTAGCTTGATGTTTGAATATATTGAATATGAAGGGATGCTCTACATACTGTAAATCAATACATGCTTCATGTTTAAAGAAGTAAGATCGAGCCAGATTAATTGTTAAAACGTTTTTTTATCCTGCGTCCTTAAGGCATAGGTTAAGAGTACTTAGTTATAGAAACTAAAACCTAAATGGAAATTAATACACCCTAAAAAATAATAAAATTTAACAAATTATTTTCAATTTAAGGTTCTTAACCTATGCTCTTGGGGTATAAGTTAGAAAATCAATTGTTAAATCAAAATTGATTTATGGTGTACGTTACGTTAGCGATTAATTCTCCAACGTAACCATATATATAATTATAATGTGAAACCAAGCTTTGATAATGTGACATAATAAAGAACTGCCAAGGCATATCAAGCACAACCAACAAATTAAATAGAACCACCTTTTACTAATTAAGAATGAAAGTCTTAAGTATATAATTATAAAAAGTGCACAAAACCTAGATTAGTATATTTCAACCTCTTCAAATAGCCTAATGACTACATAACTCATTTATGTAGATAAGAAAATAGATGTAGGTAACCCTAACATGCAACTTCCAATGATTATGATTTCAGTAGAGCAAACAACTCAGAATAGCCTTGTAACGACGAAATCGACCTGAATTGAGGGCGTTGATCACCACCTCTGAGCTGGAATATCTTAATCTCCCGGTCTCTTGCGTTAATTGCACAAGTCGCACACCGTTGGTAAAAGGGGGTGTCAGTAAAAACAATGCAGTTTCCTTTCCAAGGATGTGGAAGATCTCTAGCCGAAACCGAAAACGAGCAACCATGGGTAATGAACCACACTCTATTTCCCAAACTCCAAACTCTCTCCCATTTGCACTCTCTTACTAATCTATAGCATTCAGGAGGATGATCATCATAACGTGATCTCGAAACCACGTATAAATCTCCGTCCGATACCACAAATTTCTTCTTACTATTCAACACAATGGGGATGTCTCCACAATTCCATCGAATCAGCCGCAAATTCATATGGTCAAACTCATAAAAATAACCATCGAAATCAACCGCATAAATCTTTCCTTTAAAATTGACAAAGTCCACTATATCCCAATTGGAGCCAAAATCGGTATACATACGGTTTTCAGTTATAATATTTCTCTTGTCATAAACCCTAATAAAAGCTAACAAGGCTCTATAACAATCCATCGCTTGGCATAATCCAACCAATTGGTCACATCCAGATTTAGGATCATCGTGTGAGTTCGAGTGGACAAAAGCCAACTTCATTGACCCAGAAATTCCCATGCAAAGGTGACATAATTTGTCGTAAGTATACGATCTAGCGACTTGAGCTACGTTGCTCCATTCATCCGACGACAAATCCATCGAGTTTGGAAGCTCCTCGTGCTTGAGCACGTGACGCGTGATTAGGTTTCCGGCCACGGGTTCTTGTACGGACACCATCCGAACCCTAGAAGGATAGGAGCGTGGCCGGAGAAGGTACACGGCGGTGGCGTTGATTGTGAGATTCTTATGACGGTTTATTTGATCCGTATGACGGTTTATTTGATCCGCCTGCCACAACCGCGAAGAAGTGTAGGGGAGTGTGAGAGGGAAAAAGGGGGAGATTTTATTTGGCGGGAGAGAGGTGGATGATCGCCATGATCGGCAAACGGAGCGAAATCGGATGATATCGGTGGGGTTTTCGAGGCAGTCGGAGATGAGCGATAGAAGTTCCGGCGGAAGATCCGCCCACACACCCGCCGCGCGTGCGCGTTTGTGTGATAACCTGCCGGAATCCATTGCAAGGTCGAACAAACGAAACCTAACTTATCTGACACGAAGAAAAAGGGGATAAATTGCTAGGGGATATATCACGTGTCATGAAAAAATCGTTATTGGTGTAAATATGGAATAAGATATAGAGCAATTATAATATTATTAATTAATCTATATATGATCCTTACTAGATTAATTTATCTTATTTCTATCTATCATAACTTCATAACTATAACCTAAAGCGGAGGTTAAAAAAACTAATCTTTTATTTTTGGATATGATAAATTCTTATCCATATTTTTAGAATATAGGATAAAAATCTCATTATTAAACAATTTTTTATTTTTGGATATTATAGATAGGAAAATCATTATGATAATTTTTTATGCTATCATAAAAATTCTAGAATATTTATTTTATTTTTAGATAGAATCGGTTTTTATCTTATTACTAATTTATTTTCATAAATAAATAAATTATCATGTTTTGGATATTAATTTAATTCGTAATACTAATAAAAAATTATTGTTTTAAATAAACAAATTTTATAGTTTATTGATTTTTAATATTTGTTCAGATTTATATTTAACCATTTACATGGTTATTTTTTCGGATAAAAATATATTTGAAAATATTTTATTATTAATATTATATTTAAGAAAAACTCGTACAAGATACGAGAATACATACTAGTATTATCCTAAAATAATATCAACATATATAAATTTCTGAAATAAAAAATCCTATGTGGCGAAATCCTAGGTGGCTTAACGCGGAAACGACACGTAGGAAAATCCTAGGTGGCGTAATGTGGTGGCTTTATTCCTTACATCTTTTATACATAGATACATAGATTTGAACCCGAATATATTAAAATAATCTATAACTATATATCAAAGTTGTCCCTTTTCGAGTCACCAGAACGATTCTGGCCCCACCTCAAATTTAAAAAATTAATTTAATTTCTATTATTATAACTTCTTTCTATTAATTTTTTTAACTATTTAAATTTATCTCTAACATCAAATAAATATCTATTCAATATAACAATATCTTTGAAAAGCTTCCTTATACAAGTATTTAAAATTAAAGATAAGATATTTCAAAATAAATATAAATCTTTTGACGAATTTTTTTATAGATATATAGTGATTTTATTTTATAAAAAATTAATGATAAATATTTTTAATGTTTAAAATTAATAAAAATAGATAATAAAATATTTAATAGATATATTGAAATATTTGATAATCACTAAATTTACGTACATGAAATGTAATAAAATATGAAGAATATAATATTTGATTAAAAAGTATACATTCTACGAGTAATAAATTACTTATATTAAAATTTATATTATATTTTAATTTATTAATATCCAATTTATAATGTCTATAAAATATCGAATCGTAGTCGTACATGCTACGACGGGTAAAACTAGTAACAAATAAAAGCCGATATAATTAACTACTGCCTATTAGAAATTTAACATAATAAATCTAATCAAACGATAGGGCACATTATACAATTCAATATATTCAAACAACAAGCTAATCATCTACTTGTGGAAAAACAATACGGTAAACATTGTGCCTCATGAATTAAACTAAAAAGGTCTCCATACACAAAAGAAAGAAAGAGATAAAACACCATGAAAAGAAAAAAAGACAGCATCAAAATTTATGCTTTACCACCATGCCTTCCATAACGAAGGCGGATTAAACAAGTCAGAATAGCCTTGTAAGGCCGAAATCGGTTCATCATCACTACTTCCAAGGTGAAAAACTTTAATTTTTTTAGAATATAAGGTGGGAAAATAAACAACACAGTTTCCTTTCCATGGAGGAGGAAGATCTCGAGCCGAAACTGAAAAGGAACAGTTCTGGTTGACGAAGAAAACCTTATCTCCCAAATCCGTAACTTCACTCCACACTTGATCCCTCCCTTTAACACTTAACCTATAGATCCGACATTGACATGTATCCGGGCATCGATTAACCAAATATAAATCTCCATCCGATACCACTAAACGAGTCCAACCATATAACGTGCTACGAATAACACGATTCGTACCATAAGCAACTCGACAAAGCTTCATGGTTTTCTCGTCGAACACATAAACATAGCCATGATTATCGACAGCATAAATCCGTCCATTGAGTTTCACAAAGTCCTCGATTGCACACGTTCCGTAGTCACGAAGAAACGGGCATGAAATATTTGTGTCTCCACCCGTACTCATCAAGTCAAGTGTAAAAGCAAATATTTCGAGACCACTGCGAAAGCTTTTCCACAATCCAACCAATTCGGATCCTGAAGAGCTCAAAACGAAAGCCACCTTCTTTTCGTACGAAGCTTCAGGGTTGCTCTCGAACGATCGGCAGACTTGAGTTGAGCTGATCCAATGATCTGAAGGCGACGAACCGTCCAAACGATTCTTCTTCTTCATAGTGATCATTTCATACGTTAACGCG
The DNA here is from genome assembly GCA_964016875.1 of Fallopia convolvulus. NCBI lineage: Eukaryota > Viridiplantae > Streptophyta > Magnoliopsida > Caryophyllales > Polygonaceae > Fallopia > Fallopia convolvulus. Next base: position 58,825,088 of record OZ024726.1, read on the forward strand.
TGTCGCGGGAAGAGCTCTCCGACAAAGGGCTCTGTTACAGACACTAGCCAAGCTTTAGAAGGATCGGAGCGTGGTCGGAGAAGGTATATGGCGGTGGGAATGATTTGTAAAGAGGATGGGCGGGGGACGAAGGGGGAGAGGATATTGGGCGGAGGAGGGGTGGCGGATCGCCATGATCGGCAGACCCACCGCAAGGTTAACGTGTGGAGTGGTTGTGGGAGGTTGCCGGAGATGGCGGTTAGCAAGTCCGGTGGAAGATCGCTCCACTGATCACGGTCCATTGGAGTTTGAGGATACACAATTATGAAAGTAGATATTATGTTATTTGTTCAAAAAATGTTTTGCACAACCAAATATATATGTTTAACCTTCAAAAAAATATCTTTATTTTATAGAAGATATAATTTTAAAGGTTTTTCTAATCTGCATGTGTTCATGAAAAAACTTTTAATATGATCAAATTTTGGAGATATGATATATGGCATTTTGGAGATATGATATATGTTTATATGTTTAACCTTCAAAAAAATATCTTTATTTTAGAGAAGATATAATTTTAAAGGTTTTTGTAATGTTACTCAAAAAAAAAAGGTTTTTGTAATGTGTGTTCGTGAAAAAACATTTAATATGATCTAATTTTGGAGATATGATATATGTTAATTTATTGTTTTTTAACTTCACTTTGTTTATTGCCTACTTGGCTACTTGTACGTAATTATTAACGTGATCTTGAATATTATAGGATATAGGATAGAATTGTATTCTAAGATACAATTTTGGAAAGTATATCTTATAAATCTTATGTATATCTTTCAATCTTATATCTTGGATAACAAGTCATAGTAATTCGCAAGTCAATAAAATCAATCAACAGTTTTTTCCAAATCTAATAGTAATTAATTACTCGATGAACTCACTATTATATATGGCAATGGGTCAGGTCTTGGATAAATGAACTATTTCCAAACCTGACCTGCCTCATAATTAACCCCCTCCAAACCCGGCCTCACCCGGTGGGATGCATCACCCTAATCCAATCCACCATATATTTTGGAGTGGATCGGGTTAAATTTCGAATTTAGTAAACGAACCAATAACACATTATTGAAAGGACTTAGCCAACCAATAATATCAAGGATATTCTCCCGGGTAGATTTTGCGCACTCTGTTTTTTCGGATGCGCACTCCACTTTGTGCGGATTCTAAACCCGTCCATAAATATACGGTTTTTTTTGTACGGGTTTAAAATCCGCCCATGTTTTGTGCTATTTTTGTTGTGCGGGTTTAAAACCCGCCCATAATTTTAAACCTTTTTTTGGGCTGGTTTGGAACCCGCCCATAGCTGAGTGCGAAACCCAAAAATAGGAGTGCGCAAACAAATCGCCTATTCTCCTTTTATGATTTTGATCTCACCCTCAAACTAAGCTACAACCATTCATTTTATAACTATGTCAACAATTTTTCATAACACCAATTTAAAGCCTTGCTTACAAATGCCCAGCTAAACCAAACTCCACACAGAAATTCAAACCATAAAATATACATATAATTGCAACCTACTAATTCTAAGTCCTATATATTATGATTGTAATAATTCATGCTATGTACACTCTATTACTCAATAATACTTAAATCCCCTAAATTAATCTAATTAGCATGTGAGATACACTTGACAAATAGATGTTTATAGTGGGATTAGCGGGGTTGGATCCGGAATGGACAACACTACTGTGGTTTAGAGAAGCAGCAAAAGGGATTTTTAGTTTTCACTAATATTGTACATACAAAAATATGCATAAAAATATATTGAAGTATTAATAAATTTCGGGTCGGGTGACGGGTCGGGTGATGGCCGGGTGGATGAACCTGCACCCGAATCCGACCCGACCCATCATCCGTTACGCCCGAATCCATTTTTCGTCCTTTTTTCATCTGATTTTCACCCGTTTTTCGGATCGGATACATCGGGTATCCCGGGTCCATTTGAAATTGGCATGCCTACTCACTATATCGATCAAACAGAAATCAACTACACTCGTACTCATAAGATGGCATTACTTCAACTCTTGAATTTGCAGTGGAATGTGAAAAAAGAAACATCCTTCCGATCAAGATTGATCATGATCGAGCATTTAAAAAGCCAATAAGGAATACAATCATTCAATCAAAGTGTAATCCTCAAAATTTAAAACTCCCTCGTACTAACCTCTCTTATCTTTTTCCTCCCTGAAAACCCTCTTTCATATTTTCAGTCAATAAAATTTTAAACATGACCTTTGCTTGTCATCATACAAGAAATGGTAATTAGACAATAACTTAATTCATCAAACATGAATTATTTCGACGCAAACCAGAATTAAATATAAGCCCATGATCGAAATGCCTTCCAATCACACGTACACGAAACTATTACAAACGAATCAGTAAATACAATGACAGAGCCAGCATTGTTCGAAAGTGGGGGCAGACCTTGGTCGTGCAAAAGGCAACGGTATCCTCTATAGTCTTTATTTATACAAACCTGATCGATAATTTTGAATCCAAGTATGAAGGGGGATCAAACAAATATCAGAATAGCCTCGTAACGACCACATTGACCTAACTCGCGGGCTCTTTCCTCCAACGAAGAACACACCGATTTCTTTTCCTTTAGGATTCTCACAAGAGTAGCCTAGATCATGAACAAAACAATACAGTTCCCTTTCCAAGGACGAGGAAGATCCCTAGCCGAAACCGAATAAGAGCAATTCCTAGTGAGGAAGAAAACCCTGTCACCCAAATCCCTAACTTTGTTGCTCCACTCGCCACGCTTGATCACTCCATTACAATCATCCTCAATGACCATTAACCTATAGATAAAAAAACTCATTCCAATCGAAAGACAAAACAAGGTATAAATCTCCCTCGGATACAACTAACCACATACGAGAAGTCGAAAGATACTCCTCCCCATGAACTTTCTTACAATTTATACGATCTAGCCAAGATCTCTTATAATCAACCCAATAAAGATTACCCTTTTCATCAATAGCATAAACCCATCGCTTTCAACTTCAAAAAATCATAAACAAATTGAGGGCGATCAACCTTGCGATACCACTTAATCTCACGCGCCTCTCCACGAAACCGTAGCTCAAAAAACCGAAATTTCTTGGTACAACAACCTTCAGTTTTACAAAAGCCAGCCAATCGGATCGATCCACTCTTATTAGATTTCGTTACAAAGGCTATCTTTTGGGTTCTTCTAGTTGGATTGCACCTTTCGCATATCATATTATGAGTATATATATGATTTTATAACTTGAGTTCGAATCCAATCATCCAACGACAAATTGAACAAATTATTTCCAAGTATTTTTTAATTTACAAATTTTCACCCATTTATTTGGGTCGGGTGAAGCGGGTAGGTCGGTCACCCGCAGATAATATCCAACCCTACCACTGTATATAGGGATACGTTGGAGCAATCCCTAACACCATAAATCAATTTTGATTGAAAAATTAATCTTGCTCTTACTTCTTCAAACAGGAAGCATGTATTAATTTACAGTATATAATAGACCATCCCTTCAATTCAATATATTCAAACAACAAGCTAAGCATCTACTTGTGGAAAAACAGTGCCTCATGAATTAAACTAAAAATTAAAGTTCTCCACACACAAAAAGGAAAGAGGTCAAACACCATAAAAAAGTAAAAAAGACAACATCAAAATTTATGCTTTAATTACCACCATGCTGTCCATGATGAAGGCGGATCAAACAAGTCAGAATAGCCTTGTAAGGCCGAAATAGGTCTATCATCACCACTTCCAAGGTGAAAAACCTTAATTTTTTTATAATTGACGCTCGGAAAATAAACAATACAGTTTCCTTTCCAAGGAGGAGGAAGATCTCGAGCTGAAACTGAAAAGGAACACTTCTTGTTGATGAAGAAAACCCTATCTCCCAAATCCGCAACTTCCTTCCACCCTTGATCCCTCTCACTAACACTTAACCTAAAGATCCGACATTGACATTTATTCGAGCATCGATTAACCAAATATAGATCTCCATCCGATACCACTAAGCGAATCCAGTGAGACCACTTGCGACCAATAACAGAATTCGTAACATAATCAACTCGACAAAGCTTCATAATTTTCTCGTCGAGCACATAAACATAGCCGTGCATTATCAACAGCATAAATCCGTCCATCGAGTTTCACAAAGTCCTCAATCGTTCCCCAGCCACGAAACGGGCACGAAGTATTTGTCTTTCCACCCGTACTCATCAAATCAAGTGTAAAAGCAAACACATCGACGCCATACGACCTTTTGCACAACCCAACCAATTCGGATCCTGAAGAGCTCAAAACGAAAGCCGCCTCCCTATACGAGTCTCCAAAGTTGTACTCGAACGATCGGCAGATTTGAGTTGAGCTGATCCAATAATCCGAAGCCGACAAACCGTCCAAACAATTTTGTTCCTTCCTAGTGTTTTCATACGTAAACGCGTGGCGTGGAATGAGCTCTCCGACAAAGGGCTCTGTTACAGACACTAGCCAAGCTTTAGAAGGATCGGAGTGTGGTCGGAGAAGGTATATGGCGGTGGGAATGATTTGTAAAGAGGATGGGCGGGGGACGAAGGGGGAGAGGATATTGGGCGGAGGAGGGGTGGCGGATCGCCATGATCGACAGACCCACCGGAAGGTTACCGTGTGGATTGGTTGTCGGAGGTTGCCGGAGATGGCGGTTAGCAAGTCCGGTGGAAGATCGGTCCACTCATCACGGTCCATTATGAAGTTTGTGGATACACAATTATGAAAGTGGATATTATGTTATCTGTTTTGCACAACCAAATATAAAAAAAATATATATCTTTAACCTTCAAAAAAAATATCTTTATTTTAGAGAAGATATAATTTTAAAGGTTTTTCTAATGTGTGTTCATGAAAAAACATTTAATATGATCAAATTTTGGAGATATGATATATGTTTATTGTTTTTTAACTTCACTTTGTTTATTGCCTACTTATAATTATTAACGTGATCTTAATATTATAGGATAATAGAATTTTGGAAAGTATATCTTATGTATATCTTTCTATCTTATGTCTTGGAGAACAAGTCATAGTCTTGAGAACAAATCATACCGTTTATATATGGTCTCAGTGTCTCACATTATAGGGAAAAAATCTTTAAATATTAATGCAATTCCATGTATTAATTTGGGGAACATATTGGGCAAATTAAACACTAGCTACTCCGTATAATCTATATTAATGCAATTTTTGGAAAGTATATCTTATGTATATCTTTCCCTTCTATTATATATTTATGTAATTATTTTAATTAATAAATATAATATCGAAAAAGTGTGGTAAAATAGGTCAAATGTCAAGTATTGTTGAACAAAAAAATCAGGCTAAAACATTGTATATTTCTAAACCGAGGGAGTATTTTTTTTTTACAATATAATGAATGATTTTACTCAAAACCTATGCTCTAACTCAAAAAAAAAATCTTTTTACGGTTTTCAATTATATTGATAGCATATCAATTACAAGAATTTTATCCTATTTTATCTTACGTGAAGATAAAAAAAATTATTTAACGCCTTGGACCAAAAACAAAGAAACAAATTAAAAAACAAACTTAATATTTATATTGGTTTTTCTATCATATGCCCTAAGGGCATAGGTTAAGAGTACTAAATTTGGGAACTAAAAACCTAATAGGAAACTAATAAACCTTATTGAAAAAATAATTAAATCGAAATAAATACAAATTCCAACTATATTACCATTTTTAGTCTCTTAACCTATGCCTTGGGGCATAAGTTAGAAAAATCGTATTTATATAGATAAGATATAATTTAATCTTCCTCTAGGGTTTTCAATTATTCTAGCTCCATAACCCCAAAAAAATCTTCGTTCCATCTTAACAAACAAAAGATCAATGAATTCCAAGAAAAGATCAAGAGCAAACAAAAGTTCAAGAGCTAGGGTTTCAAAGCCTGGATCTGGATGGGCATCTCTTCCAACTGATCTACTAGCAATCATCGTCGGCGGCCTCCAAATCCAAAACCACGTCGATCTCATCCAATTACGATCAGTTTGCCGATCATGGCGAATCTCCATCTCTCCTCCTCCATACAAACTCTCTCCCTTCTTCCCTCTCACTCTCCCGGATCTAACGATTATCGCCAGCGCCGTTTACCTTCTCCGTCTCCGCCGATATCCTCATAAGTCTTGGATGGTGTACGTGCAAGAATCCGTCACCGGAAAGCTCGTCCTCCGCCACGCGCTCACGTACGTCGAGATTGCTTATGATGATTTGTCGTCGGATGATTGGATTCGAACTCAAGTTACAAGATCATACTCTCATAATATGATATGCCAAAGGTGCAATCCAACTAGAAGAACACAAAAGATAGCCTTTGTAACGAAATCCAATAAGAGTGGATCGATTCGATTGGCGGGCTTTTGTAAGACTGAAGGTTGTTGTACTAAGAAATGCCGGTTTTTTGAGCTAGGGTTTCGTGGAGAGGCGCGCGAGATTAGCTGGGATCGCGAGGTTGATCGCCCTCGATTTGTGAATGATTTTGTGAAGTTGAAGGGATGGGTTTATGCTATTGATGAAATGGGTAATCTTTATTGGGTTGATTATAAGAGATCTCGGCTGGATCGGATAAATTGTAAGAAAGTTCATGGGGAGGAGTATCTTTCGACTTCTCGTATGTGGTTAGTGGTGTCCGAGGGAGATTTGTATCTTGTTTTGTCTTTCGATTGGAACGAGTTTTTTATCTATAGGCTAATGGTGTTTCAGGAGGATGGTAATGGGGTGATCGAGCGTGGCGAGTGGATGAAAGTTAGGGATTTGGGTGATAGGGTTTTCTTCCTCACTAGGAATTGCTCTTATTCGGTTTCGGCTAGGGATCTTCCTCGTCCTTGGAAAGGGAACTGTATTGTTTATGTTCATGATCTAGGCTACTCTTGTGATAATCCTAAAGGAAAAGAAATCGATGTGTTCTTCGTTGGAGGGAAGAGCCCGCGAGTTCGGTCAATGTCGTCGTTACGAGGCTATTCTGATTTGTTTGATCCCCCTTCCTACTTGGATTCATAATCTATCAGGTTTGTATACATGAAGGGGATACGGTTGCCTTTTGCACCTTTTGCACGACCAAGGTCTGCCTCCACTTCCGAACAATGCTGGCTCCCAAGGTCTGCCTCTACTTCCGAACAATGCTGGCTCTGTCATTGTATATGTACTGATTTGTTTGTAATAGTTTCGTGTATGTGTGTAATTGGAAGGCATTACATGGGCTTATATTTAATTCTGGTTTGTGTTGAAATGATTCATGTTTGATGAATTAAGTTATTGTCTAATTGCAAATCCAAGAGTTCAAGTAATGCCATCTTATGGAGTGTAGTTGAATTCTGTCTAATCGATATAGTGAGTTCATCGCTGAGATAAGGGATTGAGAGTAATTAGTATTAGATTTGGAAAACTGTCGATTGATTTTATTGACTTGAGAGTTACATACATATATAGGGATCAAGACTGTGACTGATAAATCCATGTTAATTAACAATCTATAAGTTGGTAAATATATTCAACCGAACAATGTGAGATTCTAATTATATGGTTAATTTTAGGCAATCCTTTAACACCATGAACCAACTCTTTTATTTTTCGAACAAAGCCAAGCAAGATATCTCACTATATTATTATGAAGTCCTAACCGATTGACTATATGCATGAAGGAATTATTAATCAACCGTAGTTGTGGCATGTCTTATTAATAAGTATCATGAAAAAAGTTCAATTCATATACATAGTCTTGTAAACACATTCCTCTTCTAAACAAAACCGAGAGAATTACAAATTGTTTGATTCATAAGGAATCCACCACCTAAAAACTTCATTACTTATGAACTAAAGATGGAAGGGATCGGATCAAACAAGTTAGAATAGCCCTGTAAACCTGACATTGGCCTCCTCCGTCGTCCCTCAAAGATGATATAAATATATTTGCTTGCTTGTTGTTCGTCGCAACAAAATCCACCATACCAATGAAAGTAAACAATACAATTCCCTTTCCAAGGACGAGGAAGATCTCGAGCCGAAACTGAAAAGGAGCAATTCATGGCGAGGAAGAACACTCTTTCCCCCAAATCCCCAACCTCTTCCCACTCGACACCGGTTATCATTCCATTACTCTGATCCTTGATTACTAGCCTATAAGTCGTAAAACTAACAAGATCGGGACTCGAAACCACATATAAATCTCCATCCGATACCACTAACCACATACATCCACTAGGCAATGCTTCCGTCGGTTGATTTATATGAAGCAGCCGAGTTTTCTCATGATCAACCAAATAAAGATAACCCGATCGAATACCATAAATCCCACCCTTGAATTTCACAAAATCCTTAAACTGAGGGCGATCGAAACGAGTCCCATCCAACTTAATTTCGCGAGCCGGTCCACCATTAGAGTTCAGTCTAAAGAAGGCGGATTCACCACATTCGATTTGACACAGGCCAGCTAATTGGAAAGAACAACCGATTTCAGAATTGGTGACAAAAACTCCCTTCATTGTCCTTTTCACTCCATTGCAACATTCACATATTGATTTATGAGAGTGTGATCTGGCCAGTACTTGAGCTACAAACCAGTCATCAGACCAAAGATCCTCCCACGAAACTAGGGCAATCTTCTTGTATGTAAGTGCGTGGCGGAGAACGAGCTTTCCGGTCACGGATTCTTCAACGGACACCATCCAAGCTTTTGAGGGGTCGTGACGGGACCGGAGAAGGCAAACGGTGCTAGCTTCGATCGTCGGTTCCCGGTGTAGCTGAAATATGGTGTGGGGGAGCTTGAGAGGGAAGAAGGGAGCCGGAGGAGGTGTCGAGAATCGCCATGATCGGCAGACTGAGCGAAATCGGATTGTATCGATAGGGTTTCGGAGGCCGCCGGAGATGATGGCTAGTAGCTCTTGTGGAAGATCAGCCATTAGAAGGTGGCGGAGGAAGGAATTTTTGTAGGTTTTGAATAATTGGAATTTGGAAACCCTAGATTGATCAATGAGAGGATGAGGAGGATTATATAGATTTTGATATTACGTTGGTTTTCTTTTTCTTTTCTTTTTTGGGAGAAGGTAGATTTTCTAGGTTAATTAACTGATGAGTTAAAGGCACTAATGAGTAAAAAAATATATAAAATTATTATTTTATTGATAAATTGTGGTATAAGGATATACATATATCTATAATATTATAAGACTAATAAATTTAATATCATTTTATACAAGGCATATGATTAAGGGCTCGTTTGGTATCGATATCATATATCGGTATCGGGTATCGATATCGGTATCGGATATGTGATATCATTCATATCTCATATCTCTCATACCTCTTTTTTTTGGGTATATCAACTATCATGTATTTAGCTTTGTTTTGATATCAAGATATGACCCGATATCCATATACTCCCATACCAAGCACAAGATATGGCCCGATACCAATATCTGATATCAGGATATCAATACCAAACGGGCCCTAAATCCAAAATACTCCCATACCAAACACAAGATAGGTTGCACCGTAAGTTGTAGAAAATCCGAACTGAGTCGCTCCATACATCTTTTCGTTTCTCTATCCTTTCATGTCCATCTTGTCATGAGGCAATTTCTAATAAGATTGATACATATCTTAGTACTATACAATCCTCTTTGGCTATCTTCTCCTAGCTAAAGACTAACTTGTTTCTAACTGGCTAAATTAAAGACCTTGTTTCTAATAAGATTAATGAATATGATTTTAATTTAATATAAATAATAATTTATTTATGGAAAAATATAAATAATTAAGGTGAGCACACTATGATTTTGATAGCTAAATGATAATTTATTTATGGAAAAATGTAAATAATTTTAATTAGAATTATTTGATTTTAAAAATATTTATATGATTTTTTAAAATTAAATGTTTGTTGTGTATATGTGTAAAATGTTAAAAAGACAATTAAATAAATACTAATGGAGAGTATGAATTTTATATGATCGATTTTTCTATCTTATGCCCCAAGGACATAGTATGAGAATTCAATTTTAGTAATATACTAGTATGTATGCCCTTTTCTTAAATAAAATATTAATAATAAAATATTTTCAAATATATTTATTATCTGAGAAAAATAATTATGTAAATACTTAAATATAAATTTTTGTTATGATCTGCATAAAAAAATAAGGCAATTTCCATATTAACATAAATATTCTAGAATTTGTATGATAGTATAAAAAATACCCTAATGATCTTCCTGTCTATCATATCCAAAAATAAAAAATTATTTAATAATAGGATTTTCTATCCTATATTTTAAAAACATGGATAAGAATTTATCATATCCAAAAATAAAATATTGTTTTTTTTATAAAAAAGGGGTGGTCCAATCTAAAAGTGACATGTGGCGTTTAATAATTTTTTTAACCTCCGCTTTAGGTTATAGTAATGATTTTGAATTTTTATTTAAAATGTTTTTAACTATTTTTCAAAAGGTTTTATGCTTTTCTATTTAAGGGTATATGTTAGAAAAATCGATATACGATTTCATGTATCATGTACTTGGGTTTGCAAGTGGCATGCCTGATATGGAACTCAAAGGTCTAAAATCCTCGATCGATTTTCTTTTCATAAAGCTCATATATATTATATTATTGTATGGGGCAAACACTCTATTTACTTCTTTAATAATTATTGTGAATGAACTCTAAAATCTTACAAAAATAAGTAGCACCTTTCAGAAAGCAAAGAAGATAACCTCTCAAATAAAAAAGAACTTAACTCGGGCATATATTGTCATGTGATACAAAGCAAGAACTCGATTGATTATGCATGATCCGGCCTTGGCTTAAACAAATCACAATAGTCTGGATCCAATGAGCTCCTCCATTGTCGTGGGGGCTGACCTTCAACGAGGAATAAACTTACTTCCCCACTTCCACTAGGCTCGCACCTACAACAAACTTTTCCACGGTTCAGATCGTAAACAATACAATTCCCTTCCCAAGGTTTAGGAAGATCTCGAGTTGAAACCGAAAAGGAGCAATTGGCGGCGAGGAAGAACACTCTTTCCCCCAAATCCTCGACTCTCCTCCACTCGCCCCGAGTTATCATTCCATCATCAGTGTGTTCCTCGATCACTAGCCTATATATCCAAAAGCTTTCGTGAACGTAAGTCGCAACGGCGTACAAATCTCCGTCCGATACCACTAACCACATATAAAAAGAAAGTTTACGGTTCATGTGGGAGTTGTTATAACCGGTACGGGTGTGGAGGTCACCGATTCGAGCCACGGGAAGCAACCGTGATTTCTTAAGATCGACCAAATAAAAATGGCCTATAGCATTGATAGTATAAATCCACCCATTAAAATTTACAAAGTCCCCGTTTTAAAGGAATAATGATCCCACTCAATTTGACGAACCTCGCCACCCAAGTCAAGCACAAAGAATGGCTTTTTATTATACATATAGCCAACCAATTGGATGGATCCACGACAATCTTTGCTCTTTCGATGCCGTTGCAAAGTTCGCAGATTTCGTTGCGGGGGTATAATTTGGCTAGTTGAGTTAGGATCCAGTCATCCGGCGACAAATCGAACAGATCATTCCCTCCGTCGGGAATCGGAATCTCCTCGTACGTGAGCGCGTGGCGGAGGACGAGGTTTCCGGGGACGAGTTCTTGTACGGACACCATCAAGGGTGGCGGCGGTGCCGGATGAGGTAAACGGCGCTGGCGTTAATCGTTAGATCGCGGTGTGCGATTGCAGGGTGGGGGAGTTTGAGAGGGAAGAAGGGGGGGAGTTTATTGGGAAGAGAGGCGGCGGAGATTCGCCATGATCGGCACACCCATCGGAATCGGACGAGATCGGAGACGTCTTGGAGGTTGCCATGGATGATTGCTAGTAGATCGGGCGGGAGATCCTCCCATCGAACGCTCTTTGAATCCATTGGAAAGACACGAACAATCGTACTAGGGTTTTATTAGTTGTACAATTAGAAAGACTAGTGTAATTCCCGTAAATTTACGGATAGTTTTAAAAATTATACTATATAATATATTATAATAAATTAAAGAGAAAAAACAAAGATAATGTATATTTTAATAATTATTAATGATATTTATATAAAATTTAACGATTTTTTTTTGTTTTCTAATCTTTAAGATAAAACTAAATAAACATAGAAAATATTTTTCTAAATCAAACCTTCTACATTCACTTTTAATTATAATAAATAAAAAAAATAAAGAAATAAATAAAATGAAAAAAGATTGGTTCTTAAAGTGTCATGTAGCACAAATTTTATAGATAATTTATTTCTATTTTATTATGTATTAATTTAGATATAGATAGAAACTAGTATGTATTCCCGTACCTTGTACGGATTTTTTTAAAATAAAATATTAATAATAAAATATTTTCAAATATATTTATTATTCGAGAAAAATAATCATGTAAATGCTTAAATATAAATTTTTGTTATGATCTGCGTAAAAAGATAAGACAATTATCATATAACTATAAACTATTCAAGATCTTTTCAGATAAGGTAATAAATGATCATATTATAATAATAACCAAATTGGCAAGGAGATTGTTAGTAATATACGGTTACAAAGATAAATATTCAATTAAGATATCTTAGTTAAAAAACAGTTCTATCTAAAAATAAAATAAATATTCTGGAATTTCTATGATATCATAAAAAAATATCCTAATGATCTTCCTATCTATCATATCCAAAAATAAAAGATTGTTTAATAATGGGATTTTTTATCCTATATTCTAAAAACATGAATAAGAATTTATCATATCCAAAAATAAAAGATTATTTAAAAAAAAAAGGATGGTGTGGTCCAATCTAAAAGTGACATGTGTCATTTAATAATTTTTTTAACCTCCGTTTTAGGTTATAGTTATGATTTATATCGATAACCTTTTTTCAACAATCCGATAATAATATTTTAGCATAATCTTAAGAAATCATATATAATATTGCTTTTCAATATCAATAAACATAGATAGAAAATTATGTGGATAAAATTTTATTTTGATACATTAATTGTTTTATAAAATCTAAAATTGCCTTTTTTTTATATTTATGAATTTTTAAGAATAAAATCAATATTTACATAGATAGAAAACTATATATATATATTATCTATTTTATAAAATCTTAAATCTTACCCTAAAAAACCTTCAATCTTTATAAAATTTTTTTATTTAGTAATGTTTATTACTTAATTAAATTTTTGTAAAATATAATTGCATATTAATTAATTAATTACTATATGAAACCATTTATTCATATAATATGATATCTATCCATTATCTATTTTATGAAGTGGTTAAGAATTTAAGATAAATCGTGATTTCTAGAATTATTATTAGAGTATAGTGTGTAGGGGTATTTCTAGAATTATTATTTTAGTTTTTTAAGTTGAAAAAAAGTTTTTCATTATTTTATTTAAATTATGCCACGTGGCGCAAATTTTTACACAGACTTGGTTTCTGCTTTATAATGTATTAGGGTAGATTGGAAACCCTAGAACGATCTTTTTATCCCCTGCTAGAAGATATGTTCATTGATTTAAGGTAAGTTTGTTTTTAATATGTTATTCATCTACTTAATAAATAAGGCAAGATATTATATTCCCTTGATTTTTAATCTATAAGATATTATTTTTCCTAGGATTTTTACAATGTATAACATCAGTTTTTCTAACCGAGTAAGTATTCTTGTTTTTGAAACAAAAATTCTATTTGGAAACAAATAAACTATTTTATAATAAATAAAATTATCCTATATAATACAAAAATAACAAATTCTTTCTAATCCAAGGGTCTTTTAACATAAGTTAGAAAAGTCGATATAATATATGTGTCAGATATGGACATTATTACCCTTACATGACGGAGGACTCTTTAGGCTTTTGTATTGTGTTATTACCACCACATTAGTATCATGGAAAAAGTTGAATTAGTATATATTAGTCGTGTAATTAACTTAGTCTTGTAACATTGTAAGTTGAATTCGCACACATAACATAAGTATAATGTCCCTAGGTGGTGTCGCCTAACACCTATACGACCAGAATGGTTGTCTAGGCGGTCTCAGACGGGTGCCTAGACGGGTTGGAAGGCTAGGGGATTGGGACATTACAACGCCTAGGTGAAGCCTAAACGGAGCCTAACAGTGAACATAAGTATATATCATGGCTTGTAGTTGTTGGGCTAGGATTGGAGAGTAACACTACCTAGATTTACCTAGGATTTGGTTGAATTAATCTATATTCGAAAAACGATTTTTCTAACCTATGCCCCAAGGACATAGGTTAAGACACTTGAAATGGAAAGATTTTGTTGATTTTTATTATATGGGGTAATTTAATTTTTTCTAATAGGGTTCATTTATTTACATATATGGTTTTAGTTTCTTAAATAAGAATGCTTAACCTATGCCCTAAGGGCATAGGTTAGAAAAACCGATTTAAGAAATAATAATAAGGAGAAACATTAATAATTTCTTAACATGAAGAATCCGTATACATAGTCTTGTAATTAACTTGACATAAGCTTAAAGTTTGGCATTCCTCCTCCTAACAAAACCGAGATAAATACAAAAAAGTTTAATTCATAGGACCACCTAATTAAAAATCTCATTGCCCATGAACTAAGGATGGTAGGGGGTTAAACAAATCCTTAACCCTAGCTATCCCCTAAAATCACACATACAATATTGTCATGTGATCATACATGCAAGAACCCAATTGATTATGCATAATCCGTTCAGGATAAAGGAGGGTTAAACAAATCAGAATAGCCTTGTAACCATGAAATTTGCCTCGGTCATCTTCGGTGTTGACCTCCAAGGAAGAACACCGTTCCTTCTTTTTCTTTATAATAAAGACTAGTGTAGCAATTACAACGGACATATCCACTGTTCGGATTGACAACGACACAATTCCCTTTCCAAGGACAAGGAAGATCTCGAGCTGAAACCGAAAACGAGCAATTTTTGGCGAGGAAGAACACTCTTTCCCCTAAATCATTGACTTCCATCCACTCGCCACCCGTTATCACCCCGTTATTATACTTGATTATTCCTAGCCTATAGATCTTAAAACTAGTGATATGGACTTTGTAACTCAAAATCACGTATAGTTCTCCTTCGGATACCACTAACCACATACATTCACTACACCGATACTTCCCTTGAAACCCTCGACGATTTATTCGACGCAGCCGAGCTTTCTCATGATCAAGCAAATAAAGATAGCCTCTTCGATGGATACCATACATCCAGCCGTTGAATTTTGCAAAATCCATAAGCGGAGGGCGATCAATCTCACGAGCTACGCCATTTAAGCCGAGCTTAAAAAACATGGATCCATATGAATGCCAACCATCAATTTTACACAGGCCATGCAATACTCCGCTTTCGGAATTCCTCACAAAAGCTACCTTCTTTGTTCTAAAAATTCCATTGCAAAACACACACACTCTTTTGTGAGAAAACGATCTGGAAACTTCGGTTATGATCCAATCGTTCGAGGACAAACCCTCCCACGAAGCTCCGGCGATCTCCGCGTACGTGAGCGCGTGGCGGAGAACGAGCTTTCCGGCCACGGATTCTTCAGCAGAGACCATCCAAGCTTTCGAAGGCTCGTGGCGGGGTCGGAGAAGGTACACGGAGGAAGCTCCGATCGTCAGGCTCGGGTATGTATGTTGATATGTGGTGTAGGGGAGCGTGAGAGGGAAGAAGGGGGAGAGTTTATTTGTCGGAGGAGGTGTCGAGAATCGCCATGATCGACAAAATCGGATTTTATCGATAGGGTTTTGGAGGCCGCCGGAGATGGTTGCTAGTAGCTCCGGTGGAAGATCCGCCCAGGGAGTTTTCTTTTTGAGCAAGGCAACTTATCCGGGTAAGAATGTTTTCTTGTTGAGCAAGGCTACTTTTCTGGGTAAGAATATGGAATCCATATTACAAGGTACGCGGTGGCTGGAGGAAGGAATTTGTGAAAACAGAGGCGCTTATGATCTGAGAATTCCTCTCATGTATTACGATAAACAAGATTACAATATATAGTTACATGGTTTGACCTAAAGGGTCATAAACAAAGCAAGAATATTAACAAGATAAGTACAAATATTTACTTAACTAAAATATCTCTAATAATATCTCTAATACTCCCCCTCAAGTTGGAGCATGTATGTCTCGAATGCCCAACTTGCCAAGGAGATAGCTGAACTGTTGCTTGCCTAACGCCTTAGTAAAAATGTCGGCCAATTGCTCAGAAGTACGAACATAAGTCGTAGAAATAGAGGCAGATTGGACGAGATCACGAACAAAATGCAGGTCAATCTCTATGTGTTTCGTCCGTTCATGAAAGACCGGATTAGCTGAAATGTGTAATGCAGCCTGACTGTCATACAAAAGACGCATGGGAGCGCTGTGACGATATCCAAGCGAAGAAAGAAAGGACCGGAGCCATAGTAGTTCACAGCAGGCGGCTGCCATAGAGCGATATTCCGCTTCAGCAGAAGAGCGGGCAACAGTAGGTTGCTTCTTAGTCTTCCAGGAGATAGGAGATTCTCCTAAAAAAACAAAGTAGCCTGACAAAGAGCGTCGTGTCAAAGGACAAGCGACCCAATCAGAGTCACAGTAAGCGGTTAATTGCAAAGAATTATGTCGAGATAGAACGATGCCTTGACCCGGAGACCCTTTAAGATACCGAAGCACATGAATAGCTGCATGCCAGTGAGCATCCTTAGGGTTCTGCATAAACTGAGATAGGGTATGAATAGCAGGCGTCGAAGACCATAAAGAGATTTTCGAAGTCGACAAACACTCCCTGCAGGCGTCGAATATCCAGGCGGAGGACGCATATAAACTTCTTCAGCCAGGTCACCATGCAGAAAGGCATTATGAACATCCATCTGATGCAATGCCCAACCCTGAATAGCAGCAACAGACAAGAATACTCGAACAGACGACATCTTAGCAACGGGTGCAAAGGTTTCATTAAAATCAACACCCTCAACCTGTTTATTTCCAAGAACAAAAAGACGAGCTTTGTACCTTTCAACTGATCCATCAGACTTGTACTTGATACGAAAAACCCATTTGCATCCTATGGGCTTTTTATCAGGCGGAAGCGGTTGTACCGACCAAGTCTGATTTCTTTCTAACGCATCGACCTCTTCAGCCATGGCTTGGCGCCAAGCTGGATCTTTTGCAGCCTCAGAAAAAGAATCTGGTTCACGACCAGCTGTAACAGCCGCTAAGAATTGCACATGATGGGCAGAAAATTTTTTGCAATCAACAAATTGTTCTATAGGATAGAGAGTATCTAAGGAATCTGACGGCGTAGGTGATGAAGTAGATGCTCGAGGGAGGGGGTCTATGCGAGTGGTTGTGTTACACACAAAATCACGAAGCCGAGTTGAAATCTGGCGCTGGCGAGTGCTGCGGCGCACATCAGGCTGCTCGATCGGATCAAATTGGGCAGGAGGAGAAGCTGGCGGAGTTGCTGGTGCAGCAGCAGGCTGTAAATCAGCATCAGCTGAAACAGGAGCAAGGGAACTCCCCCTGTCGACTGAAGGCAGATCATCAAAAACAGCAGGTGACAACTGATCAACCGGAGATTCATCCAAAATAGAAGGTTCAAGAGCAGCAAAAGGGAATTCAGTTTCGGAAAACACAACGTCTCTAGAAGTGAAGAAGGCGCCGGTATCAAGGTCATACAATCGCCAAGCCTTTTTCCGAAACGGATAGCCTAAGAAAATGCAACGTCGACTACGAGAGGCAAATTTGTCTTTATCTCTAGGGACGACAGATGCATAGCATAAGCAACCGAATATGCGTAAATGAGCATAAGTAGGCGGCTTACCGAATAAGAGCTCATAAGGCGTTCGACCGTCTAAGACTGTAGAAGGTGTCCGATTGATCAAGTAAGCCGCTGTGAGTACACACTCGCCCCAAAAAGTAGTAGGTAAATTGGCCTGAAATCGGAGCGCACGAGCAACGTTCAATAAATGACGATGCTTGCGCTCTACTCGGGCATTTTGTTGCGGAGTAGCAACACAGGAAGTCTCATGAAGAATGCCGACGGAGTGAAAATAGGAGCGTAGAGGAAGAAATTCCGTCCCATTGTCAGAACGAACAGTCTTAACTGAAGTCTGAAACTGATTCTTGACATAAACACAGAATTGCTGAACTAACCGAGCAACCTCGGATTTTTGACTCATCAAAAATACCCAAACACAGCGGGAAAAATCATCGACAATCGTAAGAAAATAAAACGCTCCACAAGAGGAGGCAATATTATATGGACCCCAAACATCAAGATGAATCAAATCAAATAAGTTTGATGCTTTATTCAAACTTAAAGGAAAAGTATCTCTCGTTTGCTTTGCTTGTAAACAAACATCACAAGGAGTTTTCAAATTACACTTAATAGAACCTATGCCTGGTAAATGAAAATTAGACCCAAGAGCAGGATGTCCCAAACGCTTGTGCCAAAGTACTGGAGAAACAGACGCAGCAGCAACACCAGCCCGATCAGACGCAGAAGACGAGCTAATCGAGCACAACCAATAGACCCCGTCCCGAGCTTCACCCACGCCAGTCCAAGTCCTCGAAGTGCGGTCCTGAATCGCACAAAATTTGTCAGTAAAGGTGACAACACACCATGAATCAGAATTCAACTTAGCAATTGAGATAAGATTGCAATAAAATTTAGGAATAAAAAGGACATCAGTGATCCTCAATTTATCGCCCAATATGACTGTTCCAGCTTCTAACGCAGCAGCTTGAGAGCCATCAGGGAGCAAAATCAGCGACGACTTAATAGTATGTAAATCAACAAGGAGATCCCGACGACCCGTCATATGAACAGAGGCCCCCGAGTCCAATATCCAGTGATTAGAGAAAGACATACCATTCACTTTATCATGATTAGATGAACGATAGTCTTGCAACATGTGGAACATATCTTGCCATTGATCATCAGTGAGAGTGGAACGGAAACCATTGCGATCGAGTGCAACGTTGTTGGCAAGCGCAACCGAACCAACAACGCCTTTAGCAGGGCTGTCACTTTGCGCAACACGCTGCTGCTGGCGACCGGAATTAGTATTGGTTGAAGACGAACGTGTCTTATCGCGCCCAGCAGCGGAAGAGCTTGAGTCACCGCGGCTTTGGCGATATTCAGTCCACCAATCCGGGTAACCTATAATCTTGAAGCAAGAAGATTTGTCGTGACCAATCACGCCATAGTGAGAGCAGGTGGGTTTATCAGTAGAGACAGATGCATCAGTAGAAGAAGGTTGATGGCGTGGTTGAGAACGCGCCGGACCACAGCGATGGCCACGAGCAGCCAAAGCAATGGCATTGGTATCTGCAGCACGTTCCGTGGAGACCTTGCGATGAGTCTCTTCTTGAACAACTAGAGAGTAAACTTGATTGAGATTGGAAGAGGATGAATATATAATTTTTCATAAAAAAGGATTTTATTATAAGCAACCTTTAGATAAGTTTTTTTTTTATAATCTCATTCAACTCAAAATAGGATAGAAAATCTATCCTAATATAAGGCAGAAACCATTACAAGGTGTCGGAGGAAGGATTTTTTTTTTTTGATTTTGAATTCTAGAAAACCCTAATTGATTAGAGGAGGTGATGAAATATCTATCTATCTATCTATCTATCTATTACTAATAACTAAAGCCGGAGCAATTTCTGCCACCACATTGTGGCACATCACCCTTTTATTAAAATAATAATTGTAAATAGTTAATTATGTAAAAAAAGTTATTTCCAAGTAAACATAAAGATAAAATAATAATTGTAAAAATTTATCTCCAGATAAATATAAAGATAAAATAATATTAGTAGATTTGACCAACATAAATAAAAAAAGGACATTATATTTGTAAAAGATAAATTAAAAAAGATAAGAAAAATATGTACACGTGATCACATATATATCTTTGAAATAAAAATAGTCATATCTATCTATAACAATATGTTAAAGTTGTAACTTTTCTAGCCACCACATTAATACTGACCCCACTTTTATATTTAAAAAAGTTGCCATGGATGATTGCTACTAGATCTGGCGGGAGATCCTGCCATCGAACGCTCATGGAATTCATTGGAAAGACACGATAGTAGTACAAGCGGTTTTTTTAGTTATACGAGTAGAAAAATTGGAAACCCTAGAGGCCTAGAACGATCTTTTAATGCCTGCTAGAAGATATATACGAGATATTTTTAATCTCTTATTCATCTAATTAATAAAAGGCAAGATATTATATTCCCATGATTTTAAACTCTAAAATATTATTTTTCATGCGATTTTTACAATATAAAATAAGAATGCATCAGATATATATGAACATAAATTACCCTCACATGACCGACTCTTTAGGGTTTTGTATTGTGTTATTAACACCACATTAGTATCATGGAAAAAGTTGAATTAGTATGCCTAGTCGTGTAATTAACGCAGTCTTTTAACTTTGTAAATTGAATTCGTACACGTAACATAAATATAATGTTCTAAAAAATATTTGGTGGATCTCTAGTCGGAGAGATCTGTCTAAAGATCTCAGACGGACAGAATTGTTGTTTAGGCGGTTTTAGACGAGTGCCTTAACGGATTTGGAAGGCTTGGCAGATTGAGACATTCCTGGTGTTGATTATGAATCAAACATTTTTTACACAAAAAATGTTTGATTCATAGGAATCTACCGCCTAAAAATCTCATTGATTATGAATCAAGGATGGAGGCAACAACATTGGTGTTAATAAACATATTATGTGATATTGACCTCAGTTGCTGACCTCTGGTAATGAAGACAAGCATAAATTTTCCTGGTGTTGGGAGGCAATCGAGACCATAATAATCAAAGTAAACAATATACAGTCTCTTTCCAAGGACGAGGAAGATCTCGAGCCGAAACTCAAAAAGAGAAGTGAAGATCACTCTTTCCGCCAAATCTAAATTAGGTAACATGACTGGAATTTACCACCAAAAGCAGATACCTCGTAATTAAGAAAAAAGAGGCAAGCATAAAAGCAAAAAAAAAGGCGATCAAGACATTTGTCTTATTTCCATAGCCTAGATCGAAAAGAATTCAAGAAGCAAGCCACTATTTGAGATCCAACTATATACTAAAGTCTACTTTAGGAAACAATAACTCAAGGAAAAACATTAATAATTTGTTAACATGAAGAAAAGTTTGAATTCGTATACATAGTCTTGTAATTAAGCAAATCCTTAACCCTAGCTATCCCCTAAAATCACACATACAATATTGTCATGTGATCATACAAGCAAGAACCCAATTGATTATGCATAATCCGTCCAGGATAAAGGAGGGTAAAACAAAACAGAATAGCCTTTTAACCGTGACATTGGCATCGTTTCTCTTGGGGGTTGACCTCCAAGGAAGAACACCATTTCTTCTTCTTTATAATAAATAATATGGTTGCAATTACAGCGGTCATATCTACTGATCAGATTGACAACGAACACAATTCCCTTCCCAAGGACGAGGAAGATCTCGAGCTGAAACCGAAAACGAGCAATTGTTGGCGAGGAAGAACACTCTTTCCCCCAAATCCTCAACTCTCCTCCACTCGCCCCGAGTTATCTTTCCATCGGTATAATCCTCAATCACTAGCCTATAGATCGAAATGCTAGCGTGACGTGTAATCACTACCACGTACAAATCTCGGTCCGATACCAGTAACCATAAACTTCCGAGGACACGGATTCGAGCTACGTGAAGCAACCGTGATTTCTCATGGTCGACGAGATAGAAATTACCCTTATTATCGATCTTATAAGTCCACCCATTAAAACTAAAAAGCTCCGCCGCGGATTTAAAGCTACGCTCGCCGTCCCTCTCTATTTTGCGAGCCTCACCGGTACTCGAGTCAAGCACAAAGAAGGCCTTTTCGCGGAAATCATGGTTTTTAATTCTATGCCAGCCGATGATTTCGATGGATCCACGACAAGGATTCGTGACAATAGTGACCTTTGCTCTTTCGATTCCATTGCAACGTTCGCATTTTTCGTAGCGAGGGTAGGATCTGGCTAGTTGAGTTAGCATCCAGTCATCAGACGGCAAATCCAACATATTATTTCCTAGGCCGGGAATCCGAATCTCCTCGTCCGTGAGGGGGTGGCGGAGGACGAGGTTTCCGACCTCAGATTCTTGTACGGACACTACCCAAGCTTTCGAAGGGTCGCGGCGAGGTCGGACGAGGTAAACGGCGTTGGCGTTAATCGTCAGATCGCGGTCTGCGATTGCAGGGTGGGGGAGTTTGAGAGGGGAGAAGGGAGAGAGTTTATTGGGAAGAGGGGAGGTGGAGATTCGCCATGATCGGCACACCCATCGGAATCGGAAGAGATCGGCAAAGTCTTTGAGGCCGCCATGGATGATTGTTAGTAGCTCTGGCGGAAGATCCTGCCATCGTTCGCACTCGGAATTCATTGGAATGACACGATGGTGCGTACAAGTAGAAAATTGGCCGGATATGAGAAACCCTAGAATGAGAGGGATGGTTGTGTTTATGTATACGGGCCCGTTTGTTTGTCTTTAAATGGGCCTTTAGAAACGGATTGAAATATCCATTTCCATCCAGGCCCGTTTGTTTGCAATTTTTCATATTTTTTCATTGATTAAAAAAAGGTAAACATTCCAATATTTGTTTCCGTCTGAAAAACCCAAGGAAAGAATCCATTTCTCCCCTGAAACCCGTCGTCTCTCACACCCGACTACTCACGACGACTCGATCTCTCCTCTCCTTCTCACGCACGACTCGATCTCTCCTCTCCTTCTCACGCACAAATCGATCTCCCCTCTCCTTCTCACCGCCAATTACTCAAGAGGCTCACCGGAAAACTCCGGGTTTGCTGGCGAGAGGAACAGTGTGGTTGCTGGAAGAAGCAAAGGAGGCGGCGATTCGGAGGAGGCGCTTGCTCTCGGTTGTTCGGTACAAGGCAATCGATTCGGAGGTAATAATTGCATCACTTGGTTACTATCTCCTCCTTTTGGATTTGATTTGATGTCTGCTTTCCATTTCTCCTTGATTTTTTTGGTCGAGACAATTGAATCTCAGAGGCTAGTTGTGAAGAACTGAGTTTAGTTAAGATTTTGACGCAGTTCTAACTTGTAAGGAGAGGTGTGAGTATGAAATCGGAATGGGGATTAGGATGTCCTGTAAAAACTCTATTATGTAGCTGGTCTATAAGAATAGTGGCATTACTAATTCATTGATGGCCTCTTGTGTTTATGTTACACAAACCTCTCATCCCAAGTTCTACCAAGCTGTTGTCATGTGTTTTTGTTAGAAAGTTCATAAGCTGTTAGTTGACTATTCTACTGTTTAAGGTATAAAATACAGCATTGTTAGTGGATCACTCCTTAGCCTTGTATAACTTTACACCTTAACCTGCAGGAAATGCTATTATTAGTGGACCACACCTCTTAATTAACAAGAGGTGTGGTCTAAATGAGCCTACACCTATTGCTTGAGAACCATAAATACAAGATAGTTAAATGACAAGAATATTACTGAGAGGAATACCATCAAAGGGTTGCATTAGAAATAATCTCCCTTATTTGTATGCTTTCCATTTTTTATTGATCATATCCACTGAATTCATTGCCTCTTAACAGAAAAGTCATGGCATCAATAGTGTAGTATTTTGCAGTGTTTTTCCTATCATACCATTTATTAAGCATTGGCTATAAATTGGTTTTGATGATAGAGAAAGTCCAGCAAAGCAGCAGAAATTGAATCCCTGCGAGAGGAATACCATCAAAGGGTTGCAACACTTGAAAGAAAGGTAAATCTCCTTCAGTATCTGACTTGTTTTTCTTATAGCATGAATGGATTGGTGGCTTCTTGCCTCATATCATATGAATGTCTCCATAACTTTGTAGTTGCTTGCTTGTTTCATGATTTTCAAGGAACATATATTGTCTCCATAACTTTGCTAGCTAGTAGTTTGTACTACTTGGGTACATCACATAAATGTGCTACTTTCTGGCATTGCATTTACATTAACATTAATGTTCTTCCTTGACTTATTTGTTCTCCTCCTAAACTAGTTTCTGGCATTGTTTTTTGTTGTTTCTGTTTACTGTCATTAGATTTGTGCTGGGTATTTGCTATAGAAATGTCTCCTCCTAATCAATCACAAACAAGGATGACAAGGGCAAGGCAACTCCAGGTCATTTATGCTATAGTTAGGACAGTGATGATGTTGTACCTGACTTGGTACATGATGAATACGACAATTATAAGAAGTATTCAGTTGAAGGAGGGAAAAAAATCTAAAAGAAGGTTGAGAGTTGCTATATTGAATAGGTTGATTAGGGAAAGCGATGTAGCATGTCGAAATGAACTACGTATGACTAGAAGTATGTTCAATGCTTTGTGTGAAATGGCTAGAGATATCGGGGGATTAAGGGAGACTTCAAACATATCAATTGAGGAGATAGTGGCTATGTTTTTGTATACGCTGGCTCATCATAAGAAGAATAGGTCAATTTCACATTATTTTATTCGAAGTGGAGAAAGTGTGAGCCGATATTTTAACCATTGCTTGAGTGCGATTCTCAAATTGCATGACCATTTACTCAAAAAGCCTACGCCTATTTCAGACCAATGTGAAGATGATAGGTGGAAGTGTTTTAAGGTGATTCTCTATTCTATTTTCATTCAAAAACAAGTGAATGGTATACTACTGGATAACCTTTACTCTTTTTTTTTTTAGAATTGCCTAGGAGCTTTAGATGGTACATATATTAGTGTATCCGCTCCTTCTGGAGAAAAGGCAAAGTACCGAACAAGGAAAGGAACCATTTCTATGAATGTACTAGGTTGTTGCACTCCTGAGATGGAGTTTACCTATGTACTAGCTGGATGGGAAGGGTCAGCTCATGATGGTCGTGTTCTTCGAAATGCTCTTACTAGGCCTGATGGGTTAAGAGTTCCTAGAGGTAAATTATTTATAGAATAATAATTTTGTACCCAAATTATCTTAAGAGTAAAAATAATCCAAAATATTTATTTCTTATACATAGGTTGTTATTATTTGGTGGATGGAGGATATGCAAATTCCGAAGGATTTCTTGCACCTTATAGGGGACACCGTTATCATCTTAAGGAATGGGGTGATCAACAACCTTCTAGTGCTGAGGAGTATTTTAACATGAAGCATGCTAGAGCTAGAAATGTGATTGAGAGATGCTTTGGGCTACTTAAAGGGAGATGGGCTATACTTAGAAGCCCTTCTTTTTTTCCAATTCGAACCCAAGGTCGTATTGTACTAGCATGCTGTTTGCTGCACAATTTAATTAGAAAATTTGGTCCTATAGATCAAGATGACGATTTCATGACTGAAGATGAAGGGGATGAAGAAGATTCTGATTCTAGTTCTGATTCTGATTCTGATTCTGATTCTGATTCTGATTCTGATTCTGATGGAGGAGAGGGTAGAGGAAGAAGAAGAAGAAGGAGGATGGAATTTATTACAAATGTTGACACATCAGATCATTGGACTAATTATAGAAATTCACTAGCACAAGAGTTGTTTAATGGTTGGAGGTCTAGAAGTACAAATGTTTAGGAGTAATGTTGTTTAATGTACTTTTTTTTTGCAATCTGTTATGGGTATGATATGGAATTTATTACAATCTGTTTTAGGAGTAATGTTGTATATTTTATTATTTTGGAATGGCATTGTATGGATGGATATCTTATGGTCATGTGAAGATTTGCATATCATGTGAACAATAATTTTGAAATTGATTGCTATCTTGTTAAATAATAGGATGGAAGGTGCAATTCGAGGAAGAGGTAGAAACAAGAGGTATTGGACACCACAAGAGGATGAAATGCTACTTCAAGCCTTACTAGAGGTGTCTCATAATCCAAAGTGGAAAAGTGAAAATGGCTTCAAGAGTGGTTTTATGAACCGATTGGAAGAGATGATAGTAGAGAAGATTCCTAATTGTGGATTGAAAGCCGAGCCCCATATTGAGTCAAGGTTGAAACATTGGTCTGAAAAATACTGTGCAATGGCTGAGATGTTAGCTACTTCTGGGTTTGGTTGGGACTCTGAAAAAAAGTTATTACAAGTGGAGAAAAGTGTCTATGATGAATGGATCAAGGTATGTTTTTAGTCTAAGTTGTTCTGATTATATTGTTACATTTAAGATACTGTTTTTTGAAGGATGATCTTGTATTGTGGTTTGCTTCTGAGTCGTTACTGAAAAAGCTGAACTGTTATATAGTAAGGAATTATAGTAAGGCATTCATTGCACTCAACAAGGATTTATAGATTACAACTAGGGTGAGCTAAAGTACTTATATGATTAACCAATGATGAACTGCTATACTATTGGAAAGTTGAACTGTTGTACTGTTGGAAAGTTGTTGGAAAGCTGATTCTGCTGTACTGAATCTGTTTGCTGAAGCTGTTGGAAATCTGTTTGCTGAATCTGTATAACCACTGTTATTTGGCTAGTTTCTTTGTTGTTAATATCCATAATAGTGTTATTGCTGGGAGCTGATTTCCCATGATTGTTCATTAATGTGTTTTTTCTTTATATTGGTAGACTCATAAGAAGGCAAAAGGATTGTACGGAGTTCCATTCCCTCACTATGAGATGCTTGCTGAAATTTATGGGAAAGATAGGGCTACTGGGGTAGTAAGCGAGTCTTTTTTACAAGCTGCTCAAAACCAAGAGGATGATTTGACCCGTGTTTCAATCACGCTTGAAAGTGATGATGACTTGAATGATGATGTGGAAGTTCACACTGAAATCGAAAGTGAGTCTTTGCAATCTGCTAGTGGATCAAGGAAGAGGAAGGATCCACCATCTGTGAAGAGTGCAAAGAAGCAAAGGATTCGATCAAAGACAATGGATGAGGTCGGGGACTTGGCTTCTTCTCTAAATTCCGCTACTACAGAGTTCGGGAAAGTTTTTGCTAATATGAATGTGAATTTGGGTACAATGGCTGAAGTTTGGAGAAGTGAAGAAGAGAGAAAGAAGAAAATTGAAAATGAAAGCAACAAGATATTGGATGAAGTTCTTAAACTAGATCTTTCTCCTTCTGATGCTCTAGAGGTACGTTCCTTATTATTGCTCTTGTTTAGTGCTACTGTTGTTGGTCCTATTCTTGTTTTGCTTGCTCTTGTATTGGTTTTTGTATTGATATGCTTGATCTAGATTGAAAGCTTGATTATACCATTGATCTGAGATTCTTGTGCAAATAGCTGTAATTAGCTGCACTGATGTCAGTGTTTAGAATCATCAAGGATCAGTTCTGTTTGTAGTAGTTGACATTCTGTTGCTTCATCTCTTCAGTATGACGTGTTATAGCACTCTAGTTAGAAGAAAGAATGTGTTAGTCAAGTTATGAGATGGAAATTTGGGGCTCTGGATTTGGAGCTTGGTGGGGGAGATATGTTTAGCTTTAATCATATGGTAGGTGCTTCCTAAAGGTTGAAACTTCATTAACCATGAATTATATGTTACTGGTTTTTGTACATTTCTTATTATTTGCTTGCTCTTGTAGGTAGCAACCCTTCTGATGGGTGAAGAACATAAACTTCGAGTATTTTATCAAGCGCCTACAGCTCTAAAGAAACAATATGTGGTTGATTTGCTGAGAAGGAAGTGAAGAAAGACGGCTGAACAAGTGTTTTGGTAAATGCATGGTCAAGTGGTAGTTGCAGGAGAACCTATCTCATTTGCTTAAGTAATCATTTTATGGAGTTTTTGCATATAGAGGAATTGAGTTTCTGTCTTATAGTCAAATCTTCATATAAATGGAGACATGGATCTCATATGTTTAGGGCCTATTTTGGATTTGGATGAATTGTTTTATGGACATGTGAATGTAGTTAAGTGAATGCTTTATTGGGTTTTTTTCCCTTGGCTTTATGCTTCATTTTATAGAAAATTGTGTATGAAGAATGATTCAAAGGTTAGAAACCAAACACCTAAAAATCATGACAAAGGGAATCATTCCATTCATTATTCCAAACCAAACAAACCATGGATGATAAGGGTTTGTGTTTCCATTCCCTTTCTATTTCATTCCGTTTCCCTTTACGTTTCCCTTCCACCAACCAAACGCCCCCTACGTTCTAAGCCCCTAATTCAAAAATAATTTGTATGTATACGAAATCAATGGGTAAGATATATATAGTGATTTAAGCAGGTTTTTTTTTTGTCTCTTATTTACTTAATAAATAAGGCAAGATATTATATTCTCTTGATTTTAATCTCTAAGACGGAGATCTCCTTATTAAAAAAAAACTATCAAAAAAGTTAAATTATTCTATATAATAAAAATTAACGATATCTTTCTATTTTAAGGGTCTTTAACTTATGCCTTTAGGGCTTATTTTAGAAAAATCGTATAAATCTATAAATATGGAAAGCCTCCTTCCAAGCCCATATACTTGTCTTTGCCGTATCATTCTAACCCTAACTTCATACTGCGATCGTAAGCCAAATTTGAGAGAAATTAGTATTCTGTACTTGAAATGATTTGAAGACAAATTCTTTCTTTTATGTTCTATCAATATCATATAGCCAAGAAGGCTGATATTGATTTTGTAATTTTCAATCCATTGCTTGAGAAAGCAAGATTGGATTCATAATTCTTTGTGATTATTCAAAGACACCTCAATTGGAGAAATTTCTTATGGATTGTGTGCTCATGCGAATTGGTCTAGGAACAGTCGAGATCTTAACTCTTGGAGACTAAACTTAGGAAATTAGCCCACTTTTGACCTGCCTTGTTGGCCTTTTGTAATCTGCTGTCTCATTCTTTTGAACTCAATGAGATATTTTTGTATATCCCTTCTCCCTTAATATAATCCGTAACCTTTCCAAAAAAAAAAACTTTTGACACCTCTTTCTATTTTTTTTTTTGGTCATTGAAATTTAGGGTGAGGGGATGGCGCCCCAGTCCAAGGAAAGGGAAGACCCAAGGGCTCAGAGAGCTCTTACAAGGGGATTTACATTTGCCTCACCTCAAGGAGACTAGTGGGGAATCGAACCTGCGACCTGTCAGACCCGATTCCTGTCTTGCTCCACTAGGCCAACCCCTTGAGGTTTTCAAGGACAGGGAAGACACCCCTTTCTATTTGATGTGGAAAGTTTTTCATCTGTGTCATTGTGCCATGTGCTGTTCTTGACTCTTTGTGGGTCTTATTGTGAGATTTACGTGGTTTTCTTGGGCCTCTTGTGGCTTTTTTGATAACTTGGGCTTGGTGGAGGCTTCTTGTTTTTTCTTAGGCTCTTTTTGGGCCTCTTTTGGCTGGCAGGCTTCTTGTTGGTTGTTTTTTGGATGGTTTGTTCGAGTTGGTTTAGTACTTCTCGAATCGGATAGACTAGAGTTTGGTTTTGTAACGGAGTCGTTTGGGGACGGGGTCGTTTTTTGAGTTTAGCGACTATTAAAGATCCTTCATCACGATGGAGGTAACGTCATTAGTGCTTTGCTCATCTCGAGATGGGTTGACCTAATGCCGGGGCACTTTTTAGTGCCTCACTTGCCTTGAAGCTTAACTCGTCATTGGTCTATCTTTGCGTTTGTGTGTACTTTTCTTACTCGTGTTTGTTCTTTTGTGTTGTTTCCTCTTTTTTGTTTTTTGTGTTTTTTTGTTTCCCTCTTAGCCGGTGTCGGCAATCGTTTTCGGCCTCACGATATTCTGGGTCTGTTTGGAATCCAAATGTTTTCCTCGTCAAAAAAAAAAAATTCAAGAAGCAAGCCGGCCACCTTGTGTGTATTTGAGATCCAACTAATAAAGCCTACTTTAAGAAATAATAACTCAAGGAAAAACATTAATAATTTCTTAACATGAAGAATCCGCATACATAGTCTTATAATTAACTTGACATAAGCTTAAAGTTGGCATTCCTCCTCCAAGCAAAACCGAGAGAAATACAAAAATGTTTGATTCATAGGAATCTACCACCTAAAAACCTCATTGCCAATGAACTAAGGATGCAGGGGCTTAAACAAATCCTTAACCCTATCCCCTAAAATCACACATACAATATTGTCATGTGATCATACAAGCAAGAACCCAATTGATTATGCCTAATCCGTCTAGGATAAAGGAGGGTTAAACAAATCAGAATAGCCTTCTGACAATGACATTGGCCTCAATCGTCTTGGGTGCTGATCTCCAAGGAAGAACACCGTTCCTTCTCCCTTATCATAAAGACTAGTGTAGCAATTACAACGGACATATCCACTGTTCACATCGACAACGACACAATTCCCTTCCCAATGACGAGGAAGATCTCGAGCTGAAACCGAAAACGAGCAATTGTTGGCGAGGAAGAACACTCTTTCTCCCAAATCCTCAACTTTCCTCCACTCGCCCAGAGTTATCATTCCATCGGTGTGATCCACAATCACTAGCCTATAAATCGACAAGCTAACGCAATATTTAATCACTACCATGTACAAATCTCCGTCCGATACCAGTAACCAAAATCGGCCCACGTCACCGATTAGAGCTACGGGAAGCAACCATGATTTCTCAAGGTCGACCAGATAGAACTTACCCATATAATCCATCGTATAAGTCCACCCGTTAAAACTAACAAGCTCCACCGCGGATTTAAAGATACGCTCGCCGTCCCGCTCTATTTTGCGAGCCTCGCCGGTACTCAAATCGAGCACAAAGAATGCCTTTTCTTTGAAATCATGGCTTTTAATTCTATGCCAGCCAACCAATTGGATGGATCCACGACAAGGATTCGTGACAATAGTGACCTTCTTTGATCTTTCGATTCCATTGCAACGTTCACAATTTTCAGTGCGGGAGTATGATCTGGCTACTTGAGTTAGGATCCAGTCATCCGACGACAAATCGAACATATTATTCCCTCGGCCAGGAATCGGAATCTCCTTGTACGTGAGCGCGTGTCGGAGGACGAGGTTTCCGGAGACGGGTTCTTGTACGGACACCATCCAAGCTTTTGAAGGGCCGCGGCGAGGCCGGACGAGGTAAACGGCGTTGGCGTGAATTGTCAGATCGCGGTGTGCGATTGTAGGGTGGGTGAGTTTGAGAGGGAAGTGGGGAGGAGAGGCGGAGATTCGCCGCGATCGGCACACCCACCGGAATTGGACCAGATCGGCCACGTATTTGAGGCTGCCATGGATGATTGCTAGTAGCTCGGGCGGAAGATCCTGCCATCGTTCGCACTTGGAACTCATTGGCCGGATATGAGAAACCCTAGAATGAGAGAGGGATGGTTATGTTTATGTATACGTTCTAAGTAGGGCTGAGCATGGTTTAAAACCGAACCGAAGCGACAAAAACCGAAATTTCATTTAAGGTGAACAGAAAATCGAACCGAATTGGTTCGGTTCGGTTTTGGTTTTTGTCGGTTTTAATTAGATTAATAAAGGTTATTCTTTGGAAAATTCGAACCGAACCGAACCGAAATTTATCCGAAATCGAACCGAAACCAAATCGAAGCGAAACTGAATGTTGGAAAATTCCTAAACCGAAAACGAACTAAATAAGATCGGTTTCAGTTCGGTTCGGTTCGGTTCAGCTTAAAATTTCGGTTTGAACCGACCCATTGTTCAGCCCTAGGTGTAAGCCCCTAATTCAAAATTAATTTGTTTGGCAATCCAGTATGTATACGAATTCAATGGATAAGATATATATCGATTTAAGGAGGGTTTTTTTTATCTCTTATTTATCTACTTAATAAATAAGGCATGATATTATATTCTCTTGATTTTAATCTCTAAGACGGATATCTCCTTATTCAAATATCCTAATAATTAATAATATCAAAGATGACAATGTAAAATCCTTCAATCATCTTAATGAATATTTTATTAAGAAATAAAATATTATCATTATTTTTCTTAGGATTTTTAAAAACATTTTTTTGGGTTTCCCACTAGTTCGTCACAACTTCGTTTTGACTACGTCCAACTCGATACTCATGGATATGGAATAAGCCGTTTACCACCTGAGTGAACTCCTTTAATTAGGATTTTTACATTATTTAACAATGTATCAAATATAGACATTACCTGGTACCTTTTTTTAGTATTGTACTAGACGAAGTTTGAGCTAATGAAGTTTTTGTTATCAAAATAGATATAGACATTACTCTCACATAACGTACTCTATAGGATTGTGTATTGTAACACCACATTAGTATCATGCAGAAAAAGTTGAATTCGTATACTTATAGTCTTGTGAACTCGTACACATACGTATCATATATGGTATGCAACTAAAGGCTAGATTGGGAGAGTAACACTACCTAAAATTACCTAGGATTTTGTAAGAAAAATTGGTTGAATGAAATGAACCCTTTAAATAAAATAAAAAAAACTTGTGTTAAGCTTAGAGCTGGCATTCCTCCTCTAGAATTAAGGATGGAGTGGGATCAAACAAATCAAAATAGCCTTGTAACCATGACATTATTGACCTCATTCGCTGACCTCTAACAAAGAAGAAAGACAGATATTTTAGGTTCTATAATAATTGAAAGTACACAATATGGTTTGAGGAAGATCTCGAGCTAACGAGTTTAGAATTTACCACCAAAAGTAAATACCTCGTAATCAAGAAAAAAAAAAGCAAACGTAGAAGCTAAAAGGCGATCAAGACATCTATCTAATTTCCATAACCTAACTAATCACAGATTGAGAAGAATTCGAGAAGCAAGCCACCTTATCTGTATATGAGTTCCAACTACTATAGTCTACTTTAAGAAACAATAACTCAAGGAAAAACTTAACATTAACAATTTCCTAACTTAATGATACCATATAAGTATCATGAAGAAAAGTTGAATTCCTACACACAGTCTTGTAATTAACTTGACATACACTTAGAGTTGGCATTTCTCATCTAAACAAAAACCGAGAGAAATATAAAACCTACCACCTAACAACCTCATTGATTATGAACTAAGGATGGAGGAGGGTCAAACAAATCAGAATAGTCTAGTAAGCTTGACATTGGAATCAGTCGCCGACCTCTAATAAAGAAGACATAAATACAATTTTCCGGTCTTCGGCTGCTGCAACAAAATCCACGATAATCAAAGTAAACTATACAGTTCCCATCCCAATGGGGAGGAAGATCTCGGGCTGAAACCGAAAAGGAGCAATTCATAGCGAGAAAGAACACTCTTTCCCCTAAATCCTCGACCCTTTCCCACTCTCCACGAGTTACCATTCCGTTAGTGTGATCCTTGATCGATCACTAGCCTATAGACCTTAAAACTAACGGATTTGGGACTCGAAACCACGTATAAATCTCCATCTAATACCACTAACCGCATATACTTACTAGACCGATACTTCCATTTAAATCTTCCACAATCCACTTGAACAAGCCGAGATTTCTCATGGTCAACAAAATAAAGACCGCCTTTTCGATCAATAGCATAAATCCATCCGTTGAACTTCACAAAATCCTTAAACCGAGGGCGGCCTACAACACCGTCCAACTTAATTTCGCAAGCTACGCCATTTAACTCGAGCTTAAAAAAGGCGGCCGATTTGCAAGAAAGGATACCATGAATCTTACACAAGGCAGCCAATTGGATAGATCCGCTTTCATAATTCGCGACAAAAGCTACCTTCTTTATTGAAGAATATCAGAGACGTAGTTGTGTGTAAAGTGTTTCCTCTGCCTTTCATTAGAAAAGTAATTACAATATATACAAGAACCCTAGCTTGGGGCCTAAGCCATACAAAGGATAAATACAAACATATACAATAAAATTATCTCTAAGATAATTCTATCCTAAAATATCCTATTATTTATGCTATCGATTCCTTTGCAAAATTGACAGATTGATTTGTGAGAGTAAGATTTGGCAGCTCAAGTTACGATCCAGTCGTCATCCGACAAGAACACCTCGGGCGAAGCTCCGGCAATCTCCGCGTACGTGAGCGCGTGGCGGAGAACGAGCTTTCCGACGACGGATTCTTCAAAACACACCATCCAAGCTTTCGAAGGGTCGCGACGTGGCACAAGAAGGTAGACCGCGCTAGCTTCGATGGTCATTAGTTGTTTTAGGAAAAAGGCGTGGCAGAGTATGGGAGGCGAGGGGCCGGGGATTAAGGTGTAGGGGAGTGTGAGAGGGAAGAAGGGGGAGAGTTTATTCGTCGGAAGTGTCGAGAATCGCCATGATCGGCAGACTGAGCGAAATTGGATTGTATCGATAGGGTTTCGGAGGCCGCCGGAGATGATGGCTAGTAGCTCTTGTGGAAGATCCGCCCAGGGAATGGCGGCTGCCGCTAGTCTTCTTTTGTTTTTGAGCAAGGCCACTTTTCTTGGTAAGAATACGAAATCCATATTACAAGGTGGTGGCCGGTTTTTGAACAAGTTTTCGTTCGAGTAATTAAGAGCAATATATAGTTAGCCTAAGAAAAGATATCATAGTTTCCCCTAAAAAAAGAAAGGGTTTTTCTATTTATCGCCCCGGGGGCGATAAATAAGATCCCAAAAATAGAAATTTGTTTACTTAAAAATTATTAGAAAGAAAATCTTTTCCTAACAAACCAATCATCAAATCTAAAATCCAATTAATTGATATTATATTTTATTTCACTCATGAATCTTCCCAATATATAATCTTTTCTAATTAAGTTAAATAATTTTTAAAGTTTCCATTGAAAATAGAATAGTGTATAGCCAATATTTATATCAAAAAACCAACGTACATATATAAAACATAAAGTACGCTATAAAATTGATTAATTAGATTTAATCAAAAGATCATTATGTAACACACAAACAATTAACTCCCAGTACATATAGTAGTGTATATCATAGTATTAAACTAACAAATATTAATAGATTATGTAAATATATCGAAAAAAATAACACATAGATAATTGAACTTTTTCATATGCGCAATTGTATATGAAATAATAAGACTATGGAAGAGAAGAAATTTATTTCGTAATTAATTAAATAAATTTCAAATTTGCTGATTTGTTCTTTTTTTGGAAGTCAGATTTGTAGATTTGTTTGTTTAGGATTTTTTTTAATTTGAATAGGTAGAACTACAAAATTCAAGAAGATAATTTTCTGTTTTTGGGATCTTATTTATCGCCCCGGGGGCGACAAATAGCAAAACCCAAAAAGAAAAGAGATCATAGTTATTCTAATAGATTAGATTCTGGCAATATAGATAAATATGGAAATTTGATATTATATAAAACACGTAAATGGATATTTTTTTAAATATAAAGTAAAGCAGAATTAAATCTCCACATTAGCAATAAAAAATCATTCTTTAAATCAATATTTGATGAAAACAAAACGTTAAACATATTTATGTCAATATTTACACACATCATAATTTTTTTATGTTTTCCTTTTAACATATGTGAATTAATTAGCATAATAACATAAATAATGAAAGCATAAAATAACCTTTTAAATCTACCCACTTCAACAATTATTCGGGTAAAAAGCGCATTCGAATAGTCAAAATTTTTAAATTTAACGGTCAATCGAGTTGGGTCATTGTGGGTTTAGTGTATGTTGGGATTGAGATCAATTATTTTGGAAGTAATCTTGACAGATTTATGAGCATTTATTTAGAGTGTCTAGACGCTAGCCGGTCCCTCTCCGCCTAGAGTCCGCCTAATGTTTTTTAGAACACGGGTCGTGGAAGCATACACATTAAACAAAAGCATGTATTATTGGAGTATAAGCTAAACATCGTGTCTGATTGAATTAAATAGCAGCCTTTCTTCTATGTAGTGTATGTTTTAAAATACATGATAAGAATCTAATTCAGTAAGAAATCGATCTATATAGTAATAATGTCAAAATCCTCTAAGTACAATTTATGCCGTCAATCTCCTTCTCGAGTCTGAAGAAGCAAGGTCTCTCTAC